>BGZK01000110.1:0-744344 GCA_005406025.1 Eumeta japonica
ATTTTACTTTAATTTGTTTTTTAACAAATTATGTATAAATATTATGTTCAGCAAAAATTACTTAATATTTAATAAATTGTCACTTTATTTTATTACATGAATAATAAAAAAGTTTTCACCTTTATAATAAAATTCTTTTACTTTTACATAGTTTACTATATTTACTTTTATGTTATAAAAGTAAAAGTTCACAATAACTTTAATCTCATGTGATAGCTAAACTTTATAATGCAGAAAAAAATCCTACAATTCTTGTCAATCATTCCACCAAAAAACAATAATCATGATTAAAAATAATTTGAACTGATTCACCGATGTCTTGTTTAAAAACAGCACGTGTAAATTGTAAAAAAAAATAGAACTTATTGTCTTACATTAACAATATGATCGTTACTTATTCTCTTTGCATTTAAAAATTGTAACGGCGATTTCGGCTATCGCCGCGTAAGCCCGCACCCCGGATTGCCTCTCCTCACGATGCGCACGCTTCTTTCTATGGTCGGCGGATTTCTTGCAGTGTGCGGCGATCAATAATGGACAGCGTTTCTTTCTTTCAGACTTCTTTATTGCCGAGCTTTACAAGGTGACGGTTGGCTAGCAACTGTGTCGGATGCACCACTCCCACTGCATTTTATAGGTGGTGCATCCGTTGCACATGAGTTGCATACATTTTAATTGGGAGGCGTGGCCATGCACTTAATTACATATGCATTGCGCCACTAGCGCCTGAGACACCGATTAGCGGCCGTGCCGTAATGACGGCCGCTTTTAAGGCCTATCATTGGTCCTCCCACCAAAGCACGATTTCGTATGCAACTCACACGCACATTACATTTCAAATGTTTTAATTATCAATACAAAATTCTAAAAAAACAAACAAATATTTTCCTTAAAAACTAGTCCCTACCCGGGTAATTAAAAAACTATACAGAAAAACTCTTTAATAAAATACATAGAACACACACAAATATAAAACACTTTTAAGCCCGTATAAGACACAATACAATTTTAAATTTACATTAATTGCGCGGCTGTCCGTAACATTCTCCCCCTCGGTGCGCAGCACTACACTTCAGGACACGGAACAGCCGTCGCCTCAGCTGACACCAGCACGACGATCTTCGAAGTGGGACGCCGCAGAACGCCACCAGTCGTCTCGACGTCCACCACACGAACCTGGTTGTCAGGACCCGGGTAGGTCTTCTTAATTCTGCCTCGAGGCCACGAGTATCGAGGTGATGATGAGTCGACGATCAGCACGATGTCGCCCTCGGCCGGCGCGCGGCATATAGGGTCGCCGCGCGCCCGGCGGGGCACCAGAGTCGGTAAGTATTCTCTCAACCACCTCTGCCAGAAGTGATCGGCGAGGCGCTGACACGTGCGCCAGTTTGCAGGCCCGAGGAGCACGTTGTCGTCAAAGTGGCCCGCTGCGGCAGCGCCGCGGAGCGCCCGATCAGGAAGTGGTTAGGCGTGAGGCCCTCGGCCTCGGCAGGTTCGATCGTCCACCTCCGTCAACGGTCTGGAGTTGACGATGTGCTCGGCTTCCAGCAGTAGGGTGTGGAGAACTTCTTCGCGAGGGCTCCTCTCTCAATGTAGCGGCCAACGCGGTTTTGACAGATCGCACCAACGCTCCCAGGCGCCACCCATGTTCGGAGCGCCGGGAGGTATGAACTTCCAGTTATGGTGCGGACGTCGGCTTCTTTCTTCATCTTCTCGTGTACCTCTTGTATGTTCATCAGTTCTTTGTTTGCGCCGACGAAATTCGTGCCGTTGTCCGAATACATCACTCTCAGGTTCCTCTTCGAGCGATGAATCGACGCAAAGCCAATATCATGGAGTCTGATGACAAAGACTCCGCCAGTTCAATGTACGGCGCGTGTTGTCAGGCATGTGAATAGCGCCCGTATCTCTTCTTCGTGTCTGCGGCCTATCGTCACACCATAGGCCCGAAATAATCGACCCCGTACACGTGAAGGGGTTGGTGATGACGTAGGCGTTCGGGAGGCAGATCACCCTCCGCAGACGGCATTTTCGGCAGACTTCTGTTAATTCTGCACCATTGACATTCGTGGGCGATTTTTCGTAGTTTCGATCGCAACGACGTGATATAATATTTCTGCCTAATTTCGTTCATCACGGTGTTGTGGTTTCCGTGATTGAACCTTTCATGGTAGTGTTTCATGATCAATTTTGCGATCGAACTATCGCCACTGAGCACAGCAGGGCGATTTAAGGTAAACGACATCTTTAGCGGCCTTTATTCTTCCTTTCAGACGAAGAACGCCGTTTTCATCAATTTCCATAGCAAACTTTCGTAGACGGCTTCTTCGTGTGACCGCTTTGCCTTCTCGTAAGTGTGTCGTTTCTTTTCAAAACATTTTGCGCCTCGAGCAAAAGTAACGTTTCGGCCCTTCGAATGTAATCACAATTCAAACTCAAGGGTGCCGATCGTTCTCTTCAAGTCTTCTATTGTCTTTCTGGGCTGGTGTATGCGCCTTCTTGCTTATGTGCTTCCACGTTGGGTCTGAACTCGTTTTAGTTGCCGTCCTTTATGTTTCAATGCATTAACTTTTCGTTTGACCCGAAACAAATCAATAGCTTGCAATACTCTGGCCGTACTGCGAGTAATCGGGTCCAACTCGAGAATCGGCTCACGTTTGGTACGACTTGCGAGTCTTCTTTATTGACCAGTGTCAACGTCGTACATGATCTCCTCCCCGTCGGCTGTTCGCTTTCAACAGTTTCCTGCGGCCATTCGTCTTCGCTTTTGCGCAGGAAATCGGGTCCGTGGAACCATCGGTGCGTTTCATCAAAGTGGGTAGGCGGGTCTCGTGTCGCGTCATCAGCGACGTTCAATTTCGTAGGCACCCACCTCCAACATTTCACCGTCGTTCCTCCAATTCGGCCAGACGATGAGCGACAAACGGTTTGAACGACCGTGGGTCGGAGCGGATCCAAGATAGAACTGTGCGAGAATCAGTCCAAAATATTTTGCGGGTCACATTCAATTCGATTTCAGTTAGTATCGACGAAGCCAATCGAGCGCCTAACAGCGCCGCTTGCAATTCGAGCCGAGGGATCGATATAACTTTCAAGGGAGCGACGCGAGCCTTTCCTGCTATTAGCGAAACTGCGCTTTCGTGTTCGCTCAATTTTATACGCCAATACGGCCGCAGCGTACGACTTTTCGCTCGCGTCGACGAACACATGTAGCTCCCCTCGGTGTGGCCGGGCGATATGCATCGAGGTATTCTGATCGATGCCAGCTTCTTTATGTCGTTCACCCATTTTAGCCACTTCTTATGTGCATCGGCTTCTATTGTTTCGTCCCAGTCGATCCCTGATCTCCATATGTCCTGGAGCATGCATTTGCCCGTGATGAGGACGGGCGAGGCTAGACCGAGCGGGTCGAACACGGACATGACTGCACTCGTGACTTGTCGTTTTGTTGGTGGAAGCGATGTTTCCAACACTTCAGTAGGCGTGTTCCGCAGGCCGAGATTGAAACCAGGGCGTCATTATTGATGTCCCACTGTAGGCCGAGGGTTTTCAATTCGTGTGTCGCCCCGAGTTGTACATTGTCGTCATTTCGCGTGTCGGGCATTTCATTCAAGACTTCAATTTCGTTACTCGCCCAACCGCGTAACTCGAAGGCTGCCTTTCGATGAATCTCATAAACTTGTTTCGAAACACGCTTGGCTTCCTCTATACTGTTAAAACTTTTCAAGAAGTCATCAACATAGTGATCTAATCGTATCGCTTTGCACGCCTCCGGGTACTCAAGTTCAAATTCTGAGGCGTTGCGATTTTGATGTAGATCGCAGTACAAGGACGATGAGGCGGCGCCGAAATCAGTGACGTCATTCGGTACTCTTGTGGATTTTCGTTCATGTTATTTCGCCACAGGAATCGTAAGCTGTCTCGATCTTCTTCTCTGATCTTAACCCGCAGGAACATTTCCTTGATGTCGGCCGACACCGCTACGCGGCCCTGTCTGAATCGCACGAGTACACCCAATAGTGATCTTATTAAATCGGGGCCCGTGAGCAATGCATCGTTCAGACATTTGCCATTCGTACGGGCGGCCGCATCAAAGACAAGGCGGACTTTCTTCTTCTGCGGATGCGTGACGGCGAAATGAGGCAGGTACCACAAGCGTTCGGATGTAGATTGATTCGGCGCTGGCTCTGCGTACCCATTTTTTAACAGATTATTGATCTGTTCACAATATTCACGTTTCAAATTATCATTCTTTGACAATTTCTTTTCCATGCTGCGCAGACGTCGCATCGCTGTGTCATAACTTTCAGGCATCGTTTCGTTGTCCGACTTCCACAATAGGCATGTTTCGAACTGACCGCTCGGTAATCTTACACTATTGCTATCTAGCAACACGAGCGCCCTCTCTTCTGGATCGTGGCTCGGTTTACGCGGAGCCACGCCGAGGATTCAATTTCGAAATGCCGTTTCACAATATCATTCAGTTCAATGTCGGAAGCGTCGGACGGTCGCAAGTGATGTACGGTATTTATCGGTCGTGATAAACTGGAGCAGCATCCATGTAACACCCAGCCCAGTTGAGTCAAGGAGGCGGCAGGCTGGTTTGCGCGACCACTCTTAATTTGTCGCGACACAATCAAGCCCCAATTATCCTGACCGATCAAGATGCACGGTGCGGCAGCGTCATAGATCAAATTTTCAGCGATATCTGTCAAGTGCGAGCAGGCTGCGACGGTGGCGCGCTCTACGCGTTGCGGAGCTAGCTTCAGGTTTCTGATGGTCTGAGCTGTCATGAGTTTCAAGTTTCGAGAAAACAAGCCTTTGATTTTAACTCGAATGACCCGCGATTTTTCATCGGTTATCTCATTGCCACCGACACTCGAGACGCGTAACGTTTCGCGGCGTCCTTTCGCTCCGATTCGATTCGCCACCTGCTCATCGATTAAGGTGACCGTGGAGCCTTCGTCAAGGAGTGCGTGGACCTTCATCGATCCTTCGGGGCCATACAGCTCGACCGGAACAATTTTCAAGTATGCGCGCATTGTATTAACATTGTTTACAGATATCGCCGTGTGCTCGGTGACGACGGCTGTCGTCTGGGCGCTCCCCTCATGACCCTCTCTCGTGGTCCGCTCTTGGTGGAGTAGCCTATGATGTCCGCCTCGACATATCTTACAGGGCTTTCCTCTGCACGTGGCTTGCATGTGACGGCCCCTCAGGCATCGGAAACACATGCGAAGCCTTTTCGCGGCGTCCCATTTTTCGCTCATATTCAACTTCACAAATTCGCCGCAGTCGGGTAAGCCGTGTTCGTTGTTACAGAGCGGACATATCATTTTCACATTTATTGTTGACCGATTTGATGGCTGGAAGGCGGTGTGCGAATTCGAGTTGTTGTCATCGTACTTCATAGTGTTGATCGTGTTTGTTCTTCGCGGGCGTCGTTCCGGTGTAGGCCTCAATTTCTGCCGCCTTTCTCTATCGGCATGGAGGCGCTGCACTGGTCGGCTATCTTATTCAAAAAGTTGACAACATCACAAGTTCGGGCTCGTCGCTGTTCTGAGAGTCCTTATATTCGCACCATTTGAATTTCAAGATGTCATTGAATTTGTCAACTATCTCATCGGTCATTTCGGGGCGGACAGGTAGCTCAATTTATTCAACGTGCGTATGGCCGCAACACAATTATTCACTTTATTGGCGAACGAGCTGATGTTGCCCATTCCACCGTTCATCGGCGTCATACGTCTCAATTTATTTAGCTCCTGTTTGATTATGGCGTCAGGTCGCCCGAACCTGCGCTCGAGCACTCGCATAATTTGTAGCGGATCCGTTTCAGTATAGATCAAGGCTTCACAAGTTTCACGCGCTTCGCCACTGAGCGCTTTGCGGATCCGTGCTACGTTTTGAACATTGCTGAATAGTCCCGACGTGTCATTGTATACCGATCGAAATGCGATCCATTCGCTAACATTTCCACAGAAACTCGGCAGATCTGCCAGAGTTTTAGACGGCTCGTTCACAATTTTCGATGTTTCTTTGCTAGCAGTCTTGATCGCGAGTACGATCGCATCGGCCAATGTGGATTCACTCATATTCGAGTCGGTATTACGAGGGGATGCACTATTAATTTCGCTGCATGCCGTCGGTGGCGGTGGTGGCGCTGTCGTCGGACTCGATTCGGGCACGGGCTCAATGTCGCCCAACGTAACGGTCCGTTTCTCAAGTTTATCCGTTTTGGATAAATGGGACGCGTTATCACAATCAATCAAATCGCCCGAATCCTCTTCGTCCGCTTCCAGGCGTAGCAACAACATTTTGTACGCGCGACCGCGGCTCGTGCAGCTATCCTTTCACTTTCCAATTGCTCAAATTCTAATTGAGCCAATAACGCGGCGTGCTTCTTCTGTCGCGCCGTGTTCACATTTCTGTTCGAATCGTCAATGTTCAACTGATGTGCGGGACTGTGGTTTCTCATATTTGCCGTTAGAGGACCATATGTTGCACCGGGCGCGCTGGCTGCATTAGGAGCGTCGACTCGGTCGGATCTTGTATCCGCATGTAAGTTACTAACTTCCTCGTCGATCCTCTCCTGCCCAGGCGAACCTCCGCTCAAGTTTTCATTCGTACCGTGGTCCCACGTGTGCGTCGACGACGTGCCTGTTTCTGACGACCGGCTTGTCGGCGCACTCATTGACGTTTCGTTCTCTTGCTCGGCTGTGTTCATTTTGCGCGCTCTTGTAACACGCTTGCTGTCCATCTTCAAGTTCAATTCTTCAATCTTCAATCCCTAACGGTCCCTAACAGCTCGTACGAGGTCCTCGAGACGAGGATATGCTCAATACGAGGATGGAAAACGGAAGGGTAGGTGTGGCCCGCTCGACAGTGGACATGCACAGAGTCAGGGTGCGCAATAGAGCTTCGGTGGGAGCGACCGTCGCCAGGCGTGCCTACAGTCCGGCCCCTATCTGTGCATGCGTATCGACGCGACAAGGCTATTCGGCGCCGAGATCGTACTCGGCAACCGGTGACCACGCCTCAACTAGTCACACCGCTCGAAAGCGTTAAACAGTGAGATGTCGTTAACACCGCTAGGTGACCCTCTCACTGTCCGAAGCGTGCACACGGAAATAAAAATCCGAAGCACACGACTTACTCGTAAAATTTCTTCAGGATAATCCGGCGAACGAAGGACCAGCTGTAACGGCGATTTCGGCTATCGCCGCGTAAGCCCGCACCCCGGATTGCCTCTCCTCACGATGCGCACGCTTCTTTCTATGGTCGGCGGATTTCTTGCAGTGTGGCGGCGATCAATAATGGACAGCGTTTTCTTTCTTTCAGACTTCTTTATTAAGCCGAGCTTTACAAGGTGACGGTTGGCTAGCAACTGTGTCGGATGCACCACTCCCACTGCATTTTATAGGTGGTGCATCCGTTGCACATGTGAGTTGCATACATTTTAATTGGGGAGGCGTGGCCATGCACTTAATTTACATATGCATTGGCGCCACTAGCGCCTGAGACACCGATTAGCGGCCGTGCCGTAATGACGGCCGCTTTTTAAGGCCTATCATTGGTCCTCCCCACCAAAGCACGATTTCGTATGCAACTCACACGCACATTACATTTCGAATGTTTTAATTATCAATACAAAATTCTAAAACAACAAACAAATATTTTCCTAAAACTAGTCCCTACCGGGTAATTAAAAACTATACAGAAAAACTCTTTAATAAAATACATAGAACACACACAAATATAAAACACTTTTAAGCCCGTATAAGACACAATACAATTTTAAATTTACATTAATTGCGCGGCTGTCCGTAACAAAAATGAACCTTATTTTATGTTCTCTCAGTTGAAACGTCAAATAAGAAATAATGTTCCTTCCCTTCGTTTTCTTTGGCACTGCAAATTGGCATTGTAAAATATGAGACAGAGACATCATGTACACTTTGAGCCATTTTTCGACGTTAAAATAGTAGCTAACTGTGGATTTTCCCTTGTTTATACATCTATGTCGACACCACTTCTATTCTACAATTCGCAATCACTTTCAAGAGCTAAATTTATTGTACATGACTGTAGTACATATTCTTTTGCTTACATGATTATGATATATGTTGAGTTTCTTGAGTTTCTAAAAATGAAAAAAAATACGCGTGCACTTACATTCATACGAACTACTATGAAGATAATTTTTTCAGACGAAAAATTTATCTTTATATTGGAGTAAAAATTAAATTTTGAAATTTATCGAATTGTACAAATAATAACCGTGCATTTGCAATAAAAAAGAGTCTTTAAATAGAAATAAGAAGGATGTATGTACAGTAACTAAAAACACAACTTTATAATGACTGGCGTACCGTATTTCGTACAATATAATTTATAAAATGAAATTCCATCAAAATCATAATCGATCACTTTCTTTATGCCAACCAATAAACACTTCATCGCGTATTATTATTAAAAGTTAATTAATTACATTACTTAATAATAATAATAGTTGTAATATTGTTATTTTTTATATGAAGGTGTTTAAAATTTAAAAACGTATTAATGTGCCGATTTTTTCTTGGAGATATTTCAATTTAAAGCTACTAAAGATAAATGATTATGTCTATATTTATTATGATTTTTCACCATTGTAATATGATGCATTTTTCCGCAAATATTCATAATCAGAACATCTTTGCCAAAGAAACCATAGTCATTGAAATAGCCGTTTCTGATAAAAATACCTTAGAAAGTGTTCTTAAAGTTTACCATGTTCCAGCCTTACGACCTTGCTGAAGATCGTGTGTCACGCCGCCCCTCCCCCCTTCCCTTGCTAAGCACGTTCTCTAAATTCAGCGTAAGTGGTACGTTTACGATATTGACATTTTTGAAACTAAGATTGTGCGTGATCAATATTGTAATTTGTAATAACAACGCCTTTCACTGCTATCGAACACGAAAACATGACTTATTGTTAGGGACTTTGCAGAGGTTACATTGCTGCTTTTAAGCCTGTAAGTCGCGTGAAGTATCCTTTACGCTCTAATTTGCCTCAATTTGCCTTGTTTCTTAGAGATGAGTGGAACACATGTGGAAAATCAGAGACTGATGTAATAATATCTTCGGCGACTTTGACAATATCAAGTGTTCTTTTTAGACAAGTGACTAGAAAAAATCTTTAAAAATAATACATCGCGTAGCCCTAACGCGGGACAGAGTTCGAATTCGTCACATGTCCGGGAATACTAAACGGCGCGCGGTCAGCCGGCACAACGCTCGTGATTGCAGTCTGACCGAGCATTTAGTAGAGTTGTGTCTGTATTATTTTATTGTATTTGTAACTATGTTTTCAATAATATATTTCTGCTATAGTTACTTAGGCAAATTTGTTCTTAAAAAGGAGGAGATTTTGAATGTTTGCGAAAAGATGCATAATTGATTCCATCCTGTACACATAAATTATATGACAACACATTATTAATGGACAAACCCTACAAATGGCATTCACATAAAAAATAACGTTTGTTTTAATATAGGCAAATGTTTTATTAAAAAAAGATAAGTGCTAAAAACAATTAAACATAAATGTGAATAATAATGTTCAATTTCATGTCTAGATGGTTAGTACTTTTTTTTTTATAGAAAATACCACAAAAAGCTGTTATTTTAAGTTCGAAATATAGATACATAGGAGCTTGTTTCGCTTTTTTAACTATTTAGGTATACATTTTTGCTGACAACAATTCACATTTTTTTGTATTTCAACCAGTCTGAAGTCGTTTCGGTTCGATACTATATCGTACTAAGTACATTCCTATTAAAGATGCACAATGTTTCCTCATAATGAAACTTCTTTAAAAAATTCAAATTGAAGAAAATATTATAAATAATAAAAAACTTTTTTCAAAACAAAATCAAAAATATAAACGTAACCCAGACTATTATTTTATATCATCGTGCGTACGTACGAAAATTACTTTCAAAACATTTCGCCCTTCTAATGTAAGCGTGCATCACCCACTCAGCGCTAACAGCGGCCCGCAGCGCTTACTCTTCACATTCAAGCGCACTCCTATCCGCCTGCAGCGCTCTAAGCTTGCGAGTATATCGTATTTAGCGTAATTACTGCGCGGAAACGAAGTTAAATTCAAGTACTGTACTCATTTACGGAAATTGTATTTTTGCTGAATGAAATTCGCAATGGAAAAAGTACAACAAAAGTTGTTATTTGTTCCATAATAAAGAATTCTATATCATTGAACCTTCTGATATTATGATAATTTATCATTAGGGTTTTACATTATGCATGAAAGCATAGTGAAAGCCAAATATGCAGTACGCATTCAGAAAAAAACACAATAAAAACTCTATAACATCTTCATTATTTTTTCACACCTATGTCTCCACTTATTTTGGCTTTAAAAAAAGTAATATTTATGTTTATTTACATTTCCTTTACTTTTCTTAAATTCCTTTCAAATTGTTCTATTTTATTCGAAGTTACTGACCAAAAAAGAATTAAATAAAAGACCTTAAATAATTAATGCCTTGCCTTAGCGTAATCACATTTCACTGGGCTTTGATGGGGGAATGGTTGCCGCGTTCCTTCAAACCAGAATGTTTTGAATTCAAATCCTGACCACGAGCAAACTGACCAATTAGTTTCTAATTTGAGTCAAATTAAATCTTAACTCGGAAAAACGCTAAGCCATTGGTCCCGAACTTTGTCATCGCATTGATGAAAAAGATAGTTAACTACACCAACGTTCTATTCGTAATATAGTTTTGTGGGAGGGTATGCATCTATGGTGAGGCGATTAAAACCTGACGCAATGACATTTAATTCGATCGGTATCTAATATTGGTATCATAGACTACCGCATAGACCGACTAATGTACATTCTTACGCATCATGAAGCACGTCTGCTGTCTGCTTGGCCGTCGGTGCACCTGAGAACCACTGATTCGCCATACATAATTTTTGTTTCGGTGTGAAAGTAGGTTATCTGACCTTATCTGACCAGGCTTTAGCATACGCTAACTTTTTCCTATGATTGGCTTTTGTAATCATAGAACGAATTCCTTACTTTATTTGGAGTTTTTCAAAAGTAAGGAATTCGTTCTTAAAAATCCATTTTCGTATTATACTGCGCGATACAACCTACATAAATTAGATGGGGAGCAAAATCGAGTGTTAACATAAAGTGAAATCGTTATATTGATTCTCCATGGAACATGTTAGCGTATGTTATACTGAACATGAGTATTTTTCTGCCATTGCTGGTGTCAATATATTTCATTTTTAATACAGATAAGTTAACGATACATTTGTCGTTAAATGTGATTTTTTCATTGATAGCAATCGTTTAATGTAAAGTTTTGGAGTTGCAAAGTATTATCATGTACCATGATTTATGTAATATATTTTATCGAATCAGTATTAACCTATATTACTAGATAAATCTATTCCGTCTGCCTGTATATTCATTTTTTTTTTATTATCATGATAGGATTTCTTTTTATAACTAATTGATTTCAATCCCATCATTTTTAAAATTGATGTCTGTTTGTCTGGCTGTCTGTTACTCTGTTTGCATGTTCCTTTATAATTTAGAATGGTTTCACTGATCATAATGAAAGTTGATATATAGTAAGAACATGTAATTGCGCAAATGATACACTACTCTCTGTTAGTTTGTCTATTTACCTGTTATCTTTTATGATTTAAAAAACATGATAGCTGTTATCTGTCTGTCTCTTTTCCTATCCGTATGTTCTTTTATAGTTTAAAATGGTTTCCCTAATCTAAATGAAAGTTGATATACATGGGATTGCCTGACGGATAGGCTATTTTCTGTTAGTATGTTTGTTTGTCTGTATCTTCTTTTATAAGAGAGTGAGACAAATAAGCATCGAACCGGCAACGAAATAGTGATCGGAATCATGATTAATATACAATCGGTCGATATATAAAATGAACAATAATTTATTCTATGTCTAAGCGAACGGAGACGCGGTTGAAAACTAGTAAACGTGAATAAAAGTATACACATACTTTCAATACTACACAAGATACGTTCATTTACTCCGCCTTTGCCTATAGCATACACGCTAAAAAAATACGCTCTTAACATGTAAATTCCAATAGCAAGTCGGAGCTGGCAGGCTTTTATACCAATTGTTTATTGAGAACAGATCTTGATCATCCTTTGGACCTTTCAAGGTGATCAAAATAAACACCGGTCCGGGATTGAAATCGCAAACAGGATCGGTCTGGGGATCAAGAACGAGAGCGAGACTATTACATAATAAAGTAATTTAGCGGCAATACTTACGTTTTCAGCAGAGTTGCAAAAATTTTAATGTAAAATGTAATGCAATACTCATTACAGTTTTTAATGATAATTACGTATCCATTTATTACTCATTAAACAATTAATGAGCAATGAAAATGTAATGCATTAGAAAAAGTAATGCATTTTTTGCCACTCTGGTTTCCAGTGTACGACTGTGTTTCTTTTAGGATAAATTGGTTAGAATTGAATCAATTGCAGGATCGGGTTCAAAATCGAAAGGAAGATTGAAATCAGGATCTAGATTAGTGATCGAGAGTGGAACCGAAGTCGTAATTTTTTTGTCCACGCGAGCAGAACTGCAGGCGAAAGCTTGTTGTTATTAAAATTGCACTATAAGAATTAAGGAAAGATGGGTGTCAAGGTTGTGGCTGCGGAGCGTCGTACGAATAAAATCTCTGTATACATGTTATAACAATTACGAAAAAAAACACTTAATCAATTTAAATCTTTTTTTTTATTTGTTGCGATGTTATCTGATCAGATATATTTGATTATGTAAAAAAAAAAGTACGAAATACGTAATGACAATAATGATGAATTAAGTCGGGAGAAACAGATAGCAACAAAAACAGAAAATTTTGGCAAAGAGTATAATTCAGTCTTGTAAATTAAATGGTAAATCTGTCACCTTTGTTCATTTTTCTAAAGAAAATATCTGAAGAACGATTGTTTATTGGATAGTTAATACCTAGTCTTGAAAACACACAAGATACAATATTCAAAAAAGATCTGATTAATCAATTGATAAGCCTAATCCAAGAAAAAAGCATTTTTTCAAAGAAAATCCACCTGTCAGTACGAAACACAGCCCATAAACACTAACTAAAGAAATTTATTTTATCCAGAACAACGTTAAAGGTCCTAAGTATGAAAGCATTTTAGAAATTGTTATTATTATCCAGATCAAGAAGCCAGAGTAAAGAAGAGATGTAGAAAAGTTTATGAAAAGTCTTTGAAAAAAGTTTATATTGTCGATGAAAACAATTTTTTTATACATCTAATAGTCAAAATGTTAATTATGAAGACCGAGCTCTTTCTAAAGCACCTTTTTTTTCTAATATATGATTTGGCAGGCTATGGATTGCAAGAGGAAATATTTTCGATGTATTTACGTCTGAAGTTTCAGGAAATTGTGAAAAGGACCTAAATGTGTGTATTAAGAAAAGATTAATTCTCTTCATTAAAAATGTCACAGCACAAATGTTATGATCTTCTTGTTAGATATGGCAACCTATCGTAATACACCTACAATCACAGATTTTTACAGTCACAAAACGACAAATTTATACAGAAAAATGAAAATGTTCCTAATATGCTGCCCGATTGTATTACTAAAAGGACTTGGGTACATTGCAAAGAAGAATAGGCATCGGATAAGCTAAAAAATATAAATTCTTTAAGAAATCGCTGGACCGGAATTAGTAAAATAAAACTGCCATTATGAAATTGTCAATCTCAAGTCTCTAGAAAATTGGTTACAGGAGAGGTTCTAGAACAAAAGTAATATAAAAATAGGTTTAGAATGTATAATTAACCAAATTGCACTAATTTGGTTAATTACACATTCTAACTTATTTTTATCATAAATATTTAAATTGAAACTCTGACTTTTTACTTATTGGACAGCCAGTATTTCTGAGAATGATGCATAATAATCATTTATTTTTAAAGAACCGCCGGCAGTTGATGACCGGCGAACAGAGACGGTGGTAGGTGAGCAACACTACACTTTTCATTTATAAAAAAACCTAAATAATAATTATGACGTTCACGTGAACCGCACCGTGAGCACAACTAATATATTTACAAAGTGCTAATTTAGAGAATTTTTATTTACTAGGTACCTATAGGCAATCTTTAAGCTTTTCATATAAATTTTCTTATAAAAAAAATCATGAAGAGGTTTAAACATATGATAAAAGTATATGAAAATACTTCTGTAACATAAAATATTGCAGTATAGTATTACGCAGGATAAAAACTATTCTCTTTAATGGGGTTTTCTAGTTTTTTATTATTCATGAAACAAAATTTAAATTCTGCAAAAAACCAAAATTTAGATTAACCTTATTTTTCATCATTTTCACCGGTAACATTAACCATAGTTTCCAGCTCTAATTTTAATGTTACCGGAACTATGAGCATATAAATATTATGAAAGAACCTAAACAATTAAACGAATAATTTCCGTATCTTATGGAACAATATTCAATAAAATAAGGCAACAATAACGTTGTTACGTGCAATATGCAATGGGACAACCTTGAGGAATAGTCAGTTCGGTTTCTCATCAGGATTTCGCCGAAACTGCTTCACAAGTGTCCAGGCGCTCCGGGCCGCGATTGTCTAGTGGCACTGGTTTTAATTGTTTTTCAGGCCCGCAAATTAACAGTTTTATTACAGTTGTATCGACACGGCTAGACCGTCTCTCGAACCGACTCGGGTTTTCCTTTTTATTTCACTCGCCCGCGCGTGAGCGAAATACCACCGGTTAACGAGTCTACATGACGTCTCGCGCATGTCCCCCTGCCGCGTCTGTCAGTTGTCTTTTGTTTATGGGAGACAAACTATAATATTAAAGAGGGGGAAATGCGTAAACCACAACGTTGCCAAATTAATTAATTAAGACTTTAAACGTTTTTTAATTTTTATTAAAATTTGTAAATTACTCTGCAACCTGTTAGGTGCGGGTGTAGAAGAAGGTAAGTACTACAAGTACTTGTAGCAGCCTACAAATGTAGGTTAATGAAGCGTAGACGACCACTCAGTCTCTCTGAGTGGTCGTCTACGTTTTTATGGGGTTTTCGATACACGAGTACACCCTGGCAGCATAGCTACGCGTCTTTAAAAAAAATAATAAGCCTATAGTCACCGTAAACAACTAAAATCATAAATAAAAAGCCATGCCAAAGGATGTAGTGTTATCTTAACACACCACTCTTTATGCGCATCGTTCCCCACACAGATAGGGTAGATAAAAAAATGCTTACTTTCGTGAGATTTTTTTTCAAAGGGAAGGGATGATGTAAAAGGTAGGCTAGGAGTAGGTGACATGTGAGGCATCTGGCCTCTGTGCTTAGTCTTGCGAATGTGGGTTCGCGTGGTAGTTCAGATTTGTTTGTCGAACATTGAAAGCTGAGCAAGAGATAAACAAGCGAATAAATATGTAGAAAAATATATCAAAGAAGAGACGAAGACTGATACCCAAGTGTACAAGCTTCAACAGTGATAGAAAAGTGGATTGTTATAAATAATATGATAAAAGACCGTATTGAAATTCGTAAGGAGAAATATTGAAGAATCGATCTATAAACGGTTCAAGCTCTGTATCCTTTTTTATTTAAATTCCTGAACTTAATCAAAGATCTTAAAGGATACACCCCCCCCCCCGCGCGCCTCCAAGCTACGCTCTACAATATTCATTTTTCACATGTCATTAAAAATGATCTCGTATTACATTTTTATTATTTTCAAGTCACCAACTTATTCATTTCGTTTTTTTTTTAATTTTTACCAGCAATAACAAAGATAATTTGAGTACACAAAAAAATGTTTTTGCATGTAAAACGGCTAAAACGAAAAATATTGTACTGTCACCTTGAATTTATGACTAGACTTTTATACCTTTTATAATCTAAAGAATGCGTTTTTCTGTTCTTCAGCACATTCGTGAAACCAAAGCTTGTAAAAATAGACGTATGTACATATCACACGAACACAATCACAACAAAGAAAAACGCACAGTTTTTAAACACACCAAACAAACAGGGGTTTGTTTAGTTTGTTTAAAAACTGTCATGATTTATTAAAATCGCATGTTTGCTTTTATAAAGTTACAAAAAGACCTACAAACTTACAAAACACAAATGTACATATGGTATGTCATTTTTTATTAAAAACTCTAGCGGCTTATATAAAGCCGTGGAACCGTATACTTGTTTTAATTTCTCCATTATGTTTTAAAATTATAGAGCCGCACTGAATTTATATGGAGTTATTACGGTCGACCTCGGGCCGGCCATAAGTATTTTCTGGAGCCGCGTTACCCATTGAAAGCCGATAATGTTTGTTCCTAAAGCTCCCGAAGTTCAATTAACGTGCTCCACGATGCGAGAAATGATATATAAAAACAGAGACCATAAAGCCCGCCGTAAGATATTTTCCAGATTATTATCTTTTATCGTTTACCGCGAGAGATTTTTAATATGGCCATTCTGCTGTATCCTATGATATTCTGTCGCAGAATGTGAAATCGGCATTGAAGGGACATTTTCCTTATCGGCATCGACCGGTTAGAACTTTTATGAGCATAAAATATTTACAAGACGTGACCAAAGAAAAATCATCATTGAATTAATGAAAATGATTATATTATGTTCACTTTAACAAAAAGTCTTTTTGTAAATCCATTATATTGTAAAATAGTGGATAAATTACCAAAGTTAAATAAAAAAGATTCGAAAAATGTCATCGGGTGATCCAGTTATTTTTTTTTGTTTCTATGCCTATATAATTATAAGACGTAGAAAGAAAAAATAATCTTTAAATACAAAATTTCGACAGTAACACTTACTTACTTTAAAATCATATTAGCGATTTCTTTCATTGTCAGTCATTGAAACGAGTACTTTCTGATTTTATGGCTTAATACAAAGACAGTAACAGTCACTCTGTTAATACTTATAAATTAAATAACAGGAAGTTAACAAGGGGTCAATAACTTGAGGGAACACAATTTATTACAGATAAATTAAAAACAGCCTCAATGAAGGCATCTGGTAAAATATTAAGATCCATTGATAAATCATACGACCTCACAAATTTGTCAAATGCCAGAATTTCTGCATAACTACTACAAATTTTTTCTGAAGTATGTTATCATTTGCCAGCTTATTTTGAAATGAAAGTGTCAGAATTATTAATACGAAAGGCTCTCACTATAAAGTGACAATGGGATGCAAATTCTTTAGAACCAGGAAAGTAAATACTGATTGATAAATCTGGAATATTGATAATATTTTACAAACGGAAATAATTTGAAGATCTTTTGAATTTTAAAAATGGAAGTTTTTTGTTCGCAATCAGTCGTAGGGTGTCGTTGAAAGTGGACAAAATTGAATTGCGTGCGGTTATTAAGAATCTGTGCTTGTAAAATTTCACTACAGAATTAGTTGATCAAAACTTGCAGGATACTTTAGGAACAAACGCTCCACCGTATTCTACAGTTTCCCGTTGGTGCGCCTTATTTGAAGATGGAAGAACGTCCACCAAAGATGACCCTCGCTCAGATCTCCCAATAACGCTAGTAGCCGAAGAAATGGTTAAAAAAGTCTAAAAATTGTTTTAGCAGATCGTCACGTATGTTTTATAGCTGAAGTAACAAATATTTCGACTGGTAGTGTGCATAGCATCTTATACGAAAAATTTGGGGATGTAAAGGATTCGCGCGCTGGGTCTGCAGAATGCTTATCAATGCACAAAAACAAACCAGACTGAACTATTCCCGAGCTTCTTTGTGACTGTTATAATAAGATTCTAATAGTATTTTTGCTCAATATATAATCATGGATAAAACATTGCTTCACGATTACGATCCAAATACAAAATTACAGTCTATAACTTGGAAAAAACAATCATCTCCAACCCCTAAGAAATTTAAAACGAGTCGTTCTGCTGCAAAGAACATGGCCTTTTTTTGGATATAGTAAAAAGGTTGATTATGATAGTATATCACGACCGTGGAGCTACTGTTACGGGCTTTTTTTTATGCAGAACCTATAAAAAAATTGTGAAACAAAATTAGAAGTGGCGAGGCAAATTATCAAAAATTGTATAGTTCCATCAACATAATGCCTCGGCTTACAAGTTCGCCGTTACAATGGCGCTAAAATTGAAGCCAGCGTCTCATTTGAGATGCTGGCTTCAAAATACGTGAGCTTCCTCCATATTCATTCGACCTTGTCTCTTGTAATTTCTATCTATTTCTGGTTGAAGGTGTAACTAAAAGGACAGAAATTCGAAGATCATGAAGCAGTAGTCCCTGCATTTCAGTAATTTTGAGGTGCTCAGGATGTAAAATATTTTAGCAAAGGAATTATAAGCTTAGAAAAATATGCCAAGTGTATTGTACTAAAAGATGATTTTGTCAAAAAATAAAATAACATTTAATAAAAGTTACCGGCAACATACTCATTCTCATTTTTATTGAACGACCCTCGTATTTACATAAGCCACACACATGATATTCATCATATCGATCATTTAAATTTATCGTGTGACAATTAATATCGTCTGCTGGGATGTATCTGTTTGACGATTGCCATATCTCGGAAATTATGAATACTGAATTAGTGTTTTCGTTTTACATTTATCACTTCTTATAAATTAAAAATGTCAAATCACTACACTAGTTCAGTATTAATTATTAAGTTTATTCTATTAAATTTATATTCCATTATACATGTATCTCTTTGAAAAATATCTCATGTGATAATTTCAACATGGCCCGAGAATCGCCTCCCTGGTGTCAAAATTGCTACAATGTAGTGTTCAATTGTATTCAGTGCACGCCTCTGTATCCGTTCAGCCCAGAGTGTCTGAGGTGTGCAGTGTTCTTCGGGCCGCGTTCGAGGAGCTGTTCGGTCAGCGCGAGCCGGTGGTTCGGGCGCGCGGTGTTTACCGTCCTGCAACATTCAACTACGTTCGTCCGCTCCGTGTATTTACTTCGCATTCACGCTCAGTACACGCGTGCTTAATCTTGTACCGTAAGGCTTTAGCAGCAGCGACTCGAATGGGGGATTTTGAAACAGTCTGACAAAGGTTTAGAAAAGGTTTCACCTGGATTGTCTTTGATATTTATTAGGTATAACAACACGATGGCCTCGGAATTTTTACTAGTCTCCTCACATGAGAAAAACGATAAAATGTTTATGACCATGTGGGCGAATCTGCTGAGTGGAAATGAATGGAAGAACCACGCTTTAATTTACAACGGTATAATATAAACTACGCCGTAATAAATTCAACTTTAATTTTCTATGACACTTCTACTAAATATTCTATTTCGCTTCTATTGAAGCGAAAAGATCAAGCAAAATAAACAAAAGAACCCATTTTAGAATTGACGTAATAGTAATAATATTTCACAAAATGATTACTGAGGACATTGAAAAGTTTTTATTGTAATGTTTCATTTCAAGAAAATTGAAGTTGGAAATCGTTATCTCTGTGCCAGTTTTCTTTTACTGTTTAATAATTCGACAGTCTTTTCATCGACTCGCTGAAAACGAATGAAGAAATCTTTTTTTCGTGAAACTTTTAATGAAAATTATTTCAACTGACTTCTTATAATAAACTCGATAGAGACTTTGATTAATACATAAGTATTATAAGTCATTAATTCCAATAAACATTTGGTTAGATTGCTTTTTGATAATGTGATGTTATAAAACATTTTTAACTATAGCAATTTTTGTATAAGATAATTATTGCTTGTATATCATTTTCAAGGCGTTTGTATTGTACATCGACTCTTGCATTTCACGCGGATATTTTAAAAAAATAAATTTTACTTTTGCAGTGAAACATTTTTTATCTGTAATAATTCCGTCATCAAATGTTATAACCAATAATTTAGTCTCGATTTTAAGTTCAAAAACAATTCCCTCATCACTTACATATGAACTTGATAACATATTACGCATTCAGTTATAACAATGTAGCCGCAGATCTTACGGCCCGTCAACATTCCCTCGGGCGTAAGTCGAACGTAAGAGAAAGAAAACGAGTAAGCAGGAATTACTTTGTCCGACATTTCTAAGCATATTTTACGCATGTCAGGTTTATAACAGAAGGTTTTGTTTTGCACATGCTGTTCAACACTTCGAAAGCTCAGCAGGTTACAAATTAACTTTCGATCGTGAAGTCGGCGGAGAGCCTTTACGATTCGAAGGGGCTTTTTGTAGAGCCTGCTCCGGGCAATTCTCAGTGTAAATAAACGAAAAGCACTCTCTTCTTGAAACATTAAGTAAAAATGTAAATTTCGCCACAAGGTTTTTGAGGTGAAAGTGTTTGCGTCATTAGCATTGCAGAACGTCGCAAATTATTTTATGAATTCGGATGTCGAGCAGATAAAATTCACGTTTATTAAACTTATTGAGTGAGAGATGGGAACAAATTTCGTATTATTCGCTGTGGGTAGATACTTACAAAATACTATGTCTCTTTTCATCTTAGACAACAAGCGGTACAGCCATCACATAAATCTATCGATAATAATCGAGATATATATTATGTATATATAAACTATCGATAATTATGAAGTATATAGCCTCTTTTTTTATAGATTTTTTTAAAGTATTTGTGAACCTCATACTGCGCTACGTCATCTTATGTTTTCACTATACCATAAAAGATGTTGTTTATTAAAAGAATTTCTCTAATTCCAACTTGCTAACAGTAGCTAACAATTGTAAATCTTGTTTACTTGAAAAATTCTTAATGCCACCTTTCGACACCATCATCAGATTAGCTTCATGACATCACTATTCCTTAAGTTACATAAGTAGGATTTCCAGCTTAATCAGATGCCAGAAAGTATTGGAAAAATAGTTTACAAATTTAGAATCGGAACGACAGAGATATGGACGAAGCAAGTTAAATAAAAGTTTGTAAAAAGTGAAGAAACCAGCTGTCGTTAAAGGAGGAATACCTGAAATGTTTGTACTATCCTTAATGTATAAATTCGTAGACGAGTTTATTTACTCCGTCCTCGCGGTTAACGGTTGAATTGATTTCCATGAAAGCTTTTACCGGCTTTATCGTCTACAACACAAATAAATATATGATACTTTTTATCTCTGCACATTACAACGAATGGTTAGAATTCTCAGTAACATTGAACAGATGAGATATATTTTCTACATTTCAAATGTAGAAACTAATTTTATGTAGGTAAAAAAATATGTTCTGATAAAATTGCGATCATATTCTTATTCAGAATAAATACAAAAAAAAAAACACATTTCTTTGATATTTATTTAGGACATGTCTGAGGAGTTTCCTAAGAAATATAACAACGTAACTAAAAATAAATAAAGATGTCCATCACAATTATTAACAGAACGGATGTTACTTGTTATTGGTTTTTATTACCCCACTGCTAAGACATACCCTCCCACATTCTTCTTTTTTCAGATTAAGAAGCGTGAACTTTAAATCTTCTATGTTCGCGCACAGCTTGTTGGGTTCTACTAACGACTGTTGCTAAGAATAAGCCGAACAATTCCAAGAGCAACAGCTTAACGTGCTCCCCCAGGTAAGGAATAAATAGTAAAATTTGACTTAAATGAAAAATTCATTTGTATTTGTATTATTTCGGGTCCGATTACTGTTTGAACATTTTTTGCCAACATCAGTGCTCATGTTAACTCAATCACTAGACAAATAGAGAGTGAAAATCAGTTACTCTAACAAATTGTGCGAATTTTAATGATATCTGATATTTTATATGTACTATAAATCTATCATAGGACTTCATACATTCTCGAATATTAGGTAACGCCTTACCGTCCTATCATTTGAATGACATAAAACCGGAGGTGTAACCATGTTAGGTTGAAAAACCTGTTAGACAACCTGTTAAGTGTGTCTTCTCGATTCACATTAAACATTATCCGACTCGGGCTAATAAAAGTTCTCGTAGCGATAAAAGTTCCAGCTTAATTTTCTCCTTTCTTCATATAATGGAAAAAACTATTTTGAAATTTTATTTAGAGGCGAAATTCAATTGGCAAAACTTAAATATGATTTTTCTTAACTTGTAATGAAACTTTGTGCAAAAAATATCATAGGAACTTAATAAAAATTGTTAAAACAAAATTTTGCACACTGGTTCAGTATGCAAAATGACATGAGATTCAGGGCGTATGATTCTTTTTTATTTTATTTTTTTTATATTGATCTCTGATGTATCACTGAATTTCGCTTTTGAACTGAAATATTTAACTGTTTTGTAATTTTCAACAAATAATCAATTTACAACTTATAATGACTGCTACTCGAAAACAAGTGTCGAGAAAAACCATAAAAATTTTCAAGCAAAATTATACAATAGGTAGATTAGGATAAAGTCGACAACTCACAATATTCAAACTTATCACTATTCACTATTAAATACCTAAACGCTCCGATCAACATGACACAACTTGGTTACATAAAGGCCTGACAGAGATTAGTTTGTATTTATGTACCCGACTTAGCTGCTGATCGGAGTATTCTTCCCCAATATATTTTCCATGGATCCTTATGTGATATCATGCAACCTCGGCAGTAGGCAGTGTAGGCAAATGTCATTTGTCAAAACGCTATAAGCAAGAGCTCATTCAGAAATGGTATTCTTCGCACACGCCCAACGGCGTCTGCGCATCCGAGCATCAATCTTTCATTCTTACAGGAGTGAAAGAAAGGGCCCTAAGATCATCATAGACACGTACGACTGATTATAACAGGAACAAAAGGTTTCAGAAAGCATTTCTCTGAACAAAATTTTATATCCTGCACGTAGGAAAGAGTAGATCGCACAATAGGAATAAATATCAAAAAGGAGTCGTTTATTACAAAATATTGTTTATAACACTTGTTGCCCAGACGTGTTTCTAATCAGAAAAAGAATTAAATTCAAAACATGTTTATCGACATGTCACAGTTGACAGATGGCAATTCAATGTAATGTATGATCGAACGACATTGATAGTACTGAAAACGGATACTTCTAAATTGCTTTCCTTTTCGGATCGAATCGAGTTGTAAATGAAAGACGTATTTCGTTAATTTTACCGAAAGCGAACTATGGAACCACCAAAATAACACTGCGACATCTCTTTCAAAAGTCGTCATCAAATTGCCAATTTACGAGGGTGATTCTGAGGTGTTACAGCATAAATGTTGCAACTTTTTGTTAAGTACAGAATATTATGTTACACGTACTCACCAACATCGCTTTGGAATAACACTACTTCCATGTGTTTGGTTTTTTTTTCAACGCATTTTCAAATAAATGAGAAGTTTCTCAATATCATCAATATCAATGTCTTCTTTGCGCAAATGGATTTTTATATACATGATTGTTCTGTCTAATAGGCACATTTAAGTTGGGTCACTTACGTATGAACAAAAAAAAAATGTCAGTCTTCTATCGGGCACAGTAATAAAAGGGTGCCAAAATTAAAGTGGAAACAAACTGTAAAATTTAGTAGTAGTGATCTGCCTTCAGATTTATGTGGAAATTTTGAAAATGTGGTAATAAAGTCTGGAGGTAAAAGTTACACTGACCAACGAACGTTGTTTGTAAATGAAACTCCTAAATCAAAAAAACACGTGTGGTACTCGGGGACTGCCGCGGTAAAGCTATTGCATAGTATTTTTTTATCAACTTAGGCAATTATAATTATTTGTTTATTTTATTTATGCAGTATTTTTTTTCCTTTGTTTTTTTTTCTTTGATATTAATGCAAGTTACACTTTTTGAGCGTGGTGACCGATACGAAAACAATTTTTTTTTCTTTTATTAAATAAATGAGAAGTTAATATTGTTCAAAATATTTTTATTATCTTACAATACATGTAGGTTATTTAGGAATATTTATCATTGAATATTATATATTGAATATATAATTTAATAAATGCACTTTGTTTATTCATATTTAAAACACTTTGTACACAAATTATACGAGTACAGATATTCACTGTTGTACATAGATGATAAATACCTATACACCTATATACTTTCTCACAAACAGCTGATTACGTATTCGTCCGATTTCGGAGCAGCTCGTCTCGATTCGTGCGAGTTTCGTAGAGTCGTACCATGAAGTAAATACAAAGAGGAGGTGCCCTAACGCCGAAACTCTAAGCAGGCATGAGTCATCAGATTGCGGGGCGAAGAGGGGGATTACGCATGCGCAGTAACGCCAATACAACCAATGCCACTTAGAGGCGAGTTGCTAAACTAAAGAGACAAGCGTGATATTTCAAAAAAGTCATTAAAAGTTCTGCTGTTCATCGATAGATGGCAAAAGTAAAAAGTATCACCGCTGTGCCGGTCGGAGTGGTGGGGGTGTTAGGTTATTTTCGTTACGGAATTTCTGGATTCGGTCTCCACGCTCAAGGCCCGCGATAGAAGCTATGCAATAGCTTAATATCAATTGTGTTTATCAAAAACGAAATTACGTGGCAGATAATTATTACGACAGATAAAATAAAAAATAATCATTTCATTGAAGGTTTAATAAGAAGCTTAATTAGTGGCAAAATCCTTTTTGTTGTCAAATTTCGGCACTGATTTTCTAGCATCTCTCTGGATTTTGATGAATACTTCTCTTTCTGTTTTATTACATAAAGTAGCAGAAGCTTCAGTCACAATTTGTCATTAATCAGAATTTGATAATGAATGAGTTATTAAAAAAAAAAATATGAAATTGGGAAATTTCTGTATTGGTTCAGGATAATTTTTACAAGACCAATTCCTTGTCGGTTATGATATTCGCTTATTTAGACGCTTACAATTTAATTTACTCTATGTTCGTATCGAGTACAATAGCTATGAATCAAAATTTCTGACGTATTTTATTCCACTTTTTTTTTGAATAATATTATAAAAATTAATAATACCTAAAACTAATTGTATTCCGTAAAATTATTGGGTTACACCGATGTTTGTTCTCTCATTAGTTTCACGCTAAACTATTGTAAAATATTTTCATCACACTCGCCTAAAAGTCGGCATGACAGACAAGAACCTATTTCCTGAAGGTTAGAACTTAAAATGTGTTTCGACACGATGCCGGTAAGAACTTTACGACGGCGTCGCTCACGGGAATGGCGGCAGGGGGCCGGGGGGCCGGGGTTTACAAACGAATCGCTGGCCGAGCGGCGCCATTCACCGCGGCGAATAGAGAGCAAATTCAATAAGGCGAGGTGGTGTAAATCTCAATCGCAGCCGGGCGCTCATCGCGATACGGCCGAGCGCGATCCGACAAATTGCTCTAAATAAAGCGAGAATCCGTTCCGACTTCACGGGTTTTCGCTTATTGGACGCGGACGTCGCGACGTGACGCGCGGCGCTTTCGGCCGCGCGCCGCCCGCGCATCGCGGATAAAATGATCCCGACGGATGTACATCGATCCTCTTTTTCGATTTTTGACGCTGTCTGTTAACTGTTAATTTGAAATTATTCATAATAAATCTCCATCTCAATAAGTATAAGAATACATTTCTCTTTTCCCATTTCACGTTCTCGATAAAAATGTATTTATAAAAATACATTTCCGCGTAATAAACACTTAAATAAACTCTCCGCAAACATTTAATAAAAATACATTTCCGAAAAATACGTATGTTTTCTAAAATTATTTTCTGCTCAAGATTTCACTCCAATTTTTTCATTCCTCGAAACTTTCCCCGGCGTCACTTCGTATATTTTATACGGAGAAAAAAGTCGGGAACCGCTTTGACTGCGTATTGAATTTCAGTAAAAATCAGTGAATTTATCAAGATTGCGCCGAACAAAAGAGAACAAATTGCTTTAAAGCGCCGAGCAGAGACCCGGGCGTGAACGGTCTGGGAGGTTTTTTTTTTTCACTTTACTGTACTCTAAACAACATTTGACAAATTCGAGAAACCCGTAAAATGCGAATTGCGATTGATTTTTTTGCTTAATCATAGTTAAGAGATGGTTGGAAAGACATAAGCTACTTTTTATCTCGAAAAAAGTGATGGTTGCTATGGATAGCATGACAACCATCGAAGGCTAAACAAATGAGTATGAAAAATGGTATGGAAAAAGATTATGTTGTGAGTTTTAGTTTGTATAAACAAATGTTTTGTGGGATCTATTACGATTTTCAACAAAAGCAAAAACCAAATAGGTTTATATAAGAAGCATTTGATACCTAAAAAATGTAAAAATACCTATAAAATACTTTTATTTGAATTAGTAAACCCAATATTTTTGTAGCCTGGACATTAAAAACAAATAAAATGCCACTTTATATCCCTGAAAAGATTTAGTTACCTAAGAGATAAAAGATATTTATAGTATAAAAACAATAATAAAAATAGATAACATCTGACACGTGCCGCTATTTTGAAAAATGAACCCGGGATGGAAATAGTTCCTGGAACCAGGATTTGAAACAAAAGTATAATCAGAATCAGGAATAATACCGATGTCCAAATTGAGAATGAGACCGGGATTGAGATTCATAGTAAGACTCGTCGATATGAAAGGTGAAGGAATACTTTGGGAAGGAATTGTATGTCCACAGGGGTAAGCTGCGAGCGGAAAACGAGTTATCTATATAGTAAAAGCTTTCTGCTGTGAACCTGTGCTGCTAGGGTCTCTCTCGGGGGTCGTAACTATAGATGGCCCGAGCTTGCGGTAACGAAAGATTCGGGATTATTTCATACACTATATTACCTTTCACTTCATACTTTTTTTTACTATATCTTTCATAGCATGTTTTTTACATCTAAGGGAATATATAAACGTCTTCGCATTTCACGTCTCTGTTGGTATAGCATGGCACTGAAGCTACTGTTTATATGACACGTATTCAAGCGCTGAATCCCGAACCGAATTATAAGATCTTGCAAGGTGTTTTTTTTTTTTTATTGTAACCACCTCAATAAGACAACATTTTGTCCAAAAACTACATCTGAAAACAATTTATTCAGCACTTGAATAAAAGGAAATAATTAATGTTATATTATTTATAAGGTGAACTTCAAGACTAACTGACTAACATTACTCTTGTAGAGAATATAAATACAAATATTAAATAAATTAACTTTACGAAGATTAGGGCAGTAATAAAAAAAATATAGTTATACCAAAGAACTGATGCTTAAAAAGACAACAATAGCTCCCAAATAAAATGTAATTACAAATCATACATATAATTGTAAGTAGTTACTGAAGCGGCAATGTTCCAATACAAAAGTACCGGAGCGGATGGTACTGTGCCCCCATGGCGCTGCTGTTTCCGTATAGGCCATAGTCGGCACCCGTGACCAATACTAATATTTACGTGTAATTTTGTAAATTAATACCTTATATCATGTGATGTGTTAATAATATGATGTGTGTTTTGAGAATTTGTTGATAAAAGTTATGTGGAATATTATCTACACTCAAAATTTCATACGAACTAACTTAAAGACGTAATTTAAAAACACTGCTCTCTTTGTGAGCGTCATCTATATAAATCAAACAAATTAGACAACTTGGTCATATCAACAACACTGCATCAAGTTTTTATCATTCCGCTTCACGGGTAGACCCTCCTATAATAAAGTAACATTTTAGGTAAATGGAGAACGGATTTAGGGCCTCATATTCTGTGGCATAGGAAGAATTGTTCACTATGCAAGACCTATATATAATCCTTTATCACCAGTGAATTATTAAATTTAAAGGACATATCATGCTCCCTAAGTAACGGATCAATTGGTTTGAATCGGCTTTAATTAATGATCCATTTTATTCAATTTGCTTGCGGTCGCTAATCGAACTCCTTTCCTTCTGTATCTCGGGATGTAACGTCGATCACTGGGGCCTCTCTTTGGAGTGAGCGGATATCAAAATTGTTGCTATTTCGATTTTATATACAATTTTTATTAAGTTCTCATTTTTTGTGCTGTGCTGTTGGACACTTTGTACCCACCATGGCGTTTAATGTACCTGGATAATTCTAAAATTGTTAGTTATAGCAAAACCATTTTCTGTCTTCCATATAATAAGGTTCCACCGAAACAAAGTAAACGCAACCATTTTTAACATACTTCAAAATTAAAAAGGAGGAGGTTCTCAATTTGACTGTATTTTTTTTAAGTTTGTTACTCAGAAATTTCGACTCGGTGAACCGATTTTGATAATTCTTTTTTTATTTGAAAGCTGGCGCATCCCGTGTGATTCCATTTCAATTTGGTGCAGTTCTAATAATGCCATCCGTGAGAAAATCATAGAAATCTTAAATATCCATTAAGTATGTGCGCGACACATGGAAGAATAACTCAATATCAAGCCAACCGATTTCGATGATTCTTTTTTTATTGGAAAGGATGTACATCAATAGTAGTTTAATGAGAGTTTGGTTCTGATTATGGGATCCATGACAAAGTAACGGAACTCTTCAATTCTTAGGAGCAAATTAACAATACTCGGCCGAATCTTTTATAGGCTATCCGGGATATTTGAGTCCGGATATTGAGAGATATTTGAGTTGAGAGTTTGAGTATGGTCAAGTAATTGTTGTAGTTGAATATGATGATCAGTAGAACTCCTTAACGGCTTACAGTAAGGGTGCTAACTATGAGCAGCACGTTTAGTAGGTCTACCCATATTCAGACAAATTAGTTAGGGTAATTCAGATTCACTAAAAATCATAAAATAAACAAAAATTTTAACAAAAGTCTGCCAAAGAAACACTACAATATATCTAGCAATAGACACCGACTCCAAAAAAAATAATTGTAACTACATTATATTATCGTAATAATTTGATTGCCTTTTAAGTAGTCAAATAGTTTTCATTTCATTTTATTTAGAACTCTAAAAAATATTCTGATCATTGTTTGTTATTCATAGGTACGTGTTCTTTATATTTGAAGTGGATAGGTACCTACCTACCTTCTTGCATGGTAAATACAGATCGAACCTACATATTGACTAGTAGAAAAAGTAAGTTGATTATAAAATTGTAGAAGGATACGCAATTATGTTTTTACTTTTTCGTGCATATTAATTTGTTTTGGAATAGCTTTTGTTTGGAAGTCAGTTTTTTTTTATTATATTTGTTCTTTTACTTCTTATGAATATTTAAAAGCTATAAGTATTATTATTCTTTAAAAACAAAGTGTATGAAGTTTTAGTGATTCTTAAAGACGTTGTCTGTAATAACTCTTCTAAAATATAGGCATTACAGTTGCTCATATTACACCAGTCAACAAAAAATAAGTTTTTTGAGTTTCTGTTCTAATGCTTAAATTCTGATTCTAGACATTGAAAAACACTTGATTTTGATACAATAACATTGTTCCTAAAGTTAGCTTCTGTCGGATTTACATAGATAAGTATATTTCAAATTATTTTACAAACGAAAGATGACAACACTTTGATTAACACGAAAATAAACTGGATTATTAT
This sequence comes from Eumeta japonica, assembly GCA_005406025.1. NCBI lineage: Eukaryota > Metazoa > Arthropoda > Insecta > Lepidoptera > Psychidae > Eumeta > Eumeta japonica. The sequence goes on from BGZK01000110.1 coordinate 29,563, forward strand.
TTGTAAGAGGCTCAGTTCTGAATGTTAACTTTTTTATTACAGCTGTAACAACTACATTTGTTTATACCTCAGTTAAAAAACGGCATCAATACAGTATAAACATGATGTTGATTCACTCTTTTGTATTTGCGGTAAATTTATCAAACTGCATATGCTACATTCTCATCTCGACGAATTTAAAGATAACATGGGTGCCTACTCCGAGGAACAAGGAGAACGTTTTCACCAAGTTGTGATGGACTTTAAACAGCGATATCAAAGCAGTACAAAGAGAATGTGATAGTATATTACATTTGGGATTTAATAAGAGAAAGCCCATACGAACGCAAAAGAAATAAAAAAAATATTCGTTTTTATATATTAATTTCATGCTATTTTAGATCACTATGTTATTGTATCATAAATATTTAATAAAAAAAAATCTTATATCCAGCAAAAACCTTTGTGATTATAATTTAAAGTAAAATTATAAATTAAAAATATAAAAATCAGTTTTTTTTCCGAAAAATTGAAAAATTTCTCTAGTTTCTACAAAAGCAAATTTTTATCAAAAAAAACAATTTTCCCCTGTTTTTGGCGTAGGAGAACCTAAAACTGAACATGTAGAAGTCAGACCCAAAAATTGTGTCGACCGGTGTTACCATTTTCGCAAGGTTTCCTTAGTGAAATATCGAAATAGGCACGGTAGCAGTAACATACTGTATCGCATTCGATGCACGCAATAATTTCGACATTCGACTTTGCTTTGGTAAAGAACGAGTCGCCTTTAACGGATATTAAAGGCCCTGTTTTACGATGTCCAATTAAATTTACTTTTAACCAAAAGTCAATTTAAAATGAATTTTAACTTCAGAAGTAACCTATAAAAGTTTACTCTTTATTAAAAGCTAATTTAAAAGGAGACGCTTAGTCTAATAGTCCGAGAGCTGGCACCAATTTTTGAGTAGGTATTTGAGGCAAGCTGAAAACTTGTCCTATACCTCTCCTATTATACCCCAACACAGAACTGCAGACCTGGCTGGTGAGTAGTGGGGCTAAATCAACCCCTAAATGTCTAAAAATATTATTTTTTTATTTCGAAAAATATATTTGAGGCAATATGCAATTTTTATATGTTGTAGTTTAATGTTTAATGAATATAAAAAAAAATAAGCCAGACGATTCAGTCGGGATTTTAAAATTGCCAGATGCATGTAAAAATATTTTGCAAAAATATAAAAATGTATTTGAGGCAACTTGAAATTTTAACAGAACATTATTTATAACTAAAAAATGAGATCCTCCAAAAGACAAGTCATTTCTGTGGGACTTTCTACCTGCCAGGTGATCCAACAAGTTATGTATAAGTGCGAGTGCGAAGTGCTATAGACAAACCGTAGAACGAGAGAGAGAGTTTATCGGCAGCTGTCTACGCTCTTGCTTGCCGCGTTATTATTGGTATTTTGATCATAGGCGACGTGACGCGTCTACTATGTAACACGTAATTCCCATAGTGTGTAGTGGCGTAGACAAAAATTGACACTTTACAATATTTGTAAAATTATTACTTATTAAAATTAAAATTATTACTTAATTATTATTACTGTTTATATTTGTAAAATTTTACATATAGTTTAGCACGTATTAATTTTTTATTGTCAAAATTGCGTATTAAAATTCAAGGTTACATTTATTTAAAGTGTTAATGGTCCATGAAGTAATACATATTTTGAAGTTATGCTTTTTTTGGTGTATAAAAAAATCTGATTAGAGTATATTTTGAACATGTAATATGCTGACGGAAACATAATGAAGTTTGTACAGTCTGAAGTTATTCCGATAGGTGCGCAATGAGGTATCATTTGTCAGACATTCAACGCAGTTAGGTATAATTAAGCAAGTATAGTAAACGTAACAGGTATTGATCTATGTATTAACTAATATTAAGTTATTTATGTATATATTATACACATTAATTTCTGAAGACTATCATTTTACTCTGTTCCTGTTCATATTCATAAAGCATATATATTCTAGCGTACATTTACTTTACAATATTATCACTAAAATGTTCAAATATTTTCATAATGCTGGAATATTATTTCTTGTCATTTCGCTTCAGCTGCTATTTAATATCATTAAAAAAACATGAAAACCGTTAAAATGTAGATGCATTAAAATTTCATTTGTTTTGAATTCTTGCCATATATTTTTTTTATTCTACGTCATGGTACAGGATTTTATGATGTATATTCGAGCATAGTTTTATTTTGAGGTTAACATTCGGAGTAGGAAAAGAATAAAAAAATTAAGAATATGTTTGTAGTTAATAAATATCAAAAAAAAATCATAAAGTGATTTCCAAATTACGAAAACGGATTTATTTATCCCCGATATTTATTGTCTATTGCTCTATCGGTTCTCCGACTTAAATCAAAATTTGTTTGAATGCATAAAAAAAATTTAATCACGCTAAAAAGGTATAACTTAAAGCGACAAAATATACACGGTTTCTTTTTAATTCTATTTATTTCTAAATACAGAAACAAATTTTTAGCACTTTTAAAGTATAGACTGTGTTATTTGTACCTTATTTTAATTTCTAAAAGCAGAGTTTTTTATGATTTTATTGAAATAGTAAATCTCTAAACAACTGCTTTGTGAAAAACAGAAGGGAGTCTTATGGCAATGAAAGTATTATTTTTTTTATATTATCCTCTTTTATGTATTGTTGTTTTTTATGACATCCTCTTTTATGTGTTATTTTTTTATGACGTAAAATTTTTTTTTATATTAAGTTTATTAATGAATTTATAAAAACTTCATTCAAATAAAAGTTGCTTATAAAAACGTCAATATAAGTAGATTGTACATCGAAAAAGGTCACCTATCATCTGAATACATTTCCTGATCCTTTTAGTTTTACTATTGCTAATTAAATATAAATTTTTTTAAATTTTTTAACCCATCTTTCCTTTCCAATGATCTTTTTGGTGGAATAAAGTATCATAATGAATAATCTAGTTATTACAAAGAAACTATTACATAATTACGATTGTAAATCATACACGATTCAACATATTATTAACTACGTAAATTGGTTTCTAAATAAGTACTTCACTTAATATATATATATATATAATTAATAAACCGTTCTACTTGGATCTGACAGTTGCGCCCGCGCAACTCGCTCACGGCCAATGAACGCCGAGTCCAATGTCGACCGCATTCGTTATCAGAACTCTGTCAGTGCTCACGCTTCTGTGTCGGCAAAACATAATCAGAAATTCGCTCCAAATTAAGAAATCTTTTAATGGTAAGTGGCTTTCCATTATCGCTTTATTTTAGTACTAATACAATTTTGTTTTAGGAATAGTTCATAAACAATAATAATAGACATTGAAAGAATAAGAAATGATTATATATTTAAATAAAACTCCGGAGTTCTGGTACAGCAATAATGGTTATTACCAAATTTCGTATTTAATGACTCGGTGATTTTAATTCAACGCTAATTATTGAATTTGTTATTAGTGGTAACAGAATGCATATAATTAGTTAGTTATTTGTTATTTCACTTTATGTACGTCATACGTTATCGTAAATGAATTGTCGAATATTTGACTAGATATCGTTTTTATCGCAAAACAGATTTCATTGACGTACAGTACATTCGTTTAATAAACAAAACCTTTCCACTATTGGAGATTTTTCAAACATTTCGGATATCATAAAACAATATATATAGATTTTTTTAAATGAATAAAATACACAGATAGATACACAATCTTCGAAACTCGTTTTAAGCATTTTGACGTACTCAATCACTAATTCTTGTATATTATTCGTTACTTGAACGTTTTTCGTTCCAACAACAAAAAATGATGACGTTGGACGCAGTCGTTTTTTATAGATGGCGTGAATGGACTAATGGACTATGTTTTGTTTTGTAATTTAAATTATTCATAAGCGTCATAGCGTGACATTTTATTTTGATAAAACCAAGAATATATATTCTGCTCACATGAAACACTTTTGGAAATATTTAATGGTATTAGTTATAAATTAAAACAAAATCGTAAACAAAGATTTCTCTTTATTTTGATTATAAAAGAATTTGTATTTATCACGTATTTTGTGGTAAAACTTTTGATATATACATTTGCTCTGTTGTCTATTTTCTTGTACACCATCTCAAAGTCTAAAAAAATCTTTATTACTTCGTTTAAGATAAAAAAAAAATCGGTATCCTAAACGTCCAAGCATTCATGACTGCGGTTCATAGCATTATCTACAAAAATAAATAGGCGTATGCATTTTCCTAACAAAGAGGTTTTGCAACTTTCTCATTTGCACTCCAATAATAACAAGTTTTGCAGATATAATACAACGAATGTGCATTCACTGAGACTACCATACTACTAAGACTACCAATTTACCATATTCTGTACATAATAATAATATCGCTGGACTTATGTACACAGCACCATCTGATCCCAAATTAAGCAACGAGGCTTGTATTATGGGTACTTGTATTATGGGTATAGTTGATATAATACGTATATACTTTTTATCTATAAATATATACACATAATAGACAAAATCACCCAGATTCAAGACAAACATAAATTTTTAATCAAATAAAAAAATGTCTGTCTGTATTGTGCGGAAATCGAACCCACGCCCCCAGCGCAACAAGTAGGGTCACTACCACTGCGCCAATCGGGCAGTCTAAATATTGTATGTCTGTACAGAATACGGTAGATTTGTTTTAAAACAACTTAATATGTTTTTGTACCTACATGGGTTTTGGTTAAGCACGTTAAGCGCTATAGTCCTCCGATTTGTCATATAATTTGATATATGATTACTATCTATGCCCAGTCCAATAATTAATATTTTTTTCTATACTAAAGAACAAAGTTTTTTTTAATATGTTAAAAGTGCACGTTATAGATCTTTTTATTTATGTTTCTCGACAGAAATGGAACTAAATTCAGATCGTCGTCAAACCAGTTTTCCTACATTGAAGTATCCGGCTTTGCGGGATGTAGAACCGAAAACGCCTCAGCAATGGATTGAGGGAAAACGGCAACAAGATGGCGCTGAAGGGCTGTGGCGGGTCCACGACGGACTGTACGACTTGACTGAATTTATCAATTCTCACCCGGGCGGTCGACAATGGATAGAAACGACTAAAGTAGGTACTATTGAATAGAATTACTATAGTTGTTAATTAAATAGTTTTAATGCAAAAAAACACCTTATTTTTCCGTTAGCATGGATGCATGTATGCATTCATGCATGCATGAATGCTTGACAGTAATTTATATCAAAACTTCAGTTTTTGTTTTATTCAATTATGTAAATGTAAATGTTTCATAGATTAAAATTATGTCTTATTAAGGGGAAATGAAAAAAGATAAATCATCAGAAGTCATTTGTTGGTATTTACACAAATTACGTGACAATTTTTTTAAAATAACAAATATATTATCTCCTACATTAAATTGTCTTCTTCAACTGATCAATTCAGTTGAAGATGGACACAAGACACAAATGGACCTGTGTACTACAAACTTCAAAAGGTAATTAAATGAATATACATTTATTTACCATTTATAAAAAAAGTCTAAATTATAATAAAATACTTTTTTTATACTCATTAGATTGCTGCTTAACATTCATTCTTCTAGACCATATCGTTCTCCAAAGGGATGAACAAAATAAACTTTACTCTGAGAACGACGTACATATATTTCAATGATACACATACAGATACTTCTCAGGGATTATATTTTCACAGCCTCAACCAACAACCAAATTTATTGCCATCGATCCATACATATATACGCAGCAGGGTAAAAACCAGGCCTCCGCTGTGAATAGTTAGACAAAATTTTTCGTGAGGTAAGCCAAAATAAATAAATATATAGGTAATACTACTTACATTTATTTTCATATTTCTTTCTTTAACGCAGTCATTCAGTTCGGTTGGGCATACGTGTGATGCGAGGGCCAACAAAAAGGGCTTTAGAAAACTCATGCAGATCGAATTGATGGCATGCTAAAGTAGGGACAAATTTAAACGACCGGAAACCGACGAGCTCAGTGGAGCAAGAGAAAGTATGTAAAATGGAAATGCGTGATCTCTGTTTACTCCTCTGGGTCATGGGTAAGGTTTATGCATATAAAACAGTTAACAAACTGGAATGACCTCTAACCACGCATATGAGCCCGTTATCCGAATGAAAAGTATAAATCATTACAGATAAGTCATCGATAATACTGCGACATTATGAAAGTACGTTATTGTAATAAGTGATTTGGCTTAACGTTATAACTTTGATCGATTAAAAATCAATGTGTCGATTCTCGTAAAGTGCAGGGGTACAAAACTCACCTGGCGCAAAATAGTACTGAGGTTACTTCCCTAATATTCTTGTTGAAAGAAGTGCTTTTCCTTGTCTTTTTCAAGTCTGAGTGCTTAAGCCCGCCTTTACGAATGGCATTTGTAATATAATCATTCTATTTCAAATTTAATACAATAGATCCAGTTCTGGAATTTTATTTTGTTTTAATCTTCATTTCAGGGCACAGATATCACAGAAGCATATGAAACGCACCACTTGCGCGGAGTAGCTGAAAATTTACTGCCGAAATATTATGTTAGGAAAGCAGTGGTACCGAGACATTCGCCGTTTCTCTTCGAACAAGACGGGTTTTACAAAACTTTGAAAGCTAGAGTCATACATAAACTTAAAGATCTCCCACCGAACACGAGGAGAAAAAGTGACGTCATCATGAATTGGCTTCTACTATCGGTCATGACCCTATGCCCGCTCGCGTGTTGGGCGTTTACTAAAAGTTACACGATAGGTATCCTGTTGACAGTGCTGTGCGGATCGAACCTTAGTGCTTTGACGGTGGGAGCCCACAATTACTTCCATCGCAGAGACAATTGGAGAATGCATCTATTCTGTTTCAGCGGAATGTGCTACTCGTGAGTATACACCTTGATTCAGATTAATAGTCATACTTGCATTTACGAAACTGTTAACTTTTGAACTTCCAAAACAAACGTGTTTATTAATAATTTAAGACCTACAAGAATTACAAGTAACCAAATTCACTAAATCTACGCTTAAAAAAACGCTGTCGAGAAGCAGCATCAAAAAGATTTTTTTTTTTTGATAAATCTCTTCGCAATATTATATTATTTTGCGTTAAGTGGACCGTGTATAAGTTTTTACTTACTTAATTTGAAACGCTGAAAACGAAAAACTAGATATTTCTTAATTCCAAAGGATTTAAGAATATCTAAAAGCCCAGGTGACGCGTTAAATGCCAAAATAATAATCAGCGAGCACGAGTCTATTTCTAACTCGTTGCCTAGCCGTTTTCTCAATTATAATAGTGCACATTTTTAATAAACTTTTCAATCCATGGTTTATATTAAACTTAACAAACTGACGTACATTTCGTTTGTTTTGCATAAACAAGTTCAAAACGTGATATCATAAATAATTGATTTCATTTAACTATTCAGGCTTGCCCACGGCGTAACATTGTATTTAAGTCAATGGAAACGTTATTGAACAAATTTTTATAAAATTTCTACGATGTGGAAAAATGTATTTTCTTGTATTTCATATTAATCATTTTAAAAATTTTATTACTGTCAACTTTGTGATTTTACCACATCCTGTACATATTATATTCCTAAAACGAAGATATTTTATATGAGATATTTTGTATTCGCGTTTACACTTTGGTTCACGTATAACAGAAGTACACATTTTACTTACAAATGTTTTTATAGCTATCTAACTAAATTTTATGAAAATTATTCATTGTTTTATTTGATTTTTAATCGATATTTTAAACATAAACTAATCAATAATTATTTTATAATTTTAGCTGTAACTGTAAGAAAGGGCTTATGAAAGGTTTTGTTTTTTTCAATGAAAGAATATTATTAATCCCATTACGTATTCTTCTCTATGACCATTAACTATTTAAAGTACTTGGTTGGAATGTTACTGCTGTTTAAAGTCAAATACGTTTTTCGTGACAATTATTTTTAAATAAAGAAGCAATCGAATCGAATTTAACATCAAATATATAATTTTATATCAATTAACATATATTCATTTTTTACTTCGACATTAAATACAGTTTAAGAATTAAAATTTATAATAAACTAATCAACTCATCAAAATTTCTTGTGAAATTATCTTTTATTTTGGGTATATTTCAGTGACTGGAGAATCTCGCACGCGTTGTCTCATCATTTGCATACAAACACTTTACAAGATATTGAGCTCACGTATCTTGAGCCATTTCTTTCTTTTATGCCTTATAAAGATAAGTCGGTTTGGATTCAATTAGGAGCTTTATATTGGTTCGCGATCTACCCTTTCATTTGGATAACTATGATACTTAAAAAGTGAGTGCTATTTTACTTTATTCAAACAATGTATAGAATACTATTCTCACAATCATTTTCTATTTTATGGTTGGTTTTCAAAAAAAAATCTAATTTTTTTTCGTATACTTTCAGCATATTTTTAATATGGACTAAAAGAAAATCATTCAGTATGTCAAATTTGATCACGGTTTCACTGCCGCTGTGGATGTGGTGCTTCGGTGGTCTGGACTTGTCGCCTACTTTAGCAGTTTGGGCGGCAATGTTGGCCGTGGGAAGTTTCTTTTTCACATTATTCGGTCTAACAGCCGGTCATCATGGAAATACAAATTTCTTCGATGGAGACATTCCCAGGTTACACTTTATATAGTTAAATATAAATAGAGTATTGGCAGGTATACATTATAAAAATAAATCTCTCCATTTTCATATAAGTCTCCTCTCAACAATGAATAAAAGAATAGAAAGCGCGTGATTAAATGCCCGTATAACCAAAAAGTAAATTTCGGAAGGTTATACACATGTATAGTTTATAGTATACCAAGTGTATAGTTTACCAAAGAGTTTCGTTTTAATTTATACTCTTGTCTTGTATTAGAATAGGGAATAAAGATTTTATTTTTGAAATATCTGAGAACACTTGATTCATTTTCAGGCGCATGTTAATGCTATAAAGGAAACCCGGAAATTTGTATCGGACTCCTAGCGATTGAGACCCCATGGTGTTTTTCACGTAGCCTTGTGCTGGGATCTTGGGTACGCTTGCGCATTGATCCGCTGCCCCGTCGTATGTTATAGTCACTATAAAATAAAATCAGGCTGGCACCAATTTCAACATTCGCTATGGCGTAACTCAACAATAATAAACTGACTATTTTTGACATACTTTGTGTTACTCAGTGTTATTATACAATCACCATGTGATAGGTGACTTAAATACTAATCATATTCGTTTTTAATTTATTAAATTGATAGTGTTTTAAACATAGTTTTCCTATTTCTAAAATATTGAGAACTAGTACGTTTGATCTTTTAATGTGAAGTTTTTTCTATGCCGTATGGAATCTATCATACGTCTTTCTGCAAATATTGATAATTTCCTTTTTTTTTTTTTAGAATAACTTTACCAAAGAAATTATTGCGATTGAAGTAGCCGTTTCTGAGAAAAATACCTCAGAACGCAAACGTATAAATATACGAAGTACCAACCCTAGTGCGTAGTAACACGAGGTGCCCACTATTAAGTCCGCTGTGTGTCTGCACGTCCGCGCACGATTAACGACCTGACGCGTGGCTTTAGATGATTAGGTATTTTGTTATAAAGTATTACGTTTACGATATTTGTGTTTTCAATGATATATTAATATAGATAATTAAACACTTCACACTGACGACATTAATGTGATTCGTAGGTAAGTAACTAGATAATTTTTTTAAAAATAATACGTCACATAGCGCAGTCGTCACGTGCTTGGGCGCGAGGCACGCGACATATGACGCGGGGCGCGAGGGTGTGTGGGCGTCGTCTGATCGAGCATTTCGTAAGGTTTTTCTATGTATTATTTTACGTTATTTATAAGCATATTTTTAATGACATATTTCTGTTATAGCAACTTTGGCAAAGTTGTAAAAAGAAGGAGATTATGAATATTTGCAGAAAGATGCATAATCGGTTCCATTCTATATAAGTCATACCCCGCATGCCCCGCTCAAGCCCATTTTTCCGGTTTCCTTTGTCTTCAATTATTATTTTTGACAAGCAGACAAAATCAGTTCAGGAAATGAAACTATCTTTTAAATTGGGTTTGGTCTGAGACTTGTACATACTATTATGAAAAATTTAATTGTAATTTACAAAAGTATTATGCAAAGAAATAAAGTAAACGAATGCAAGAACGACACTATCTAACTACCAGAAGTTAAGAAATACATCTTAAATCCCTGGTAGATTTGAGTATAGAAGTGAGATTGAGCCTAAATTTTAGTTTGGATTTCGAATTGAAAACATTTCAATTTTATTGTATTATCATATTTAGGTGTTTTTCTTTAAATATAAACAATTAAATGTCATATACTTTTTACATATTAATAAATATGCTTATTCTAAAATGTTTATTTCTACAAATGGTATCTGCTAAATAACATCCATTTTACCATTATTAAAATTTTATGCTCATGGATAATATGTACTCTCGTAAAACAATTTGATAACTTTGAAATGTCCTCATATAAAGATTATCAATTGGTTTTGGTATAGCGTACAATAACATACAAAAACGTTTTAATTATCGGAATAAAACACGGGATGTTAGTATCGTCATCGGATCAGTTTAAGGTTTTATCGTAAACTTTTGAAGATTTCTATCAAGTCGTATACGTATTTGAAATCAGGTTAAAAATTCCACAAAATGCAGTTTATTTTTTTGCATGTTATAAAACTCCAAGTGTTCTCGATTGAGATGGAAACCGCTATCGAAAGCGGAAATTCTTTTATATTTACGTAGGGCCCCAGACAGATTCGTATTTAATTTCGTTAATAATAGCCCTATGGCCAAAAAAATTAAGTTATTTTTTTTTCATTGTCTTACAACTAAAACACTGCTCGATGAACTTTGGACACTGTCATTCATCAATGTGTACGCTGATGCTAACATTCTAATGGTTTCTCTTCCAGAGCCGAGAACCTAGACTGGGGCATACACCAACTGGATACTATTGTCGAAAGAGCGGACTACGCGGGAGACCATTTCAAATCCCTCACCAGGTTCGGGGATCACTGCCTGCATCATCTGTTCCCGACATTGGATCACGCGGAATTGAAATACATCTATCCGACGCTGCTCGAACACTGCGAAAAGTTCGAGTCGCAACTGCGCACGACCACGTTCTACCGGTCGATCGTCGAAAAGAGCAAACAGCTAGCGAGGAAAACGCCCAACGATTTTCGTTGTAAAAACATCGTGACGAATTGAACGCACGTCGAATTCCAACATTAGGAACGCGCATTTTAACCGGTAGAAATATAATTTAATATATATGTGTATATAAATGTGTGTATTTTGTTCGTCTTTTGCGTGTATCTAAATCATTCATGTGATTACGACGAAGGTTTGATGATATATTGCGCGGGCGTCCGGGAAGGTTTCTGACAAAACAAAGAATCTAGCATTCGTTTCCGGCTTCATCTGCTTGTTCGCACTTCTAAGCCGATCTCAAAAATTCTTTCGCTCTAAATAAAACTGAGAATGGAATTAGGCTGGAAATTAAATATGGGACCAGGAGTGAAATTAAGAGCCTATTTGGGTCGAGAATTAGGAGCAGTGACGGGATCGGAGTCGAGGGCGAAACCGCGAACAGGAATGATTGCAGATCGATTTATATGATTGATAACGGAGTTAATTATATTTCCGCAAGAACAAAACCGCGAATATAAACGACTTATTAATAATAAATTTACAATGATCTTCCGGCAATCAGTTGATTACGAATGGCCTATTAGTTTATTTTAGTAACTGAAATATTTTTTTCTTGTGATAGCTACGAATGGTTTTATTATACAATCATATGTGAACTTGCATAAAAATAATATCGCTGTTTTTTCGTAACAGTTAGCATTTTGTAACTGCTTTCGATCCAACGTGTTCCAGTTTCATAGCCCAATTGCATATATTTGTAAAAAAAGATTACATAATAATTAATAAGCAAATTGGTTTGATATTCTATTGGAAATATATTCGTTTCGATTTGATATTCTGATCAACCTTCTCATATTTTTGATAAAAGATCATCTTCAAGCAAACGTCTTAAAGTATTGAAAACTTAAATTCAGATTCAAACAAAATCAAGCAATCGCCATTACACTTTGTATTACAAATTTAAAAAAAACACAAACAAAATAAGATGGTTTTGCCTACAAAAACAATTTATTATTATTTTTAGCACTTTACCGCTAAAAAGGTTTTACTTATTTATGTTAACACAAAAAGAACTTTTCTAACACAAGTCTTTCTTGAATATAATTTAAGTACCTATGCTTAACTATGAGTAATACTAAATTTACAAAAACCAAAATGTGTAAAGACATTTTCATCACTAAATAGGTACTAATTTTACTGCAATATTGAAATGTATTCAATTATGTCGGCACATACGACGTTAATTACCATTTGACTTAAAAATATTGTACTGTCTCTGGTTGTAAAACTGTGTAAATGTATAGCTTTCCCTCTTATACATGGTTGCCAATGGGCCACACGCACAAAGACGCGCTCTATTGTTATGACGCACATGTTTATCGATTGTCAATCAAGCTGGCGTGACCTCTAACATAAACTGCTTAGTAACAATTTTTTCACCGGTCAAGACGAACCTGTTTTTGTGTCGAGTCGAGTTAGTGAGGAATTCAGTTACGAAAAAAATCTTGATGAATTACAAAAAAAAATTGTATGTTCATTTTTTTTTAATTTGCCATTGATATTTTTTTGAATTTTTCTCACATGAATTCCCAAATTAACTCGAATCTCCTTATAGGTGATAACTGATCGGTCATTAAGAGAATATTTTAAATCGATAAATCACTACTCATAATTTATAAAAAAAAAATCAAAATACTCTTAAATCCCTTATATATTTAGCTAAAGATTATTGACATGTTTTGTTAAAGAATTTGTTATCATTAATTTGAATGGATAAATTTAAGGAAAAAAAATTTGTGGAACGGTTGACCCGCAGGCATCCCTAAAACTTCCCATTATGATATTTATTAATGTATATTTAAACTCCTCGAGTCCAAAAACATAGCTTTCTAAGACTTACCCTTAAGCCTTTCGAAAAAACAGTTGACTTTATAAACCATTCCAGAAACTTTTTGCTGCTTTCGAGCTCAAAATCTTCAAAAATATGCCTAACAATAAATTATTAAGTTTGAGATCAAAAGGTCGACGTTTGTGCTTTTTTAAACTCTCCGAAATCAAATGTTCAATCTTAATTCGTGTTAAGGTATTTTGAATTCGAAGATCTAGGTTTATTTAAGAAAACCGCTATAATTTAATTTTAAACTACGATATCTATTGAACGCGTTGTTCGTTTTTGATCTTCTTTGCGGCATTCGAGTCATTTTTTTAAGCAAAGAAAGTTGATAATAAAAATCAATCCGACAAGAACATTAGAATTACTTTGAAAATACACTTTTTTGTATTTCTTTGTTAGCGGTATCTCTCTAAGAAAACAAACAATTTTAATTACACTTTTGTTTACAACTATAGATGTTGCATTCAAACAAACTAGCTGATTACGTTTTTGAATTTATCGGTGGAGTAGAGCACAAAATATTGTAAAATAAAACACTGTAAAATATTTCTCCAATGATATCTCTCGAACATTTCCACCGATTTTCATCAATAATTTTTATTAATAATCAATATATCTGTTTGGAAAAAAATTCTTATTAGATTTTGATGTAGCTCAGTAAAATTGAAAAGTTATTTAAAAAATAAAACATTTTTTTTCTGAAAAAATGATATAGAAATAGATTTCTCAAAATCACCAACCGACAATTTTTCTGGAAGCCAAGACACACACACAGACATCATTTGATAAAAGGACAAAATAGATTCCTGGGACCCTAAAACATTAAGATCTAATAAAAACTCAAACTAAAAATTATTCAATTTTCATTACGATAAGTTAAAAAATACATTAAACATTCGAACGTTTGTGACCAGCCATAAATGCAAAGCTTTTAGTGTGCATGTTCAATGCACGAAAATCTTTTTTTAAACAATTTGTCTATTTGTTTAATAATTATTATATGCACCATTTTTTGTTTGTAACAGAGAATAAAATTCCTGATACATGATTTTTAACCGCGTTTACATCACTATATACCGAGATTGTACACGATATTTACTCATTAGATACCTACAACTAGGTCCCCTAATGAGAGTGAGGCTTTATGACAAACTTATACATGTAATAAAATCGTAAGTGATCTGTATCACGTTAAACAATTTTTCAAAAAAACAATTTAACAACTAACAATTAACAATACACATTATACTTTATGATACCAAGGCCAAAAAAAATAGTTTTTAGAATTTCTGTCTGTTTGCTTGTGTGTTTAAGATACGCTTATCTCAGAAACGATTTAACCTATGTATTTGTATGCGGTTTTCACTGATGTATTTTGACGAGCTTCTCGTAACTATCAGTTTTTATATCACTCCAATTGGTTTACGAAAAAGAAATTTATGTTTAATCTGTGTGTGTTTTTATTAATCAAGTTCCTAAATTATCTACGGATTTAATATTTTAATTGTAAATAATTAAATAAAATAGTTTATGAGGACTATTCTGTACGTACATCATTTAATATAACTATACTTATTTGGTAACTTACATTAATATAGTAAAAAAAATTTTATACATAATTTTAATTGGTTTTATTATGTTTGATTACATTCCTGTGTTTATGATAACTACTTCAGTCTTATAAAAAGTAATTATAATAAGTAAGGTGTTATTAAGTTGGTAAGAGTTTTTATTTTTATCGTGTTGGTAAATATATTATCATTATTATTATTTGTACACATTAAATGAAATAGAAAAAAAAAACCAATTACGACATTCGTTTGTTTTATTGTGTTTGATTAAAATCCTGTATCTAAATTAATTAATTTCAATCTTACTTACAAAACAAAATGTAAGCTATAACCATAGTTTACATTTTATTTTGATACTAGTATTTGGCCCGACTTCGTCTAAGTCGTAACCGTGACCGGAAGCGGAATCTAAATCATAAACGAGACTCATAACCAGATTTGAAAGCAGAATCAGGATTCAGTGGGGGACCAGAGACGGAATCTACTCAAGTTCAGTAACAAAAGCAGGGCTGTGATCAAAATTGAAAGCTAGAGATTACCATCGAGAGCAGTTTCGGTATTGGAATCGAACGTAATTGGGATCCACGATTAAGTGCGTAATAAGTGATATACAAAATGAAGGAAATGACGCAGGCGGAGCCACGGACGGCAGCTAGTACTAAAATATTTTTTTATTATTTATCGAAAAACAAATATTCTATGAAAACATTTTTTTTAATTTTTTGCATTAAATTTTTGAGGTAAAGATTTTTACTTTTTGTGATCGTCTGGCGTTGTAGAATTGATACAGTGTCGCCTTTGTAAGTAATTTAATATTTTGGCGCGTATTTCAATACATATGTTTTAAAAATAATCCAACTAATAATATGTTTTGCAAATTAATAGTATTTATATAAATATTATATTTTTACTTTATTTATACCACATTTTATAGCGATTCACTCTCAACAAAGCTCTTTATATAGAATACAAATTCGCTATAAAATCAATTACGTGTTCAAAAAAGACAATAAATATTTAATTATACGTCTTTATTGAAGTGAAACTCTTTTTAGACACAACTTGGATTAAATGCATTCTTTTTTTAGACGAAAGTAATATTCAACAAAATCCGTAATCCGTTTATGTAACTACCGCATTTATAATTTTAATCATGAATTTGTCGTAAACCAAAAATATTTAAACGGAAATTCGTCAGTAAATCGAAAACGGTGACTTCAAATTCAAACATATCTTTATTTCATAAGTCATAAACAACACTTGAAGTACGTCGCAATACATCAAGAATTTACATTTTTGTACTTAACTATACCACTTTATCACTCGTTCAGAGGGCAGTTTATATGTTAACGGCTAATATATTTATTAATAATTGTTTTATTAATAACTAGCTATACGAACATCTCCGCCTAGGTAGAGATAGAAGGAATCCGTTAATTTTTATGTAAACCAATATCACTTTAATCGTTTTTAATCATAAATAACCAGCTGTCCCTGCATCTCCGCCTTGGTGGACATGTAATGAATATCCTCATTTTTTATGTCGAACGAACTTTCAATCACGATCCTAATCTCGATCGATGTCACTGAATTCTAACGCGACTTATTGATTTTTAATTTTATAGAAATATTCGCTAACGGTATAGAAAATGGTCTTTCTTCAATCTCACGTAAAATTTACACATTAGTTTGTCATTTTTCAAATAAAGAAAATTATTGCAGGCGATATGTGCACAGGCCCGAAACGCAGCTCATCGAGTGCAAGCCGACGTAGAGGTCGTGACCCCTTTCAGCTCAACCTAATCACAGGGCTCGGAGATAGCTCGAGCGTCGGGTGGCAATGCTTGCGGTGAGCCACCGACATTAGGTGTCTGGTAGGCTTTGAGGAGTCGAGACGCGCCTGCTCGAATCGATTCAACGGTTTGCTAACCACTTTACAAACGTTGCTGTTCATAGAGAATTCTATCCAAAACCTACATAGCGTGCTGCATAGACATGATGATGCGAGATTGTCAGGGATGTAATTGTACTTTTGGGAAGAAGACTTATACAAGGTTAAAAGAAAAAAAATATGTGAAATTTGATTATGATATGAAAAATACGTAAAATTTGACTAGGATGTGAAATGACTACATAGTTAAACTTTGTAGTCTTTATTTTTATAATAATTTTATCTACTGATAATGTAATGTTATGAAACAGAAAGTCTGGTACAAATTCGCATTTCTAATTAGCTGCAATATCCTCCCTTACTTATTTTTGTCAAAATTATTTATTTCGTAAAATATGTGAGCTAGATAGCGAAACAAAAAGTATTTTTTTTTTAATTGTTATTTATATAAGCCACAGTTTACTAAGTGTTAGGGGAAGAAAATTGAATTTGAAAAATAAACTAAGTGTGTTCTGTTACAATTTTCAGAAAGGCACAATATTTTATTTTTCGTACTTATATTAAGCAATGCCAGTAGGCAATCCATTCAACGACTTAAAATTCCGTTTGCATTGGCTTTGCTTTGAATTGATGCATAAATCGGTAATTGTAGCGAATCAGTGGATTCGCTACAATTATATTTCAATGTAACGAATAATAACAGGATAGTCATGAGGAAAGTAGTTACGAAGTTTGAAAATCTTTCCCTTGTGTCGTTTGTCGCCTTGAGGTTATTATATGTACTTTTATTTATTTTCAGCAGCAAAATATTTTTATATGAATAAAATACTAAACACCGAATTCGTTTTTGATTTTTCATTACGCTAAAAAATTAACTTATAGTCTTAATTTAAAAGATGATAGTGTAAATGCGAATTTTGTATCGTATACACGTATCTTGTAGATAGATGAATAAACGACATCAAAGATGAATGCGCTAAGTCAGTGTGTTGCCTTCTCATACAGATTAGATGTCCAGTGTCCATTTCTTCCCATACTACCTTCTGTATATACGTCACTTCAATACCACAGTACTCGTGTATATAACATCGGTCAGCTGCATAAACTCAACAGCATAAACTGACAAACATAAACTCATCTGCTATTTTAAATTAAATATATATATAAGTATTAATATACATATTCTATCAAATTGCTGCTGAAGATATGGAAGAAGCTGATGAGCTGTCCTGCTTTGCAACCTGGAGGTACGTGCAATTTTATTTTTCGAGACAGTTTTCTGCATTGTGCTTCAAGATCATTCAAAATTATCTAATATGAATTATATGCTAAATTAACCGTTCTACTTGGCCGCATATACGGTCCTTTTAATAATACATCTGCAAAAAAAAGGAGTGGTGAATATTTTAATTTCCTCACGCGCTGTCTCGCTTTATGCGAGACCAAAAATATTTGCCACTTTGAAAGTGCTAAAACTAATTTTCATCTCAACTCCTTTAATTTTTCTATTGAAAATTAGTTATAAAAGCACTCAATAAATTATATTTACTTTACATTTCAAATAATCATCCAGTTCGCATGTCTAGTAACACACCCAGTTTGCGCATAAAACATTAGCTTTTAAATACTGCTGCATTACTGCGATGGAAATGTGTCGAGAGGTCTAACGGGCTCAGAGCACGGGGGTGTCAAAGGGCAGGTCGCAAACAAAGCATTAGCGACTTCGACGTAAACAATCCTTCACAAAACAAACTTTTAAAGGCGCACTCTTCTAATTTGTCCCCACAGTAAAGGAAATAAATGGAGAACAATGCTTTCCTTTTAGCAGTTTGCACAAAACCATTGTGCTAAGCAAACTTTCGCATTCCAGGATTCCGCGTCATTGTAAGGCGTAACTTTGAATTATACTATGAGTCTTGTTCGAGTTACAATAAAATTTCTAAAATAGAATCCCCGCCGGTGCGCTTTTTTGCAGTTTAATGACCTCCTAGTCTTCTCAAGATTTGTCTGTATAACTCAGTTAAGAAATGCTTATTTTAAACTACAAAACAAAAACGTAAACCAGAAATACTTTTGATTGCATATTTTTAAATAAAAACACATGCTTTGTGTTAACTTACTAACTACTTACATAATCTCACGTCTCTTTCCCGAAATTTTAGGCAGATACCACATTCTTTTGCTGTACTATACTATATTAATATTCTATAATTGTAAAAATACTCTTTTTTTATTAATTAAAAACAATATTCGCACTTGTAATTCAAGGATTTGAAACGATCGACAGATTTTGAATTCGTAAAATGTATTTTGCCCATTATTTTACCGAAGGCTCCCGAACACGTCCCGTGGGCGGATCACAAAAAGGGTTTAACAAGTTACACCAATTAATAACGCCGAGTTCATTATTTCGTTCCCTTTATTTTCACGTATTTCACGTATTAATTAAATAAACAGTACGTTTTGTATTTTCAGTATCCTTCAAAATGAAATAACGGGTTTTCAGTGTTGCCATGGCGTCAGTCACACGTATTCATCTCTGAAGTATCTATGAAAATATTTTAGACGTAGTCGTATAAACATCGAGTTAATGGCGTGTGTCAAGATTCGATTTAAAAAGACATGATGCAAGCAAGTTCTTTAAAAGTCATAATTTTCATATGACGTAATATTTAGGTAAGTCGGTTTAAATGAAATATTTAGCATTATTAAGGAATCTATCTAAATTGTTTGCCTAGATGGTACCAAAGGAATGCTATTCTATATGACATAAATTTCTTTTTTAAAGTAAAAAGTGCAATGCTTAAAAAAAGGCATTTTTTAATTCTTAACTAATCCTAGTCTGATCAAGAATTTTTTAGTCAACCCACTCACGATATATTTTTTAACATACTGAATTTTATAGAAAATACTTTTCATTCATTTAACAGATGTATGAAGGTCGCTTCCAATTCGGAACTTAGACTATGCTCTATCATAAAAGTGGTAATAAAGACAATCGTCAAACTTGTTATAATTAGAGTACAAATTGTTAAAGTATGATGACAAATAATAAAAACCGGTCTCATTTCAGCCAGATTTGCAGTACTACAAGTATGTATTGCAGACGCACGGAACCCTCGATGCACGAATATAAAATCATGCATGGTCACATACTAACCCAGACTTCAATATTACCGAGGCTGACTTCTTGCTTACCTTACTCGAAAATAATAAATGGATCCTCTTACCCCATTAAATTAAGATATTACACACTAAACTTGCAACGAGTTCTGCCCTCATTATATTGCCTCATAATTTCAACTCGCTAATGCTACAAAAGCCTGACAAATAGCCGAGGGGGGTACAAAATTAACCGGCTACACCAAAATATATCTCTTTTGATATCTTCTCGCCATTAGTTAAATTAAATGCAAATCAAAACAATTAAAAATTATTGCAATAATTCATTTTCAGTATAAATGAATCCGTTAAACGTTTATCTGACCTGCATAAAAAGTTTAGTAATACTTGTCGACCTATAACAATAATTCACATTGTAGTCCGGTCAAAGTAACACAAAAAATAGGGGCACCCTTACAAAAATTCCAGACAAGCTGAAAATTGACACGAGCCTCAGGGATATAATATAATTATATTAAATACAGGGATATAATATAATAATATAATAAAATTATGAAAAGTCTTCATCGATCCCATGAATGCAAAATATTTTATTCAAAGTTCGCAAAAATTGATTTTTTTGGATTTTCAAACAAAACTGCTAATGTTATGATAAAAATAAGTCTGACAAAAATTTTAGATCATAAAATTATCTACAAAAATTGTTCTTAGACTTTTTTCTGAATAAGCATGATTTCTGAGGAGAAAAAGCGATTTTAAAATAGTCTGAAGTTGTATTACCCATAATAAGCATTATTTGTACATCGTTAGATGTACATATAATGCTATAGATATAGATAGATAATACAAGTAACATATACACAGATAAATAATATAAGTAAAACTATTTGTGTAATATAAGTAAAACTATTTGTCTGTTTGACTAATATATTAATGATGATCGATAAACCACAGAATATGAACTGAAATTCAAATTTAAATTTAAAATATCTTTCCTTCATAGGTTATAATGTAACACTTCAAATACATTATATAACATTTAAAGAATTTACAGTTTTTTAATTATTTCCATTTTTTTTATTATAATTATCACTCGTTCGTAAGGCAGTAATCCCTCAAGAAGAACGAGCAACAAACTTAAGGATAGCTCTTTTCAAACCGGTTATATAGAAGTAAAATCATATATAAAACGATTGCAGGAAAAATCATGTAGGAAGTCGAGGTCGTTATGTCCATTTGCAAAGTTTACGCTTAATAAATGCTTTGAATTTGTATAAGGGTAAATTTGTTACATCTATAGGAATCTTATTGAACATGCGCATCACAGTCCCCTAAATGAATTTGTGACCCTATGTAGTCGACTAACATGTTAACACAGTTTATTTTTATTTCTAATATTGAAATTGTGTTTGTCACTATTTTTATTAAAACATTCCAAATTTTTTTAGCATATTACATTAGTGCTTCATTCAGTTTTTAATATTTATCCCAATTTCGCCTCGTTTGTAATAAATCTTTGCCTACAAGTGAAATTGTTACAGTAGATCGTGACGTGAAGACGATGTTTGATGCAAACCTAAATTTAGTAAAAATTCATGTGTAGTATCGTAAAAACTATACTTAAAAGAGTACCATTTCCGCTATGAAAAGACGACTTGTAGAGGAACAAGCCAATACATCTAAAGTAAAGCCTCCTCGTACTAGAGTACGCGTAAGTGAATTAGCTTTTTGTCTTAAAAATAGTTTCTTCTGTTGTGAAGATGAATTAAATGAGATATATGAAAAGAAATTACCTTACAATTTCGGCATAGAATTTGTAAAGATACTACAGTGGCATTGAAAGAATCTGTTATGAAAGTAGCTCTGTCTTGTTCTGATGACACAGCAAAAAGTGTTGTAGCTCGCATCGGATTTGAACACGATTTAGTTGCTGCTAAGGGTAGGTACCATAATTATTGTTATGTTTCCTTGTGAACACCGACCAGTGGGAGAAAAGCTGGTTGTCTTCGAGATATAGCATGGAATGGATGTAGCAATCTCGTCATGGAAGAAATATTTACAAATATTAAAAAATAGTGATGATTCTCAGTTTACATTGGAAAAGTTGAAAAACACTCGTGAAAATTCAAATGTAGATAACAGAACTATTAAACTACGTTTAAAGTTGAATTATGGTGATAAAGTTATGATCACTAAAATGCCGGGACAATAAACATTTATGTGTTTTATTAATAATTATCATTCTGAATCGAGTTAGTAGTAAAAAAAAGAAATCTGATTAAAAAAAAATATCGATTTAAGATACTAGAAGCTGCGACAGCAATCATTTGGGAAGATATTCAATCAGTAATCATCGATAATTCTCATTAGCCACCAGCAGGTCGTATGTCTGAAGACACAAATAGTCATATTTCAAAGTTACTAACACTTGTTGGAACAAATTATTATAAAAAAGTAAACGGTTCCATTATTTATAACATTTAAAACTAGTGTGTGCAAACATTAGTCATAGTATTATGCTGTTTAGCCTCGGTTTTTCACGTCCAAATTACAACTGGGGACCCCAGTTTTTTTCATTGACGGTTTTCTTTAAAACGTCTCATACAATTTTTTTCCTCCTTTGTTTTGTGCGCATTTTAGAATGAAATTATTATGTACGAAGCAGAAACAATTTTCATCTCTCACCTCATACCCTACCACCAGAGGCTGACACGTTTATTCAATATGATGCAGACAATGCTGATATAAATGTAAACACACTAGGCGGTAATAAAATGCTTCACATAATGTGTATCATTCCAATTTTACTCTAACAAGTTCACTTTTACTAAAAGAGTCTATATTACGAATAAAAGAGGTTATTTCAGCAAAATATTTTGCCGTAAAAGCTCATATTCCAATAAAGGTTTATCAAAAAAATTGTGTAGTAGGTTATAATAAAACCAAAGTCGAAGGTTTTGATTATGAACGTGAAATAACAGTACTTTAACTCGAAAAAGTCAACGTGTTATGGTTTTATGGCACATGGAAAAATTATTTTTACCTGATCGGAATGATCACATTGAATACTTAACGAATAATGGTATAAATTTTTCAAAATATAAAATTTCGTTTTTACGTTTTATTCATCAGTCTGCTGTTAACTGTAGTAATATATAGACGAATTTAACTTCTGCATTTGATAATGCAAAACGTTACGGTCACAATGTATGCGTTATTACTTTTAATCAACCTCTATATGCAAATGCTAAAGAAATTGTATCAACTGTACCTGAAGGATTCGAATCATCAAAGATCATCATCAGGCCAGAAGGATTTCATTTGTTCGTGTTGTCTTTTGGAGCAATATGTTATATCATGTAAGAAAGTGACACAAAGGAAATACTTTCTTCGATTTATGCTCCAAAGTCATTAGAAAAAATGCTCAATGGCCATGCTTACGCAAGAGCTGTACGAGCTCATGGATTACTTCAACTTAGTTTATCAATCATAATATCTACAGAATTTGTGCTTGATGACAACATAAATGTAAATCTTATCATTACTTTGGAAACCCAATAAATGGTACTATTTCCTATAATGATGTTGAAAATGACGATGAAACATCTCAAGTATTACTTCATCAGTTTGATCAAAACCTGAGACAATATAAAGAACTATAACCTACAGCTATATGAATACAATATTTTCAGATGGTGTCAATTGCAAAAGAGTTTATAAGAGCTGAAAGAATGGGAGTTTGGCAAGCTCACTTGAACATTGTTAAGGAAACGCTTCCTTATTTTCATACATCAGAACATTTCCTTATCGCTAAATGTGCACACTTATATCTGCAAGATATGTTAAAATTAAATGAGTCTCTGAATCCTAATGTTTACCACCAATTGACAGGAGGATTTATCAGGATTAGACCTTCTGATAAGTTAAGTTGAGTGCCTTCAACAGATATGGTGATAAAAAAGTCAACGATGAAATTTATGAAGACAGATGATGGTATTGCTCAAGGAAGAAGTACTAAAGAGTGTCATAAGCCATTAGGGACTAGCCAACAATTATTTCTGTCAAACATTCATAATAGATCTCGGATCATTACAATACGTATAGGAAAATGTACCACTTAACAAATATTAGTCAAGCAAGCTGAGAATAACGATGTACTCATTATAGAAACTGTAATAAATAAATTCAATCCACGTGATATAAATGTTGTTATTGCTGAAGATGTTTGTCTCTCTTTCAGGCTCAAAAAAATTGTTAAATAAGCTCATGCGCTTAAAGTTAGTATAGATATTGGCTAAAAATATATCAAATTCAATGTAGCTCCGTTTTTAAATATTACAATGATTTTAATATTTTTTTTATCAGTTTGAGAAATACACTATTTATTAAGGTAATCTCCAATTGTAGAGCAATACAATCGAGGATAGAGTTTACAATTTAAAATTACCGTAAACTTCAACAGTTTTATGTGTTTAGTAACTTAAATATTTGGATGAACTCTTCCAAATAATCATTTTAACTTCCAAATTAATCTTCTTTCAGAGAACTGGAAAAAGCTTATGAGAAAGTGAAAAGAAATGATCTATGGAAAACCGTATCCATGCGTGATGTGAATACCGGTGTGATATGGGCGCTGCGAACAATATAAATGAACGCTTGTTGCCAAGAAGGGTAGGTGCAGACTATAAATCTATATCTTTACTAATATTATAAATGCGAAAGTTTGTTAGTATGAATGGATGTTTGTTGCTCTTTCACGCAAAAACTACTGAATGGATTTCGATGACACTGTACATCTATATATAGCTACATACAGCCTAACCATCAGAATAATATATAGGCTATAATTTATAAAGATATAGTGTCAATTATCCAAAATATAACGATAAGTGTCAAGTAAGTAGGAAAAAATCTGTCATCTGCGAGATATTCTGGCGTACGTCTCAAAAACTGTTGGAATTACACGTATATAATGTATTATGGAAATGGTTATCTTAAATAGTCCTAACAAAAAAATCCGCGACAGCATATATCTATGTTGTATGTGGAAGCCATTATCGCGAAAATAGTGAACCATAAATACAATAAAAATTGATAATTTATGTCCAACGCACATTTGGTAGTAACAAATTGATCTTTATATCAAAATAAACACTTTTATCGCATCTAGTGTTTAAAGTAATCAAACTTTGTCTTTTACACTACGTTATTTGGACAAATATTTGAATAGTTATGACGATAGACAAGCGAGTACGCGATATTATGGTGCGGTCCGGCGGCAGGGTCAAACCATAAAGGTAGCAGGCATACATTTGAGTATGCAATGTTTTTCTCACTGCCAGCTGTATATAGCTTGCTCAAATATTTCTAAATCGCAAAATCTGCTTGTTTATACAGACCAAAATAAATCGTTTTACATAGTTTATAGGAGTATATTGACGTAGCCACCTATAACTTTTGCATTACCATCAATCATCATATACTTCCGTACCTATCTATCCTTACAAACTATAGCGTTTATAATACCTATAATACATATTAGTGAGATCATCATAAAAAATACTAAATTCCAGTTTACATACATTACACAATATAATTATTCGAACACTAACTGAAAAATTGCCGGACCGATCTTCATTTTTAATTTGTTCGATTTGTCTTTGTCTCGAATAGCAAAATAATAGAAAAACATTGAAAAATTGACAAAAAAATAAAACGCTTTCTATCATCATTATCACAATTTTCCATCACCACGCGGGTGAAACCGCGGGGCGCAGCTAGTAATTTTAATGAACAATCCATAGATTACCAACAAAAACCGGTACGACGCATATCGTTGGACGCTCATTCATCAGGCACCAACAAGTAAATAAAAATCAAAACAGTCTTCGCCGGATGCCCTACAGCAAGCGAGTACACTCGGACGCGCATTAATATTCATAAAGAGCGGGTCCCGAGCCTTAACCCGGTCTCGTAAAACGCCTCACGTGAAATAAAAGTGAACGGCGCCACCCTCGACCGTGGGCCGTCCCTTATTTATTCCATTTACATCGGCAGCCGAGTGCAAATACGTGAATCCATTTAACTCGTTTAAAAATGAACTGTTTATGCATGTTGTACAGTATCCGGTTGTTTAGAATTGTTAGATGTGGTATAAGCAATAGCTCGAATTTAAGCTGAAATTAGTGGCCACGACGGCGTTTGATTGACGTGGATTTGAAATGTCTCACTAAAAATGTACATGTAAAAAAAGGCCAAAAACGACTCCGAATCGCACCATCGAGATTGTGTGACAATATTTATTTGACAATAATTTATACTATTTAATTAAAATGCCTTTACAAATTAATATACATATATATCACTATCATATATCTTTTAATAACTATTACACAGCCGAATAAACAACAACAAAAATCTATTATTCAGTATCTATCAATTTTATTAAAGTCCACATTTTACTTTTAGAAATCTGTAATATCGAAAAGGGGTAGTTTTTTTCTAACAACGTTCTGGCTATACTATTCGAACCACTGGACGATATGAAGATACGAATTATAAAAAAAGAATCCTTAGAAATCCCTCCTTTTGAATGATACTTAACAAAAATTTGCAGTCAGAAATATATTTTTTAACTACCTAATCACCGATTAATGTGATTCTTTTTCTAATTCTTTATTGACAATGGTCAATTAATCTAATCTTATACACGTATCAAGGCCTGGTATTTAATTTTAAAATATCGAATTTCGCAAAATGTTGTAGTCTTTCAAGATGCACCTCTGAGACAGAGGGACACGAGAATAATCTCACAAACGTTTTGTTTCACCTTTTTAGATACGAAATTCTAAGAATGGTTATTATTTCGTCCAGAACGAAATTATCAATTATTTCTTTGGTAGACAGAGAAAAATATTTTATGAATTGATTAAACCACAACAGCAAACTTCGTCAGTTCTCAAAAATTTTAATACCATGAATCAACTGAATGAGAAGTCGGCCCATTTATGAACTGTTAAAATTAAAGAAATTTCTTGATTTTTTTATTCTACTGTAGTTTACCACCTTGCAACCAGTGGAAAGTCAAAATCCTGCTCCTTTCAGGCCAACGATTGTGTATCCACAACAATATTTTTACGAATTTTAGTAACAGAACTGTTACACATTTTAGGGTGGGTACGTGTGACACCGTTTTTATGTAACATTTTTAACTTCCCGCTAAGAAAATTGAAAATTTTCTAAAATTTTCGGGAAGTTATTGGTTTCACCCCATTTTGCAAAAATCAAGTTCTCATCAGATCTCGACGTTCTGAGGGTCTAGGAAGCTTCCCCTGATCATCCCTGAGATGATGTCCGTATGTCTGTGTGGATTTGTGTGTATGTGTGGATGTATGTAAACCTCATATAACTTTTAAACGGCTTGACCGAATCGAGCCCACTAAACGGCGTTCCAAAGAGTTTCACCAAACTTAGATTTCCTGAAATTTTGGGGCGATTTAGACCGGTAGATTTTGAAAAATTTTCAAAAAACTAATAATAATAATTTTTTTTTTAAGGTGGTTTTTTCAAAATAACTTTAAAATGGCTTGACCGATCAATTTCAAAATCTAATCGCTCTTAACCTAAAAAAAAACGTTGATTGCCGCAAACCGGGTCAAAGTCAGTTGATTCGTTAGCGAGAAACCGTTGTCTAAAAAATCGAAACAAACCGTTTCTTTTTTAAATAACTACGAAACGGATAAAATTAGCGGGAAGTTGCAGAGTTGGCCTTTAGGGTCAACTGTTTTCCAAATTTTTTATGATGTCTTAATACAAATTCGATCCTTGATATAACTTGATGTAAATACCCTTATACAAATGAAATTTTGCAAAGGTAAAAATTCAAGAGTAGACTAGGCTCCAGAATTCTTCAGCCAGGGCATCATCGTTGTATGGGATTTTGTAAGGGGCAAATGAGCATGCGGGCCACCACAAAACAGATGCCCACCGCCGCCCATATACACTTGCAACCTCACAGAAGTCATCTATACGTTCCTGGCTTTTAAGAAAAGAGTATGTTCTTTTCTTAAAGACCCTCTTGTCGTAGTCTACTGGAAATTCCATCGATGGTAAGTCATTCCAAAATCCCATCGTATGTATCCATCGAGATGGTGTTGATGATATTTCCGGCAAGCGTAATGAAAACAGAAATCAGTGGCGAGAATGAGGTTGAATAGCTCTTCACAGTACTCCCCATAGTATACGCGATAGGCATGCACAAATATGCTACATCTCTACGCAAAGCTAATGGATCGAGTTGACTGGATACTACAGAGTCGACGATTATCCGAAATGCTTGATATTTGATGTAGTTTAGAAATAAAGGTTGATCTTGTGGTGCCCCAACCTAGTGTATATTATACATATATACAGCCCAGACAATAGTACTCTAAATGCGGTCGGACCTGTACCTTATAAAGTAAAAGGCGATGATCCGACTTGAAATACTGTCTGTCCTACAGACACATTACAATAAAATGTTACACGAATCTTTAAAATATTTAACAGCTCTGGATTATTTCCAGCACACCACACTGAAGCTGAACATCGGGAAATTCGGAAAACAATATAAATCGTTTTAAAAAGACGGTAAAGCATTAACGTTTGAATTAGAATTTTTACTTAGAGTAAATTACACACAAACACACACACACGCACACACAACACATATATATATATATATATATGGGTATTACATATACGTTCTTACACACCTATAAAGTCTCTCTATAGGGCTATCCTTCTCGCTCAACGTAATGAATGAAAGGGAGAGTCCTATAGACAGATTCTTGTCTAGGGCTTCATGCTAAGCTCGCTGGAATGTAAAAAATACATGAAGTATAGGCTATCTAACTAATTTGAATTTGTTATTATTAAGTTGATAAGGGTTAGCCTAGAATATTGACATATTTGCTACATGTATGAAACAAGTAGTCGTTCTGAACGAAATAATGGCCATTCTTAGAGTTTCGTATCTTGCAAGGAAATACAAAATGTTCGTAAGGTTATTCTCATGTCTCTCTGTCTCAAAGGTGTATCTTGAAGACTATAACATTTTGCGTAATCCGACATTTTGAAAGTAAATATCAGACCTTGATACGTGTATAACATTATATTAGTTTAATTAATCATTGTCAATCAACAATTAGAAAAAAGAACCACATTAATCGGTGATCAGCTTGTTATAAAATAAATTTCTAACTACAAATGTTTGTGAAGTATCATTTAAAAGGAAGGATTTCTAAGGATTCTTTTTTATAATTAATGGTCCAGCGGTTGAAATAATACAGCCAGAAGTTTAGCAGAAATGACTACCCCTTTTCGATATTGGAGATTTCTAAAAGTAAAATGTTTTCATTTAAATTTTAGAAAAGTTAATTTTCGCTAGATTTCAACGCTTAGAGGACGTACAATAACAGTTTTCATATCTATCTGCATATGTGTTCGTAAGTGTAATTATTAATAATTTGTAAACGACACTTCAATTTTTTTTTCATGTTGACGTGAAGCGTTTGTTGGCTGTCATAACTGGTAATTATTTTCTAAATTTTGTTCTATATCTCCCGAAACCATTTTTGCAATCGATTATTAAATGTAATTAGCTATAGTGCTTAGAAAACTATTTTGAAAATCTATCTATACAAACGTCGACTCTTTTATATAGATCAACCTACAAGAATAATGTAAATTGTTTTTTTTTTTTTCTTAAATATTATCAAACTACTTCATTAAATGATTCCAAACTGCAATCATTTTTTTTGTTTAATTGATTTATAAGTTCGAGAAATGTCTCAAAATATATTTTAGCGAATATATTTTTTATTTTAATGCACAAATATAAAGGAAGCTCTAATTATAAAAAAAAACTATTTTTTATAATTATTGAAAGTTCATTCATCAAGTAAATAGCAAAGATGACTCAAAAGCACTTCTTAACAAAACATATATTGTTTAAGATGATGCGCTAATAAATATTTTGTGATCCTAAAAGAATGTAGGGATAATAAAATGTAAAAAAAAATTTGGTGAAAATGTGATAGTGAGATTAACGCAATCCCTCTAATGTACCACGTTATAAGCCGTACAATATTAGTGCTCAACTGAATATATTTTTTTAAGAATTCTAAATTGTTTAGATAGCTCTCTTTTAAGTTTACGTGTACATTTTAGAGCTTGTTTTTTTTTTTGGCAACCAAAAAAACTGGTATAACTTATAAACTATTAGACTTATGACAATTGGCATTTAATTCGTTCTTATAATGGATATTTGTAAATCTTTTTTATAAAATATAGTTTATTAAACTTGATTTCCAAGTTTGTAGCTATTATTAGACAGTTTATGCGCATTTGTTTATGAAAAATCCAGGTTTTTCGACGTTTTTTTTCGTTTTCATTCGTTTTGTTTTCGATTCGTTTCAACAAAGCAAATTCAATTTCATATTACAAATAATGGAAATAGCATTCAGGGGGGCCAGTTTCTTTTCTTTAAATTTTCTTTTCTATAAGAATCTTTATTAAAATTTCGTTTTATTACTATTAATTTTTGTATGATAATCAAAAACTAAATGCCTTTTTTATCTTGATCTGTTTATCATTTTCATAATTTTTTATGTACTAATACAACATTTTCGTATATTTTTGTAAACGTCATTCCAAGTTCGATAGGCTTGGAATGACGTTTACAAACTTATATTAGTAGCTCATATTTTTAGGAGCTACTTCAAGAATCAACACCTTTTTGTACCTACTTGTAAACTAGACTACGAACGAAATAGAAGTAGACCAAAAAGTTCAGAGTTAACGATCCCGCACGTCATTCTATGCAAACAAAAAGAACTAACGCGCATCGTTTTAGTCGAGTCACGTCACATTGTGAAGAATGGCGGAGGCCAGCGCTCACACGACTGAGTTTGAGGATAAACGTCAAGAAAGCTAAGGGAGCGACCTTTCCCATTGATTAAAATCATACCGAATTGAATAGAGTTCAATTTTAATTAGAGTTCAACTTTAACTAACGCTCACGTGCTCAGTTTTTGATTGACAAAGTGATCTTTCAAATTATTTTTTCGCTGTTGGCAATTAATTTATATTAAACCTTAAACTTTATCTTATCGATTGATGGCAATAACTGGATTCGTTACTGAGTATAAGATATTTTATAATGGTGTGAATTCATTGATGGGTTAAAAAAACTTTGCTCAAATAATTGTGGTAACGTTTTAAAATGTATAAAATCGATGTATTATATACTAAATAGTGTTTAATATTATACTATTGATCGATACTTAATCTCTAATGCTTTTAAGTTTAAATTGGAAGACCGATTTAGAAAAAAAAATTATCTGTAAGATGTGGCAATAGAAATAACATCAAAAAACTGGATAGAACTGAAAAAAATAGAAATTTATGTTTCATTTTTAACATGTGAGTAATAAATTTCTTATAAAAACCAATATACTCATTATTCGATAATTCTGATAACTATTTTTGCCAAATATGTTGTTCTAATTTTAATTGAAAATATAGAATCACCCTAGTTGATTAATTAAACCTTTATAAGAAATTTAATATTTCTTATTTTTGCATTTCGCATTTTTATTTAGAAATAGCAACTAAAGTTGAAACTGCTTTTAATATTTAAAGTACAAATCTATATGTGGAAATTATTCATTAGTGTAATTAGGAACTTTTAAATACAAAGAATGAGCCAAATTTAAATTTGCGTTTAAAAGATTTATAATTTTTTTCTAAAATATTTGTATATTTTATTGCGGAATATTAAAACCATAAAGATCTCTATGTTAGCTGTTCCTGGCATGCTAGATGTAAATACAGATATATTCATGAAAAAAGAAGGCTCTACGACAATAATCTCGATATATGAGCAAGTGACTTCTTTTTGAACGGCTCATATGCATGGACCCCAGATATTTATGGTATTCAGATCCACATATCAAGGGCTGAACTGACAGAAAACCCATACGAGTACCGATATAGCGCTTATGTTTTCTCTTATAGAGGTCGCATAAAGCTCGGATACTTTTACTACTTGGGTGCATGAAGATGAAATATAAGTATAGGACTGTAGGACTTATAACTTTTATGTTTTTTACGGTGCATCTTAATGTTTCTTTCAGTAGAGTTTATTAGATCATGCTACAAAAGCTTGAATTGATCTTAAAAATGATATGTTATAACTTGTAGGAAAAAAGTCACATTTCTTAATTATTCGACGAAAAAAGTGGTAAGATTTATGCACATTTCTTTACATGAAACACTTTTGGCGCGATCTTTGGAACATTTTACCAAGCAATTGAAGCTTCTTCACTTACAACCCATGACCATATGTCGTGGAAGTCTGGGAGGAACGCTTATGTTCAGTAGTGCACGTACAATAGGCATTATGACAGTGATCAAGAATCACTAAAATAATGTGTTTATCTACTGTAATACATTTAATATATTTTGAAATAAATCGTTATTTTCATTTATAAGACGAGATTATTAATTTATATAATAAAATAAAACTACAAAATACAGACCACTACTACAAAATCCGCCATGGTCAGTTGAACACCAATCAAATTGAATTACGTCACACCGATGTACCAACTGTCGCTATCACATAAATTTTGTATGAAACTCAACGATCGCTACACTTACTTATTTTTTTAATCTGTATTTAAAGAGTATTTCGTGATTCCTATCGATTTGTTGCTTAGTTTTGATTTCTCAAAAACAAATTAAGTCATGGGAGAAGGATTTACCAAGGCAAATAGCTCTAATTTGCCTAGAGTTGATTCGTTAATGCGGGGGGAGTTCCTAGCATCAAACAAAGATTTATGTTCAACAGAATTTAGAAATGTCAAAACTACGATGTAAGTGAAATACTAATAATTTTTAAAACCAATCATTTAAAATTTGAAATCTATTTAAAAAAAGCACCGCTTGATGTACCTATATGGTTATGTTATTTAAATAATGTTTTTATTATATAACATATGCTTACCTATCGATTTCGGTAAATATTTAGGAGTGGGGCTCCATCTATTTTTGGTTATAAAATCTGATCTAATGAAGATATCGACTTGATTTTTACGCTATTGTATTCGCCTTGTCAGCAGATTTAATATTGTCACATAATAATATCAAATCACATATAAAAGACACGCACCATATAAAATATACGATATAAAGTAACAACTTACAGCAAAATGATCTTCACAAAAATAAATAGGATAATTTAGGTTTACAACTTTTGGACCTCGCCGTGCAAGATTAAGCCACTTATATCTTATTGTTTTGTTGTGTGGTACGTAAACAAGCAATTTGTTAGGGGTTTCTAAAGATATATTAACGCACTGAGGAACTGCACATCACTTAACACTTTCGAATTCATATCTAAATAAAATAGATCTGATTTATTACTTTGACTTCCCTAGTGTTTATAATACAAACACATAGACTTGATGTGACAAACAGACGCCATGACACCAGGCACCGTTTTGGCGCAAATTTATAAAGATATAATTAAAATAGCATTTATTTCTAAAAAAACCTTTGTTTATTGCAAAAATAAAATGTTTTTTGGAAGTAATAGATTTTTAAGAATATTATAAAAATGTTTTTCCAAATCAGTTATCATGCCTATTGCTGAGATGAAAAGAAAAACAATTCAGTGAAATATGTTAACAATGTATTCCTACTGGAATACATTGGAGTACTTAAGATACTTCTTAAGCTACGTCATTTAGAAAGTATCTTACATACTTCAATATTATCCACTTCAACCGATACTAGTACATAATTTAAATATTCATATAGATGTAATTAGGTAACAAAGGAAACATGACTTACACATTCGACAAGTATTACATTATAATGAAGTCCAAATTCTCACAAGAATTATATTCCAGTGTATTACAGAGGAAATGTATTAAGACGTTGTAAAAGGCGGGCATTAGCTTAGAGGAAACAAAGAGGATTCCGTCTAATCATAGCTTAATCCGTGCAGCCGCGCCGTACCAACCTCGCCTCATCATCGCTGCTTTACGCCTTGATTTATTCATGTTCCTAAATAATTTGTAAAATAATATCGCATTTTATGTACAAACCTACAATTCATCGTTGCAATATAACATTGATTGAAGCTAATGACGTCCGTTTCTGAAACGATATCCACATAGTTTAGGTAATAGCGTATACTACATTATTACCTAAACATTAATATTTATAGTGTTTTTTGAAGTTTTTTTTTTTATGAAGAGTTATAATGAAAAAGTATGACAGTATAAATAAATGCAACGCAAAGCACCCAATTCAAAGCCTAGCATTTCCTACCAAATCGAAAGATACGTTAACTTTATGTAATCGGTTCGGCTGTATTACAAGAAAAATATTAAATTTTGTTCCAAATGCTAGTTTGCAGTCAAACAAACCCAGTTTCATGGTAAGCTTTTTCATAGTTTTACACATAAGAACACAGTTTATTCTAAAGTTATGGTGTTATTAAAATTAATGTGACATATAACAATAATTATATGTCACACTTTTTTAAGTTACGACAAATTCCTTGGAAAAAATAATTCACAAGGGTACTGCATAGCCAGTCGATCAACATTTTTTTTGTTTATATGTCAATGTGATCAAATAATATATAAAAAAAATTGTGTTTGAAAATTCTTCAATCATCAAAAAGTGCAGAATATTTTCGTGACTTTTACATTAATGATAATAAAAATATATATATTTATGGTTCCTGTGTGAAATTATAGGAAAACTTAAAAATTGGATTATTTTACTGCAATTGGATTATTTTACTGCATTTCTATCAAAGGTTTGGTTTCAGAGGATCGGACCTGGAATTGAGATCTAAATGAAGTTAAAATCTAGGACAAGAACCAGGATCAGAATGATACAGCATCAGCAATCGATATAAAAGACCTATTTACACATGGGTGAAGCCGAAGAAGAAAATTATCTACAATAAAAAATATCAGAGGTTTTATTCTTCTTTAAAATTTCTCGATCATTACTAAAAACCCTTATAGGTTAAGCAATTAAGAAAAATGGTTTGGAAATATTTACAACTCAAAAAAATATTCGATGCTTTTTTAGGGTTCCATGAGAACTACTGAAAATTCTTATGGTTTAACCGGTTTCAATAAAATTTGGAATGGAGACAATTGAAGACCAATAAAAGGATATTCGATATATTTTTAGGGTTTCGTGATAACTTTAAAAAATGCTTCAATTAAGCTGATTTTAATAAAAAATTCTATGGAATAAAATTGAACGTCAATAAAAGAATATCCGATACATTTTGAGGGTTGCGTGAGAATTACTTAGAACTATTAAATGTGGAATGTAGACAACTGAAAACAAATAGAGGTATATCCAATATATTTTTGTGGTTCCGTGAGAATTTCTAACTACTCTTTTGTTAAGCCGATTTTGATAAAAATTATTAATTTGATAGAAATAATGAAAAACTAATAAAAGGATATTCTATACACTTTTTAGGACTAGATGAAAATTACTGAGGACCCTTATAATTTAACCGATTTAACTAAATTTAGAATGGCGACAAAAATGTTCAACAAAATTATATCGAACAAAATACGTTCGATACAATTTTTTTAGGCTTCTGTAAGTATTACTAAGAATTCGTATAGTTAAACCTATTTCGCCGAAATTTACATAAATTATTCTAACTAATACAAGTTAGTAGTTTGCGTAACGTATAATTCGATGATTGCGTTTTGTGATATTAATTAACACTCTTTTAATATAGTTTGAGTCATTGCAATAAAAAGGCTATAGAGACAGGTTAAAGCAAGCAAAAGTATTATATTTTTTTTTTTTTATGTTTGACGGTTAAGTTTCAGTGAAAATTACGAAAAAGTCTTGTGATTGAATATTTTTTCTGTGAAATTTAAGTTTTTATTGAAGTTAAACAAAAATCAAGAAAATTTATTTTAGCTTTCATCTTCAGTATTTTCCGATACTTTTTTCTTTTCATTTTTGTTAAACTTCATTTGCTTTTCCGTGTTATACAATTAGTAGGAATTATTTATTTAAGATTTTGTATACTGTGCACCTTTAATAATTCGGGTCGTAATAAACAAATAATAATAGAACAGATATGAATATAGTTTCATTATATTTATAGTAAAAAGGAACTTTTCATGTGTCACTTTTATAAAGCACAAAAGTTTCTTTACTAATTCACGCAATGTGGGCAATGTTTGAAAGCCATCTCAATTTTTTAGTTCTTCTACATGTTTTTGAATCTCGATAACTTTGGAGATTTCATTTTCTTCAACAGATAAGTTAACATCACAAAGCCTTCGCCATTTTCTATACAGTTCAGTTAGGTACATTGTCTGGACAAATTTTTGGGAAGAAATAAAGCAAATCTACAATGAAAGTGATTTTTTTTTGGGATTTAGAATTTCGTATCTTCAGGTATTTTAATTTTTGTTTTATTTTTGGATTAATTCTCATCCTTTATCAACATTATTTGTCATTATAAAAAAATAGTATCAATTAATATTAGGATGGTGTAAAGATGGTATGCACTATTAAAATTCAATATGCAATTGTTTTATCCCAAATTCATAAAAATTTGGGATAAAACAAAAAACAAAAACATCAATGATAAACTACAAAGTACTGCCAAAACAGTAAGCTGGTAATACTGTTACCGATAGTGGAACCTAATTTTCTGTTTTTGGTAACATCGGAAGGCAAGTTTATAATTTGCAAAACTAAAAAGCACCCGCAGCGAAGCTGTAATGTTGCTTTTAAATATAAACCATTAATGTATAAAAGTTGCGACGCTCTGTACAAGACTTTTAATGGAATCAATGTAAACAGCGCACGCGCATTTCGCTTACTAAAAATCTCGTCTCGCAATCTGAACTACGAATTTATTTAGTGTTAGTGAGTATTTGAATTATGATATTAGTGTGTACTCAGCTTGTATACGATATCGACGGTAAACAATATGATTTTATAAAGGCAAGTAACGTTGTGCTTTACTTTACATTACATACTGTATGTTTGTTTGTAAATTTCTCCAAATTAAAATTATCTCAAAATTATATATATATATATAATGCACACGAAAAATTACTATAAAATTTAGAAAAAATACTTATTTTATTATGTATCTTACTGCAACTAGAATTTATAATAAAAATACTATAACATAAATTAAAAATACGTAAAAGGCTCATTTGTACAGCAAATACTGTAATACCCACTTCTTCTTGCCACCAAAAAATTATCCTAAATTAGTAGCATATAAATCTATGATTATTATACGTTTTATTTATTATAATTATTCCTTAGAATGGATCTGACAAGAAATGAATCTATGAACTCATTTATAAAAAACAAAAAAGTATTATGAAGCATAATATCTATTCAGTATCTAATGCAAAAAGAAGACTAAATTAAATACATAAATCAATAAATATATTATACTACAATATCTGTTAAAATTTCAACATTTTTAAAAATAAGTGATATTTATATGAATTTAAAAACCAACTACGTTATTAAGACTTCATGTAATAATAAGAATAGAAAAACAAAAAAAATATAGAAATAAA
Source organism: Eumeta japonica (assembly GCA_005406025.1). Lineage (NCBI taxonomy): Eukaryota > Metazoa > Arthropoda > Insecta > Lepidoptera > Psychidae > Eumeta > Eumeta japonica. Next base: position 67,021 of record BGZK01000110.1, read on the forward strand.
TAATTTTATTTGAGGTAAATGCAAATCTAATACATATAGGTCACATTTGACGTTTTTTATAGACTAGATACATATAGAATATATTGTGACTTTTAGAAACAATGAAATTGATAGATCTAATTATACCAAGCATTTGATAGATAACGAAGGACTAAAAACTTAGTAAATGACAAAAGTAAATTTTTTGATATTCTTTACATTAAAAATAAGTAACCTTTAAAACTGATTACCCAAAAATATGAATATTGCTTTGTATTCATAGGTTGAAAAGTGGAAAAAGATTTTCTTATTCATAAAATCTATTTCCTAAATCCTTGAAAACATAGCTTATTGTTATAGCCAATAGATGATAACGTGAAGTGAAACTTGTCACTTAAGTTTACATTTTATACAATTTCTTTTTGATTATTTCTGATTTGCGACAAATTGTTTGGTGACAAAACTCCGGCACAATGTTTTGTACATGTCTCATATTATTCACATCTTTACCATTCGTTACTTTCGTTGAGAAGCAATGAAACACGGGTCTTAAACCTTATCTCTAGTGGTTGCATGTTTTTTTACGGTACTGTAAAGTATCCATTGAATTCTCATGTATCCCAGCGAGTCATAAACTCGTTAGGATAAAATGAAACCCCGCTCTGTTTGTGATCCCCGAGGGACGTGGGGCATGTTATGCTCTGAAAGGATTTTAATAAAAAATTCGTCGGTGATCGTATGACGTAGAGAAAAACGGGATTAGATTAGAAGACATCATTCATTTTGTATCCCAATGAGACACGTGTTTTGGAGGTTTGCTTTAATTTCCATAGATGACGTCACTGTACAGACCATATCTCTGAATTACGGTAATCTGCTCAGAATATTTCAGATAGTCTATTGTGGTTAAATATAACTCACTGACACAAACTTCTTTAATGACTTTTAAAATGTTATTTATATAAAATAATAATCTGATTAGCTGACTGATCAAATTACAACTAAAACAGATGAGTTTTGATCCTTAAAATTTTCCATAACTTATGCCTCTATTATATTACAGGCTAAGACTGAGAAGAGACTTTCAGAAAAAACCCTAAAGGGGTGCAAAAATCGGAGAAAGTTTGTGTGGAAGTACCGTTAATTTTAAAGTTAAGGTCGTGAAAATTCTTATTTGGGCACTTATTTCCGAATAAAGGTATTTCAAGATGTTTAAAATTATGGCCCTAAATAAAATAAAAAGGTTATTAAAAGTTTATACAGAAGTATCAAGAGTTTTTCAGTTGGAATATAATAAATTTGTATAGACGTTCTACTAGTTTCAAAGTCAGATATTTTTTATATTTTTTGAATTATCGATGTGTACATAAATGATTTTTTCACCGTCATAGATTTATTACTCGAGAGCGCGACCGAAATCAGCGTCGAAAACGGGACGGAGCGATGAGAAACGGAGCGAAACGGGAATCGAAATAGAAAGTGAAACTAACATTCCAATCGAGAGCGGGACTGGAGTCGGAGTCCACGGCAGGATTGGGATTGGAATCAGAAATGAGACCGGAGTCGGAACCGACTGTGAAGCCGGAATAACAGAATCAGACTAGGAATTATGATTAACAGATATTGCTAGATGAAAGATGATGGAGTTTGTTTTATATCCACGCAGGCGAAACAGGAGGCGACAGCTGGTTTCTTATAAAATTTGTTGATCAGTTCTTTAAAATACTTATTAATACTCCTATATGTTATGTTTTGGTGTTTTCACAGACCGCGTTCTAGAACTTGCTACTACTGAGACTATTGATATTTTGAAAGAAATACTTTATTCCTTTCTCCCAATTTAACAAGCACTTTCGTAAATGAGTTATGAACTTCCAATATATTGGATTCAATAAGAAGTTTTATATCCAATGACTGAGTGTTGAGTCGTGTCAAATGACACTTCATCCATGACAAGTATCTTAGGAACTACAGAGGAACAGATGGACGTTCCCAGGTACATACATACATATACTGTTAAAATCATAACCCTCCTTTGACTTCGCCATAGTCGGATCAAAGAAACTAGTTCTACATGATTTACTAGTAACGAAATGATTACAAAAATTATTCTGAGAAATCAATGAACTAGTCTCTTTCTTCATACTCACTTTGAATATCTGCAACTGATGATGGCAATTGTTCTCTTAATTTTATCACTGGACACCGTAACAACATTTTAAAGTAAATATTAAAAAAAACATAATCTCAAACGTGTGCCTTTAGACTGACTTGCCTAACTTGCCGTGTACGCCACCATCATTGTCTTAACACTCTTGCGTACTAACGAGCAGCTGAGGGCACTGTTAACTGCCTCTCTCTAACCAGTAGTATCATACTGTACGACTTTTGAGGACTTTATGGTTCTAATACATGGTTTAAAAACTGAATTAGTGTTTGAAAAATTAATTTTAGATCTTTTCATACTTAAAGAACGTAACATTAACATTATAAACGTACTGAAATACTTTGGAATTTTAATTAATAAAAATCAAAATTCGCGTCTGGCTTATTATTGGCAATGATAAAAGTGTCTGGCAATAAGAGATGGATGTTTATTAAACTTACCTAAAGTTAAAATATCAAAAATGAACCTTCTTAAAAATATTTTAAAAGTTAGTATTATTACCTGTACGTACAGGTAGGATGCACACAGGTAAACGTAACCGCTACCGCCAGCCAGACAGCCCAGACCCTAACCGAAAGAGCAAAAGAGACGACATATCAAAAAATCAGCTTTTTTCTTTTCTTGAAAAATTCTTGTTTTCCCCTACGTTGCTAGCTCCTGGATCATACATTGCGACGGTAGCGCAGTAGTTAAGAACGTCGACTTCGAACCGAAAAACGTAAAGGGAGAACCATTTCAGTAGCGGCGCTACACCACTCGTGGACGTCGGCGACATCAGGTTTGCGAGGCCTCTTTTTAATAACTTGTAGGCAAAACTTTTTGCGAGGCCCCTTCAGGCGCGAGGCCGTCGGCGGTCGCCGACGTCGCCGACGCCTAGCGCCGCCACTGAACCATTTTATTTTAAATCAGTACAAAATAAACCTAAAATTAGATCAATCTAAAATATAAAGATTTTTTTATTTATTTATACAATCCTTTTATTTTAGTGTGGAGGGCTTGAACGCCTGCGCCCTCTACTTTCGCTTCGTCACATTACCTCAGCAAAGACTGAGACAACAACACAAGAAATATTATCACAACAACGGTGATGACAACGAAAACCTTGTTGTTGTGATTATTGGCGCTTTTCTACTTTGTTGGTCACTGATTGTTGTATATTTATTAATACAGGAATTCACAGTGAATTCTGAATTCATGTACTATGAAATACTGAAAAACATATCAAACTCCACATTTTTACAATTCCACTTATACCCCTTTTACACCTGTATAATTCTCAAAACCGAATTTTTCCACTTAGGTACTCCTTAAGTTTCTAAGTGATGCTTTTAATATGAAGTGCCAATTTATCGATGCACTAATATCATATTATATATCTTCATTTATTTAATATTAAAAATATCGAAGTCGTAATTTAATTACAATCAAAGAAAGTTCAAAACTAATTACTTCTTGTGCATACGTAAAACACGTGCATAATGCTTCTTCATTCCTAACACGGGTTAAACATTCATATTAATTGCATTTAACCTCAAATTGTGTCCTTAATGTAGCCAAAATATTTTATGATGCCGTTATAATGGAACATGGTAACCTTTGCGGAGGTCCTTTGGGAGAAAAAATCCCTAATCCACAAGCTCATTTGGGTCGAGACCTTAAAAACGAGTAATTAAGTCGGCGTCCCCCGGGGACTCGAATACGCATTTCCACCTAAAAAAAATCAGCTAAATGTAAATGTAACTCATTATATGCCGTCATGGGAATGTGTTGAAAATCACTCTCTCCACCATTTTGTTTTTATTTGAAGATTAATCTTACTCGGGACTTCACTCGCGTAGGATTTATAGATATTACGTAACACTAAAAGTAACAAAAGGTTCTATTGTGTGAGGTGTTGATTCGCAGAAATCCATAATAGACTCTTGTCTGCAACATGCATTAACATGCAGCATGCAACCAACCCAACCAGTAATAAAAGGTTAAAAACGTTTAGTTTGGGCTTCATATAAATTACGTACATGCTTGATATTATTTTTGACATAAACACAGTAGACATTGTAATAAATTTTATGTACTGCACATAAAATACACTTTCGTAATAACTATACAGAAGCAGTCTAACTGGCTAAATGTTGCTACTGCTATTGTAGTAGGCGTTTTCAAAACTATTTGTCGGTTATAATCTTCGCCCAATAGTCGAAATTCGTACATATTTATTGAAAATTTAAGGTAAAACCATGTGAGTTTGTATGTTTCGAACTTTTTTCTCTTTTACATTCGTTCGTTGTATATCTGAAACCATAACAGTGAGACATAAGGAACGTTAAGGGTGACGATAAATATTTCAACAGAGGCTTGAATAAAGATGAGGAAAAATAATTATAAGGAAAAATGAAAATTTTTGCATTTTAGTTTATATGTTTCTGTATCAGTAAACAATCCAACATTAACCGTAAAAAAAATTATGTAAATTAAATGTTTGTCTGTTTGTTCGGACTAATATCTCTCAAATGGCGGAATGCATTGTTATCAAAGATCATTAGTGCGTTCTTATATATTATTTTCCTAAGCACCAAAATTGGCAAAAAATTGTTTCCTGATTCCAAATAATTATTATATACCCTAAAATGCAGTTAGAGTTACGGACACTTCTGACAATTTATTTATTACCAAAAAACTCTAAGACTTTTGTAGTTATAATAAAGATTACATATTTTTTGCAATAACACTGAAATGTTATTAAAAAAATCTATGCCCAATTAATCACAACATTAATAACACGTAACACTCGATTATTTAAGTGCTTATTTACTTGCTTACATGTTTTAAAACATTATTCTCAGAATTTCTAGACATTCATAAACCTAGAGATTGTCGTAATATATAACAGTATTTATTATTTTTATTTACTAAGTGTGAAAATGTGTAAAGAACAATCCAGTGCAATTTCGTAATCGACAAATCAACAAATAAATATCCTTCAGCCGCGCTGTAGGTAACTTGGCAGCAACATGAAAATGGGCCAGCTCCATCAATAAAATGGTATACTCTAACAGAATACAGATGTGAAGTGATAGCTTTCGCTGTTGTGTTTCATCCAGTGAGTGACATGAGGCTCAGCGAGACGGTGGCGCAATCCTCTTTCATAATCTCACTCCCTTTCCGTCACACAACTCCCCCTTTCATCACCGCACTCACCCTTCATCACCATCTACAGATATCCTATTCCAAAAGACTAGCTACGCCCTCGTGAATCTTCTGGAGTTGCGAGTGTCCATGAGCGGCGGTGGACACCTGCTCTCTTGTGCCTCGCATGCTCGTTTGCTCGTCTAAAATGCTAAATAAAAATAAGGAATGCCCTATTTAGTTTAGTTAAATGAAAAATGTGTTGAAGATGTTATTGTTTTTTCGTTTCATATATTCTATGTTGTTACACACGTTGAAATTTCTGGAGGGTTATAACCCTGTCGAATCCAACTAGATTACATATTATATAGTTACATTAATTTACAGATGTCAGCTGCACAGAAAAATCTTTAGATAATTCCTTTTTTAATTTTAAATTGCTAAAGTCTTATTTATACATTACTATAATAAAATCACCTAAGGAATGAAATGGTGCTTTTAACTTTCAACTTTTCAACTCCATAAATATTACTCTCTCATAAATATCACATAATAAACTCAATTGTGTGATCCTGTTTACTTTAGTCTAATATATTATTCTTAGTTAGAAATATTATACAATTGACAAAATGTTACTGATACAAAAAGTTACTCTGAATTTTTATAGAATTTTTAATATTTTTTAAACTTATGTATTTCATAACATTTTGCATCGTCCAGAATGAAAGTTCCACCCTGACACGAAATATGACATCTCGATATCTTTATAAGAATACGATAGTTTAGGTACTATAATTATATCGTAAACGCCATGTAAAATTTGCCACAAACCTTAGGAAGTGATAAAAACCAAAACCGCCACCGTGCAGAAAAATACTCTTGATCGTCATATTTTCACATATGACTTAATTAAATATAACAACAGTACAAACTGCAAGTATAACAATAAAAACTTTTTAATTTAACTGCATACTAAATAAGACCAAGAAGTTAACTTGATGTTTCAAGTGTGAACACTGATTTTCGAGGAAAAAACAAACTATATTTATCTCTTTTTGTCAAATACGCATTATGCAGGTGCTAATAAAAACATATGTATGGATGAGAGTTTCGAAAATTTTAGACAAGCTCTATGCTATCTTTAAAGTCGAGATATAACGTTGTAAGGTAATTATTTGTTTTTCGAAAATGACTTTCTTTATAGTCGAATTGACTTTTATTACAAAGTAACAGTAACCCGCTTGGCTGAGCGCAAATTAACATTCAGAAATAATTGGTTTTTGTTTTGATACAAATATACCCGTGGTTTTGCTCGTGCGGAGAATGAATCCCTTCATTTTAAACATTTTAGCATTCGAGTTTTCACCGGTAATTTTGATCCCGATCACGGTCTTGTTATCAATATCAATTCTGACTCCATTATCAGGTCCGATTCTGGCCCTGCTATTCCAATAGTGGTCTATTCCAGTTTTGCTTCTTCTTTGGTCATGGACGTTAGTGAAAACAGATTACAATTTTTACTAGTATTTATTCATTATTTTGCACAAAAGTAATATTGTTATATAATATAATTTTATTTTTACCCTTTTATCATATTTGACAACATAATTAGGTCGGAGAAAAAGGTTTTTCGTATTTTTATTAGTAAAAAGTTCCAGTAAAATCTCTTTGGTTGTGCTGTTAGTATATGGCTAGTTTTAATACCATTAAATAAACGACATTAAAAAAAAAGGAAAACAAAAAGTAAAAACAGTGTCCCACCATTTTTCTATTGTTTTTCTATCCACCATAATTAGTAAATATAATGTAGAAATTTTGTACAATTCAAAGTTTTATTACAAAAACTTTGTGACATGTGTGAGAGAATTGATAATATTAGCACAAAACTGGTTCAAGCGTTTCCAGTTAGGCAATTTGAATGTCAAATATAAACCTCGTTCTGGTCGACTTGTTACGGATAAATGTCGATGCCATTTTGGAAAAAGTAGTACAAGATCGGCATATTAGTTCTTACGACATTGCTTAGGAACTGGAGATTGATATAATGACATACAAAACAATTTTCACCCATTTGAAAAAGGCTATAAATATAAAAAAAAACTCGATACTTGGGTCTCACGCGAGCTCACTGAAAGAAATCTAATAAATCGTGTACTCATTTGCGATTGTCTATTGAAACGTAATGAAACCGAACCGTTTTTGAAAAGATTTATAAATGGTGATAAAAAACGGATTACCTATGACAAGAACGTGCGAAAAAAGATCATGGTTAAAAGGCAAGCAAGCTGCTCAGACTATAGCGAAACTCGGCTTAATAACATCGCAATAAGTTGGTGCCATGATTATGGTGGGATTAGAAGGGTATTACTCATTATGAACTTTTTCCGCCGGGCAAAACCATTAATTTAAGCAAGCAAGAAGTAGAGAAAAAAAACGACCGGAATCGATGAACGGAGAGGGTGTGGTTTTCATTATGATGAGGCCAAATCACACACATACTTAGCCCCTCAGCAAATATTGAGAGTTTGGTTGGGAAGAATTAATGCAATCACTATATAGCATTCTCAAATTTTCATCCGTTTCGATCTGTTTAAAATTCTTTAGAACTGTCAAAACTACTTGTCGTAGTTTATGATCAAAAGTCCCAACAGCATTAAGGTTGTGTCACTATCTACAAAATTGCAACAAGTTGTTGAACAAAATGTCATATATATATAATCAAATGTTAATAAAATATGATAAAAAATTATCTTGAACTTGTATATAAAATACGATAAAACGTTTTCCCTGACCTAATATGTTACCTCTATGAGAAATTTTATTACAATCCGTCCAGCCATCAGCGTATGACAAACATTCATACAGACACAATTTTCATTTTTTGTATTATAAATAGCCAATAACCATCTACAAACAAATCTGCGTCGAATGGGCGAAGGCCCAAATGTAGAGAAGAATCTCTGGAACTTCTAATCTGATTCAAAAAAAATTGTTCTCAATGGAATCTACATTATTAGTATATACTATAAATTATTTTTAATTCTTATAAAGATCAGTTTTCAGTAAGAAATAACAATAAAATAATAATTATTGAGATCGGAAAAGAACTAGACATCAGGTTGATTTATCGGCGTGCATGAGCTGCCTAAATGCTTTGAAATAATAAAATAAAATGTACAACAAAAATATCAACTTTTAATAAATTTACAGAAAAGTTCGTTACTCCGTCTATCTGAGTCTTATATTTTAGCCAAATTAAAAATGAAAGAAAATTTACAGTCCTTAACACCCCCAGTCTATATTCGACTAGCGTAGAGAGCTTAAGATTCCCTCACTTTAAAATGAAATAATAAAATAATCATGGGAGGGAGCTTAACAGATGAGTAAGTAAAACCTGGCACAGTAATTAGTATGGAAGTTTTACGAATAAAGAGTTTACCTTTTACGGCATATTAATTGATGAAGTACTTTAAAAAAAATACAAAATGATAATAGTAACTTTATAATTAAACAAACACATTTACCAATACAATCATCACGGAAATTATAGGCCCGATCAAATTGGAATTAGATTTGGTGAGAGTTTGTATAATACGAGAATCGTCTAAGAAAGAATTCTTGAAATTCGCTATTTATCCGAGTGCAAGGGATTCAACTTTGTATAAAACTTTTTATGGAGCGAGGTACAACCATGAGATTTAGTATAAATATTGCTTATTAAAAGCAGTGAAACGATTCTTTTACATTTAGGTTAGAGGATGTAGGGTTGTATGATCTATAAATATGGGTATGCATTTTATTCGTTTTTTTTTTGTGTCCTTATACCATTCATCCAAACACTATGAAACTAGCGATAAATTGTACTCGCAAATGGAAAGATTTCTGAATAAAAAAGAACATTCGTATCTAACTTCGTCTGCGTATTTGTACTATTGAATTGAACTTCTGAACTGATTCTAAGAATTACTTCATTAATGAGAAGTTTTCGGAGTAAAATAGACAACGTTTTGCTTTGGCTCCATCTGCATATTTATGCTATTACAGATTTTATAAATTCTTTCATTCATAGAAAACTACACTATCCCTAAATAATATATCATAATATTAATTTTATTTCGATTCTAGCCCTCGGCTTCATGCAAATGGGAACTGCGATCGACAAACGGGATGAGCAGCGGAATCGACAGCCGATACCAGAAGGATTCGAAATTGAGAACGATACCAAGTTCGAAATGTGGGACTAAATATACAATCAAGATCAAAACCGGAATAAGAAGCGGTTCTGGGATGAGAATTGAGAGCGGGGCCGAGATCGAAAGCGGGATCAGTATCGGAATCAGTGGGACCGCGACCGGAGTAAGGAGTGACCCGAATTCGCATCGAGAACAGAATTGGGATCCGACTCGACGACTATCAGGGCCACGATTGAGATCGTATTCGGTAGATATATGTAACGAAGGAATTTTATACATACACAGGCAGAGCGGTGGGGGGATGCTGATAAGCATTTAAGTTTTAAATCAGATAACTATATAAGAAAAATATAATTGTTCGGATTAACATTCTCAACAAATAATTTTGCTTGATATTGTCTCTTTATGTTTTAACATATGAATTCAAAAGTATCACTTATGAAACACACAGAAACATGTATGTGTCGTAAAGACCTCACGAGACAAGGAAGCGAAATTGAATAACGATTGTCCAAAAAAACAATGGAGTTGCCAGCGAGCGTTTCCTCAATAACCTTTTTCTCATGCCACCGCTCGAAGTGAGGCACTAAGCGAGAAACGAACACAATGAGATCGCAAAAGGCACATCCCATTAGCTGTATATTAAAGACTGGAATAAAAAATTGACCGATTACGAGTCGAATTTGTGCACCGAGAGTGCTGTATAAAATAAAAATAAAGTAATATTTAAAATTAAAATGAGCTGTAATATCAATATTTAAAAAAAATTAGGAAGTTAAAGTAAACATTTTAAATTAATCGTAAAAACCGGCCAAGAGCATATCGGACCATGCTCAGTAAGGGTTCCGAATCCATTATTACAAAGAAATGCACTACAGATGAAAAAACTACATTGTTACGCTTTTTCCATATTTCCCGCACAGAATAACTATATGTACTTTAGTTATCTATAACTAGAAACACAAGTAGGTATGTCAACTATTACTATTAAACTAGTATAAGCTAAAGCGCATCAGCAGAAGAGCGTATCTTCATGGCACGTACATCCTTTTATTGAGAAAAGCAGTTTTTTGACAATAACTCAAAAACAGCATATCCGATCATGTTCACTTTCGTTCAAAACATTTATTAGGCATTTCCTTTGTAATTTTTTCATATTTTTTGGACATATGGTTTAAAAAATAAATAGATGGGACACAATTTGTGCTAATTTCGGGGCAATTAATTCCGAAAACATTCACTTAATCAAAAACATTGCTTAGAAATCTTACAGTGTTTCTAAAAGAATTGTTAAAACATGTGCCACTCATTGATGTTTGCTGAAAAACATTTTTTCAGCTTCTGTTACATATATGGAGTGCCCATCCCTAGATATATTATTTTGTTATTCAACTACTAAATTAAGTAGCGACATGTACAACACACCTATACTACAAATTTCATCAATATATATCTAGTAGTTTTGAGTAAAATGCCTGTGACATACGGACGCACGAACGGACGGACTGAGGAAACGGTTTTGCCGTATTGACTCAGAACCCTAAAAATGAAATATTTGCAAGAATTTGACAAAATTGTTATTTTTCCGATGGTCAAAAGTCGACATTTCAAAATCGTAGGAGATTATTTTGTTTGTTTGTTTTTTCGATAGTGCATGAGTGTGCGCACGCGCGTTTTCGTGCACACGTATGTGTGTGCATGTGTGCATGGGCATGCTCGTATGCGTGAGTGTGAATATCGTCTGTATGAACCTACTTACATACCTATGTGCTTGTGTTGTTAGCTACGTAACTTTTAAACTGATCAACTATTTAGCGGCATTCGAAAGGCTCTAACTAAGCTTAATTATTCGGGAAATTCTATCTTTATAAACGACGTAAATGTTTCATTGTTTTAAACATATTATTTTTAACAAAAACATTTCACATTCATTTTAAGCTAATAAACGAAGGAATCAGCTCTATTTCCCAAAAAACTACTTTTATTGCTTCAACACCCAGCTGAGATCGATCAATTTGATCAAGAACAAAATATGTAAAGAATGTGTATAAAAATTGTATTTTTGTATCTTTTAATCAATCAATTATTGTTTGCTATACTGCATTTGAAAAAGTTTTATTAACTTTAGATTTTTTTAAAAGTTGGAGCTTAATCCATTTCATAGATTGTGAGTTAGTTCTAGATATTAATTTTTCATAACCCTAAAAATATTAATTTAATAATTTTCAAAATCTATTCAGCTTCGATTTTTCAAAAACTTGTCTGATTGCCGTAAAGCCGTAAATTACTGTAAATTACCGTACAAATTATGTAAATTAATCGAGAAATAATTGACAATATATTTTTACAAAAAGCTTTTTAACGAATACCTTTTAAACGAATCGATTAAATAAAATATGATTAAAACATTCGAAAAAGTTCCATTTAGACTCTCTGAAACTTTTATCTAATATTTATCTGTTTACGTGTGTATTGAGTCAAAACCCCATTGTGACGCTGATTCATTGCACGTCTGGGACTACCACTAGCATCGTCGACTAGAACAATTGGGATTGTTGAAATTTTTGGTGGACTTAAAGTTGTAAGTACAAGTTTCATAGCAACGTTTTCTCATGATTTTAAATTAAAAAAAAAAAAAAAACAATATTTTACGCTAGTTATGGATGAAATAACTCTCAGTAGTGTAGATCTTAGATTAAGTTTATGTCGTGTGTGTAGGAGACGGCGTTCTATTAGGCTATCGCTGCTTTTTGCAACATATTATCAACTTACTTTTACTTATTTTTGTATACCTTATCACCAAGAAATTCTCATATACACATACCATTATCATTCAGTTGTAATCGTATTCATTGCACTCTAAATTGATTATTAACATTTTCAAACCATATTCACAGGTTGCAATTTCATCAAAATTGAGTAAAACACTTATCGAACATTTAACCACGGCTCCACGCACTTGAAGAAAGTCGTTCTCTGTCTAATCCCTGGGTAATAAATGCGTGTCAAACTGTATCTTAGATTAGGCTTTCAATTATCACTAATAGCTTACAAAAAATTTAATCGAAATAGATTAGTTACTTTTCCAATCTATGATGATTATACAAATAAAAAAAATCCAAAAATTATTGCTTTGAATTGAGTACCAACTACACAACTCAAAACAACTATTGCTTTTAAAAATTATCTTATCTACAGAATTGGTTTCGTTATGGTTTTATTATGTGTATAGATTCAATGTTTTTACTTCAAATGCTATTAAGTTATTTCGTATTAAATTATCTTAAGTTGCAACGTCAAAACTACATGATTGATAGAGATTTTTTTTAAATGTTATAAAAAAATATGATAAGTCATAACACCTCAAAAGTAATATCGGTTTTGTTAATTTAAATTGCGCTTCATAATCTCAAAATTAAATGACAACGTCTGAAATACTGATCGTGAGATATTTGCATTAGTATCATAATTTGGCCAGATTAAAAATATTTTTACTTCTTCACCTCGATCAAATTATAATTTGATCAAATAATAATGAAAAAAATATATATTAAAGCCATCGATTTTGAACTTTTTATTTCAGTTTACAATAGCTTCTAATAATTCTGATTTACATTATTTTTCACGTCAATCGGTAAAAAACTTTAAAAGTTGTCAACAATTTCTAAATTTCTTGTCGACTGCACTCAGGCGTACATTTTTTTTTTGCGAGAAAAAAGCTTGGAAGCGTATCTATTGAAACTGAACGTTTTTCTTTTATGAAATTATAATTGTTATTAATCTTAATTTCTGTAAATGATCCTTTGTTTCTGAGTGTAAATATATTTTTAAAAATGTAATTTAAAAAAATTTAATTTTTACTTAAAAATTATATAAAATTACAGGAACTTACAGGAATTATGTAAAATTACAGGAACATAGAATAAAAAGCACCCGGAATAGTGTTTCTTGAGTTTTATTTACTGGAATACGGACAAAAAAAATGATGGTGTGGCACTTAGAGTACATAAAAACCTACCGATTTCGATCGTGACGATGGACGAATAGAAAAACGAGATTTTATTACATTTTAACGCAATCATCTACCACAAGAAGGTCTTCAAGAGGGGATTTAATTTTTTCCACAAGGCCGGTAATGCGATAATACAATAATAATATGTTCGCACATAGATACATCATCATCTAGTCCCAAACTAAGCAACGAGACTTCTACTATGATATAATTCATACACGTATACTTTTTTTTTGTAAATATATACATGTAATACATAGAAATGCCCAGACTCAAGACAAACATTAATTTTTAATGAAATGAATAAGGGTCTATCTTGTGCGGGAATCGAACCCTCGTCCCCAGCTCAGCAAGTAGGGTCACCACCATTGCGCCAATCAGGCAGTCTATTTTGACTCTCTTGGGATAACGGATGTTTATAGGAGGCTGGATTACCTCCTCACCAGCGATTCGCATGATCCTTAAGTCCTTTGAGATCTCATTAAAAAACTTAGGTCGAGTTGTGACACACACTCCGCACCTCGGCAAGTACCTTCAGCCGTCGATCTCGGATACTGTCATATGGAGAACTGAAGGTGCAAACAGCCGAATCTGAAATATGACGATTGTAAAAGGGCACGCCTCAGTAATGGGGTGATTCACGTCTGACACACGCGCATGCACCAAAGCGCGATGCTAGCGCGTGCATCCTTATCAAGCGGATTCCTTGTTCAAACTATTTTCATTATAACAAAGCCACAAAAAGCTCCAAATTTTACGTTGACTTTTTGTAGTTTTTAAGAGTAAGTATAATATTTAAGAAAGTATTTACTTATTCATTTTGCTACAGATTGTATATTTCGACAACTTCAACATAATAACGTGGTAACATACTATTAAAAGTAACAAGAATATTAGATTGGGGACATTCCTGAGACAGGATCATTAAGAATTAATTTTCATTTAAAAGTCGTTCTGATAACTCGTTGATGAAGTAAGTCGTTTTCGATATCTGTTTGCCGAATAGTTTCCATTAAACATTCGCATATTTAAAAAATTTGGTTGCCTGTAAAAGTCGGTATACGGGCGAAAGTTTTACGTGACAACGACTTTGAATGGTAAAATCATTTTAATGAATATTCATTCGTATAGTAGGAAGAAGGATGAAATAATAGTAACAATTTAAAACATTTATTTATACAAAGAATTATATTTAAAACATTAATTTATATCAAAATTACCATTACAATTTATATACAAATATACAATAACTTGCAATACATTTGCAAGCTATGCACTAATTCTCTAGTGCTGCAGACCGATCATAGTTGGTGGGAGAGACGCAAGGCATTCGGCGGGCCTCTGTTCGGTGACTCATCGTTACGTTACCGAGCGTTACACTTTTTCAAAGTGACTCCCAGCCGCAACCTAATTTAAGACGTTGTCACGTCAAAGTCTAAAATATATAAAACAAGGATATGACCATAATGGCTCATGTCTCCTACATTTAATTAAATATTGTGAATTATCCTTTTCTTTTATGTTATTCTAGCACTATCATACTAAAATCTTATACTAAAGTCAATCATACGCTTGTTTTCAAGAGCAATCAACATGGACCACAAAATTCTAATTCTTACATAACTCTTTTATTTCAATGACACTAATCAGTTCATACACGTATCCATAACCACCAATTTAGGTGCTCAAAGTTTAGCCTTTTTTTTATTTCAGCAATTTGATCCGAAAAAATTTTACAAGGATACCTATTTACTACCCTTTCATAACACAAAACCTCAAAATACTTACACTCACCGGTAAAAAGCTGAAATTTTAAATAATCCAATACAAAATTATCAAAGTAAACTTAGAGTGAACGAAGTTGATGTTGATTATTAAGGGAACCAAAGAAGAAGTAATATCGAGGTTCTACTTATAAAAAGTGAACAGTTAATTTATCCGACATTGAAACAATTTTTATAATTGACTTGCTGTTTAAAGTCAACTTGACGTCCATCGTTTTTTTTTTTATAGAGCTCATAGCAGTAATGTAGCTTCCAAAGTTAGCATACTTCGCTGCTAGCTAGCTACTTTAAATTGCGCATACGCCGTTGGCTTATACGTGTGCGTTTTAATAAGTACGTACATAATAACGAACTGACTTGAAACTGTAGTGCAGTTGTTCTTATAACAGTGCCGTTTATTTGTATGAGTGAGTAAATAGATGGATGGAGCAGATAGTTTCTTCAAAAATTTGTCTTTAAAAATTAATCGTTATTAAAAGTAACGCTTAGTACTTCTACTAAGAACTCATTTTAAATTCACTATTTACTAAAATAAAAACACTTTTACGAGTCAGTTCACAATTCAAAATTATTTTTATTTTAAAATTTAAAACGAGGTCGCAAAATGAAGCCCTCGACACATTTTATGGTCTTAGTCGAATTATTTATTATAAAATATATATTCTAAAAAGTCATGGACTAACGGGCACCTCAAACAAAACTTATAAATTCTATTTAAAAAAAAGAGTTTCGTTTAGTATAAAAAATACAAATATTGACAATCAAGATGGTAGTAAACCTAAGTAGCTAATGTATGTATATTTCTTCAATAATATTAGCAGAATTCAATTACTGATTCTCTTCCAAGACAAAATTAGTTTTATAATTTCTTAATTTTAATTTAGTAAATAGTTTAAAGTAGCAGTTTCATCAGTTTCAAAATTTTAGTACCGATAAATGTTATTTTTCTATTTTATTTACACAAATGAAATAAAATGAAAAATATGTTTCAATACAAACTAAATTAAGAACTTAAATATAACATAAATTATAAATAAAATAAATAGTTATAAAAAAAATGAAAAGAATAAGAAAGAGTGAAGATATCGAATTATTTAGCATTGCTTATATTATAATGCAATTGCTTTAAAACCTTTAGATCGTATTTAGTCTTAGGTATATCGACTTTATGTTTAGTGACTATTAATGTTGTTTACTTATATGATGATCGCTTATAAATACGTAAAAAAAATTCAAAAATTTTTACTTATATTTCTTGCTTTATACGAAGTGCAAGTTATTACTATCGTCACGAGCAATCATTGTTATATGCCAAAAATTAACTATATAAATGGTGATTTTACTCAGTTCCCCACTCCATTATTCTCGATATTTTACCTGCGCGCACGCAGCTATCACACAGCGAAGTCGCTGCATGTTTGCGTAGACTGTACTCATTCTTAACTGGCTGTGACCGCGGTCTCGAAGAAAGCCCCAGCCAGTGCTGAGCTGGCGGCCGTGGCGATTGGACGTGCGTAAAATGAGAGACAAGTGATTGCAAGTAAAGTGGTGGTGCCAACGTTAGTGGATCAAACGTCAGTGCAAAACTCAGTGTTTAGGCCGGATTGTGTGTTAAAAGGTGGGTCCGTAAATACGGTGTTGATTTTAATGTATGTTAAGTAAACAAACCGAGAGTGTTAATTTAAGGTAATGTGAAAGTTTCCATCGTCGGTGACACAGTTGCGGCCGGTCAGGTGCGCCCGCGCAGGTGGTCGAGCCTCGAGTCCGAAATGCCGATCTCTCGGTTTGGACAACTTTCTTCTGAGATAGGAGACACTTCCTGTCCGGCTCGTACTCAACGACAAGCGTTTGACGGTTGAATTGGATAACAAAGCGACATCATTCATTGACACGGCATACACACTCAAAAAACATCGTCATAGAAAAGACATCAACGCATGCATATCGATTTTATTATCGACCTTAATATTTTGCTTGTAACGTTTTCACCATAATATTAATTGCATTCGAGCTGACTTATTTTATTCATTGCTTTTATTGCATTTTTTTTTTTTGTAAGGCTCGAACTGTAAATAATAATCTCATGTGTAAGTACATTTTTTTAATATCCAACGTAATAGTCGTTATTGAAATTTTCAAATAAATAATCAAGTACAAATTCAGCAGAAATCATACGTTAGTAGTTTGCTTCAAAAACGAGTTTCTTTACTTCATACAAACGGGGACAACAAGAGAAGCGCATACGTTGAGATGAAGCTAAACCGGATCCGGAGCCGCCGCTCCCCCGCCCTCCGCCACCCCGCTCCCCCTCGTTCCTCTAAACGTATTATTTCCACCATGTTCTCAAATTCTTCTCGACAGCGTCATTTCTTATATTTCGTATTAAAAGCGTACGTAAAAATTTTTGTATAAGTAATGTTAACCACATTAATGGTCAACATATTTTTACTTCGAAAAACAGTGTTATTTAAGGTATTGTCTTTATTCTATAAAGACAATAACAACAAAAAACGAGGTAATTAATAATTATAAATAAGGAGTAATATTGTAGTCTTTTAGGCCTTTTTTATTCTTTCCAGCAATAGGTCCTATAAGATATCATGTGTACACTCATGTTGCGTTTCTGTGCGTGTGTGTGAATATGTATTAATCTATGAACTTTCAACAGACTTAACCTTTTAAATTTTTAACACATCAGTTTAAAAGGTTTGTGAACCATCACAATTGGTACTCTGGAATGGGAATCAATACAGCAGATTCATAACAGTCAAAGGAATTAACAATTGAGAAGATTACATCGTATGCCGCAGGCTGCTCTAAATATGTCAGTTCTTACAAAAGTTATCGTAAAATAAAACATATAAAATGCGTTCTTTTTAATATCACCAGAGTACTTGGGTCTAATGATTTTAGAATATATTTAGTTCTACAGTTTGACAAACAGCGTCAGTTATTTTTAAATAAATATGTAGCTATCAATTAGTTCATAATATGCCATCGTCGCCAAAGGAATGTATGTAATATAGTGTATATATATAGATAAATTCAAAATTAGTTATACATTCAATTTCATACTGAGTCGGCTTTAGAGTTTGAAATATATTTTCAAACTTGGCAAAACCAATTTAAACTAATGTAATCGGTCGATTTGCAGATAATGACTTTGAACGTAAAAGACATTATCTGTAAATATAACCGTGTAATTTTTTCCAATTATTTTTTAATCGACTCGTTCGATCAATTTCAAAACTTAAGCAAATTGTAGAATTCATAAAACTGCGTCAATACTGCGTCGATACTTATCTAACAAGTAATAAGTCAATTTCTTTGACTTCTAAAATCAGTACCTAGGTAGGTACTTAGAGTAGGTACTCTAAGAACAAACATTATAAATAAACCAACAAAAACATGTGCATGTTCAATTATGAGAATCATCATTCTTAATGTTAAGAGTAATATTTAAAAGACTTCTGTCTGTTAAAAATATATCGAGTAAAAAATGAGCAGTCAATTCATGGTTTTTCTTAACTGTTATCATATTTATTGAGATCTATAAATACATAAATCAATTTGTTTCATAATGATCATTGACGAATAGTATGATCCGGAAACATTTCATTATTAATTTTCTGCCAAATACTAATACACTTTTAATTATGCCTCTGACAATCAAAGGTATACGAATCAAGAAAAGAAAAAGCAATTCATTATTAGCATATTATAAGATGTGTACTTCCATTACCTACGAAATAAAGACATTTTTGATTTGATTTGGTTTGAAAGAGTTTAGCAGTTACTGAATGTGAGAAAATACGTTTGAAATATCTAAGTAATGTACATAGGTTTTTTAAAGCATTTTAATTGCTCGGACTTTTGAGGCGTGATAAATGAGAAAGAACGGCACAAAAATAATCATCATTGAAGCGTTACGTAATCTGTTTGTTATTTTTAATACTAATCGATTTGTGTGATTCACATCACGTTTTTAAAAGTGAATGCTTTATTCAAATTAAATATATAATGTTTTCATAAAACTGATTAGTGATTATTTACAAAATGTATATGGGTGTTTTTATATATAATATGCAATTTGATTGAAAAAAATATATTCATGTAGCTTAACTACAGCTGGTTATGAATAGGGTTATATCGGTCAATTTTATGGAACACTCAGTAAATTGTACTAGACATGATTCAGTATATCATATATAAAATCTAGGATTTTAATCGGAGGTTGGCATTATTTAATCCACTATTACACGCTTTCGATCATAAACCTACGCGCCTGAGTGTTTCATGTTCGTAGTTCATGAAAGTTCACAATTCATAGTTCACGATTTGCAATCATCGTATCGTCATTATCAATCGACATTTGAGTTACAAGCTTAAAGGAAGACATCATGAGGAAACCCACATTGCGTAGAACGCTCACCGGAACCTTGAACCAGAACCTAACCTTGAACGAAAACCTTCGAAAGCGAGTGAAGTTTTCGACACGCATGGCGCCACGGCGGCCTAACACCGCGCCACTTTAAAAAGGCGTCCGCGTCATGAAGCAGGAATCTATGTGGGTTGTGCGAATATCACAACTTCATACAACGAAAGCCTTTCTTTATTGATACACAACTACAATTTGTAGACGTCTTTCCAATTTACGAAAATCTATCCATTAAATAACTCCGAATGAGTTTATTAGCCTTGAGCGTAGTACTAGAATATAGTCAACTTTATCATTAAATCTATTTTAAGATATTCGCCGATCTAGAAGTTTTATCATTTTACATGATGCTTAATAAGCAATTAGGTATTTCTTAGTTGTCTATCCTAAAGTAGTTTTTTTGATGTTCCTCCCAAAATTCGCCTCACAAATTTGTGACCTTTGATAATTTCGAAGGAAACTTGATAATTTAATTTCGTCTCTTAGAAGATACAGTTGATATACAATTGTCCACATTAGTGTTTGTGCCAGAAGATATGATTTTTTTACATTGATATTTTGTTTTTACAAAAATTATATAACGTGTTATATTATTTCATTATATTTTTTTATATAAATCATTGTGTAGTAACGGCACTCGTTTAACTACAATAGATATAGGTAGCTGTGCAAGATAACGAATATTTTTTGTAGCAATAAAACATCTTTTAACTCGTTTATTAGTCCACTAATATAGTACATTGACTTATTTACAGTTCTACGTTGAATATCACGCTCTGAGGTGAAATTTATAGATGGTAATTGCAATACAGATTACAACATTAGAGTGCTAAATCATTAGTACATCAAATTTAGATTAGTAGAAGCTAAAAAAATGCATCTTTTAGTGACATCAAATCTAGATTAGTACACTTGAAAAAAACGAAAGAATTGTTGTGATGTCAATGATTTGGTATTTTTGTTTATATATTGTATTAGGATATCTCCAATAACAATCTTCTTGTAAATTCTGTTTTGTTCCACAAGCATTGTTTCTGCCATTAAATTTAAATGTGGTTTTCATTGAGAATTTAGTAGTTATACTAAAACTATTTTCTAAATTTATAGATAGTAATTGAACCGCATTATTAAACTTTCTTCCTAACCTATTTGCAATAATCAATGTAATTGAATGTTAAAATTTTTATCTCCTCTTACATATTGTTTACTTATATAGTCATACCATACCGTATGAGGGTTTATATATAGTTGGATATCTTACATTATCTTTACATTATCTTATCATTACATCTTACCCATCATTAATTTGCAACTACGTTCTCCGAATGCTTCACACATTTTTTTTTGTTAAGCTATAAATGAGCATTGTAAAATAATAGTGGTATTTGGGCCCAACCGTAGTGATAATCATGACTAACGGATGAACCCACAAATTTCCAGCCAAGGAACTACGATGTTTTATACAAGTCTAAACTCTAAGAAAATATCAATGAATTGTTGTTAAGAAGCGACATATTCTGCGTCACTAGAAATAGTAGTTCTCGATAAATACGACACTGTAACTATGAGATTTAATGAAAAATTAGAATACGTAGGAGTTTTAGTATTTGACTTTTAATCACTAAAAAAAATTACAATATTTTTTTTTTGTTTTTAAAAGAGAAGTATTTGAATTACTATATGTAAACGAATATGTTTGTGTATATAGCTTCTATTTTAAAGGGAATATCGTAAACATTGTATATAATTGTTAGATAGACAAACAATTTTCTATTTTAGTCTTAAGTTATTTTATACAGAGTGAGTATAAGTGTATACGCATTACCTCTCCTCCTTAACATCTCCACAGGAACAGTTGTTAATGTATTTCATGAACGGGGATGAACGCTGCAGCCGATAGTAGGCCATGCCTCTTATTTTGGAAATGATATTAATGAGGCATGTATTATTCCTGTGTTTTTTTTTTTGCCGTTTTAGAACAGCCATTGATTCTTTGCTTCCGAATTAGAAGGTGTCCGGGTCGATCTTTACCACGAGAAAATTAAGCAATGAGTTTTTAATTTAAGTCAAAGGAAATCACTTGCTTCGTGCTACGGATAGCACTTTAAACCGTTGGTTCGACGTTGCGACTACATCGGCAACGGCGGTCGTTGGCAGTTCCCAACCCTCACTGGACCTTAAGGTTCAAATCCCTTATAGATGAGGTGACTAAAACCTACAGAACCTGACATTACTATCGTCTTAGTTTTATTCTGCAAATACCTAGTTCTTAGTAAATTCGAAAATTGTGTACTTAATAGCATTATCCAAGCGAATTTTCATTATTCTTTATAATACGTTTATAAACACCAGAACTGACCATTAAAAAAGTATACACAAATTAAATTACTACAAAATCAAAAACCATTACATAACATGTGTGTATCATAGCATATTCCGATGAACAATAAGTCACCGGCCTGTAACAAGGAATCGGTGTACCTACGCCATATTACTTTCTTATTTTACATTATCTTACACGAGACGTTTACCCGTCGTCTTTTTATCAACTAGGTAGCGATCATCGGCATGCATTTCAATATAAATCGCACACTTCACGCAGCTTCCTTCTTACACGAATTCAAAGCGATGATCACGTCGGCCCGCCGCCGAGCGCCTCCGGCGTCGTCGACTTCAAGCGGCGGAACCCGAGAGCCGCGGCCGCCGCGAGCAACGGTCGGGCCCGTTACGGGCAAACGGGTCAGGCGCGTCGACGTCACTCGCCGCGTGCCGCCTATTTGATTTCTTTGCGGCGGCGTCGTCCGCGGTCCGGGCGAACGATGCGTATTGGAGCGGCATGACTTTCATGTTCGCCTTCGACCCGAAATGGAATCACTCGATGAGAATTCGACGGGCTGTACACGTAAACAGACTTTCATTGTCGAACGTTTGAATCGTTATTGATAACAATTTAATTGCGGGAAATGTATATTTCCCGATTTTATTTCCATGGGTTATGTTTTTTAATACTCATATGTAATTTTTCTTATTTATGTATTATCAAATTCATTTTCTTTGACGTTCTAATTATATAATGAAACTATGAGATAGCGCGTGTCGCTATTTTTAATTCAAAGGCCTGTTCATTGATTTGGTCTCAGTCACGCTTCGAAGACAAAACTGATTCGAGCCTCTCTTCCATGTAAGTGAGACGGCTTCAGACTTAGATAATCATATCGAATACATTAACATTTCAAACCTGAGTTCAGTACCCGAGAGATATTCTTCAGAGGTAAGGACCTCTTACAATTTAAATTATCGCACCTAGTCGAAAAGTGTGAGTCACAAAATTTAATTTTCGCCTACGTGGCTATTGCTCGCCGAGAATGATCAAAATGTAAAACGCCAGCTCGTCGCTGTTTTCAAATTATTACCTAACAGTCGACCTCGACAATTTAACATTATCGAGATGCGTGGGAGCTGCTCAGTGAACTCTAATTTCGATCGGGCTAGTATATACTACATACTCTGCAATGATCAAACGTCGCGTTCGAGTTGGTTAATTAATCGAATCTCCTCATAGTGTGAACTGTTTTAAACCGCTTGGTACTCATAGTTCGGCACGATTGTTTCGGATATTGGCGGGTTATGAGCTAAAAACTAATACGACAAAAAAATTTCAAAACGTTTCTTATAAATTGGTAAAAAAAGAAATCGTTTAATTTAAATCTCATACGATTTATTAAAGCATTTTTTTCTAATTTTTAAAAATGTGTTTCCTGAAATTATTCATAGTATTTGAGTATCCGCGAAATAAAATAATTCTGAACTCCTTTCATCAGTATTAAATACGAGCAAACTGCTTTCATAACTATGCCGAATTTTAAATTGATAGCAATCATATACTCACTGACTCACTTTTTCTCTGTGGCTACTACATAGTAATCGCTAAGGAAAACGGCCGTGATTTACAGACAGATACCGAAGTCCTACATCGTTTTCGCTTAGAGTCCAAATATGAAAGTCTAAAAATTACTCGGCTAAGTCGATATACTAGTAATAATTATATGAAAAAGTCCCGTTTCATGATAATCACAACAAATTTAACACAAAAAAAAATTAGCATTAAGATAAACCACCCAAACTCGTTTTCAGGCCAAAATATCTAGACCGTGTAGACGACGTAACTCACCCTGATTCTTAAACGATTTCACAGCAGTGTGACAATCAAGTCTCGTAATCACGAATGTTAATTTATTGATTGTCGTCTGACAAAAATGGATGCGGTTGCAGGTAATAACGACTGATGGAATATGCTTACGAAGTATATTTCATCTTATAAAATGCGGTATCATCTCATCTCACTATCATAAAATATAATTAAACTACCATAAAAGTATATATAGCACAATTTGCATACTAAAAGCTTATGTAATTAATGCCACGCACGATAATGCGATGTGATATTTAACGCATTTTGTGACACCCAAGTTCGTGCAAGCGTTCATGCAAGCGTTCACTTGCATGAAATAAACTTTTTGTTTTGTATTACACACTAAATAGTGCACCAAAATCTTTTATAGATCAATGGCCGAAGTCAGTTGAGTATTTACGAAGGAAATGGACTTGAAAAATAGAAAATAAATCGAAAGTCAACATATTTTTCCGTACAGACATTATAAACTGCAGACGTGCTCATCGTTTTTTCCTGAACGAATAGATAATCGGTAATCGTGTGTGAAGACGCGCACGCTCAAGCGCACACATTCCTCTGATGTGTCCGAAAAACCGACAGCTTTATATACAACTGTCGCCGGCTACAGGCGATCATAGCCGATTACACACGATTATATCCTCGACTCCGTCGCGCGTGCGCGTAATAGCCCATCGTGGTCCATCATGTAGAAGCGCTATTAGATTCGTCTCGGTGACTATTCGACGACTTTTTTAATTTCACACCTGTATGAGCGGCCATCAACTCTTATAACCCAATTCATCTCACTTCCAATAAATCCGTTTGAACTGTTTGGTAGGCGTATACGAATTCGGCGACAAATAAATTGTACGGTATCGTTGAGCTGATTTTATGGCGAACCGGTAAAGTGGCTACAGAATTTCTGCTCTAATGGACGTCCTGCCAATCCTACTAATTTGATAATATTTATAGACAATATTTACTAGATAATATTTAAGTTGCAAAGCGAACACTGTCAAATTATGCTTACATATTTCAAATTCTATCTAAGGAATGAAATATTGAAATAATTAATTTAAATAAAATTTTCAGCAGGTCACACTTATATAAAATAACGATTTCAAAAATTGAATTTAGTGCCTGTAATACTATCGCTGGCCTATCACTTTTAGCTCTGGTTTTGTCAAACTGACTAGTCCGCCATTTCAATAGTCTAGAAACTCTACTGTATATTTTTTATTCTATACCCTTTCGTGATATTTATGAGAAAATGCGGTAAAATGCAATTCATACTCCGATAACAACAAATAATTTAGCGACTTTGAATCTAAAAAAAATACCTTTCAATTTATTTTTTTTTATTTTTATATAAATAGTTCTTTTTCACGTCTCCCATCGATCCGTGACGGTCACGAATCGACTAATTGCGTTTACAAAAGGCGTACCTACTCGCGGCACTAGAACGCTAATGGAATTAAGGCCGGATTCGATTACGCGCGGCGCCCGCGCCGGCGAGCGCCCGCCCGATCCAACGCCTCCCGCCTCCGCGGAGCTCGCGATTTGCAATTCATCGGCGATATCGCGCGCGAGCGTCGCGGCTCCGAGCGATCGCTAAATAAACTATCGCGTAAACCGTTTATGTAAAACAATCTTGTGTACGCGAGTTCGAGAAAGTCCTTGTTTGTGATTACTACTTGTTCGTCCGCGATCGATTCCTTAAATAATTTATGTATGCGCACGGCCTCAAGGACCGACGGGCGGCCGCGCCGGATTAAAAATTAATCATATCGCTATTTTCTTTGGCGAGTAAACTTTTAATAGAAACACGTGAGATATTTGTTTTTCTTTACGTCGGTGAACACATTACTTGCAAGCTTTTAACGATGTCTGGTAAACTGTACTAAGAGCTGCCTATAGAGGTATGCCTCAATTCTTTGGAGTTTCAACTCTAAAATACTTATTATTCGTGGTACATCTCACAGCAATGCCATAGGTAAAACACTTCTCATACAATATTACACAATCTCACTCTTGCTCTCATGTATATGCTAAGATCACACTATTCAAGGAGACTAGGTATTATTGTGTTTACTTTTAGGTCATGACTACACTAAAATATTTATATATGTACTTATTGTGGTAGTATGAACTCGATATTCAATGTCATGAAAAAGTTTATATTCATATTTTATAAAATTCATGAACGTGTATAGTGAAAAACTTAAAGTTTTAAAATATCACTCCCTTTCTAAATTATATATATATATATATATATGTGTATACATAGTCTTATAATGTTTTTTATTTAATAGTAAGAAGGTAAAAAATCTATAGAAATCAGGAGAAAAATTAAACTGGATTCTTCTACTTTAATAAGTTCAAAAATAAAATGATCTACAAAAAAAAAACAAAATATCTAGATGTGCATAATTGCATAGTGCATTTGTGTCCACTATAAACATTTTTTTGTCGACCGTCTGGCAGTTCAGCATTGCTTGAACATATAGACTTACTAGCGGCCCGCTCACGCCTATTTTTTTACCGCCCTATACCGCCCCGGTATTTTTTTTTCATAAAACCTTGACAAATTATATACCTAAACCTTCCTCATAAATCACTCCATTTATTGGTGAAAACAGCATAGAAATCCGTTCAGTAGTTATTGAGTTTATCGCGAACAGACATTAGTAGTTTTATAATATACAGTGATTTAAAATAGCCATTCGTTCCAAAGACTAATTAAGCTATAAGAGTCCCGTGTAGCATCCAGCTATACAATTTCGGTCGTTTTAGGTATTCCGTTTCAGCGAAACCTGATTAGCATGCCGAACGGCCGCTCATTGTTTACGTGCGACGATCGCCAGAGGTGCGACGACCTGTCCGCCGGGAATTCTTTAAACAGTCATGGTTTTTTTTTTTTTGCTACAAATAAATAAAAATAAATAAAACACCTTCGGCCGGAACGCGGCTCGCCGCTGGGAAATAAAAGCCCGATGTCGCGTTTAGAATTTCAATGTCGAAACTCTAAATTCAATTACATATTTACGACTGTTTCCCATTTACATATTCATAGCAATTACTAGGCTCTGTGTAACCGAAACCTCCTTTCATCCCCGTCAACATCGTAAACAAATTATTTATTTGCTTGTCCGTTAGTGGCGCGACCGCGCTTCACGTTCAAGATTAAAATCTTGATTTATTCCGTTATGCTTATAGCTTGGATGGAGTTTGTATAAGCGTTAAAAAAAATCATTAAGTATTAGCATTTTTCGTAAGGTATCTTAAAATATGTCTAACTTTAAATCGATAATTATAAACAAATAATGTAAATACGAGCTTGCTCAGTTTTCAGAGACAGGTTTCAAACACAACTATCTAAATTTTGCTATGTAAATAAAGCTCTCTCACTCCTATAACTGAACATAAAATAAACCACATTAACGTTTACGAGTATATCGTTCCCATTTCAAATTCATCTTTTGATTTCACTCTCAGTCTTGATCCTGATATTGGTCTTGATCTGGTTTCAATCTCAGTTCCCCTTTCGTAGCGATCCCACTTCCACTCTAGGGTCCGATTTTGGTGTCGCTCTAATTTCTTGTTCCAATCCTACTCTCAGTTCCGACCTGTATCCAGCTTTGATTCCGATTTCGTCGTCGTTCTTGTTTCCCGAATTGCCGTTTTGCTCTCGATTACAAAATTAATCCCTTTCTAATTTCTTACAACACTCGTATCGCCTACAATTTCGGTGCCAGTCCCGCACCTATTGCGATCCGTTTTGTTTTTGATTTTAAGTTTATTCTAGTTTATTGTTCTTCCACTATTGATCCGACTATCAGTTTTTAGCGGATTCCAACTTTCGACAGCTTTATTAGGCTCATCAAAGTACATATTTTATCCTGAAAAAGAACCACACCGTACGCAAAATACTTAGGCGATACTTAATAAAAAAATAAGATACATTAAAAACTGCAGTTTTTAATAATTACACAAAAATAAATAAAGAAAACAAATTTGTATATAATCGACCAATAGCGCAGAGTTAAAGCCAAAACTACAAGCAAAAAGGTACAAAAGGGCAAAGAAAAAAAGATCAGAGTTAAGAACAAAACGACATGAAAAGTAAATTACGGGACCGAAGAGCGCGACCCAGCGCGTGCGCAAATACTAACGCTAATGCTCAAATCTACGAGGGTGCATTACGTTAACTTTGTTAAAAGTTGAAGACATTTAACACGAAACAATGCGGGACTTGAGACATAGCCTCGATTTATATTGTGTAGTTAAACTTTTAATGAACTCGCAATTTTATATAAAAACAAGTGCAATGAAGATGTGAAGTTCAATGACTCTGTGTGTATCGTGTTTTGTACACTCTATTTATATAATCCTCAAACTAAAATATCGAAGTTTCAATTCAGTCTGTTTACAAAGGAAACATTGTATCGATAGATAAAGCAATTCGCCCCTTCACCGAGTGCAAATAACCTTGTAGGTACCGACGTCGTTCACCTCTGCAGAATGTCGACAAGCCAATACTTTGATTCTATTTGAGAAGTTAAAGGTCTAGATCACGATAGAACTAGAATTTCTCAAATTAAACCTTTTAATCATTGTACGTTGTTTCCATTTCAGTATAAAATACATGAACTTTCAATACCTAATTCACATTAAATTAAAATTAAACGTAAAATTGCATAAAACATAAAAAAAAGTTTCTTGTACTAGGATCCCCTTTTATTTCTAATTTAATTTAATTTGTTGTTATAGCGGCAATAGAAACACACACTATGAAAATTTCAACTGTCTACCTATTAAAGTTCATTAGGTACAATCCACTGACAGACAAACAGACTACTACTAACTAAACGGAGGCTTAGTAATATCATTCCGTTGGCACTTTTTAGATACGTAGCCTTAAAAAATACGTTAAAAAACTGTTATTTTTCTGAAATGAGTAACTTTCGCTAACGTCAAATTTTAGCAAAAACCTTACACGGAATCACGTGTTTCTTATTTCTGAAACAGTAGCGATTTATTTATTCGCCGCCGGTACCCGGTAATCACTGAGTGAAATTCGTCATTCCACTTAAACTTTTACGATTGCAATAAACCGCTGCAGAAAATTCAGATTGCGGTTTCTGCGTTACGTGTAACTATAGCATTGGGCAACCGCTGCCATTGTAGGCGACGACGTTTCATCTGAAGGCGTGATGTATTCATGAATATCTCGAGCTAGCCATGGCCATTGACATTCGAGATTCGATATCTAATAGCGTTTTTTGATGGATATAGAAAATATTGTGACCGTGAGTATAGTAAGTATGTATATATATATGTTTATAAATCGAATGAAATTAAATCAAAAATATCTTTATTTCCTAGGTAATAGAAATTAAACTTAAATGCGTCATGAACAGCTGTTTTCGACATTAACATTACCACCCATTCCAAATGCGGATTCTGGTGGCTTACCAGGACCTAGGATATGGATATGGACAGTATGGAACTAGGCTAGTTTCATACTAGTCTGATTTATTTATTCAGATAGGTGTATTGCAAAAAATGATCAGAAAAGAGGCAACTCGTCCGATTACTCGTTTTGTATACAACAATTTAAGCTTTGTATATGAAAATAAACTTAATAGGAATTAAGTAAATTTAGTATAACATCTGTTATACAATAGATATATTATTAAAAACCGTCAAATATATAAAATTCATAGTAAAATTAACATTGACATTTTTAATGTTTAATTAATTGTCTTTTATTAAGAAACATTGAACGTTAAATATCATTTTAATTACTCTTCCTTCAGTGTAAACTCGTTATCAAAATGTGTACATATATTTTATTACCTAATCATACTTCGACTTCGTCATAACGAAATTTGGATTTCGCATTTCGTTCTTCGATCAAACTGTCTGCGAAATCATTATAAATTCTAATATTTATAAGAGCCGTACCTACTACTTTTTTTAACATGAAAACCCCGTCACATACCCCCTTCGAAAGAGGAAAATTTTATGTCATCGTCACTAACGACATATCAATTCTTCGAGACTCATTGACGGTCATCAATAAGTAAAGGATTCGGGCGCGAGTCAATTAGAAATCGCAATGCAGTCGACCTCCGCGAGGCGCGGCGCGTTGCCACATAGGACCGGTCGAGCGCCACCCCGGGAGCTACTAGACGGCTCGTTCTCGCTGCCGTCCAACATTCGCGGCGTTGCGTTGACTATAATCCGATAAATGAATTGTTGATCTACACTATTTCTGTTGTCCGGTTTCACGTACCGCTCTGCTCGTGCAGCAAACGTATCCATTGGATAACTTGATTTTCGAGTTTCGTTACTGCACGGTCTCGAGGAGATTAATACATATATTTTTGTCTATGACCTGCAATGCTTTTTGAATTATAAAGGTTTTAATAAAAGCTTAGGTGGCAGAATTTATTTTAAAAATTATAAATTATTGCGACTTTATATAAATACACAAAACTGTCTTGTATTATGCCCTTACCTCCAGCATGAATATACTAATTATGGAGAAATGTATTTTAGCTTTTATTGCAAATTTTGGTATATTAAATTCATAAATAGCGCGGAGGAAGACAAGAGTACCGAAAATCTTTCAAAAATTACTAAGAACTATTTTCAATTACATTCTCTTTGAATAAGTGAAACTAAGAATTTGGTGTGAAGAAATCACCAGTTATTCTAAGACAACGGGTTGTATAAGCTTTGTGTTGAATTACAAACCTGAAAATTTTCTGATCTTTATGATTAAAAAGCTTTGTGTTTTATGTTAATATCTAGCTTGTCTCTCTCTCTCTCTCTCTTTAATATTATGAATACATAAATGAACTAGACCTCGTCGTTACAAACGAATCTACGGAGAGACATTTCCACATTTTCGTCCCATTACTCACATTTACTTATCACGCCGATAGCGCAAGACGTGCCATTCAAATGATAAATTGTAGTGCCAATAACAAGTTCTACTGCGAAACAACACCAACGTCCACTTGCATTGCCCAACATCGTTACGGCTTCATAATTAAACGAATATGAAATAAAAACTAGCTGATCGATTCGATTCTATTGATTGCGTCATTCCGATTGACCGGAAAACTACTTTATCAATAACCGAACCCAACTGATAATGGAAAATTTCGTCTTTATTAAGAACCAGTTTTCGTCCGCAACTTCGCCCCCGTGGATGAAAAACGGATTCTTCCACTTTTTATATCGACCGATCGCGCTGTCAACCATGATCCCGATCTCGATCATGCTCTTGATACCGATTTCGATATCGATATAAATACCGATTCTGCCTTTGATTCGATTCTGATGAAATTATCTCAGAGGAACCCGGACTCTTACACCAAAGACACGAATATTGCCCACTGCTGTTTTTATTATGAAAAGTACTCGCTCTTAATTCCAATCGCTGCCCCGCTTGTGATTGGGATCCCGAACTGGTGTTAAACCTAGCTCTATCCTTGAACGTTGCTTCACCATTAACCGATTGACATAAGTAAAAAATTCATTCTGAGTTTAAGCGAGCGAAGCCTAATACATAAATTATAATTACGTTTTAAATTATAGCCCACATCTTGTTCTGATGTTCATGCTATAATACTGTGAAATTTTAATCAAAATCCGTCTAGTACTTTTTGTGTGAAGGCGTAACAGAAAACCACAACATATATCCTAACAAAGTTTCGTGTTTATAATATTAGTAAAATTTAAGATTGCTACATCTTGGTTCTTGGAGTTCTATACTTTATAGTCAAATAAAAACGAAATCGCTGTGGGACCATTTTGTTATCCGTTTTTCTACAGAGGAACCTTTTTTTTGGAAATATTTTAAAGTGTCGAATTAAAAGTAAAGTGAAATATCTATATAACTTCATATTGCTCTTGAAGGCTCAAGTTCCTACTTTGATGCAATAAAATAATACGACATTCGGAGAGAATTTTCTTACTGAAAGTTCCATTCACTTAAATTGCTGAAAAGCTACACGTTATGTTTTAGCTTCTTAGCTAAACCAGATATTTTCGGAAATTATCGAATTTGTTTCCAAGTGTTTTTAACATAATTGCTCTAAAATCGATGACATTTTTGGAAACTGTACTAAATATTATTGAAATTACAAATGAAAATACCTTTTTTCGTATAATATTTTCGAGGAGCAAACAACCACGCGAGCCACCGAAGAGTAGTGGTCACCGCCGCCCATGGACACTCGCGAACTCAAAGTAGTCATCAGTGCATTGTCGGCCTATTGGATCAAAGTAGGATTTCTGATGAAATCTGATGAAACATACATATTGTTTTAAATACCTTTACTAATGAATAAAAAACAATTAAAATCGAATATAAAAACTACTTAACTACCTAAGCACACAAAATCATCATTTAATTACCATTATTATAAACTCACGCCTATTTTCCATAAGGATAGACAAAAACCGCAGACCTCCAAATAGTACTATCTTTATATATCTCTCTTGCTTCACTGACATCCAATAATCGCTTCATGCAACCTCGTCTATTTTGGGTACTTAAAATTCACTTGGCAGTTTTAAATTAAGTTTATTTCTAAAAATAACCGCAGAGATGAAATAAAAATACTTTTTTTAGATTTAATACGTAGTTTTTAGATAATAATCATTCGGTATACAATCAGGAAGTACCACCGACTGATCGTATAAGAGAATGATGTATGTGCAGAAAATAGAAAAAAATATAGGTATATATACGTAAAACGAAAAAACCGGCCAAGTGAGTGGAGGTCGCGTAGGAAGGGCTTCGAACCTACTACAAACTAGCGCATCAGTACACGGTGAAATTTAACAACACATTTTCTATCAGCATAATCCATTGCTCCTTTCCATAAATTTTCATATATTTTTTTTTCTAATTCTCTTAATTCATTGACTTAATATATGCGTTTAGGTTTTCTTATAAACTATAAGTGTAGCCTTATGTGCAATATTTTTCTCAAAATTTTTGTCTTTGTCGTTTCTGAGATAAAAGAGAATTCTTGATTTTCGTATATTTTCTTTAATATATTTTAAAAATATATTTTATTATTTTTCATAATCCACCTGTTCGTTGATTTATCACATGATGCACTTATTTAATTTTTTTTTTGTATCTTTTTAGCCCCCATAAAGAATATCTAAAATCAAAATTCACTTTTTTACTCTATGTTTTCTTGATCGGGTCACTTAACTCTATACATGATAAATAATAACTTTCTAACTTTGCTGCACATTCGGATAACACTAGGTTGCGCTGCAGATGGTCAGACGAGATGCAAACTATGAT
Organism: Eumeta japonica; assembly: GCA_005406025.1. Lineage (NCBI taxonomy): Eukaryota > Metazoa > Arthropoda > Insecta > Lepidoptera > Psychidae > Eumeta > Eumeta japonica. The sequence goes on from BGZK01000110.1 coordinate 100,234, forward strand.
GGTCTGCCGCGAGTGCACACCATGGTGTACAGTGCTATTAATGTTTTAAATATTCGAATGAATATTCACATTAATGAACCATAAAATTGTCACGTAAAAAATATACGTGAAATAAAATTTCACTCGTGTTACATTTTAAATTGCTCGCTATCATTGGACTTTCCTAGATTTTAAAACCGAATACGCGTTTCGCATGAGCGTGTTTCCTTACTCTCAGACATTAACCTTCACTGCTTCTAGAATCGAATGTATCTGAGAAAACCGAAAGACACCGAAACCTTGTTTCGGCATGATTTTCAACGGTCCACAATAAAAAGGCATCATGCAACGCCGACCGAGGAACTCGTCGAAGGCTCGCATTTTTGTCGCGGCGGGGCGGAGGGGGCGGCGGCGCCGGCTGCGAGCCGGCCCGTCGTCCGATTTCACGATACACATTTCGCAAACCGCGAGTGCCGCGCGGTCGGTCGCCCGGCGCGCGGGCCACTCTGAAAATCGCTCTATCCGGGTCGACCGCCGGCTCCCCGTGCACGTGAATGACTATGCATAACCTCGCCGAAGGACGGCTTTATGCCAAACGTTAGTCTGTGTGAAAATCGGCCTTAACGGGCGCCATATTCGTTTTCAGGATTTAAATAAGTCCTTGTTCTGACAGCCTCCCTTACGTATTGTCACTTCAAAGTCTTATTCTATATAACGTCGATAAATTCTCGACTTCGTATCTATTATATTTTCCTTCACTACGGATCGAGTCGTTTCTTCTTTGTCAGCGCTTTCATGTTATAATAAAGTATGTAATTTATCGGCATCTGCCTATGACATATCGGTAGCGACAGAAAGGCAAATAAGTAACAGACGTGCCGCTCGCCTTTGATCCCCCCGCACAGCAGCCACGAATGCGGCTCTATCTTCGTCTATGCAGCTACTTATTTTCCCTTCATAAAGATTTCGCTATTAGCTAGTAAATATTTGCTTTCCGATATATGTAAAAAGTTTGTAAGTATTCGATGTATTTTTTATTTCCTGAAATAAATTTGTATTACTTATTTGAATACTAATGGCATTCAACTATTTTGTGTGCAACATTAATCGAGATGCGAATGTTATAGATTATTAATTGGACATAAACAATAATAAGAAATAGCAACGCCATAATTAGGTTATGATCATATAAACTCCATAGAAAACACATTTTTCATGTTTTATAAGACGAAATAGTGGACAATTTCTGAAAACTTATAATTTCGTTGATTACAAATTTGAATTATAATTTTTTTTTCATCATTATTGACATGACGACAAAAAGTGAAAATTAAATATTGATATATTTCGTGACAAAACATGATATTGTATCAATCAATTGCCCAACATAGATTATTCCTCAGAAACAAGGGTAAAACTCTATCGCTTCAGACCTTTCTCAGAACGGTTACTACGTGATAAATAAACTAAATAATTTTATGATCAGGCCCTGCACAAGAAATGACGACTTTTCCTGTTTACTAACTTGAATAATTACTCAAGTAAGGCTTATGCTCCCAAAGAATGTAAGTGCGTATTATTCGATATGACAGATAATGTACGATTAGAACAATTAATACGAAATCTAACATAATGTAATCTATACAAAAACAGTTTTAAAAAATTAAGAATTCTCTGCTGTAGTACGTATACATATTTAGTATAATAATTTATTTATGAGGAAATAATCTACACGAATATCAATATATATTTATTTACGACCGCCCACGAGTATAATATGGACTATATTATCATTTACACTTCCAGAAAAAGATATGGTAATAAAATGCAATGTGTCAAGCAAAATTGGATTTCATAAAAGCCACTCGACCATTCTGTATACACTACACATTCAATTAATGCCCTATTCATTTTTAATTTTTGACTCTTCACTTCCGAATATTTATATTACATAAAATTTCAATTTACATTGGATGGATATATTACGAATTGAAAGTTCTGCAAAATGAAATTCAACATTTGATAAAGTTTTCAATAAATTATGTATTATGTGAATTAACACGGTAGTCAGCGGTCGCTCTTAAGAGCGTTGCGCACGCCCATCGGAGTGGCCTATTGCGTAAGTATCTGTCAGAGTTCGCATAGCGTTACGTGCGTGCACCCATATTTCAAAAGCAAATATTCTCACGTTGCGTTAAGCGTGCTTTATGTTGAGCTACGTGATTAAAGCTGTAATTCCTTGCTGTTGTTGCTAATGTTTCTGAAGTTACTCTACAGAGCTCAAACGAATTTAACTAGCATTAATTACTAATTCATGTTTTTAATAATTCTCGAATGAAAATATGTTCATTAAATAATAAATCATTCCTTTTTAAATTACTAAATACCTTCTATGCTTAAGCGTAACATCGAAATTAAATTACATTTCTTTACACTGTACTAAAGTTACATAGGTTTCTTTTCGATTTAATAGCGACACGAAAACGACACTCTTTCAATTCAATAATATTGTCATACATCAAAAATATGCGTAGAATGTGTGGGATTAAGTTTCATTTATATAGATAATATAGCTATTGTAATTTAGTTCGACACAAAATTATTTCTTAGCGAAAAAGTATATAGAATACAAATAGCAAAATTTACAGGGAAACTATATCATAATTTCATTGTGGCAAAGGAACATAAAAAAAAACATTTGTGTGATGTTAAACAACATGTATAAATATTTTATACTGGAGCCAGTACCTCAAGCTTTTGATTTTTCTCATCACCTTTACGTCCCGTATATTTGTGTTTATAAATTAGAGTGAATATTTCACAATAAGACTTGTATATACCGCATCCGGTGAATGCTATTACTATGTGGTGAAAGTATATACAATTTACGTTCAGGAGTAGAGAAATTTCTGACAAGTTATCTAAATAACTTTTAAGACATCTCCGTCTACACGGCACTTGTTAGCAGTCATCAGCTAATTTACAAGCGTGTTTGATCGCTCGTAGATCTTTCTTCTGACAAAAAAATACTACTGCCCACACACACACACACACACATATATTATAAGATACGTGTTTTTACACTGGAATCGCTATTTTTTTTTTCATCGTCATCATAATGACATGAAAATCTGTGTAAAAAAAATGTTTCTCTACCTTCTCGAAATAATTCTCGACGTATCATTAGCATTCATGGTGTAAAAGGAATGAATGTAGGGATAATTTTACGTTTAGATTATTTAAAACTAAACGTACGGTAAACCTCTTTGCGTACATTCCGTAACGGTTGACAGTTCATGCGCTTCTCGCCGCTGGAATACTAACTCGGTTAGCGGTATCGCCGTCCCCAGCACGATATATTTGCCTCTGTACATTGCTTGTTCAGCACAAATAATGGGTAATGCGTTCAGGTAGGGTAATTGAATTTACTACCGCAGAGGAGTACAGACGTAGGGGTTGTTTGACGCGCAACATATCGTCATTTCAGCAGTAACAGTAGATCATGATTAGCCATTTTTTTTTTTTTTGAAGAAAGAGCTGTACGCCCTAATGTAGTATAGTTAATCAAACGTCAACAAAACGGTTTATTTTTTTCAAGACGCTTATCTTAAATCGTAATTTTTATCTTTATAAAAATACTCGCACCGTTACTAATAATTGTATAGATGATTTCAACATTTCTTACAAAATAACGCAAAGCGAACATTTCATTTTATATATCTTCGTTACAGATTTATTATCATCCGATTTCAAGCTCATTACCTTCCAGCTTTATTTCAGACCGAAGATTTCGGACATAGCCCGCTACACAATCTGTCCGTTAGGATCGATATCCAAACGCATCATGACAGACGGCACGCCACTAAAAAATCGGACAGTTTTTAACGCCCAGAATGTAATTTTGTACTAACACTGAAGTATTTTGTGTTTTGGTAGTGATCACCTCTTCTGAATGTTGTACATTCAAATCGGACGGTCGTGTATGCCGGACTAATCCGCCATACTAGCGCGATGCGGGGGTGATACAGCGCTTGGCTACAGCGAAGACCTGTCCCCGATGCGGTGAACAAAAACCGATAACTTGACTCTCCGAAATATAAAGATGATGCGGAAGACACCGTCTGATCCGGAAGCAACGTACTAGTGACTTGGCGACCATCACCTATTTCATATGCAAGATATTTTTTTCATTATTATTATGTCATCATACTTTATAAAAATTTGTCACTCGATAACTTAATATTTTGGCACTTCATCGAACCCCCATTACGATTTCACTATTTTGATATTAAGATTTTTATTCTCAAATTTATTTTAGCGCCATCATTATAGATGACAATTAATTTTAGCTTTCTAGATAGTACAGTCGGAGCAGTCTTTAAAAAAATACTGGAAAATAATTAAAAAGTAACCCCAAAAATGTTCAGTTTTTGACTACGTTACTTCTTTATTACAACCCATATAATTACTGTTTTAACTTTATACGTAAGCTTACTTTTCTTAGTCGAATAATATTTTCGTAATGATTTTATAGTATAAGAATCGTTATACACCGGTCATAATCCACCTTTATTTAGGTACATTAATATTCTTCAGAAATAAATATTCAATTCGTGCATAAATCTAGGAAAAATGCATTCCTATAAAACGAATGTTAACTAGATCCATCGGCACTATCTCATGCGTACCAAGTACGACGAATAAATTTCCTAGTTATTGCTTTCCTTGAAAACTCTGACCGGACGGGGCTCGGAAGCCTTTGTCCAATTTTGGGAAATCCTTCGGTCTGTCGGGATGTGCTCGACTTACTGAAATATCTTCCAAGAATTCACATGAATCACAGATAGGGTTTCCACATCGACATTCTATCCAAGGGATGGTTTAAAGACTCAAATATTTGTCATAGTAATATGCCTTTTATTATAAATTTATTAGTTAACATCTATTTCTTTGTGCCCGAATGATACATCTAATATCAATTTTTATTCCACGTACTTGTGTTAATTTCTTTTCCTTTGCGTTAATTTATATTCTTCTACTTTCTTCATTGTTAAAAAACTTCAATGCAATGAACATGCAAATTCAAACAACTGCAACATATTGATCATACCTACATGATGTTGGCTTCTCATAAAACTTCCCAAAAAATCTTTTTCACCATCCATATATCACTTGTTACCTATATTTCCGGCTTAAACGTAATAAAATTAAAATCAATTTACAGAACCCTTATATCTCCAAGCTATCACACAACAGCACTTTCACAGACAATTTCTTTCATACGCAGCCCTACTTTAACTGACCCTTTTTCTCCCGCCACGCGCGCTCATGACCGCCAACAGCACGTCCCGTATGCTCGATTGAAGATATTTTAGAACGAAATTTTGTTATAGCGATACTTGTATTTGTAGTAGATTTAAACAAAAATGTTTTTCTCGTCTACAAAATTGTAAGCACAATACTGAGCTGCATACCGCGGCAAGACGAGGTCGAGAAATCACTACTTAATATTGAGCACGAGACTTTCAATTTCGTTGATGTCGCTATATTGATTTCGAAATGTCGCTATGATTAAGTTACTTATAGCAGCAATTTTATTTTCCTCACAACAATAAACTCCCTATTTCCAGATTCCAATAAAAAAAGTCATATTTTTGTCATCATGATATTGAAGTAAATCGGTCGGCACATTATAAACAGCGTATACAAATAAGACACTCCTACGGTGATCTGTACAAACGGAGAGTTGCTGTTAAATAATTAAAGGCCTACTTATTCGGCACAGAAACCTTACCTTGCATTTTTTCCACAATAACGACGACCGTGGCGACATTGAAAACGGCGCTCGCAAAACGTTAGGCCGGGCATTTTCAACACACGCCAGCAGATTTCGAAGACGGCGCCTACGCCAGCGGCACTAATTTTTAATGGATCATTAGCATTCTCCGTGAATGAACAGTCTGTTGTGAAAACAGCTTGCGTTTTCCGTAAGATATGCTTAAGACGTTTTGTATTTTCATATCGACCATGGGTTATTAGTTAATAACTGGAAGTGTTAAATTTTAACTTCTCTTTTTAGAATTTACATTTTTCATATGTACACACGCTTGACACGTCGTTTTCACTGTTATTATATATTGCGCCGGTGTATTGGAAAGTATTAAATTATTATGGTTGTTATTTGTAAAGCATTATCACTAAATTGATAATATCAAGGGAACCCTTCTAGGAGCTAGGCGTAAGCTTATTGTTATCATATGATAATACCAAGTGATCCTAAATTAATTTTTACGTTATAACACTATTCTAATATTAATGGGCACATCATTATGACAATGCGCAAACTCTCGGAGTCGGTCACTATTCTGCAAAGTTTGTAACGAAATCAGTCATTTTCATCTAACCTATACTTGAGTGTACAAACTCAAGGCATGGAGACGTCACAGAATACTAGCTACAAAGTTCATTCATGACAATTTCCCATGGATAAGTGTTCTTTATAAGTTTTTTTTTTATTTTCAGGGCCCATCTATAGATAGATAAATAATTCTTGGAAAAATACCGTTTTACACTCTCTATCTTTTTCTCCTGCTGTCGAATACAACACGCTTTTATTTTGGTAATGTGATGATTTCACAAAAAAGAAGGAAATTTCATGTCGATCAACGATTAAAATGTAGAAAATGGCTTGTTTCTAATTGAGATAAGTTTATTTTTTAATTTTCAGTATTGTACATTAGTAATATAACTAGCTCAGTAATTATTGTCAATGTTATAATAATAATTACTAGACTCTTATACCCACTCATAAATTCAGAATTCTAACGTAAGCTTTTACCCTCGGATTTGCTTGCATCCGTTTAATGGAAGTCAATTCTGAGTGCAGCAGGAGTGACATGATTGATATTAGAACTAGCTATCGCATTAATTGCATATACAAAATTTCGGGTTTGTGCTGTTCACTATTAAGGAATTCCCGCACTGGGAGCCAACTCTGGGTGGAACAGCCATATCATGATGATATTTAGAACAGGCTATCACAATTCAATTAATATACAATATTTCGTGCCTGTGCTGTTCGTCGTTCAGGAGTTCCCTCACCGAGAACCAACCTTGGATGTAGCAGCCATGCCATAATGGTGTTTAGAACAAACTATCACAATTAAATTCATATACAAAATTTCGCGTCTGTGCTGTGCGTTGTTGAAGAGTTTTCTTACCGAGAGCTAATCCTGGGTACAGCAGCCATATCATGATAATTCTTAGAAAGGGATATTATAATTAAATGCATATACAAAACTTCGTCTCTGTGCAGTTCCACCGTTAAATTGTTGTACTATCCATCTCGATTCCAACATTAAATCATCTCGGTGGTACCAGATTATTGCTTTTTCGTCCATTTACGTACGCACGCAAAATTTCAGCTCAATCGGAAACCGGAAAGTGAGTTAAATTAACTTGCAATATTCGATTACAGATAAATACCGGGACAGGTGATACTATATATACGATATAAAAGCTTATAAAAAAAAGTTGCTCACATCAATAAAAGTACATCGTTAGCAACATTTAATCTACGCCGCCTAAGTGGGAAAATGTTCCCGTGTAAGCTGGGCCGAGCCGTTAGTTTTATACCTGTTTTGTACGAGTTCCCAACAACAATGCTAAAATATAAAATTGGATACACGGGTAATCCGTTAGAACGTTCATAAAAGCCTTGAACTTTAATGTGAGCGTCCCACCTCTGACTCCTGACCCGTCCGATTTCACAATAATTCGCAGAAATACGTTCGAAGAGAAATCTCAAACTTATTTTATGCCGTGTCGAAATAATACAATGTTAATTGAATTTGTGAATTAAAAAAGATTAAAATCTAGATATTCAATTTGAACATCTAATATAATATAATGATATTTTTTATTAAATATTCTAATATCAGTATTTTATAGAAAATAAAATATGTATTTTTGATAAAAATCTAGAAATTATTTCAGTACACTTTAATAAATTTCTATAAAAATATCCCATATCTTTTCTTCCCAAAATTGCTTTTCGAAAAATCGGAAAATTATACCTTGTTCGCTTATAATTATGTTAATAACGAATCCTAGAGCAATCTTAAATAAAAAAAAAAAATATTTTAACGTGTAACGTAAAGTACCCGTATTCATTTGGGTACTAAAATGAGTATGCAAATAAATAAATTGTATTATCGTATCCGTTGTGAGAGTAAGGCTATTCAGGACTGCGCCAAAAAGTGTACACAGAGGGCAGTAAAAGTGAAAGACTACCTTTTTCCTGTTTGCTGTGCAAAGCGTTACGTACAGTCAATTCACCTTCCAGATTTACATTTTTTTTGTGTATATGATGTGTGTGTGTGTGTGTGTGTTTGTGCGTGCGTGCGTGCATGCGTGCGTGTATTCGCGCGCGTGGGTGCGTGAGTATGTGTGTGTGTGTGTACAGACAGTCGTTAACATCATCAATTATTATATAAACTTACTTCGGCGAAGATTCAGCCAGAGTGCATGCCGCCTCACACGAAATCAGCCAATAACATCTTATTATCCTGATCATCACCTCCCCTCTGCGATTCTCGCAGAAGGGCGTCGTCAGCATATCTGCCCACACTGTGGCTCCGTAATGGGCCTTCGATTGCATTGCGCCTGTGTATAGATGGCAACACGTCGCATTAGGAAAAGGTTTGGCATCATTATGGGTAAATTATGCAGCAGATACTAGTTCCTGCAAGTGTAAGTTAAACCGCCACCGGTCATTAGGGAGGAATCCGAGGTATTTTATCGTTCTTGCAATGCCAATGCGCACACCGCTCACCACGGTGTAGGACCCGGTAGGAAGAGTGTTCTGAGGGCCGCGAAAAATGAGAACTTTGTGCGTGGACCATCACCCCCTAGTGATTACACCTTCGTTTTTGGCGTAGCAAGTAATTTTAACGTAAGGTGGCACCCTGCAGCTCCCAGTCCTATTCATTTTTCCATAAGAACGGTTCCAAGACCGACCGCTATGGAACACCGCAGATCATACGACACCGACTTTCTTCAACTCCATTGTGCACGACATGTGTCTTTTCGTAAAACAGACTCCTACTATGAGATATTTGGTGATATATGAGCCCTTCTCGGATACAATCCCAGAGTAATGTTCAAAGCGTTGACTGTATGTAATGATACCATCAATAGAACTCCACCTCGGGATACTGCCTTCTCCGACAAGCCTCTGACACGAATATTCGCATCGATTGTGGATCGGCCCCGCCGAAACCATATTGAGTCTCAGCAAGGTTGGGGTGAACTGTCTCTAAATGCAGGACGATGTGAACTGAAATAATCCTTTACCGAGCTTTCTTATTTTATCAAGAAGTATGATAGCGCGGTAAGTGGTAGCAGAGTCAATCGCCCTACTTTCCTAGACAATACCAATCATCTCGTCTTCCGTACAACGGGAATTGGCCTCGCTTCAAATACATATCGAAGAGTTATCTTGGCTCAAGGGTGTTAAGTGCCAAAACCCACACACGGACCTTCAGGGCTCATAGTGGCGTTCTTGGTTCAAAGCCGTAATACAGCAGCTTTTAATTCTGTTACTGTTACATGTAGCACCACCACGCTCTCTTCTGTCCCCAAAAGTTTTAATCGATAGTTAACGTTCACGTTCCATCCTGTCCGGAAACAGAGCTTTATCTAGTTAAATAGCAACCGTGGTCGACGACTTTGCAATAATGGGGAAGTTCAGAGACGAATTTTACCTCTTACCATTAAATATTGCTATTGAGGGTTTCTAGAACATGTATTCGCGCGCGCGTTTTGGCTTTCCTGATTGCAATCTACAGAGACTTTTTAGCGTCTCTGTAAGGCTCATGCAATCGTGTATCCTCAATGGCATCGCTAACTCACCATCTTCGGCGTCTTGTTTACCGGCGCCGTGCTACTGCGCATTCTGTGCGAAGATCCCCAATTTCATACTCTGTCGGCGGCAATGATCCCACAAATGCACCAAGGACGTTTCCAGTGAAGTTATAATCCTAGCTGCATTTTACAGTCTTGAGATTAGTTGGCTAAAAACATTTGAACAACCCGTAAATCACCAATTTTAAAATAATTTCATAAGATTGTTACTAATAAAGACCTGAAATTAATCATCACTGAAAAAAAATATGAGTAATGCATTTAATTAATACGTCTGCACATCACTATTTCCGCTAGAAAGTAACAATATTTGATGTAATAAAATTATTAAGTCTAAAGGCTATTAAAATGTAGATAGTCTCCCGTATGAGAACAACAATGAAATCGAGTTAATTAATATTAGATGGTACATTGATACTTTTGTGTTAAGATTTAATTTTCACTCTAGAGACCGAGCGATATTCCTTTTGAATTAGAATAATATGGTAAATTACATTTATTTAGTAAAGAAATATTAAATTTATTTCATCTATTCAGTATAAAATAAACTACCAGATAACTTTCTGCTTAATCCTTAATCAAAGTTTTAATTATAAATTATAGTATTGTCACGGCGAAGAATTATGTAACCATTGCAATGAGTGGGTGTAACCGAATGCGTGTTAAGGCCGCCATCTAATGCTCGGCCTACTCAAAGTTTAAAATGGCTCTATGTAAATCTTAACGAAGAAAATATGAATAGCTAATTAGAAAGAAACAACGAAGACTATAAAGTAAATAGAACATGACGACTATGGATTTCTCAACAATTTAAAAGCAACGTAATATTAATAAATAAATCCTTATTATCAGATTATCCAAAAATTATCAATTTACTGTTTTCATCAATTCACTTAGTGTAGATATAAATTAATTATTAGCAAATGTAAAAGGTTGCTAAAGTTGCTACGTTTAATATTCTTCACATATAAAAAATATATTAATAAGAAACTAATCGTTAACGATCCTCTATTTTACTTTGAAAACGACGGAAAATTTTAACAATCGTACTAACCACTATAAATCCTAGAGACACGCGACTTCAAATCGGTCATGAGGGGAGCAGGAAACCGCAATGCCTTGAGTTCCCGCAGCGTCTATCCTCGTCATTTGCTTATTTATCGTCATCGTGAAGCAAGTAGAAACTGAAAACTGCAGACGTTTAAATTAAAAAGGAATACTTGTGGTTAGAAACGTATAAAAAATGCTCCTGTGTCCACATCCAATCAGAATTTAAGCTTGATCGCAAACTGCTGTTAACATTTAATCAGTCTAGTCCCATTGCAGATTGTAATGGGTCTAAATAATTATTGGTACACCTTCAATGTATACATGAATCAAGGCAAATACAAGCATTTGAAACGGAAATACACTTTGCAAAGGTTATTAAAAAAATGTATTTTTTCTTTATTCCCTTCACTAAGACTCTTTAAAATATATACTAGTATTAACAGGTTATACTACTTCATTCAAATCGGTTTACTAGAAGTTCACACGTAATGATCAAAGAAAAAAAACAGACAAATTTCTAAACATTTGAACTCAGAGACGCTTGATTAACCTTAATACAACCACGTTTTCTAATATATCATCAAATTACAAACCTACCTACGTTAAAGTTTTATAACGATATAAATGAAATGTAGCATTATAATTATTTTTATGTTGAGTGTACGCCTTCGTTAGCCCTATTCACACCAACAGCGCTCAAGCCGCGCCGTGGACCTCGCAAACTGTCGACTTTATTTATTTTTTTATTTTCGTTCTGTCAGTCTGCCAGTCTCCACCACAATTCTGTGCAACGCCTGTCTGAACGCAACATGAGCTGCTATTCAGGTTTTATATTACGTTTTACACCGCGGACATGGAAAATGTATCTTTTAATACGCCGTCTGTAAAATGCATCCTTTAATACCCTTTTTACAATAATCATCACGCGAAAACGTGTTACAATCTATCTAATTTACTTACATGAAATGGAATCTCTTTTTAAAAGTAAAATAAATGGTTTTATATGCCATTTCTTTTTTTACTGCTTATGCCATATATTAAATGAGAAAAACATATTATAAATTTACGTGGAACTGAAATGTTACAGTTCATGACATCACGTCCAACATTTTAATAATATTCATGATAAGCAAATCGAATTCAAATGGCAACAGTATCCAATACACTGAAAAAAAAAAAATACTGCAGTTAATCACCCAAACCTTCGATCTTTTATGGACAATATAACTATACTAGCTTTCTCCCGAAGTTCCTCCTATCCGAACATAAAATCAATTCCTTCATCTTTTGTATCAACCGATGACGCTGCCAACCACGATCCCTGTTACGGTTGCGGTCTTGATTCAAATCCCTATCTTGTTTTCGATCCGAGTCCCACTCGTCATCCTGGTTCCGCGCTCGAAACAATTCGAAACATAAGTACTGCTGCTCAATAATATAATTGTGAAACGATCTCGCTCTAGCTTTTGGTTCTGTTCTCGATTCTGGTCGCGATTCCAATCCCGGAACGGTGTTAATTTTAATAACATTCTCACCAATAGCCAATAGGTATAAAAAATAAGGAAGTTAAATATTCATGTGAAAGAAGCCTCGGCCAAAAGCTTTAATAATATACTAAAGCCTGAATATATCTCCAAAGTAAAAAAAGAAAAATCGTATAAATCGAACCAGTACTTCTCGAGTTCAAAGTGCATAATACGGACAGATAGACAAAGAGACGTTGCGTTCATATTATGGAACGCAATGTCTCTCTGTCTGTCTGTAAGGATAATATATAACTGAGCGGTAGCGGTTCAATGGTTAAGAGCGGCGTCTTCGAATCCGATTGCGATAGGTTCGATCCTGACCACATTCGAATCGCCCAATGCAATTTTAAATAAAATCAAACAGCTCGCGCCTTTAAGCCGTCGGTCGGGTGTGGTCAACAGATTACTAACAGAGGTCATCGGGAACTGCCAATTCACAGCAAAAGCACGTGTACTTAAGGCCCAGATCTCTCAATCTAAAATAAAAAGATCGAAACAGGGTGCATCTCAGCAGTGGGACGATCAAAACTCGACACGACATTGTATAATTGACGAAAAATGGTAACTTGATTTCTATGATATACTCGTTTCATAATTTTCGAATTTTATGTACAAGTATTGTCTGTGTAGTTGGGAACTTTAATGAGTTTTAATGTCAAGGAAGTTACCATGAGATGTTCTTTTTGTGAAGCATCACAAATAATCGGCATGCAAAACGAAACCGGTTAACCTTGCATGCGGGTCGCAGCTTTGTATCGTATCCTGTTCAATTAAAAAAAAACACACACACACACACCACACTCAAATGCATTACGTCTTCTCTTTCGAATATGTATAAAGTTTGTAGCAGTTTTAAACTGATCAATCGACCAAAATCTAAGTCAATAAGCTAGAATAATTAAATCCGCGTTGAGTATCAGAATAGGTATAGAGAAAAAAACTATGGAAATGTTCCAAGTGAACCTATTTCATTAAACCACAATTTATTGATGACTATTCAACACTATTAGAAACCATATGTATAATTTATTAGTGTTTGAACTAATTTTGCAAAATTTAAATGATGTTTTAAATTAATTCACATTCTACTTTCTCTGATTTGCATCTCTGATAGAATATACCCTTTCGTTTCATAATAATGTTGATGAAATTTCTAGAAGCGAAAATTCACAGTGTAGCTAATTTGGAAACTTTTTGAATATCGAATGATTTATGTAAATCGTCCGGAGAATTAATGAAAGCAATCATTATCCAATTGAAATCCAAATTAGAGGACGAAAAACTACATAGAGTTTACAACTAATACTCAATTATTTTTAATCATCGCAGTTGTCATTTCACACAAAAAAGACGTTATTAAAACTATACCGATCACGGGCATTTAAATAATGTGATCGTAGATAGGAAAAACTATCAGTCGTTGACATTTTAGACACTACGAACATGCTGAGTCCACAATTTTCTTATCATAATCGATACGCAGGAAGTATATATTTTTAACAAATGATACCATTTAGCAGAAGTACAATATCATTGTGAAATAAAGAAGCCCCGATATGGCGGCCGCTTCTATAGACTCGTAAAGATTTTTGTATCGTGACTCAGGCCAGGTACAAAAGAAAAAAAAAACCGAGCCCTTTTCACAAAGGGAACGACTCTGGGAATTTTAAAACCATAAGGATTTTGGAATAGCAGTTATTCGTTTCGCTTTGCGCAGTTAAGAAATAATTTATGATCCGTATTTCCGCTCAACAATTTACGAGTTATCTTTTTTGTGTAGGTACACCTCGGGTCGCGAGAATTATCATTGCCCATGAAGGATAGAAACAGATTTTGATCTCATAAAAAAAATTACGCATTTAAAGGCTTTTCCCTTTATATCCCGTGAAGATATTCTTCTGATTTTCGTATCATCTCACTGCAGGGTCATACCCTTCCACAATCTATTAGGGATTGAGAGGCCCTGCACGCTGTACCGCGTACGTATTGTTAATAAGTATCGTCGTCAATGCGCTCACAAATTCCGAGACCGACGGCTTAACGCGTTTGTTAGTGATTAGATTTGACATAAAAACTCTTTTCACAGTTCAGATGTGGTTACAATTCAAACCTGTTATGTTATCGTTTCGAAAGCAACACACCGACCACAGCTTGGTTCAGATGTAAATGTGTATAATATATTTAAATATATCAAGCACATTTATTTTTACACTATAAAATACAGAATCTTTACCTTATTGTACGGATTTTAAAGAGGAATCTTAACAATAACTTGGTTTTATTCATATGTTTTTGCACTGCATAAACATTACAGTACTAATTTCGTATGGTCTTGCCAATAACTTACAAAAAAAATGACATTTCAAAAATATTAGTAATACTCAGAATACAACGTAAATTTTAAGCGACTTCAAAAAAGGAGGAGGTTCTCAATTCGACTGTATTTTTTTTACATTTGTTACCTTAGAACTTTCGACTGGATGAACCACTTTTGATGATTTTTTTTTTATTGAAAAAGATGTACTTCAAGGGTAGTTTAATGAGAGTTTGGTTAGGTTCTAATCATATGATGTATGACAAAGTAACAGAACTCTTCACTTCTTAGAAACTAATTAACGATACTCGGTCTAATCTTTTACAGGCTATCCGGATATTTGAATCACCTACCATAACGTCGTTATGGTCAAGTAATGGTCGTAGTCGAATATGACGAATTCATTAACGGCTTACAGTAAGGGTGCTAACTATGAGCAGCACGTTTAGTAGGTCTACCCATATTCAGACAAATGAGTTAGTGTAATTCAGATTCACCAAATATAAAAAATAAATAAAAATTTTAACAAAAAAAAACGACTTCAAAAATAAGCTATTCCAAAACAAATTAATATGCAATAAAAAGCAAAAAAAAAATAATTGCGTATTCTTCTACAACATGATAATCAACTTATTTTTTCTACTCAATATGTAGGTACGATCTATGTGTTTACCACACAAAAAGGTAGGTAGGTACCTATCGACTTCAAATTTAACTCAACACGTACCTATGAATAACAAACAATGATCAAAATATTTTTTAGAGTTCTAACTAAAATGAAATGAAAAATATTAGACTACGTAAAAGTCAATCAAATTATTACTATAATATAATATAGTTACAATCATTATTGTTTTTGGAGTCGGTGTCAACCAAGGAAACACTACAATATATATAACTAGCAATAGACACCGACTCCAAAAATCATATTGATGAGTAGAAAAAGTAAGTTGATTATTAAATTGTAGAAGAATACGCAATATTTTTTTTTAATTTTTAGTGCATATTAAGTTGTTTTGGATTAGCTTTTTTTGAAAACGGTTTTTTTTTTGATAAAATTTTTGTTTTTGACGAAATGATTCGAAATCGGTCCTAGAAGCAGAATCGGAATCTGAGTCGAGATTGCAATTAGGATGAAAATTAAAGTGAGAATCTAGATTTTATTGGCTAATAAAAGGAATATATTAAAAAACTCTGGAATTTTCGTTGGTCCGAAGAACATCTTCAATCAATGTCTAGACGAGTATAAGATCACGGGTACAACAGTCAACCCAACGTATATTGGAAAACTTTCCGAATTACGATATATGACTTTTTCGGAACGTCCAGACAGGAATCGTTCTAGAACAACTGTAGTTTATAGAATTCAAGTTAAAAACTACAATTACTAGAATCTTTATCTATATATTTAATCTAAGCTGCATTGAATATATATTATTGCTGATGTGTTCAAAGATATAGAAAGAAAATTGTTTAATAAAACTATCAATATTTAGATTAGTGATGTCGTAACTTACGCTGTTTAGCAAATACCTGTACAGGAATATTATTACAGCTAGGACCGGTTTCAAGAAAAATTATCTTTTGCCAAAAAATTTACAAATGTAATTTTGTAAATTTGCTTTGCTAAAATATTTGCTCACCCGCACGCTGCCTCGTTGGTCGACCAAATTATTATACGATTTGCCTATTAATTACCGGGCGTGAAACTCGTTCGTTAACTAATTGACTTAAGTATATCGTTGTTCAGGTTTTGATATCTGTTCTTGTTCTAAAATCCCGCCAATTCTATTTAGGCATATTTATAGCTAAGGGTTAGGACAGTCTGTCACTGAACAAAGGTGTTACAGGTCAAATCCTAAAAGAGATCGGCCTTGATAAAGCGGCAGTATACAACTAGGATTGAAATCATTTCACGCCAATGGTTAGTTGTGGTCAATATAGCGAGTTTTCAATATTTTGTAGACCAATTAAATAATATCTTATGTGCATTAATTTATAATTCAATCCGTTTACGTTACATTGTATCATTATATCCTTACTACAATCACTATAAAACGGAATATTGAGCAGTGAAATAAAAATAACAGAAAAATCATACTACTGGATGGATATTTTAAAATAAAGCCTTATAAGGTTTTTATTCATTCTTCAAATATTTTATGATTTGCGAAGAGAACACTATGAATATTGAGTGGACTCGTCTTTCCTAGTAAATTGAGCGTTCTTTTTTATGTGATCTTTGACATTTTATTTCTTTATTTAAAATACTTATAAATTAAAAAGAAAAAAAATCAATTGTTCTTTAAGAATTGATAAAAATAAAGGACATTTAAATGTTTTACACTTTTGAACAGGAAATAGATTACTATGAAATATAATGTCCAATTTCAATAGCACATTTCGCATTAAAAAAATAATAATGTAGTAAAATTCCGTTTTAAAATTAGATTAATACATTAAGTTTTTATATTATACTTATCTATTTATTTCCGACAGACCCAATTATTATTTTATGATCGATGTCCATAGTTGAACCGGAATGAAGTTCAATCTTATTTCCCCATTTACCGGTTTTACTCACAATCAAAACGGAACTTAGCTCGACGTTTTGCTTCTTTTTTTTTCGTTCCGTAACATTTTTAAGCTAAACGCCAATTAGCGGCGTCGGCGCAGAGGTGTTCGCCAGCCGTCGCCGACATCTCGGCGGGGCTCCCGGCATACCATTAAACGAACCAGTCGGTCCGTTAGCAAACTAAAAACAAGTGCTTCGCATGTTACGAACGGACAAGAGCGACCGTTACAGCAAATCGGCCGTTAAAAACCCGTACGGCCGCCGCGATCTCGTCTACTATCTGAAGCGTGCTAATAGTCGATTTTAAGTATGCCTCTACCTCGGATAGTATCCGAGAGAAAGTTTCAGTCTATCGATCGTTTGTCTTGTACACATTTTTATAATTCAGTTTGCCGCTTCCGCCGTAACAGAGTCGGCGTGACAATGCAAAAATCAGTTTGATACCAGTCGACGGGGACTCGTTTACGTAACCTCACCGATTTCTTCGATCTCAAACGAATGGCTATTTCTAGTAGGATTGTGCAAATATTCGCTAGTGCCTCCATAGTCACATGCAAGCCTAGATTTGGAGAATGGACTTGTTACACTAAATGAACTTGGCGTCCAAAACATTTCACGTCTCGTATTATTCTAAATTAAAGTGTGTCCATATGAAGTTGTTTTCGAGTAATTATGTAAATACTTTTCGCCTCTTAGTTAAAACGGTTATTCGATCAGAACTGGTTATAAAAAAATGTACCGGGCGTCTTGAACGCCACCTGGTGGAAGATTGGCGAATGATAAGCATTTTTATATGTAAAAAATTAACTCTCTCGCTTGATTTTACATTACAATCCGAAATGCTGGAAATTAGAAACTGAAACATACACACAAATACACAGGCAATATCCTGAAAAACGTGTTAAGGTGGAAACCCTTAAAAATAGACATTAAACAACAGTAACCCTCCCAGCAGTACAGCTTAATCCCTTATACAGCTCATCAAGTACGAAAGGGTCACATATCCCCGACAATTACTTGTACCCAAACTCATAAACAGAGCTCAGTGCCTACGTGAGAATGCTGAAGAGCTGCGGAACTTACTTTAAGTTTAATAATAAAAGTAACCATATTGAAGTGTTTATGGAATTTTTCCTATTAAACGTGTTTTTTTTTTTCAATTAACCTCCAAATGTAACTTAAAGAGGTTAACAAAGAAAACATTTATTTTATTACAAATAGAGAATATTATATTAATGAAATAAAAGAACTATTTTTAATTTTATGCGCTATTGACCAGAAGCATATACGAAAGGAAAAGTAAAACCAAAAAAGGAAATACATCAAATGATTCCTTAAGATTAAAATTATTGTTCCAAAGACATCACATATAAATATACAAGAAGATCATTTAATAATCGATAAAGTCTCAATCAGAAAAACATCCTAGAATCGATTATATCTAGTAGCGATTTACATCAATTTATTTCGAAATACTTGATTATATTTTAATAGTAATCAAACAAAGCAAATAAATTGAATACCTATTCAACACTTGAATACCTAATCAACCTACAAAAACTTCGCCCGGGCCAGAAACGAACCATACCAAAAAAGCATATACTACGTCGGAAATAAATGTTTCACGTGTTAAGTTGGAAAAACTATGTCATACATATTTATTACAAACTAGTAGTCAAAGAAACAGAAACGTGGATGATTTTGTTTTTAATAATTATGAAGTATGCGATTTATAATTAAAATATACATACCCATCTGTACAACTCTGTTTATTTTGTTAACAATTTGTTTGCGTTTAAAAGCTAAAAATTGTGGATACATTTGATTGAAGCACCTGTAACTTATTCAGCTTGTTAGTGTAGAAGCCAGGCACAAGGATCATATAAATAAAGACAAGACAATAAGAGACCAAGCTTCGTACATACATATGTATGATTTTTCCCACAACACTTTTTAAAATGTAAAGCTATAAAATATATTTTATTGTAAATTTGTAAATCTACCTTTATATAATTCATTAGTTATATTTGAAAACCAACTTGAGATTTGGAAACAGTAACAATAAACAAAAATTGTCTGAAGTTCATGTGAACTACATTTCGAATACTATTTGATAAAACTAATTCTTTAAAACTGAATTTGGTTTAAATATAAATAATATTGGGCCAAAAATTACTACCCAGATATTACTGTCTAACACCTGGCACGTTTTGTGAAAATCCAGCTCACTGTGGAAACGTTGGAACAAATCTAGGCTTACGACTAAGGACGTGAGGCGGACGCGCACAGACGTGTGCGAAATAATAAATTCAATGAAATCACTATTCAATTATTCTCCCTTTGTCGGGTAATAATATTCTGAATTTGATTTATGAAAGTATCCGAACGCGCAGGTAACATAGCGTATTTTCCATTAGGGTTACCACTTGTAACTGTTTTATTTTTTATAGTGCTCTTGTCTTTTAATTGCCATTTATTTTAACATTTCCATCAAAGAGATTTATAATGATCACATTAAAAATTAAGCTCATGAGAAATGTTTTCGTATAATATTTTTGAAATAATTATAATTAAAAAAATTATGTAGCCGAAAAGTTACCAGTAAAAAAAATCACTAAATACAACGGAACATAAGCCTCATCTAATCAAATTCGGTCGGCGTAACCGCTGCGTCGTATCTATGGCCATCCGTATGTACGCAATCGATACTAGAATGACAACCCTAATCTAAGCGACAATTACGGGAATTTCAGAGGGCGGAATAAACAAAAGGCAAAAAGAAACTAGTGTGTTTTTTATGAGGAAGCTATATCGGCTACGGAAGTTGTAATTGACGTTTCTACTTCAGTTGTTATTTATTATTTGCTCATATTTATCGTGTGTTCACTTTTATTATTATTATCTAAAAGTTATTACGATTATACTACATACAGATATTGTTGAATGATATGATATGAATGATCTTCTAGAATGATTCTATATATAAGTAAAATTTTGTTGAATCTCGATTAGTATTTTCAATCGGTGATAAATACATTGTAACTATGTTTTAATTTGTTTATTATTATACTCAATAAACTGTAAAAATATCGAGAACATTGCAGATAAATTTCGAAATTCTACGTCATACAAAGATTATATATATTTTTTGTGTGCTTAAATGCCACAGATGAATTGATACAGATTTTTTGACCGTTCCATGGATACAAATCACAAAAATAAACCAAATCATAAAATTTAAAAAAAAAACTAGAGGTGTCGGGACATCCGGTTGGAACGAAGTTCTGTTTCGCTTTATATTACGTTATATCAAATATGTAACAGGAATAGTGAAAAAAATTAATGGTTTTGAAAGTAATTAAACGAGAAATACAAAATGATGTCTTAAAAAAAATATTCATTTATTTAAAGCGCTAAACACCATTTTTTTTTATTAAAAACTTTGTTTAGTTCTTCAAGCTGCACAATTACCTCTTGGTATCTATATGTTGTTACTTTTATATGTATAGAATGAGTTTATTAAAGACTTAAAATTGAAAACTCCATCTTCATAACTGAACAAAAATCAAAAAATAAGAATAAAAATTAACTCAATGACCTTATTTTTTATTGCAAATTCACTATCATGAGAATAAATTGATATTTTTACAAAATGAAAAACGAAAAGTAAAACGAAATTAGCGTTACGCGGTTTCCGGTATACTTGCTTAACAATGATGGCAAATCGCTAAGAATCGAACAGAGGGAGTATAACACTTTTCTTTACGTGACGATTTCAGCCAACTAACACCTGCAAGCTGCTTTAAGAAACTTCGTTCCAAAAAATTGAAGCTGTATTATTTTTAAAAAGTTTGCTTCTTGGACCAGTACTTTTTGTAATATACAAAGAGTACCCCCGTCCCGCTCTTTAGTAAATGGTCAAAGTTTAGAAATTTTCATAGTACATATGTGCCCTTAAGTACAGGATAATATACCCCAATTTCCTTCACTCACACAACGTGTTCGGTTAAAGACAATTTTGATCGGAAAGTTTGGTAGAAATATTCATTAGTATATACTTATACAGTGTTATAGAAAACATTGTAATACATAATACAGATGATACACGATACGTTAATTATAATCAATATGTATAAGAGGCATTTGAAAAGTGTACGCCTGTCTGTGTGCACTGACATAGTTTTAATATTGCAGACGTGTTCAGGCCAGCCGCCATTTCTAACGGTGCACCTCGACGAACGGAAAGTGCGTACGGCCTCCTAATAATAATTTCGCCACCTGCCCTACTACGACAGGGTCAATGATACCTGCGCCCATATAAAAACGTCCGTATAAAGGCTCACCGGCCTGCTTGTACGGAAGTAACGCCGCGGAACGATCGGGGTGCTCTCATTGTTACGCGAATATAGTCCCTATTACGCGGCCTCAAAGTTCGTTTTTCATGAGACGTACACTCCTGCAGTTTAAGAAAAAAATAATCGTGCTCTCCATAAAATTAAGTACTGGAGTCGTTTTGATTCCGCGAGATTGCCAGCGCTGTAAATAAAGTGCCTCTAAACGGCTAGAGAAACTCGCACAGTGTCACGAAGGTTAAGTTGGAAGTGTGGCAAGACCTTGGTCTGCAGAAGTGTGTCGTTACATAAGTAAGATACTGAAAAAAAATACGATAGCAGCCAAAAATAGTGCCGAATCGTTATTTGAATGAAATTAGTGTAATTGTTCATTTACTATTATGATTCAATATTTCAACAAAAAAAAAACACGTACGTAATTGATATTATAAAAGCAAAAACATAATTTAATATCGAACTTCTAAAGATATTAAATTCCTACCGCCTCCGGTTATTAACGAAATGCGAACAGGTTTTAGAACGATTTTTGCTATCGTAATTACTAATAATAATCGGTTTTAAAGTTTCACCTCTGGCATAGGTTGATAATGAATATCATATTAAAATAGTATGAAAGATCTAGAATATACCTTTAACAAGAACTAGTATTTATGATAAATATAAATAATGACACTTTCATCTTCTTTCTTAAAGCCGATATTAAATTTCTTCATTTGCAAGCCTCGAGGCAATCGTCACGTGATCGGCGCCAGCTTTGCTTTGTCATCGCGTCTGTGAGCACTTTCGTTTAATATTTCCCGTGCCACTATTTAGATATTCCAACTTTTACTTTTCTGTCGTGACTCGGTCTGGGAGTTGGAATACCATCCGGACGAACGACCGCCGTTAGACGTGGAAACGGACCGAGAGGAAGTGAACAATTTTCATTCAAAACAGGCTAAGTTCTCGCAAAGCCGGTCGATACGATTTTGATTAAGGGTCGGAAAAATGTTCCCTTCTATTGGCTAAAATTAGACAACCCCAGCGATAGCGACCAATAGGGTAAATGGACGTATTTTGAATTAAATTGGTAGTTCTGTAGCTTTTCAATTCGAAACATATCTTTTTATTTATTAACGAAATGAACGGTTTAAATCAACCGAATTTGAATCATTCATTCCGTTTTTAAAGGTATTGATTATTTTATTGTATTTATATTTATCGATCGTTAATTCACATAGATAACTTGCTCACGATAATAAAACTTAATTAAAATAAACATAAACATACAAGTTTATATAATTCTTCCTGAATACATCATATAAAAACCTTTACTGGTATTAGTCAACCGTCTGCGTTGCCTTATCGGTCTAACTTCTAACTTCCTATTTTCTAAGGAGATATTTTTTCCTGTTTTGTATGCTACATTTCCTACCGACGACGTCGTAACAAACTCAGTCTTAACTCACAGAGAAAGGTATGAAAGACTGTGACTCGGATTGTACGAAACCTGAACGCATAATTTTTATGTCTTTTATGTATTATGTGACTAAAATGATGTTAATGGCGTCTTTGAGATTCTATTGACATCATTACAGTCTTTACTCCTTCCTACCTTCTTAAATTTTATATTGGTGTGTCAAAATTACAGTCGGATTTCGAGGATTGTAAACATTAATAAATCCTATTGTTTTTAAGAAATCATCAGTAGATAATCTCTCCACAACCATCACCCCCCAAACCCGCCCCGCCGCACCATCCCGACCTTCTAGTATTGTATTATTTATATGGAATAGAAAATTTCTCTACTTTTACAAATTTTCTTATTCTTTATCCCTTAATCTACAATGGCTAATTGATACTACAATGATATTTTTTTGCCATTTACAATGGCTAAAAATTATATAATATTTGACCTCTACGACTGAGTTCTATGTATTAGAAAAATTAATATCATGTTCCAGAAAGTTTTTTACCGATTTGTTTGAATCATCAATTTATACGTATTTTTCTTAGGCTCAAGAATAACGCTATATGGCTAAGTTTGAGTGTAACCTTTTCAGTTTAATGATGATCATCCCCTTACTTATAAATCGGTTAAGGCTAATAATAAAATAAAACAATAAATAAAATCACTAATGATAAAATAAGACCGTAACTCGAGATCGCCTGCGCAAAATCATATCAGTCCATAAATACCAATGATGAAGTCAATATCCAATTCAAGGCATAATAATATACTCGAAAAACGTAATTTTATCGCTGTCAATGTTGTTTCTTCAGCAAGCAGATCCGAAAGTGCTTCAATGAGCACGCAAATTATCCGTTTCAACGGTAATTTTTCACACATTTAAATACATAAGGAGACGAAGTAATCGATACGCACGGCCGGTAAGGGGCGACGACGGAAAGCGCCGAGCCGGCACACTGGCACACAATTCAAATCTTAGGTACCGCGTTTTGCCATCGCCCACAGCTTTCTCAAGGTTAATCACCGCGGCGACACTACACGGCGGCGGCGATGCGAGCGCATGAAGTCCGATCGTTTTGTTTACTTGTAATCGGTTACGAAAATGTAAACCGGCGCCTCGTTTTAGCGAAGCCTTCAAAGAGGTCGAGGGATTCGCTTTTCGGCGATGTGCGGTTGAAACAGTTTTGAGAGTTTAGAAAATTATAAGTGCCCAATGAAATTTTATGTTATTACTGTTAAAAATAAAAAAAATGGTGGTTAGGTACTGAACGTGTTCTGACATTTCATGATGTGTTGTGATAAACCAGTGAGCCTATCTGTTTGTTTTTCGTTCTCACATTCTTATTATTATTGTATTGACGAGTTAGTCGACGATTAATGAACAGATCTTATTGTTTGAAATCTGAAGAAATTGTTATTTAAAGCTTTATAACGTATCCTTAATGCATACCGTCTAATAGAAATTCATTTCAAATAGTGTAAGCCAATAATAAAAGACATACTCTTCATAATTATATCTATATATATTTGTGCATAATGTTATAAGTATAATGTTACATAAGCACATAACAAAGAAATATATAATTACTACATATTACAATTATTATTGTGGTTATAAAAATGTATGTTACTCTTTAGACATTAATTTAAAAATATTCAGTTTCAATTATTGGTCATTGTGAACTAGGAGCACCTAAGTTGGAAAACTGGAAAAACTTAATTAAATTTTTTCTCGTGGAAACTCTGTATCATTATGCAATAAAACAAAATAGGGTAGTTAATTGACACTAAAAACATAGTATTTATCAATTAAATATCGACTAGGCATGACGAAAAAAAGAGTGAAAACAAAATTAGAACGGTTTATATGAGGTTATTGTAATGTAATTAGTAATTTAAAAATTCATGTTTGTGTTTTTTTTTTCAATCAAAAACAATAATTTCATTTCACTCGAATAAGAGAGTTTTTTTTTAAACAAGACAGTCATGCACTTCATGGCATTTGTACATATATAATAAAAGCATTGGAATACCAAAAACAATTTTTCTGAAAGATTAACCACTTAGAGCTATTGTGATGGTTTATCCTTCATTTAAATCTTCGTTCCGAGCCGCTAAATCATCATTGCAGTCGGCCACGTAACTTTTACAAATATTAATTATAAAGATTCTCCGTATATTTTACACTACGTATCGATTAGTATTATAAAAATTAAAATATGTTTAAATTAATATCGCATTTGATATGAAATATTGAGATTACGGAAAAAGAAACAATCCCTTAAGGATAACGTTTACATTCTTGCTCATTTTAAGCAAAAGGGTTTTGAAATTTTGAATGGTAAACGTGGCTGTTGTGCTTATTAAATCACGTAATAATTATCATCAAGAATTTCTAAATTCTTTATCATTAGAACGTAATTCTTATCTTCGAATTTCGTCTACGGTCACGCCCCGTTTTGTCTGTCCCTGCAATGACTAACTACGGAACTGCCGGCTTCACGCACAGCGGCGTGCTTAACTGTAATCACCGCGGTGACACTGGCAATGGGCACGCACGTCCGTCCTCGCGCGGGGCCAGCGGGACGCTCGCGGACGTTCTTAAGCCGGGCACGTACAGACTTTCCAAGCGTTCAACATTTAACCGAGCGCTAGAAACGCCATGCAGATAAATTTTATATTTATATGTAGAATGTCCTTCTTAGAAGTTTCCGAAGAAGGAAATTCTACGTTTATTATGAATATAAGTGTATATCTTTGGCGTCATATCGACCGACATAAACGTTATTTAAATAAACTAAAATATTCTTCGTTCATTTTGAAATGCGCAAACCCCATTTTATTTTCAGTGTACTTATATTTTGGAAATTTCATAAATACGTTTATATGGGCCAGAACATTTATTTAGAGAGGTTGTTTATCAATAATAAAAAGAATATTCCTTCATCTATTCGGGTGTATTTATGTAAATACGTCTTAAGAACGCCATGAATTTTGCAACGAGCCCTATATGAATATATCAATACAATAGAAATTTTAATCTTACATAAGAGTTAATTTTGTTTACATCTCAAACAAGAGATGTAATCCAAGAGATATTTCACTGTTTAAATAAAAATAATAAGTAACTTCCGCCATGTTGAATACGGATAGATACGTTCCGTTATTCGTGCCGCTAGCCCGACCATGATTAACGAACCGTCTTTCTTCGAGCGCGGACCGCATCGCTTACTATAGAAACGGAACGCATCGATGACTTTTTCATAAGCTCACGCGAGCACGTTTTTTTTTTGTTCAAGCGGTATTTATACCTCTAAAAGAAACCGATGTCGCTGCCACCAGCAACAGTGGTTTCTTTTAGTTTTACTCTCCATAGAATAACCAAATAAACAACATTTCAGTTTTTAGAAAACATTGTATTTCAATAGATTTAAAATTACAAAAGCCACAAGAAAGCTTTCAAGGAAACTTCAATAACAACAATTCGAATTTACAGTGATACTTCATGAGCATTAAACCAATAAACGAATCACGAGCAAATCGTCTATTTTCCTCGCTGAAATAATTATTAATGCTCACTCTACACTATGACAAACAACAACAAAGCAATAAAACTTTTTGTTAAATCCGAGAACGACCGCAAATCGCATGTGAGCAAAATTTATCCCCGAACGTATTGTATGACGGCCAATATGTCAGTGTCGACGGTCCACGCAGGAAGCCGTAGCAATACGGACGTCCGGCCTCTAGGGTAAATACCTATGCTTCGGCGAGCTTACAAAGCTTAATTACGAAGGTTTTTTTTTACCTTAACTAACACCAGAAGTTGTATATCATAAAGCGTACATAAATGCTAAATGGTTTCGTATTTCGCATTTAATATGAAAATAAATATTGCTCGTCTGATGGAATTGTCTATGTATAAGATTCGGATTGTATGGAAGCATCGACAGTAAATGATTACTGATTGCACGTTTTCTGTTTGCAGGTACTTATCTCCGGCTATTCGATCCAAGTGGGCGTTTTACGATTGACGTA
This sequence comes from Eumeta japonica, assembly GCA_005406025.1. Classification (NCBI taxonomy): domain Eukaryota; kingdom Metazoa; phylum Arthropoda; class Insecta; order Lepidoptera; family Psychidae; genus Eumeta; species Eumeta japonica. The sequence continues at coordinate 127,442 of BGZK01000110.1, forward strand.
ACAACATCAAATTAGTACAGCAGGTGTGATTTTACGAAAGTACAGTCTGTAAAAGCGATATCTTTAGACTTACGTATTGATCGAGGACAGTGAGGAGAAATTGACATAACTAATATGGAAGAATTACATTCCTTTTGAAACGAAACTTCTTTAAGTAGGTAGAGTAAAATTTAGTATGGTATCAAAAAAAAAAGGCTTTACACTCGGCACGTATCATTTGCCGTCACGAATCTCTCAGTTTATGTTGAATGTAAAATACATTTCTTATTTTAGCTCACAGAAACTTTTAATTGCAAATAATGCTAAAATTATAAACGAAGTTAAATAATAACAAAATTGATTATACTATTTGAATTTATCTCTCTCCAATAAAATAGTTTTAAATTAAAATGAAAAAAATTGCTCCGCTCAAACCTCATTCATCTTAGTTATTTTATTCATTAAATAAAATAAATATACAACCTAAAGAAGTGTCACTTCTTATGCGTGTAACTGACACATGCACACTTTTTACAAACACGCATAGAATTACAATAACATATTTCCTTTCGACAAAAGACATGCTGTCTTATATTCTTAAAATGCATATATTATTTTATAACTCATACCCTATAATTTTTAAAATAATTTGTCTATACGTTTTAATACGCATCACACGAATCGTAGCGACAAACGGTCAATACCGTTAGCATCTCGTCGTGCCGACCGTACCTCCGCGTGCACATCGCCGCGAACGCAAATAATGCGCTGAGCAAAGAAAGAGCGTAAATTCTCACTTTCATTTCCGAACGTGTATCAAAATCGGGTCCGGCGCACGCGAGAAAGTGCCCGTCGTAACCTCGCCGGACGGCCAGACCGCCGGTCGCGGCCTCGTCGCCGTCGGCCGGTCGAAATTAATTTATCGACGGCCGCTGATGAACTGCGCTATGCCGTCGACGTCGGACGCTGTATAGTCGTCATGCCGTCGACGTCGATGATGGCATAGACAAAGACAACAGCGTTGATGTCGATACGATGGATACGTGTCGCCGTCACGATCACCGGCCCGTGAACGGGATTCGATATTGTATCCCGTGAATATTTTTGTGAGGTGTTTGTCGCGTCGACGCACACCTTGCTCATCGCTGACGACAAGGGTGGGAAAGAAAATATTATACGGTGAAATCATTAGCCGACTAGTTGGAAGAAAAAGGAAAATAAAAAATAAAATATATTATAAAGCAAACGATTGTACTCCATCAAAGATTATTTGCTACAAATTTGTTATATGTGTTCTTGTAAAACGAAATTAACATGTTTTACATGGCGCTGTTACACAACAACATCACAGTTTCCTGATGCTCTCTCTTTCTCTTTCTCTCTGAATTGCTATTCAAAACATTCATATTTTGGTTATATTTGCAGTTAACTGAAAAATAGTGTAATTGAACACTTTTTTTTTAATAAAAAAACTTTAAATTTCGCAATAAAACAAAATCAACTTTCCTATTGAGTTGTGATATTACCCTATAAAAAAAGAATTTGTTGGAATATAAAATTATTTCTAAAACTGATTTGAAATGAAAAAAATTTAAATGTGGTTTCTTAAATTACATACCAAATGCATTTTAGTAAGATAAAGAAATAAATATTTATATTATATAAAATTTACAAACACCGTACAAAAAGTCACATTTACTCCAATAAATTTGTTACTACATATTTTTTGCAAGTCATAAAAAATACAAATACTTTTTATTTGAATTTACATATACAATATTAGGAGACCTACTGAATGAACACAAAAATGCTTATATCCCCAGATATATCCGAGGATAAAATAATGTATTTCTAACATATATGTGTATATGTGTCACGTCACGCGTAACATTATAACGGTAACGGATACCGTTTGCGAGTGAACGCGCGATTTTATTTGACAATCGTATTAATATTCAGGACAACTTTGGCCAAGTTTCCGTTGCGGGCCCGTCCTTAGCCACACATAACGGACGCTAAACGGCGCAACGAACTCGAACAGTGTCAAACCATATTGGTCCGTATAATTGAACAATCAAAATTCATATTCCAACTGTCAAGAAACGGCCTCGTTGATCGAATTTCTCGTACAGTTTATATCCGGATATAATATCGTACGTTAGTTCCGAATACACAACAGTTTTGTTAATGGTGTGCCAAAAAAAAAAGAAGATACAAAATATGTATCATTCTCGACGTCACGGATCTGCGTAACAATCGAAGACAGGACGTTTCGAATTCCCTATACGAATGCATTTAATATTCGCTAATAAATATTATAAAATAATCAATAAAATATACATATGTCATACGAATAATTTATGTGCTATTAAATAGCCAAATATAGAGAAAATACACAAGGGCGTTGTCGTATTTCGTAGTAGTAGCATAGGTAGTTTCATCGCCGTGCTCTTAACACGGCACCACTGTTTTATGGTCCAGGAATGAGTGCCTTTCTCTAAGTCATCGGTGATTGAGGAGTGACCTAGCGTCATGACGGCCAAACTTGGTTTTAAGCGACTTCAAAATTCAATAAGATATCGATTCCTGTTCTAAGCAGCTAAAACAATAGACGCCTATCACACGCCGAGATAGATAAAGAGATACGTAGGAATAGAAAATTGATTGATGAGATTATGTTGCTAAATATGCACATATTCTACATTCAAATTTTACATACATTATACATTAGCGTAATTAATACATATGTATCGATGTAATTTACATAGGAGTGAATAAGATTTTCTTGTTCTACAAAAAGGGGCATTGAATTATTACATATCTCAATTAGTACCTACAAGCTATACACCAGCGTTTCAAATTAAACAGTTCAAACAATAGTTAATCTTCAATTTCATCGCACCTCGTTTCAAACATTCACCCGCTGCGTAACGCGACGTCAAGGCGACCGCGTGCGACGTATATATTCGGTAATTCCCCTTCATGGCGGGACACGCGCCTTCGCGTGTCCCGCCAACAAGAATCAAGATAACGCGGTACACCGTCAAATATCCAAAACGGGTCGTTCTCAGTTGTCCGGCTGGCGTGTGATAAAAATTCCTTCCGAGCCGCCTCGCGCGTACCGCACGTGCGCCGACTGCCTACGAGGGTTAAGAAAAGCTACGTTTTCCTCGGGAATTCACTTTACCGTTTTAGCCGAAAACGAATGATAGGAAAATATTTTCCTTTCTTTTTTTTTTCTTTTGTCTCTATATTGAGATTGCCCGTGTAAATTGTTTTCGTACGTATTGTATAGAAGTTACAATCAATAGTGGACTATATTTCAATTCAAAATTCTAATAAGATGAATAAACTGTTTCGGTAGAAAATAAATCATGGTTTTTTAAAATTTGAAATGTTTTACGACATTTTACGACATTAAATAGTATTCTTGTCACGTGTGCCGGCGATAGCAGCGTATTCACATCGCGCATGTGACAAATTTCTCGTATGTATCATAAAAATATCATGGCGTGACTGTTGCAACCGAAGTGTCGAAGTTCTCGCTTAAGTTACGAAATGCATGCGAGGTAACTTTTTACACATAAACTTGAGCAATCCTCTTTTGATAGCTATTATTCACGAATTGGGCCTATTTACTGAAAATGCGATTGGTAATTTTTTTTCAGTGCAAACCATTTATTGGTCACTATTCACATGAACGAATGGATTATAATCTCTCCGTAAACATTAACATGCATAAAAATAATTAAAAAAAATGGAAATGGGTTTTATTTATTTGAAAGGTTTTATATTAGATTCAGTTTTCATTACGCTTCATACTTCTCCATATAGAAAAATATCCAACTACTAAGGTACTTTTTGCTCAGTAAATTACTATCTTGTTTACTTTATATATTTAGTTTTTGCATTACCTATAAACTCATGATTTCTATAAATACAACTTCTTTTGTTAAAATAATTCAGATTTAAATCCAAACAGCGTAAAAGTTTGATATTGTTTTTTAGCTGTTTTTATCAATTTTTTCTCTAAGTTTAGGTACTTAAGATAAGATTTAAAATAATCTATCGTCGTAATAAAGTAAAATTTATTGAATAAAACTAAATTATGCTGTCTTTTTAGGTAATACACAATATCCAGGCGCCAAGAAAAGTTTATATTTTACGAAGTGACGTCATATCAAGTTGTGAATATTTTTATGAATTAAATTTCGATTTCATTTGCATTATACAAATTACTTGTGCATATATCATTTTTTTCGTGTTATTACTATCTTTACGTAAACCTGAAATCTTTGTGTTGTGCAAGTTGCATATTAAAACTTCGTTGCTTTACAAAAAGCAACTAAAAAAAATATGTCTGACGTCACAAAGCGCAACATCCCAACTCTAATGGCGTCAGTTGTAGACCGCTCGCGACGGTCGTAACTTGAAATCAGCCATAAGAACATCATCGTACATGGGGTCTGCTCAAATCGCGATCCGTGCAAAAGACTTCAACGCGTCCGAAACGCGGCCGAAGCCGTGACGAAACCAATGATCGCTCTTTGCTTACGTAACAGTAATTTCGCTATCACGTAATAGAAAAAAATCCGTCCCGAACGCCCGCGCATCCGCCGTGCGACGGTACGATCATTGGCTTCGCGTAGAAATCATGGCCGATTCCATTTCTATTAATTCGTTTAGCCTTGAAACGGGGAAAATAAGTTCGATTCGAATCACCCGGCCGGAGCATATCGGCTGTGTTGCCAAAACAAACCTAAAGTTTATTTCGAATTGTATATCTCTACAGATTGACGGCCGACGTTGTTGGACCTTCAAATTAATAATGTGGCCGAGCAGAGACTGTCAGCGGTTTTGTAGTTTAAAGCTTATCAAATTGCTTCGGCGTGTAATTACCGGATCGAATCAACTTAATATTACGTATTAAATTATTGTACAGCAACAAAAGACCTGGTAATCAAATGCACATAAGATACATTATTTCGTCACGTATTTAAAATGTTACCTAAATATACATTAAATATGTGACTTAGATAAAATTATATGCATAAAACAATTTGAAACCTTTTGTACCTTATATAACTGTAATTTTTTTTTAACATTGGAGATGTATTATTTATGATACTTCAGTTTCTCATAACACCAGTTTGTTAAATACATTGTTAAAAATAACATCTTAATTTTTATATAACATTTCATTTTTGAATTGGCTCAATAGAATATTTATTCTAGCATAATTAAAAATTTCATAACTTTTTAATCAAGTTTTTAACTTTACTCACAAAAGTGTGCCTCCGAGAATTCAATCAAAGCTTATGGAAAGTTCGTCTGTAGTCGTCTTTACACAGCTTAGTACGTAAACAGAATCAACAAAACGAAGTAGTAGCGATCGTAAAGGTGTTATAGACAATTCGTATTAACAAATCGACAAACTCGGTGCCGTTGTTGTACTCGTGCCTTTGTCGACACAGTTACGATGGCAGCGCCACACCCGACCGGCGGCAGTCGAATGCATATTATGTTTATTGCAGTAACGAAACTATGACCTCAATCTCGGCCATCATCATAGGCTGTTCGTCGAGATAAGGCATTAATTTCGTAAAATGGTTTTCATGCTTCGCAAAGACAACTCTCTCACGCGCTCCACAATGGTCAATTATAAACGAAACTCGCCCCGAATCCCCCGCAACTTAACGGAATGTGGGAACGAGCTTAATATGTAGTGTAGCGTAATATGAAGTGTCAAAATCGATTCGCGAAGCCATCACCCGAGAGCACTGTTTTTTTTTTTCTCTCATAAACTTAGAATCAGCAGGTGATTTGACCCGACCGCTTACAACTAACGCCGTTCGCGTCTAATCGAAACTTGGCCCGGTTTCTCTGTGCATCTATCAATTATTATAAGCATTTGACTCATTTATGTCGCTTATTGCAATGCTAGTTCATTTATAATTTTATTAGTGCTATGGTATAGTAGTTGTAGTAGACTCCTGTATTTCGTTACTACTAAAATATTTTCTATCGCTATTGTACTGAATTGTCAGTAAGTTACAGTTTTAAGCTATCGACCCAATGTTATGACGAACACTAATTTATTTACAAAAATTGACAACATAATTGATCACACTTATGCACTTTTGACAAGTAAGTAATGTTAAAACATATAATGAATTAATATTCATAAAAGATATTATACATACATCGCATAATTCCCTTTAATTGCAGTTTTTTTTTCATGTATGAAATTGTTTTCCCATATCTCCATTGAGCTTAAATTACACTCGTAAATATTGTACGGCGCGATATCCGGACGTAAATCACCGTTCTATCGAGATCATATTTTCAGTGCTTCATTTCAGCTACTAAATAAGATAACACCGGCTATTATTGTATAAATCATGCTAATATCTCTCGGGGCACAATTAATGTGTCAACGGTTCCAGCGAACAATGCTCTTATGGTTATTGGGTAACCTAATTTTATCGCTGCAATTTTATCATTGTTACGCACAACCACGAAAACAATGGATGTGTCGTGCGCCGATCTCTCTCGATCTTAAGGTTGCGTCGTTGTAACTCGAGTAGTTACGTGTGTCTAGAAGGTGCAGTACGGTTTAGATAATGTTAGCGGTGCGATAAGCTGAGCGATTTTCTATCAAATACAGAGATTCGCTTGCGTGTGACAACAACGCAATTACGAACGTAGTTATGTAATGACCACCCTATCTCTGGACGTGGCCATCTCTATTGTATGAGGCATTTGGTTTAACAGTACATATTATATATATTAATGATACTGAAAAAAAAATCTAATAATTCGTGTTTGTTTTAAAAAGATGTATTAAGGAAAGTGTTAGATGGAACAGTATGTACGTAAAATTAAAAGTAATTATAATAACAAAATATTTTTCATCCAAAATGATATTTTACACGATAATGTATTTGTACGATAGCTATGCCTAGTATTTACATTATTTGTCATCAAATGCTTGTTGTTTCAGCTTATAATTAAACCACTCATAAAGTTGCAAAAAAGAATCAAACAATGCGACATGAGTCTCAGCCCTGCGCATTGAGTAACATAACTTGATGACAAATGCTCAGGAAGTAGGTCAATTCGACACCTTACAGTTGAAACATTGCGGTATGTGTGATCCGTGTTTTATATTTTGAAATATGTTTTGTTTCTATAATAATGAGGAAATTTACTTAAAACATATGCATATAATGCTAATTGAGATAAGATTTTATTTCAATATTTTGGACATGAACATCAGGTAAGGACGCAAAAAATACACTTTATTATATGTTTTAGCGATATTCTATAACATTTATTATTATTTGTTTTAAAATTAAATAAAGTCGTGGATATCGAGTACATATGGATATTATGGTTTTGATTTTTCTCATCAGATATGTTCCTACTGGAATAATAAAAACACCTGTTAACAACATCGCCGATGAAATCTCACTTAACTTTATTCCATTCGCCGCGTATTAAATAGGTCGGTATTAAAAGAGCCCGTAAGCACAATAACCGTAAACGTGCTAAAAGCAATTTTCACTTAGTATTTTTAAAATACGATGTTAAAATTCCGAACTTGATTCTTCAAACTGGCACTATAAAATAGATATTTGTTACGAGTACCGATTTCTTATCGAAGTGTACTTGCGCGCGAATCAATGTCATTTTTTACATCTCCCAAAATCATCTATTGATTAAATGATGTACATGAGATCATCGGTCTTGCGAGGTTATGGTTATGCTCTATGAATCGCTACGATTAGAGTATTAATATCGCAAATATGCAATTATATCTATATATATATAAATCAGTTAACAAACTGATTTATGATAATATCATAAATCAGTTAACAAACTGTGGTATAACAATACATACTTAAGCATTGGAGACTACAAAAATAAATAGAATTTTGATGCAGAACGTTTAAAAAAGTTGTGATAATCTGAAATTAAAATAGTCAATAGTTAATTCTGTTTTTAATAGGCGATAGACTAGAGAAACTAAGCTGCACGGTGGTTAAATAAAATATTAGTGGAAATAAATAATATTATAGAATACAATTATAGTATTACAAATAAATCTAAACTGTAAAGCGAACGTTTATAAATAAATATCGGTAAATATTTTTTTTTATAATTTTTTTTTTATTGTAAAAAAGTTTATCTTAAATAGAGTAAATACTCGCTTACAAGAATGAAATAAATATAAAGTTTTTCAACAAATAAAATCGTAATCACGTAAGCAGTTCATTGATTACTGACCACATTTCACGCACAAATCATCGTAAATCAGTGCTGACGAACGCCGGATCGTTGTTGCTCGCGCGGCCTCCGAGATGACCTCAGCGTCTGACATCACAATGATGTTATTTATTTTGGGCTCAACATATTCAACTCGACAAAATTGTTTCCGTATAATTTCCAGGGATTAAGTAAATGCAAATATATAAACAAAAGCGGATGTTTTCATATCGTTTTTTTCAAGTTTTGAACACAAGAGTCCTCTCTAATCACAAAAAATTTGGAAAATCCAAAAGTGCACGCCTCACCGCGGTCATTAACTTTAAAATAAAAAATTTCAATAGAGTTTTTGATAATGAAATTTCAAAAAAAGATTTATGAAATTCAAATTTCCTGCCATTTCGTGAGATATTTATAATGGCGCACGCGCTGATCTCAACTTTTCACATATGGCTTAAGGCTAATCTTCATTTATATATAAATATAGATATACAAACATCACCTCAACGCTCCGCTTGTGAGGCGTGCAATACACAGTCGTTTTTTAGTTTTTGTAAATTATAATTAAACGACAGTACTTAGAACGCTAATATTAACTAGGAATCAGCACAGGGTATAACTTTATATAATAAAAAAGTATTCCGGTAAGATACATTTTTCGACCAATTTGTCTGCCACATACATGGATCCATAAACACAGACTGACGGACGTCCAACAATGATTGATTTTAATGTTTTTATTTACTATATTAAACAAAATAATTATTTATAAAATATACCATATGTGCTAGACAGATTATTTAACTTGATATTAGTGCACTCATATTACCCTGTAAGTGTTATATTAGTAAAAAAAAGTCATTTAAGTTTCGAAAGACTGGGTTTTTTGACATGTCGAGAGTAAAGCACCACCTCAACGCCCCGCTTGTGAGGCGTGCGATTACTGTAAACAGAAGGAATACTTTACAATTAAAAAAAATTCTTCTATTGACGATTATTTAATTTTCTAAATCGCAAAAATGTCGGACAGAACTATTAACATAAAATACTAAAATACTGTCTCATTTTAACATAAATGTGAAATGAGAGCCCAGTTCGATATTAAGAATATGCGTCGTTATCGAATATCGCTGATAAAAGAATTGACATCTGTATGGGTGCAAAGTTCTGTATAAAAAATCCTAAAATTTTAGTTACAAGAATATGCCACGTTGTATAATAAATTTATATAACAATTCTACTTTCTTGGTACCACCACACTGTTTTCTACTTAATAGATAATAGTCTTAAATTTTAATATGCAATTATTTGCATTTATTTCACTTGCCATGTAATTCAAGCTTAAGATTTGACTTGGTTAGTTTTGAAATATTGTTAATATCGAACTTGACTCTCATTCCATATTTGTATTTTTAAAGAGATAACATTACTTTTTGTACAAAAATTATAAGTATTTATTATTAATATGTACCTTTTAGTTTGTAAAATTACTCTATTTTTATTTAATTACTCTACGTTTTTTCTGTACAGTTTTCTTTTTTGTACTATATTTCATATTTTCTAGTATCTTCGAAAGATTAGAATCAACTACCTATTCATTATCTGCAATGTAGCAAATTTGCGCACCTAAAAGTATCTGAATTTTTCAAATTTCCCTCCTAAATTTATCTTTAGATACATTCAGCCGGTAGAAAAGCTAACTCTCGATAGTCTTCACTGCTATAAGAAACAAAATTATGTATTCACTTACTTTCATACTTAACCTTGTCGTTACTTTGTTGATACCAATTATCAATAATTTGCAATTTTCAGATTTTTTACTCTGTATACGCCTAATAGTCTATCATGATGCCCCAAATATCAAGTTTCTAGGTAATCTATAAGTGGGTTAGATTTTTGATCTATAAGTATGACAGGCAGTTTTAAACACGCCGGTTTTATACATTAATAATTGTTTGAGCTACATTTATGTAATTTTGGGTTTTAGACAATCTGAGGAGCTTGAATAAACAAGCCAAATTTTGTGTATGTAGTTTAAATAGGTTTGTGAAGGGGTCAAAAGTAGCTAAAAATGGTTCGTGTAATATTATATTACACACGGCTGCTGCGTAGCAAGTTCTTTAAACTTGACTGGACACGCTGCCGTGTGTCTACATTTTAATGAATAATGAAAACAAGTTGCTGGAAACGTTATCCATCTTTTTATATCTTTACACCCTCATTATACTGACACAGCTAAAACGACCATAATTGCACAATTTATTACATAGTTAAGAAACAAATGTCAGCTTTCACCGCATCATAACAAACGTGTCTATAATAACTATGAAAATGTTTTCCCAAAGCAGTTAATTGCCTTGCGTTCGATAGTTAGAAGTTGCTAAATTTTAACGACTTACACGCCTAAAACCGGCTTAGGGTCGTTATGCAAGCCTGTCGTTCAAATTACGCGATAATCGTTTTTGAAGCAATCTATTATTATTACTAAACACAGGTATATATATATATAGGATAGTATATATAATTCATGGATGGTGGATGGACCAAAATTCATATACCAAAGTTTTTTTTTCATTACTATTATAATCCTAAGTGATTACGTGTTATTTTTATAAGTAAACAATAAGTAGTAAAAGCAACAAGTAAGGACCGATAAGCTTATTATACGAGAACACTTATTTTTTAAATCATACGTATAGTAGGTTACGAATATGACGCAGCAATGTTACACGCCCGACTAACGCGGCCGCGTGACGGTGAACGTTTATTTTTTCTCATTTCACTATCCATTCCTAAACTTGCCTTAAATGCTACGCGCATCAAGCATTACTACGTTACGTAAAAACCATTACTTTTTACGACTAAAAGTGTACGAACAATACGGCGGATGTGTATTTCACATTTTTATGCTTACACATTTCGCTACGTTTAAGCTTTAATATATTTATTGCTCACTGGTTTTTAAACAAATTAAATCTGTTTAATGCTTCTCAACGTCTACTTTCAGTTGACTTGATCCTAACGGATTACTCCGGGCGGTTTAAAGAATTCAAGCGTAAAAATCTTTTACCTATTTCAAAGTATTCTTTCAGTGTTCTGCAATATGTATTTTTTATTATTTCTGTCTATAAAAAAATAAGGTGTCAAGTCACAAAAAAAAAAATTATAATTTCAATACAAAAAGTGCTTTGAGAATAGACAATAAAATACACACACACACACACACAAACACACACAGCACCCACGTTCGATTTAATCAATGGCATGTTGGTATGTTATTAGCTAAAAATAAGTAACAAATACATCAAACGACTTAGCGAATTTCAAGGACGTTTATCTTTTTCTGTAATGAAAATATTTCATATACGCAGCTAATTCTGCAAACGTCTATTATTTTATCGAATTAAAAACGTCCTTGTCCTAATAGAAGCAGATAAGTTATTGATGTCAGTAAATCGTGGTAGAATTAACCTTTAACGTGAATGGTTAATAATACACGACGAGAAAATTTTATTCGCAAATGTTGGTCAAACTTTTGCAGCGAAAAGAGCGGGTGACCGCCGGTATCGGTATAAAATCCAAATCCCAATTGAGTAAAAAAATAAGTATATTTATTCAAAAAATAAACATAGCTAATGAATATTCCTGCCGCAAATGGTTAAAACACAATTCTTGTTAACTTACCATAGTTAATGTGTTAGTTTCCTCGTTGCGAAGTGTATGGTGTTCAAAATAAAATCGATCACGCCTTACGCTATGCTTGAAAATTTCGGGACGATTATTGTTTCCATACAAAAAATATTGTCTACAATCAGAATGGCATAAAGTCATCAAGCAAGTGCTCAACGTTTACTTTCTATTTATTGTGTACTAGATTTACGCCCGTGGCCTCACTTGCGTTGACTTAGAATGTGTTCCTTCATCTTTTATATTGGACGATTTTACTGCCAATCCCAATCTCATTCTGGCTTTCGATTCCGGGCCCGATTCTGTTTCTAAATTCGATTCCGGTCACATTCTTGATTAAAATTTTTGTCCCACATTTGGTTTTGATCCCGGTCCCGTACTCAATTTTTCGCTGTTTTTCAATAAATCGAGCAGACATTGTCGTAAATTATGTAAAAGTTTAGTTTAAAATATTTTAATTACTGCAACGGACAATAGAACCGATACATATATTTCTTAGACATCCTTTTTCTTCTTTGTGTTCATGGCGCATTGCTTATGCCAAATAAAACATTCCTGCTTATCTTAAATACAATGTATTTTTTACTTTCAATTTTATAAATATCATTATGTTAAATATTTTTAGGATCCCATATGAAAACCTATCACTAAGGCTTATTCGTACGTTTGTTTGTCTGCCCTACCTTCAAATTGCAATTCCTTTTTACTGTAATAGGTAATCAGTTTCACAGGTTGTGCGTTATTATGGTAGGTATTCTAAAAGGTATGTTAAATATTTTACGTTAAATTGAACGCAAATTTTGAGGGAGAGTCGGATATGAGATACTCGTTTTCATTTTTTAAATTTTATTTTTGCCTTATCGTTGAAACGGTAAGGTCAAACTCGGTGAGCTATAGTACCATACTGATAAGTAACACAAAAAGCAAAAATTAACAAACAGCGAAGCGACTTCACGCAAGTATCCGGAACTGAATGGAAACATATTAATACCATTGTAAGTACTTCACACTATTTTGGATTGGTATAGAATTCTCGGTGCGTGAACTCGGCTCGTATTTGACCATTTTTTTAACTACTTATTTGGGACAATCATATTCTCTTGAAACCCTTACGTACAATTATATACTAGACTCATAATAATTAATGAAATATCATTTAAGTAATTAATAAAGTCATATGTTATACAAAGATACCGTGTAAAATACGAGGAGCTGGATGAAACAAAGGGGAACATTTTAGTTTTGCTATAATTATATATTATAATTTAAATTAATGTACGTTAATTAATACCACACTATCGCACTACATTTTAATTTTGTTTGACATGAGTAAATGGTATAATAATTTATTTTACAGAACCACAATATATCAAAATTAACGTAACATTTTAATATTTTGTGGTTCTAGTATATTTAATAAGTGCTCAATATTCTTTTCTATTACCTTCAAACCATTTTTACAATACACGATAACCAAAAAAATTGTCAATAAATTGTGAAATTTTTTTATTAATTAATATTAAATTGTATTTCTTTTGCAGAAAAACTATTTAACACAGCTGTAAATCTTTGATAAGTTTCCATTAGAGTTTCATCTACTATATAAATATTATCAAAATAAACAACAATAACATTTGGTCCTGATAGTAATTGTACCATTAAACGTTGAAATGATCCTGGCCCTATACTTACTTCGTAGTGCAGGAACAAGTATTTAAAAATCCCTTTTCAGTCATTATTATAATTACATTTTGTGACTGTCAATCTACGGTGATCAATTTCAAAATAAGGGGTTAAAGTCACCTTGTAATAATATAATAATAATTATATAAACTCACGCCTATTTCCCAGAAGGGCAGTCTCTCCCTTTGTAATCCCCACATAATCTGATGGAACCATCTTTCTTTAGAATGGTTACCACGGGAATTCCCCCATTCGCTGAACTCAACAGGCGCTATTCAATCATTTTACAATAAATGACCTAATACTTCATGAATTTTTGATTTTAAGACAATTGGTACACTATGAGCACGCAAAAATTTTGGTTTTGCATTTGCTTTTGGTGCAATTTCAATTTGATGGCACTACCTTCATAATTATTTTTTCAAAAATATTCTGATAATGACTTCCATAACTATTAGGTATCTGTGGATTTTGATCTTACTTTTGTAATCCTTGTCACTAATATTCTAACCTTTCGGTACAATTATTGATGCCCACACATTCTTGAAAATTTTATTAATAAAATATTACATGATTAATTAATAAGAATGTATTTTATAAAGAATTACGGCATCCGCTTCCTTGTACGCTTAATTTGTAGAAAAGGATACAAGAAGCCAGACGGAATAAAAGGGAGGAGGCAATTTATTATTTCATAATTTGATGTCATAATTTATATTAGTATAAATGAATTAATACAACGCGCTCCTCATTTTTTTTCTGCTGTTGCATTATGACACAGGTACATTATGGGGCCCTATATATTACCGAGGATAAACGGCGCTAATGTCTTACGCCCGTTGAATAAGTATTGACTGATAATTAATAATCTCCATTAACCTCTGTGAAGTTCTTAGAGATTTTGTATGGAAAATTTTTCAGTGTGCAATGTGAATTGTCAGATCTATTATTTTTTTCGCGATGCATGATAGTTGTTATACAACAATGTCAACAGAGCGAAATGCATTTCAATTGCCTTCATAATTCATTTTCACTGATTAAACATTCAGGATAAACTCCCAAAGCAAACGTCATTCACCAAATAAACCGCACGTAAATTAACATTTTCATTCATAAAGGCTTATGCATGTCGTATTAAAATTTTCAATTAACACGGTTTATTGACTCATGAAGTTTGCAATAGTTATTTAATCAAATGCAAAATTGATACTTGTTACAATTTTGTCAATAAATTGTACAGTTTCATTTAGCTTAATAAATCAATGCCGCCTAACTAAATCAAAGTACCTAATTATTCGAATACAATAGGGGTATTATAATCTATTTAAATAACAGAAACATAATAAAAGGTGCCTGTGGCTCGATAGCTAAGGGCTCGTCACCTTTTTAAGCATAAGGTACCACGTTCGATTCTTGACTACAGACGAGCCGATTAATGAATTTTTAACTTAAGTCAAATTAAAACTCTCTCTTCGAACTTCACAGGATTTTTTCCACTATTGATCTTTGAAGAGTTCTTTACTGACGTAGCAGTATCGACTACCAAATCCTTTAATTCGACTATCACTTGTGGTGAATAACTACTAAAGAAAAATATTCCGATCTGTAATATTAATTTAGAGATTAATTATGTGAACTCGGAAGAGGTTATCAAAATATTTAAGTCATTAGACACGAAGAGGTTAACGTGCTGATCTTCATGGTCTGTCTGTTGTAATTGTGAACTCCGTTATTCATTACGTTGCGCCACACTTGATGTTTATGTTCAATAAGTGTCGAGATGAAAGCGTGTTTATCGACCTAATAAAAGAAAGTAAAGTTATGCCATTATAAAGACGCTAGTATAACACACCCCATAAACTTTAGACCTGTATGTATACTACCAATATTTAGTAAAATTTTCGAAAAATTGATCCAAAATAACTTTTTTAGTGTAAAAAATTTTATATCCTAAAAATTGTTGGTTTTTACTTGTAGTCATTCAACAATTAATACTAGCTTTAATATTGTATGCAACAATTTAATATATAATAACTTGCTAGGTGTTACGTTGTCATTCTTAAATAAATTGGTCATTTAGATATTAAATGGTATAATCAGATTTAAACTAACATAATACAATGCGCATTCAAAAATAAATGTACTTCAAATATTTATAAATCTATCAGACGCATCCAAATGATTTTACAAATGGAAGTCGATAAAACAGAATGTTGGAAAAGCATCATTTTGCCTTGTAACTTACAATTACTTTCGTCACATTTGATGACAAACAAAAATACCCACCATAATCGAATAACTTTTCAAACACGGTTAAAAATGAATTTGAACAATAAGGCAATACACACTAATAATACATTTTGTTTACAACATTATATCTACAAAAACAAATATAAATCTACACTTTTACTATAAACAACGCTTACTTTCTTGTAATATGATTGGTGTAGATTTTGGTGCGAAAAGGAGAATCAAGATTTAAAATCCTCTAATGTAAGTTTAAACGTTTTTATATGAACAATGACCTTTTTAACGAGTTTTAAATATTTTTTTATATAAGTAAGCACATTTGTAGTCTAGTTTGTAAAGATTTAATATACATATGTTTAAATAAATGGTTTAGGATATTAAAAGTTGATACATGATTCTCTCAAAGTAAATACTAATATGAGGAATTCAATTTATAAAATATTTTTTTTTAATACAAGATGGAATTATTATAATATAACTGATTTTAAATGAAGAATTTGTAATAGTATATTTAAGTGTCATCCAAACAACGCCACACAAAGTTATTATTGTATCTAACAAACCTAAGTAAACTATTATTATTTTATGGGTAAGTATAAAATTATATTATAATTAAGAAAATTGAGACATCAAAGCGATCTCGTAAATAAAAAAAAGTAAAAATATAAATATCGAACCGATTTTGATTGTTAGGTTCTTAAATAGGGTAACACTTTCACCACTTCCCCACTTCAAGGTCTGACATTCGCACCCTAAGAAACGTTGTGCACAGAAGAAAAAAACTCTATAATCATTTGGTGAGAGAATCAACAAGCAGAAAAAGAGTTTAAAAGGTTTTAAAAGGTAGACGGCCTAATGACTCCCAGGATTCTTGCTTATTCTTTATACAGTTTACTATCAAAATATTGCAGTAACCACTTTTGTTTTATGAACAATTAAAAAATAATATCGAGGTCTATTCGACAAATCTGTGGATAGCCTTGATCACTAAGCTGCTGGAACAAAATCTAAATAAGGATTTAAAATTAAATACGCGATTTAAAAAGCTGCAATATGTGTCATGTGAGAAAAAAAATGTTCAGACTTCGTTTTTAGGGTTCCGAGCCAAAATGACAAAAACGGAACTTCGTCATGTCCGTCCGTCCGTTCCTCCACTTGTCACAGGCACTTTACTCAAAAACTACGAGATACATATTGATGAAATTTATAATATAGGTGTTTTGTTTAGCTGCTACTTAGTTTAGTAGTTAAAAAACAAAAATCAATATTTCTGAGGGGGTACTCCATAGCAGAAGCTCTGGAGTACCTACTTTATAATAGAAGCTGAAAAAATTTTCAGGAAACAAAATATAGCACATATTTCGATAGTGCTAAGTTTTCTGAGCTTTTTTTTTTGTTTAAATGAAAATTTTGAGAAATAATCTCCGCTCCGAAAGTATAATAACAAAATTTACGCTAATTTTGTTATTTTTTAAACTTAATATCCAAAAAAAAATGAAAAAATATACAAAGGTAACACTTAATAAATACGTTTAACGACAAATTATTTTGAACATGATCGAATATACCGTTTTTACGGTTACCATCTATTTCCGAAAAACTGCGCGTCTCAACAAAAGGACGTAAATGCCACGAAGATAGGCTTTTTTTGCTAGTGCTTTTTATTTACACCATTTTAAGTGTAATAGTCGACACATACCTCCCTGTTTTTCTAGTTGTAGGTGACTAAAGCGCTTATATTTATTATGTGCGCGAAACGTGGACAAAACTGTGACAACGTAGTTTTTTCATGTGTAATGACATTTCTTTGTAGTGACGACTTCGGAACCCTCCATTGAACATGGTCCGACATACTTTTGGCTGGTTTTTTACTAACTTATTCGGGTTTCATAAAAAATGATGTGGATTTTGATAAATTGTATTAAGATATTCAGATCACTTTAAAAATATTGATTCAATTTTAATTCTAACCAATACACTATTCGATCGCATACAACACTATATGTGGTTCTATCAATCAAGTAGAACATAACTGGATAATACATACTTTGTATTGATATCTCTTTACAGGGACGCATCCACGGAGCTTTATCTTACTATTGCAATCGAATTAGAGCCTGTCCTTACCGAGCTTCGATTACCCTCATCTTCCCTCCGCCCTTCCCCCGACCGCGGATCCTCTTGATCTCTTGAAACAAAACATCTCATAAAAAAAAAGAGAAATGGAAATTTCTTTATGAGGTTACGGCGAAGTGGGTCGCAATAAGACATCTAAATCAAAGTTAAAGTCCAATAGAGCAAGGATTTCACGAAAATACGATTACGTAACGACAGCGGGAATCAGGTCCTCCCGATTCCCGCCGCTAGGTACGAAGTTATACAATTCGATAATTATTCAATGCCGTCATAACACGATGAATGTAGAACAGAATTGTTGTCCCCGTAAGCCGTTTATACATTTCAAATGCTTTCTCTAATCAAAATTCGATTGAATGCCTAATACTTGTTTCCCATTCTGCACTAATCGGTTTACGGTTTAGAGACATGTGCTTATGACACGTTAATTAAATGGAGCGACGTCGGCGTCTTCAATAGCGTCATCAAACTAATGTTAAGTCGAGGCCCAATAAAATTACAGACCTATAATTTTTATTATGATGACGTAATTTTGTGCTTACAACATTGATCA
This sequence comes from Eumeta japonica, assembly GCA_005406025.1. Taxonomy (NCBI): domain Eukaryota; kingdom Metazoa; phylum Arthropoda; class Insecta; order Lepidoptera; family Psychidae; genus Eumeta; species Eumeta japonica. The sequence goes on from BGZK01000110.1 coordinate 145,998, forward strand.
TTTTATTTTTCATTATTCCGAAACTCAAACAAATTAACTATTCTCTATTGGGAAATAAAACTAATGAGCAGTCATTGGGTACTGCCGACACAAGCGAAAACATAAAAACTGTGAAATATATGTTTCAATTTCATAAACAATTGCAAATGAATTAAATTAAAAAATTAATTTTTACATATTTATAAAATTCTCACATATACTATTAACTGTTGCACAACTAGTCGGTAACGCGAACTCATAAGATTTAACCGATCCGAACATCGCCTACATGCCTGAAAATTTTTCACTCCAAAAATCGAAAGATAAGTGCTTCTTTTATGGCATGTGATTAATTATCACTCAGACAAATTACGAGAGGTCGCCGAGGAGTAGCTTATTATATATCTATTGATTGACCTTAATTACCTGCTCTCCCGTATATAACACTGTGATATTTCATTGTTCCCAGAGCAACGATGTTGATAAGGTGTACGGCGACAGCCGCCGTCGCCGCGCTTCTGCTCGCCGCCTCCGCCGCCGCCGCCAACGTAAGCACACACATCATTGTTACACACAAAATATGTCTATTTCATATTTCAAAGCGATCATAAAGTATAGACGTGTTTTGTGTCATCACCTTCATATATAGACTAACAAGTAATTGTATAAAATATGTTTTGTTTACGGTCACATGAAAGAATAAACAACGACTCTGTTTTGGGATCTCAATGGTTAAATAGATTAGATGTTTAATATATTTGTTTTTCTGAATACATATATTTTTTGTGACAGAATTCTATTACATGTTTTTTCGATGTCAACACAGAAATCTCCAGTAGAGTTGACTTCATAAATAATTGTGAACAAAGTGCTTGTTTTGGTTAGAATTTCCTAGAAATTTTAAAAACCATTAGAAATGAAGGAAATTGAAAGTGATTTATACAATTTTTAATGAAATGAAAATAATTTGTGTTTCTACAAAGATTGCTAAACCTGCAAACACGCTCTAACCGCTGAAAGGATTGCAATCAAATTTTGAATAGATACCTACAAGTAAATTATATCGAACATACGATACCTTTTACACAAAAAAAATTGTTGTATACTTATATACTAAAACAATTGTAATTGAAAACCGTGGACAAAATTTAATTAGCATAATAAAATAATTATTGTTAAATTTCATTTACGCCCATCCAAGTTTGAGGGAAACATTTACTATGAATAAATCCATTATATACCACAACGACAAGGTAATTAAGTAATTATTTTTTTCCATTTATTTTTATAAAATTACCATTATCGATGTGTCAATTGCGCAATCAATGCTAGTTACTAACAAAATGATATGCTAGTCACGAAACATAAATCATAATTATCACAATGACGGATTACTTAACCCGCTCCTACACAAACACATCCTATCACCTCTCACAAGGTTCGATTCGTACATTGTACGTATTCATTGTATGGTAAACAAGCGGCACGCATTATTAAACTTGCACAAGTCTTACACAATAATCTATTCTCTTTGGCCTCTCCGGCAGACCGTGCTAAAACAGCTTTAGGGTTCAAAAACGATATTTTATTTGTTTTTTATTCGAGTGGCATTGTTCATTCTTTGTGATCTGCATGCATGAAGATTATGAAAGTCATCAATGCGCGTAATCACGCTGTTTCATTCAAAGATCAGTACAAACTTGTAAGATTCTTTTAATTTTAATATATGTTTGCTATCGGCTAGTCTTTGAATAGATATGACTAATGCTTTAGATTGTCGGATATATAAATTTGAAAATCGTTGCCATTAAGATATGTTTCTATCTTTTCAGTGTATTCATTAATAAAATAATTTAAAAAAACGCCTATCATTTTCATAGAAATAAAAGAATTTCAAGAACAAACCTTGTGTACATCCCGCTTAACGCCGATCGATCAATTACTTGTGCCTATTCCGTTCAAAACCAAATTATTCATTGCCTTGAACGAGCTGTTAGTACGAAATAACACCACAATTCTATTACTTTGTTAGTAAATTTTCTGTGTAAATGATATAACAAAACCTTATACAGTAACGACATAAAAAATGTGCAGTATTATAAAGTTGAGCTTAGATAAGTCTTCATCAATGTCTTTATGCTTGACAAAACGGCAAATCTTCTAAAGTGACGATTAATTACTAGGCCAGATAGTAATTAGACTGACAAGTAATTATTACAGTGTGTTCATAAGAGTCTTAGTTAATCGCACTGTTAAACCCACAGTGAATTATTAACATTATAGCTTCGTAAAAACAAAAAAGACTCGAATTTAGAGGATAATATTTATTAGCAAAATGTTTAGTGCCAACTTTGCAAATCAGTAGAACGATCCAGGAACTCGTATGGATTTCAATACTGTGGTTGAGAAAATGATAGATTGGGTTTGTAGACGCCGCAAAGTCGTAGTGGCGCGACAGTCCCTGTTTCGAATCGCAATCATTGCGTCAAATCTGGAAATAGATTTTAAAGGATGTATTAATTTTCATTTTGTGCTACTAATATCAAGAATAGGAAAGTTTTTATGTCTAGATGTTTAGACGTTTGGATGTTTATTAATAAAAACGATTTAACGGATGAACATAATCAGTTGGAACTTGCAGTAATATGACTTATACATCAGAATAAGAAACCGACCATAAATTAGAAAAGTACTAACTTTTGCTCGCGGCTTTGCTAGCGTAACTGTAGAACGAATTCTTCACTTACGCCGTTTGGATATCGGTATTAAGAATGTTCAATAGAAATTCAAGTGCGATATCGGTTCACAATCGTGATCGCAAGCGGGATCGGGACCAGGACCAAGAGCGTAAGTGAGATCGTTTCATAACAAAAAAAAATAGCGACATTACGCGTGTTTTCGGTGGAAAAATATCGATGGGTTCTTCCGCCATGGAATCGAGGCCGGGACAGAGATCGGGATTCGTGTCTGATTACGTCACTGATCGATATGAAAGGTGAAATAATTCCTTGTATGTTCACACGGCCGGAGTCGCGGATGTTCTTTTGTATATTTTGAACAGATACGGAATCTAGGTCGGGACTAGAATCAGAATCAAACGGATGTCCACGCAGGCGAAGCCGCGAGCAAAAGCTAGTATATTTAGATATTCATTTTATACATATATTCAGATCTAATAGAGTAAGAGTTTGTGTTACAATCATGCGTCTGTGTATAAATGGGGATGCGAAGTCGTCCGAGCGTAATATTAACGTAAGCATGTTGGTTTACAATCCTCGCACGTCTCGAAACAGAGTCGAGAATACTGAAGATTATTAGAAAGGCAGCCTCAAGTATAGTCTTAGACGCGATTGTGAAAGATCTTCTGCTGGAATAACGTAACTTTTAAGTTACAAACATGTTACGCATAAGCCACTTAACATTCTATAAGGCGTGATCATTAGGCCGCATCGACATTCAATAGTTAACCGAAGCCATAAGCCATACTTAGTATCTTACTTGTTTTTAGGTAAATTTAGGAAAATTTAAATAACGTTCAAAATTGTAAATAATGGAGCTAATAAGGAATCAGTCAAATAAAACATCTCATTAGGCACTTTTTTTTAATTCATTGATATATTTTAGACATTCTTCGGTAGTCTGTAAATTTTTAAAGTTGTCTCAGATAATATTCACCTATCTTTTGTACTATTTAAAATCACAAGAAACTCGTTCCTAATTGAAACCTTAATAATAGCCATAAAATCTTTAAGAAGCTTTGGCAAAAAAGCGCATAAACCTGGCTGAAATTATATGACAATCTTATTTGTTTCGTTTGCGTCTGCGTAGTCTCAAATATCTTCGACCTTAATACGTTAACACAATTCACACACAAACACATCTCCCTCGGATAGAAATTTTGTTGACACTCAGATTCCATATAAATCTATATCTATATTCACCTATATATAGTTTACTTGTAATTCTGTTTAGTCATAAATGTTATAATTAGTTTTTCCGGTGAATCAGAATAAAAAGTACCGTATGTAATTAAAATGTTGCAGGAGAATTATCAATACAAATGCCTTTAGTAAACAGAACAAATTCGATTAATGCGCAAAATAATAATAAATTTATCCCTAAATTTAAATAAAAAATTCTATTCTATCATTTATTTAACAGTTTATTATACCCTTATTTGATGAGAAACAAACGACCACATAATTATTTAGGAACCAATTGTATAATAACCGAAGATAAATTATTCACTTTTATGCAAAATATTATTTCAAGTAGCATTTGTTCAATTTACAAGTAAAGATCTATAAAATTGGACGCCTATATAAATTGAGAAAAATTTTGTTTAAATGTCGTATTTGTGAAATGAAAACAATTTCATTTTGTGAAAATAACTTATCACGGCCTATTACACAGACGAAATTCTAGAGACGCGCAAGTTTCACGTTACCGGATGAATAATTAACTAATCAAAAGTTAGGAATTCGACGTTTTTATTACCATACCCATTTTATCGTTAGCGTTTCCTATAGAACATATTATTAAGTTCACTAAACATTCTTGAAATAAATACAATACCAATTAAAACGACAATAATGAAGAAGGCGGATTTTTTTTTTTCTCTATTTACGTCTTACACTTGTCAAACATACAAAACAGACAGCAGAGCAATTTACGAAAAACTACACATTCAAACTACCAGAATCGGACGAAAGGCCGATACCAGCAGCGAGGGCCCGCGCCTCCCGGCGACGTCGCCGGCCGGCGCGCGCAAACAGCGCCCCCTCTTTAAGCCTTCCGTCAACATCGAGCGGGACCAAAAATAATTTCATGCTTCCGGCGAATGCGTTAACGTTTGTGGTGCTTCCCTTTTTTCTTTTTTTTTTTATGTAATCGGATTTCGTTGTAGATACTCTTTTTCGGCTCTTATTTGCATTCCTATATTATAATAATAATCGTTTTTGAAATCGCTTTCAGATTATTCTGACGGCTGACAGATTTGTTATTTATTACCTTTTCAAATAGTACAGTATTTACTTTGACTTGAAACAAAAATGCAAAACGATCGTGTTGCTTAGCAAACATCGGAAGAGGTAGCCTATTTTTTGAATTGATTTTTCGATGTGTATTTATAGTTCCATACTTCAAAAGGAAAAAGGTAGCTTTTTTAGAGTTCTGTCTATTTGTCTGTCTGAACCGTTTTTCTCAAGAATGCGTAGAGATTTCGTGTTATAATTAATATCAAATACTTAAGTTTGCAGTCCCTTTGAGTTGTAATACAATCACGCTTCTAAATTAACGTAATAAAAAATACAGCCTATTTTCACAATATGTTTTGACACTCGCAAATAAATCAAAACCGATAGAGGTCTTTCCGATGACAAAAAAAACCATGAAATTTGGCAAAATGCACAAGTAAAGGAAAAGTCTGAAAATCGTCAATTCGTAATCACATCACATGAAAAATACATTTTTTTTAGTTATTTTAAATTTACCCTTGCCGTTAGAACATGAACCGTGATGTAGAATAATGTTATGGGATATTTATTTCACTTTCCTTTATAAAAATTTCTAAAAATATTCTTAAATGTAAAGCGAAGATTGCCCTATGACACAGTGGATAAGTACATTGCCTTCGAACCTGGAGGTACTGGGTTCGATCCTGACCGCGCCAAAATAGATGAATGACTTTCTAACTTAAACCAAAGCATACCACGATCACACGTGCCTCGGAGAGAGCATGTCAAGTCGTCGCCTCCGAACGTTGTCTTCATTTCGACGACGACGGCCGTCGACGGCCCCCGATTCGCGATAGACCAGCGCGAAGGGCTCACAAGGGCGAAGCCCCCTCGATCTACAACGTCTTACAAATAGAAAAGTTGCGTAATTACCCGGATCATAATTCCCGGGCCAATGTCTATATCGAAAACATACAACATCCGTCAAGACTCTTGACGGATAAAATGTCTACATGCATGATTAATTTTGTACGTAACCCTCGGGGTGCGAGTCCTGTTTGCACTTGTCTGGCTTTTTTTTTATTTTGACGTGAGAAAAAAGTCATAGAACGAGATTAGCATAACTTGCAAACACATGTATATAATGATATTTATATGGTACAACTTGCAGTACCACATAAATGTCAGTGATATACCAATTTGAAAGATATATCCGTTATTATTGGAATATTTAATTAACTACCTAACACATTTTGAATAATGAAAGTATAGACATGTATATTCTATGGTACACGTGGCTATTTTATGTTATAAATATTTTTTTTTTTTTTTTGCAGGGAAGCTTGTTCAACTGTCCAAATGGTGAGTTCCGACCTTTTTTTACATTCCCACCAACATTCTGATTTTTTTTCATTGTAATATTGTAAGTGGAGGCACTCGACATGAACACAATCAATATCGTCGTGTATTCAATTAAAATCACGATTTTTCAACCGGCGCAGGCTCACGTAACGCACGTTTTAGCCGCTTTTATTTTACGACCTCTTGTCGTGCTAAGTGCTCACGGCACGGCTGCGAGAATAGTATTTCTGCATTTTAAATAAATGCAAAAGGGATGCCATTTTTATTATATTTTTTTTATTCAACAGTTTAATTTATGAAATAGAATTGTAAAAGAAATTTTTATATAATAGTATGTATATCTATATATATACAGATGAGAAATTTGGTATTTCATGATTGAACAATGGAATGTTTTGAACATTAAAAATAAAATGAAATTGAAAAAAAAAAAGGGGCAAATATGCAAACGAAATTTCTAACGTATGAAATAATTATGGTTTTAATTACATTTTTCTTTTTGACAAGACAAATGACGCCGATTCTTATCGTAGGGATAATATAATTTCTTTCCTTTAACAACAGAATGAGGCGTAGTAGCAACATTTTAAAATTTCTAGTTCTTATATTTCACCTAACTTAAACTATAAATGCGTCTTCGCTAAGTAGCTGAGTACTTTATATACAAGTGACGCATGTTACAGGCACTTTGAATAGTCCTGTCACTTAGTAGGCGCCGGCACGCGACGCAAAATGGTGTAACCTGCCCACACGAGCGAACCTACGCTTTAAAACATGTCAACTTAACACGAACTTTTGTTTCGAATGCCTTTCTGTAGCGGGCTCCACGTCCGATTTGCATATTGAATATTTTAAGTTGGTCCAAAAAAAAGTTCACTGCTAAATAAATAACATTTGAACATGTGTCTGAAAACACACAAAATATTGATAAGTCGTCTACAACGCTACGAAAAAACATTTTTCACAAAATTCGAAATAATATTGATCAGTCTGTACAGGTACGTTATTTATTATTTTTGTTCTAACTTGGTTGTTTATTCTATACAAATAAGCCATTCCAGTCGCTATTCATGTTAATAATCAAATGTTTAATGCTATATTAGTCCTTTAATCGAATTTAATCCGATCATAATATGACCTTTGTATTTCATCTTTGTCACTTCTTTTAGTTAATTGCCTATTGGAAATTCTGTCAGCGTCTATCGTTTTCATTCTTATTCTTTTCATATATTTTTTTAATTTTTTTCACTACCATGTGACTATGCGTCTGGTATGTAAGTTGGCCCTATAAGTTGGCTCTGCCATATAAGTTGGCCATATCATCATACCATAGATAACAAAATACATATTGCTAAAAATGAACTTTAGTAATAATGTCAACAACAACATATTTTAATAAAGTGTTCTGAATACACTAATATTTGATAATTAAATCCATACTAAACTATAAATAACGAAGTACTTTTTAATTTTGTATTTATCGAACATGTTTTGCGATCCTAAGCAGTAAATGCATAAAGGTTACAAACAAAGTTGAATAGAAACATTAAGAACTTTATAATGAACAACTTTTTGAGTTTCTTTATATGTAACGTCACGGCTGACTGTAAACACGTAGTTGTCAAGTTTCGAAAGTTTCTGCCTACCAGCGCTTCGTGACCCATCTCGTGGGAATCCAACTTTGAAAATTCGTCTCGCTTCATAATTATCCTTTTGCAAAGTCTCAAGGTCAACTGTGAACAACTCTCCTTTCAACTCGTATTCTCCAAAAAGACACTTAATCAGGCAAATGACTTTTCAGAAGACATGCACTTTTTGTGCGAACTTAGTAACGACGAGGCCGAGGGAACGTATACCCGTGAGCAAAACTTCTAGTGACTAAGACGAATTGATCAATAAGTTTGTAACAGCTTGCTCGGTGCCTTGGAGAATAGGTTAAGCCGTCTGTTACGGACGTCGTCGATGTGCAGCACGACAAGTATCATTAACAACCTTCGCACTGGTCAGCATGGAAAACTTCAGGCCCAAGTCCTTTAATCTGAAATAGATTGAAGGTAAAATAGGCTTCTGCGGTTGGGTGACTAGTCTATGATGCCGTCGTTATAACCTAGAATATAATTTTTTATCATAGTAAAGAACTACTAAGCAATGACGGTGAGGTCACCGTCATTGCTTATTCAAGTGTCTTGAGGTGAAATTGACAATATTAAAAGTCACATAACCATTTGAATCATCAAATTATGACCTATTGTATGTGTTGGCATAACAACTTTCTACTAAATTTAGTTTGTGAACTTTATTGGAAATTTTTCCAAATTTAAATTTATTTTCTGAATTTTTTTTTAAACTGTTAAAGCTAAAAAAAATGAGATATTTATTACCATTATCCACAACCAACAAATTGAACACAATTTTCAGATATATGTATACAAGTATATAGTATTTGAAAAATAAATATATCAGTCAACAATGAATACTGTTGGAATTATTTTCTTCATAAATTGAAATGCAAACTGAAAAATCAATAACCTAATTTTTGATTGACGTTTTTGTCCGTGACATTTCTTTATCTTCTAACGTCTTGACGAAAATGTGACATGTATCATTACAAAAATTGTCTTATGCAGTTAAATCTCCGAAGGAAGAGGAAAAGTGACGGATCGCGGTCGAAGCTGTTCGAAAACGAAAATAGAAATTGAGGTCGACGCCAATCGAATTCTAATAGGCAAAAGTCAATACAAAATAATTTCCACGTCGTATTGTGTAAGGTCCGTCGTCTGCGCAGGTTTTAGTAATCCGAGAAGATGTTTACACGACATTCTCTCTTTGCATATCCGAGCTCGTGCCCGCGCAGTCGACTTCCGTCTGCACGTTTATGCAGCCGTAATAGCTTTCGTGGCGCCGCGCCGCCCACGTGGACGTAGAGTGTTTCCCCTTCGCGCATAGCCCCTTTCGCAGGCTCCTTTTTTATACAAAAAAATGCAAATGGTCACATGCTCGCAGCGCCATCTAAGAGCGCTCGTGGTGTAAATACGGAAAAAACTTACAGGACCGCGTCTGTTACTGAAAATCATATATTTTGTTGATAAAATATGACAATCGACTGAGCAAAATAATAACTGAAAACAAAATAAATAACATAAATAGAAATTGATTGTATATTGTATATATCATCGAAAATTTTTGCCATGTCTCTTTTGCAAGATAGGGTTTAACATGTACTTTATTTGACGCTATTACACTATATCAAATCACTTGGTTTTGTACAATATTCATATTTTATTACTCTTTTAGTTTTGTAACGATTCAAATCCCTACACTTTTCACAAATATTAAGCTTTAAATGTAATAAAGAAAAAATGAGTCAACCGCTTATTACGAAGATAAAAAATTTGGTTGCCTGTAAAGTCGGTATACGGGCGAAAGTTTTACGTGACAACGACTTTGAATGGTAAAATCATTTTAATGTGAATATTCATTCGTATAGTAGGAAGAAGGATGAAATAATAGTAACAATTTAAAACATTTATTTATACAAAGAATTATATTTAAAACATTAATTTATACAAAGAATCTCGCACTGAATTTCATATTAACAAAATTTTATTTTTACCTTTACACATACATACGTATTTATATACAAATATACATACAATAACTTGCAATACATTTGCAAGCTATGCACTAATCTCTAGTGCTGCGCGCGGCAGACCGATCATAGTTGAGTGGGAGAGACGCAAGGCATTCGGCGGGCCTCTCGTTCGGTGACTCATCGTTACGTTACCGAGCGTTACACTTTTCATAAGTGACTCCCAGCCGCAACCTAATTTAAGACGTTGTCACGTCAAAATGATTCATATAAATATATTGGTCCAGGATATAAACATAACAGGATACAGAGGTTATTATTCACCCTGAATTTTTTACGTGAGCCCTATAAATAGCATTACAAAAATCCACCAGAATTACTAAATAAGTCAATTATTTATTTATTTTTTTGTTTTTAAACAGTTCTTTATTTGACGTACCTATTATTATTCTTTCAATGTTTCGCGTACAGAATCGACTCTTACATTTTCATTATGCGCATCTCGCTTTTAGAAACAATTGCAATTTTCATAGTATCTCCATCTGAACGTTTGCGTATTAGTTATTTAAAATATATTACATGTCGCACGTGATAAAATTACGATATACGTAGTGAAGGTATTCCAACAACTCCGCCGGAGTTGACCCGGCACGTGCTCGCCGAACGCGAACGGTAAGCGGCCGAATTCTTCACTCGCATTTTTGAATATCAAGCGAAGGATTTCGCACGAGTCGATAATCAATATACGGCGGTTGGATGTGACCACATGTATGACGCGGTCACATCCAACCGGTCATGTCGCAGCCGCAGAGTTGGCGGACTCGGGGAATACAGATGACTGTACTCGTACGACCGTGTTCTGCCGGCTCGGTCGCTTCATTATGCATGTAAATTTTAAAGGCTTTGCTTCTTCTTCTTCTTTTTTTTTTAAGGACAATCGAGAAGCGGAATATTTTGGAATCGTCGGAACTAATATTTTGTCGTAAACTAGCCCATTTAACTTTAAATGAGAAATATTATGATGGGGAAGTAACGGCGCGGTACGAGCCGCATTCTCGTTATTTCGAGCTTCATGTCATGTCCATGCAGTGACGCAACAAGAAAAAATTGACAAGGAGGCTTACACAATTACTCGTACCGACTCGTGTTAACATGATCAATATACATAATAGTAATAACTCATAGGGCAATAATTCGTTTGGAACGTTAGATGTTTACACCACGCTCATCGTCCTCAAATAATATATTTAAAAATTTAACGAAAATTAGCACCGAACAAAGGGACAAGACATCAAATTTATGATTTTTTTAACATTTTCAATATAAACTGGACTAGTAACTCAATAAAACTTTCTTTTATTAAATATATCCTTAGAAGCTGGAACGTGTTGTTAATATTACATTATTTTTCTACTAATGAAGACACCTAGAAAACCATATAAAATCAACGAAATATGTACAGTTTTATGCATACGAGATTTCATTTTCTTTTAAACAAAAACCATTCATTGTATGGCCATTCCAATTTATATTGCGATAAAAAGTTTTTATTCAGACCAATTATCTCATATAAACAAATAACGAAATAAAAATGTAAATATTAAACTAAAATTTCAAAGTAATAAGTAATGTTTAATTAATAACGACTTATTAATCTAAGTCTTTTTAAAAAAATTAAATCTTGATCAATTAATATTAATTGAAATGTGTTTATGTAAGATTTTTTAAAATTACAGATTATTAGATTAAATTTAATGTAGTTGACATAAATATATCTACACCTAAAGTTGACACATTTTGCAAAGATCTCCTAATAAATATTATCATTTACTTAATAATCATTTACATAAATAAATTTCTTTTAAAAAATAAGCCGATTAAAAACACTCAATAACAAAAAGAAACAAAAAATTTACAGATTTATGTATTCAAAATCATTTTATGACCGTATTCAATATAACATTAAATATTAGTTTTTAAAACAAGTATAATATTTTAATCCTCCTAATCAATGAAAGATTACATTTATTTGCAGTAATCCATATTACCTGACAATTTATCAGTATAATAACATTTTTTCCAAAACTAGAAAATATGAATGTTCATGATTTAAATTATATTTCATACGGTTTTCATTTTTGTAAAAGTATCAAATCGGTAGATATATTCTAATGGCAAACGTTCATATGATATATAAAATATTTTTGATGTATAATGGATTATGATCTGTTTTATATATATCAGTCGGGCGTACAATAAGAAATACGACATACGAATACTAATGTATTTGAGCTATCAACAACTACAAATGATGATTTGACAATTTCTGTTTGATAAATTTCAATTAATCGTGGTTTCATTTATAATATCAAATGACCGGGTTCAATCGAGCTGCACGCCAACCAAGTTAGTCGCTGTTAATAGCTTTTCATCGGCGCACAATTAGCTGAAGGAAATTGCAACACGTGTGCCTACACACGCCGGTTGGATCACTCGTGTACTGACGTCGCTTTCGCAAAATGCGGTTAGGGGTTGCGAACGCATAATTTCTGTATAATAATGCATAACAACATTCTAAACCGCGTTGTTATATCACCGCTATAATTTCGCCACCGGCAACAACTCATCTTTCCATGTGTCACTTTATCTAGCTCACAAAATGTTTTAGAATGTTTAATACTGTAGATATGTAGATAGTGACCCAGTTGGTTTGGACCGATTTTTCATCGACATCCAAATTATATTGCGACATATTCGGATGCGTTCCAAACAGGTTCTTTCTTAAGTCTTTTTGCGAGGTATCTATTTCTCCACTAGAGAGGAGAAAAAACTCTATCCTCGAAAATGAAACTACTATTGTCGGCGAGCTTACACGGGGCCGTGGAGTATGCCCAGAGTCGAGTATTTCGAATTCTGGATTGATCCTAATGCCGTTCAATTTGGGTTACGTGACGCCCGCCGAGCCGCCCGCCCCCGGCGACGCCCGCGTCATGCATTATGCAAACTTGCCGGGTTGTACGTAAACAAGCGAAACTTTATGATTACACAGACGTGTGAACTTACAACGTGAAAATCAATTCCTATGATTGCCACTCGCGCTGGGGATATCACGTCTCCGCTCCCGTCTCGTGCTGACTTGATTTGAGGCCGTGTCGAAACGTGCACCTGTTTGACACCAGACGCCGCTGCAATCGGACTTTGTTAGAAGTTGACACTTTATACAAAACTAACTGCCCCGGCAGACATTGTTCTGCCCTTTTTTGTTTGTTCTTGCCCGTATAACTAATGCCCGTGGCCGCGCCAGCACGGACGTATAATGAATTCCTTCATCTTTTGTGTCGATTGATTTCTAACTGAATATAAGCGAATAATACGCTTTCAATTCCGTAGCCGATCACACATTTGATTGTAATCCCGACCCCACATCCGTTTTCGACCCCAGTTCCGTTCTCCGTTTCGGTCCCGGTCCAGCATGCAATTCAATTCCGATCAGATTGGTCATGATCTGAATCTGAACTGATCCGATCAGATAATGATTGGTCAAATAGTTTCTAAGTTTATCGATTTCATATATACAAACATCTTTTTATATATATACATATATATAAATTAAAAGATTTTTAGCAACTTCATCTACATCATATTCATACATATTGGTCTATTAATTGTGTTACAACAAAATATTCATATATTTTTATGAATTTCATAATATGGATTTAAACTATTCCAAAAGCAGTTTTTTTTTTAATGAATCATGAATACAGGTTCGGTGTACCTTTAAAATAGTTTTGAAATCAGAACTACCGTTGGCAACCTCCGATCTACAATTAAATCCTTTAATCCGAGACAAGTAAGTCGTGGAAAATTATGCCACCGTATTTTGGTTTATATAAACCTGATAAAACAATACTCAATTAAAAGAAACAGAAAGTGTGTCATAAAAGATAGATTCAAACTAAAAATATAAAATTAAGCAACAAAAATATCTGAAAAAATATTTTTTTGTATGCTACCTAAAACAGATTAATAAGTTTTTTTCTTTCTCGTGTCAGATAACAGAAAAAACAGAAGCTTCATGGTAGAACTATAATTATACCCCAGTATCAGATTTTATCAAATATCCGGCCGCATAGTGTTTATTTTCGTGCTGTCGGATGAATATTATTTCTTATAAATACAATTTATGTAATAAAAGCTTTAAAAATACCTTTATTGTACAAAATGTTCGTCTCAGATATTAAAATCAAACTTTATATACGTTATAACTTCTATATAGCTATTAATTTGGTCTTTCTTTCTAAATCTATAAAGCTGATGACAATTTTGCTTAATTATTATATTTAAATATTTTACCGATTTAAGGGATTTGAGTAACACTACAAGATATTGCCGTTCCAATATAATTAGATAATATCGTAAAATCTATGCACCAGCCAGTGAAGCAAAAAATATATGCAAAAATCATACCATAAAACTGTAGTTTCCGCCTACCCCTTCTGGGAAATAGGTGTGAAGATAATAATAATAAATAAATAATAATATACTTATTTCAAGTTATTATAAAGTATAAACTACATATAATTAATATATTCCCAACCTAAGTAAATGTGTTCTTAAGAACCCGTAAGTTAAAATATTTTTATCTACTCAAGTTTGTGCTTTTCCGTCACAGGAAAGAAATCCCTTTTTTCCTGCTTCTCGAAGCTTTAGACGTACAAAACTTTATACGCGAAAAAAGCACAGTCAGCTCTTTGACAGTCTCACAGAAAGGTCAGTGCAACAACGAAAAGCTTCGCAAGTTAACTAATTAATTACTATCTCGCTGGGTTGCCGTGCCCTCGTGTTCCTTCGCAATTTTATACGTAGGTGGACAGCCAGACAAAGCTTTTTGATCTATGTTTGAGCACATTTTGTTCTACATTAAAAGCAAATCGAACTTGTTGACATAAAACATTCAATAATGTTGACTATTCAAAATTGTTTGTATTTTTCAAATGGAATTTAATATGATTAATGATTCCAAAAATAAATTGAAAAAAATATCGACTAAAGTTTATCATACATTGTAAAAGCATACAAATTATATATGTATTTTTACTAAAACTATATCTATATCATTATATAGATATAGTTTTGTACCATTCGTACAATACGTTTAGATAAATGAACCTTTTTCGATATCGGACACTTCATGGCTTTATTCATTTTTGTAGCAATTTTGTCATACAAATTGTACAATAAACCTTAATACAAGATAGTATCGCAGTATGGGGTATTCGCTCAGACGTAGGATACAATTTCTCGTCTGCCCACTAGACTACGCTTGACGACTCCCACGTACACATTGTCTCTTCAATGTCGGCGCGTTCTCATTGTCGCCAGCAATGCGGAGCTCTAAACATCTACGAAGATAAAAGTCTTTCAGCAATATATTTCAAATCTAGGTCTCGGTACGATGAGAATTAGTTGTAGTTCCGATTTTGTTTTAGTTTCAATTTTACTCTTCAATTCCCATCGTTTTATGTCTAATTTATCTGCTTAAGAAAATAAATTAAACAAACATGTATTAGTTTTTAGAAAGTGCTCAATAGTGCAAACTCATTTAGACAATATTTTGTCGTTAGTCTATTAGAAAATTATTTTCACCACATTTTTGAAGCTCTTGCTGGGCGTACCAAGTACGTTCTTTATCGAGTTATAATATCACTAGAGTTTACAGAAATGATAAAGTTTATATTTAGCGTCGTAATATTCCACCGCAATATTGGGTACAAAATTTAAAATCAAATTAACCGTTTTGATTAAGTCGTCATTTAATCATTCCGATAATTTTGGAACCAGCGACTAAATTCGTTGAAATGAAAAGACAGATATAGCTTTGGATTGGTCTATTGGTAATTAAATTTCAGAAATATCAAAATAAAATAATAAAACGGACGATGCAAATGCGATTATTTAAAACAAATTTGTAGATTCTCTCGCAACTTTCATCGAAATGGAAACAGGTCTCGCTTTGATATCTGAGACGTCTGTAGATATATCTGTACATAGACACAACCACAAACAATATACAGCATAGCTCATTGAATAGACGCACGTAATATGCAAATCACTACAGGAAAGAAATCGGCTGACGTTCAACTCCCACGTCCACTACTGTCAGTTTAATTAATATCTCATTAACATTTCGAATAAAACTTACAGCTTACAGCTCCAACCGATATATAAAGATCGTTTTAAGTTCTGTTATGAGTAATTTCATGTACACCGAACAACAATGTAAAATTCTCTTACTATAAGATTAGTAAAGATTCAAACTTAGCTGAATGAATAAATTTACTATAGCAACCGAGCTTTATTCGTGTTCGCTATGGGGCTTGATAACTTTCCATGGGAGAAATTGTTTACCTTCATTTCCAACAATAGATATTTAGACACGTAATGTGCATATACTATGTAATACGCAAAATTTGCCAGCTACCTGTAGGCCTAGCATGACGCCCTTGACAAGAGTTTCATCGTTGTCACGCCAATATAATGAGCGAAAGGAACAGTCTTATAGAGAGACTTTATGCTAGGCTCACTGTTCTCACGTTAATAATGTCACGTGGTGCCATCTGTTTATATTAGGTCAAGTAATGCCCTTTATTATTGAGAGTGTGACATTAAACCCCCTGGTGCCTTGGCACTAGATTCGATAGCATAACAACTATGCAATTACTTCAAAATCCTACGAAACAGCACTATTAAGCAACATTTATAGAAATGAATATTTCTTCAAATCACTTTTTTCCAGGAAAAACACCTAGACACCTAACAGGTAAACCGGAAAAGTAAAACGTTATCAAAGCACGAATTCCCAAAGAAATCCATTAAAACTTTTACAGAGGTATATAGTTACCGATCTATAAATTTATATGTACCTATTTATGCAAGAGTTCACTTAAATATTGCACTTAAAGTAATAATATTGTAGCTCCATTACGTTGCTATATAAATATTGGCAACGTTTCTATACAAAAACTTTAAAGTTTTTTTTATCTCACTCGTGGCTAACTGTTACCTAATTACGCCACTAGATCGAGCGACTCGATACGTATAAGGTAACAAGTTGTAGATAGACAAAGATTTTGTTCGCTTTTTCCGCTCTAGTAAAATATTAACATTGAAATGGTTTTTGCTTGCTATTCGACGAAACGTGATCATCCATTGAAAAGTGTATAATCCTTGGATCTTGTTATTTATTTTATACTAAACAAATATTAAATTAATATGGCAAGCATTTCTTTGATATATACAATTTTAGTTTTTAACAACGTAACGCGACAAGTAATGACACTTCTGTTCAGGTGGTGGTTAGGAAGAAATTTGCATGTAACGAAAACTTGTCGCTTTCTCTTTATAAAAGCAGGTACCTAAGTCGTTTAAACTTATTAAGCGGCGGGCTGCAGTTATTGCCAATTTACAACTTCTGAGAACCGATGCGGCCTTGGAGGCCTTACCTTGGGCGTGGGATCGTAAAAGAGAAATCGATGGGCGTCATTAATTTATTAGGGTAAAAAGAACCCAATAAATTGCGTTAGGAATACGAAGAATACTAAATATTTGAACCGCTTTCAATATTTCTTGTAAAATAATTTTCTAGGTCAATCTTCTAAATACCTTATTATGGAAATCACTTTGATAAATGACTAGGATAATAATCTATGACAGTTTGTAATTAATCGATTAATCGTCAAACGAAAAATCGATTCGTTGTCATACACTCTTTTTACGCTTAATTTCATTACCTTGTATCCTAAATAATTTATTCTTTTAAATATACTTAAAATTCATTACAATGCTACCAGTGTTCCCCACATCAAACGTTATGAGCCTTTGATGTTATAACGCCAGTTATAACGCCGACCATCAGCTTTGGATCTTTCTTTAGCGGTAGCGGTTCCCGCCTAGCCACTTCCATCCGCTAGACCGTTACTTTGGCCTAGAAATAGCAAATTACCTATAGAACCGCAATATTACCAAGAGTACAGTCTGATCAATATCTATCAGTTTTAAGCAAAATCAATATTTGCAGTTCGAACTCGACACGATAACTTATTAAATCTGATTTACCAGGTCAGATTCGATAAAAGGTTCTATCTTGCATACACTACCTACAAAAAGCAGAATTAATATAATACTATAAATTATTTCGTACATAATAATTATATACATACCTAGCATGCCTGACGTCGCTGCCACATTAGAAATTTAATGTAGAGTAGTTCAAAATGACATAACCTCAACTTGTGCATGACTGATAATGACGCTGATATTTCAAAATTAATGCATCGAAAGTTTAATTTATTTGCAACAAAAGAAAAGTGCATCTAAAGTAACAGTACAAACAGTATAGCGATGGTCTAACATCCGTGTCCGTCGAGCAGATTCTACGACGTCATACGGAGAAGTGTAATTTGAAACCGGTGACTAATGCAGTATTGTGCAACGTCTATTTACTTGTAGAATCTAAGTTAAGATTTACATTGTAACATTAAAAAAAATACAGAAACCTTTGAAACACTATTATTACGATTTACGTTTGAATCAACAATTGTAAAACGTAAATCTTCACTCTCAATGCCATTTAAACCTACACATTACGATTTTTTTGTCCTAGTGGAATCTAACTTTTTTAAATCTACTTTTAATTTGTTAATTGAAACAGCTAAGGACATACGTATGTTTTAAAATTAATTGTAACTATACGATTAGAATAAACAGATTACACCATAATGAAATAGATACCAATTGAATTATATCATTGCTATTATTTATTTTCCTTTAATCCTTACTTTTCCAACTTTATTTACAGTAAACGGGACGAAAGACGACCAAGGTCATTCCATCACTAATGTGAAATTTTACAAAAAAATTGGCTATTAATTAAATAACAAAAAAATATTGTATTTTGTGATATTTATTACTTATTATTCAGTTCCAACTCCCTCATTAGGAGCAGTGTATATAAGACTATGGTCAATCGTCCATCAGAGTCTTTACCCTAAATGTATGGTTAAACTCCTCTTTGCTCTTCACTAATGTATTTCTAAAAATCTGAATTTATATGTATATAGGAGCAGTTATGCAATGTCAGAAAATTATAACCCAATTTTTTTAGTATTTTCGGACAAACTGCCGTACCTTTTCTCTTCTTAGACCTAGAATGTCAAATACACTATAAATACGTATTTTATTAATTGTGTCATAAACCACGAATACGATATTTTAAATAAAGTCGATATTTTTTTTGTATTTACCATAAAAACTTTCTTTCCCTTTAGGGTCAACTTTCGAAAAATCCTTTCTTGAATGATAAGAACATAATAAAACTAATATGTCTTGGCAATTTCACGTTACTACCTCTAGCAGATTAGCTTACGTGATGAGTGAATTAGCAAGTACATTGCCTGTTAAAAATTGATATTGGTAGGTATGAGAAAAAGCTTTAATTGAACTGCTACTCTGACTTCATTCCATCAATATAAAGAGCTTATAAACAGATTTTTTTATCATAATATACCGAGTAAAATGATAAACGATAGCGTATCAAATACCCAATTATCATTTGACATTGTGCGACCGCACGTCGAATGTCGCTGACACTGAGTTCAAATCGGAAATTTTTGTCACGCTGTAACCAAATTAATTTGATTATCACGGTTTTTAACCTTCCTAAAAGCGCGGTCAAGTTTCACTAAAATTGACGCCCAACTGTTTTGAGCCCTTTACAACCCACTCTATCTCCAAAGACACCTACTTAACATTAAGCCTGTTCTTTTTAGTTGTGAAACTATAGAGAAATAATATTCCTAAAATGACACGTTTAGGAGTCCAAGTGGAATAATTTTCTTGTCATGATCCTTATACTAATAAATCATCAAAATTCTGTTAGATTACATGTGACAAAGTATAAATAATCATAATAAAACTATAATGATTTATTTGAAAACTTTTAAATACAGTACATTTTAAAGCGCCCTACTTTTCTCAGTTCTTAACTTATCCATTCAATTCAAGCAATATTTTGAAGTAAAACGTCTTATGCGACTTCCAACAAGGTTGCGTTAAGCGTTTAACGCTACCATGGAGGTAGTATGAAAGCACTGTTGCGTAAAACGTTCAACGCTCCTGGGGAGGGGGAATAGAAAGAGACAGAGTAAGAGTGAATGCGTGGCACTCGAACGCATGCACGTAGTATACCTGTTACAGGCCAGCGCGAGCGTTAGCAACGAGTAGCGTCCAATATACCAACGCAAGAGGGAGAGAGAAAGAAAGATATACAAAGGTAGAAAGTAGGAGAGAGAAAGAGAGTGAGTCGGTAGATTTCGTCTCGCAATTGTTTTTCGCAATTGTAACGTGCGACGAAAAACGCAATTTCTTCCCCTTCCTATTTTCATTTCCACATTACGAGTTTCATTTCTTCCGTGTGGAGGGACTCCACGCACTATTTTTTTTCAATACCGAGCGGTGCTGGCTCAGTGGTTAATTGCATCACGTTGTAGACAGAACTTACCAGCGTTAACTCTGACGTGACGATTTACTTATGTGTTTTTCTCTTAAACATTATAATCCACTCGCTTCCTACCTCGGAAAGCACATTAAAATAACATCAGGTCTCGACAAATTATAAATCAACCACAAACTCTAACAAACTCCACAAACGCGAATGCATTACCGTGTCCATTTATTCGTCTACTAAATTTAAATTTCGTTTCTTTAAAGCCAAAAATGTTACATGTACAGGATTGACGTTAACTAAAGAAATGTCACGTGATCTAGATGTTATCCTCAAATTGGTGACCCGTGATCATCAGCCGACCTCAAATTACAAGAAACCAATGCGAAAGGCTTACGGATTAAACGTCTCCGATGCAGGTATAATCAAATTGAGAAAAAATCTCAGCAGTGATGATTAAAATGATCAAAACGTGACACAACAACAAGTATTATTTTCCTTTGCGTATCGTGACACCACCTGTAACCTGTAGCCTAGCAATTAAAATCCGCATAATTTTTCATTTTCGTTGTCTCTTCAGACATGCAATTCTGAGAAACATCTAGTCTTTTTTTGTGTTAATTAAATCACATTATTGAATATTAGGTCTGTCAAATAATGATGTAAATATACGAACAGTTTTGATCTCCACGACCTCTATTGACAAGTCGAAAGGTACTATTATAGTATCCTTCCTACGAACATTAAGGTAATGAATGACGACGTGCAACAACTTTGCCGCCGGTCTCGATGTTTAAAAAAAAACACACACAATAGACAAATTCACATTATCAAAATATACTTGTACTGTACAATAAAACAACGTCATTGTTTATTGTAGGCACTTAAGAATTGTGCACTCACGAGATTTCGTTACCAACAAATCAGAGTAAAGGTTATCATTAAATATGAAGGTAAAAAATAACGACCAATTGGACTTGATTATGTCAATGTTTCATTTTAACGTAAATAACCAATAAAGCATTAATGCAAGTCTGACTATTTTTTAAACAAATGAACGATAATTCGTTTTCGAAATCGAGTTATTATTAGATCTTTATGTTTTAAGGGATATCTATGCATATATATTGTTTGGGCATACGTGCGTGCATGGGTGTGAGTGCGCATTCTTGCGTGCATGCTTGTGTGCGTGCGTATGTGTACGTGCGTGCGTGCATAAGTGCATGGGATGGAAAAAAAAGAGAGAGTGTATATGTAGACCTCACATAACTTTTGAACAGATTAACTAATCGAATCGCACTCCACGCAAAAGTAATCCACTAAACTTAGCTTTTCTAAAACGATAAATTAATTCCGCTTGATAGATTTAGAAGAATCGCAAAAATAAAGTTTTCAGAAAAATAGTTTTTTTCTAAAAGTGTAACTAATAAATAAAACATATTTTATTTTTAATAAGTTATAAACTATTGTACAGTTTGATACCAATATCTAATTAGCTCTATTTCCCAAACAATTGCATTTACTGCCGCAAACTGTATAAACATCAGTTGAACTTTTCAAAAGATATCGTTGGAGAAGAATTTTTCAAAATGT
Source organism: Eumeta japonica (assembly GCA_005406025.1). Lineage (NCBI taxonomy): Eukaryota > Metazoa > Arthropoda > Insecta > Lepidoptera > Psychidae > Eumeta > Eumeta japonica. The sequence continues at coordinate 167,977 of BGZK01000110.1, forward strand.
TTAATTTACATGTATTGTAAACTTCTCTACCTATAAAGTCAAAACCTTATCCAGTTGTTTTGCTTAAAAAGAAAACAACGTCAATCGTTACTAATCATATCAAAATCGGTTAATTCGTTGAAGAGATATTGTTGGAGAAAATTGTATCGAAAAAAGTTTTTTTTTTTAAATTACACTACTAATTACTGACTAATTGCTGATAGCTTTTCTTCTTAGAAACAACATCGATCATTATAAACTGCACCAAAATTTGTGGGTTCCTTCGAGAGATATCGTTGATGAAACATTCGAAAAAAAAGGTTTTTTTAAAAGATTACGTGCAATTCTTGTTGGAATGATGTATGGTACTCGATCAACTTTTTCTATTTAAAAAAACTGCGTCGGATGCCGTAACGCAAATCAAAAGCGATGACCGCGTAATTCAAAAATTAAAAAAAAAAAATTTAACTCTTCTTCTTTATATATATATAGCGTATGAAATCGATCATCTTTTCGAAAATATTCATAATCTCCTTCTTTTTCAGAATAACTCGCGTGCGAGCGTGATGACCTCAATAATGTACTGCTCCTTTATTTATGAACACTTTGAGCTCGAAAGTAGTAAGAAATTTCAGAGATGGCCTGTAGGTTTAACTGTTTTTCAAATTTTCGAGCTCGCAAAGCTCAAAACTAATAGACAATATTTACAACTTAAAGACCTCAAAGACATATCGATAAATATTATAAGCCAGAAATCGTAGAAATGTCATGCAGGGTCAAACGCCTTTCAAATTTTCTTTATTTTAAGAATATGTCTTAAAACGTCGTAAAAAAAATATACAATATTTACTATTCAATAAATATGACCTATTAGTGTTAGATAGATTCCAACAAACATTCATTATACTTCTGTTAGATCACTTTTAGAAACATCTAGTTATATACTATTTTTTATTTGATCTAAATATAAAATTTATAATTTGCATTGAATGAAAATCTGAAAAACGATTACTTGCAAGATTTTCTTGAAAATAAGCTTAAAATATGCCAAAGTAGCATAGAGTGGCTGGAGTTGTTCTCTTCAAATTTTTGACATTACTCAGGGCAGAAATGCCGGCGATCGCATGCCGTGCGCAATGACACATTAAGTGTATGTGAGACGCGGTTGCGTCAGTCTGGGCGCACGCGTAAAGTCTAAACTTGGCGCGCATCCGTGAGATTTGGAGCGACGCAATCTGGGTCAGTTGCTTAGTAAGGCGTTCTTCGCGTGCGAATGCATCCAGCTATTATAACGTTCGTCGTATATAGACAATTAAGTTGGAGAAATTTTATTGTCCTCTAGAAAACGGTTGATTCAAAAACGAAATTATGACCTTTTTACATTTTCTTTTTTAATATTATCATGTAAAAGTATACGCGATGTTGTATTTTACTTTATTTTTCGAAAACAAGAGCTCAGCGCTGATCATACACAAGCCAACAAAGGGGTATAAGGGGCGTATGTCAGTTCCTCTTTCTCTTTGTTTCTCTATCTGATTATCGCGCAGGAAATCGCTGAACAACTTCCTATGTTTCGTTATTGTTCCTGATCTTTGATTAAGCTGAAATTTTGTATGTACATGTTTATCTTATAACCTAAACTAGATGCTATATATTCAAAGAGTTTCATATTGCACAGGTAGATCTTTAACGGTTAATAGAATTTAAAGTTTAAGCTTTGTATTCGAGTTTAGTTTTAATAAAAAAGCACGACTTTAGCTATTTCCTGATTGCAGCCAGACTCTTGTCGACTTTTTCTAATTATCATGCCTGAAACTTGTCAAATATTTGTTACCTCCTTTTTAATTGTATATTCGTAGTATCAAAATTTGTAGTCAATCGAAATTTATTCATGACACCTGTATTAAAAAAAACGACAATACAGGTGCTGTATCATCTGCTCACGAATGAACTCTTAAACAGTTAATAACCTTGTATGCACGCTCAGTTGTGAGAGTAAGTCACATTAGTAAAGCCACGGTTTAATGCCATAGCCGGAATTGTCTTCTAACATATAAATTCTTGAATAATCAACATCGACTTGATATTATTATATGGTATCTATACAAGTACAGTTACAATAATAAAACACAACTTTTATTATCATCTGATGGTGTAACCAGGGTTAGTTATCTTATGGTCTGAAACACGTTGCATAAAATTTATATTTTAAAATTTTCTACTCATTACTTTTTTTTATTCCAGCAGACTACAGAACCTTTTAAAAGCAAACTGTTGTATATCTAAATTAATTAAAAATGTTCTACAAAGTATATTCTCCATTTTGCAACACGTCACTGTTAAAGCATTAGTAGTTTTATTGCTTACAGTACATTTTAGAACATATTTTAATAAATGAATTGATTTGAAAGAATAGATGAGCTGTCAAATGTCAAATTCCTGTGACATCCGCGTACGATACGCAAACGATGGTAACTAAAATTAATGATTCTGCTAAGGAAAGAGATATGAAATTAAATGTCAGTAAAACTAAGGTCTCGATGTTTGGAAGAAGCGAAAGCACGACTATATGCGATTTATACATAAATAAAGAGTCGAACAAGTGAAGAGTTTTCTTTATATTTCGGTAATCTGCTTACAAATCGCATTAAACATGATAAAGAATATTTAAAGAAGAGTGAATGCGGGAAATAAAGTGAATGGGGCCTTGCTCGTTTTTATGAATAGTAAAAGTGTCTCGCGGTAAGTGTGTTTAGCTATCCATAATGGGGTCCCGATCTCTATGGTTATGTACGGTACTTAAAGTTGGGTATGATAGATGAAATATGTAACTAGAATCAATGCGATGAAGACGCGATCTGTGCGTAATATGTGTATAGTGTCTTTGAAAGATAAAATTAGGAACAGTAAAGTCAGAGAGCAGTGTGGTTTGAAAGATGTAGTGACTAGAGTAGGAAAAGGAATGTTGAGGTGGTTTGGCCATTTAGAAAGAAGAAATGAAAGTAGACTGACAAAACAAATTTATAAAGCGAATGTATGTAATGGAAGGGCCGGCCAAAGTCGCTTTAGAAAATCCTATGCAGACCAAATTGGGGGCATATTAAAAAATAGTCAAATTTTAAATACTCAAATCTGACGAGCTTATATCAAAAGATTTTTGGATATCAATAAAACAAGAGACATGTAAAGATCGTATCATGTGCAAATCTATAGTTTATTTTATCCTTTTGACAAATAGGTGCGAGTTTATATTATTACTAACGACCCGCCCTTGGCTTCGCCCCCGGTGTTTATTTTTTCATACAAACCTTGTTAAATTATATACCTAAACCTTCCTTATAAATCACTCTATATCTATTGGTGAAAACTGTATAAAAATCCTTTCAGTAGTTTTTGAGTTAATTGCGAACAGACAGACAAACAGAAGCAGCGGAGGGCTTTGTTTTATAATATGTAGTGACTATATTATATTTAATATATTCTATATTTTATTTGTACGTCATTTTATAGGCACCAATATCAAACGATCGACTGATCTCAAATTGTGGGTTATGTTCAACGTGTTACTGAAAAAATTTAGAAAGTAGTTTGAGTAGCTTTTAATAGGTATCAGTGTGTAATATTAACATAAAAACGACAATCGTTTGAAATCATGTACAGCCGTCATGCAAAATCATATAGTAATGGAAGAAATATTATTGAGAGCAATTCATGTTTTCTGCCCATTTAAAACATTGGAAAGCTTTAGAAAGCAGTGAAGAGGAATTATAACATTCTTAATGTTTTTCTATTTATAAAATGTAGCCAGTATTTAATTAAGCCTGGTTAAACTTATATTATACTATAAAATGCAAGTCTCTCTCTTCGTGTGTGTGGGTGCGTGCGTGCGTGCGTGCGTGGTGCGTGCGTGCGTGCGTGCATGCGCGTGTGCGTGTGTGCATGCGTGTGTGTGTGCGTGCATGCGTGCGTGAGTGAGTGCGTGCGTGCGTGTGTATGCATGTAGGTGCATGTATGAGTGTGGGTGTGTATGTGTATGTTGCTGCTTTCACGCACCTTTTATTCAAACAACAATTATTTACATTATACAAAGAAAATTATAACTTATTTTTATATGGACTCACGACTAGCAACCGATGGCAAACCGAGTAGAATCATGTAGTGCAAGCTAAAACAGTGTTTATCAAATATTTCTTTTATTAGATTATTAGACTAAAATATATTTTATATTCTTGTAAAAGCAATATAGTGTTGTTACACGAATTTTACGAGCTTTCAATCTTACAATAAAAAATGTTTTATCTTCCTATTTATTCAGAACAAAATAATTCGAAGCTCATAACAAAAAAGGAAACTAAAATAAGAGATCTGCCTAAATTATTAGATTAATTAAAATGGAATCCCCAGCCCGACCGATCCTCCCGATTAATTACTGAAATTGTACGCGAACACGAATGAAACGCCAACTGGAGCCATTAGTAAAGTGTGATCAACCGTTAATTGTACGCCGAACCGAGTTTACTGAACCTTAGAGCAAAGTTTGAAAACAAAACAATAAGAACTGTTCCGTGTGTTTTATAGGGTTCCGTGAAATTAGTGTACATTTCAGAATTACTTGGCGGCGCTAATAAAGTCTATAACAATATTTATGGTGTATTATTACTTACATATTTCAAAAAAGCGTATGAAATATTGAACAAAGATTACACATTCCTTTTTTCTTACTCTCTTCAAAACACTCAAAATAGTACAAAGTATAATTGTACTTCAAACGGTTTTTAAAATTATCGATGTCATGCGTTTTGAAGACGGAAAGGAGACTATGAACAGTTTTTAACCACAATTTAACATCAATAAAATTACACTCAAAAGTCTTGTATATATTTTGTATAAGAAAGAGATAGTAATTAATTTTTGATCACGTAAATTCATTGTCCTAAAGCTAAGTCTATTTCATTTTAATTTTGTAATCACTTCCAATGTAGCTAGGTACTTACAATATTTTTAAAGAAATGTTACGTTTTTATAACAATCTTGCCTACAAAACATTACAAGATTACATCTGTATTTGTAATAGGCAATATTGAAATTTAATAATCTTCCATAATTACATTTAAGCTTTTAAGCCAACATTAATAGGCTTATAATTTTGTTGCGTAAAAGTTATATATATATATATATATACTTAACGAGACAAACAATATCATTAACATACGGCACCTCGTTTGAATATTAACGGGCCCTTGTATAGATTTTATTTTATTTTTTTAATAATAGACAATAGGGTACAATGGAGCGGCAAGCCTGGCAGCCTTGAAGTAACCGGTAACGAGTGAAAGGCGCCGCGCGCGCCGCTCGATCACACATAGCCGAAGCGTGACTCATCGAAGATTTTTAAATCAATGACTATGTAAAGTACATACTTCGATCAAGTATTGAAACCCTCTTCTACATATGAACAGAACTTAAACGTGTGCAAATAAATTTAATACGATCCCTAGGCAAATGTAAAAGAAAAAAATAATCATAATTATTGCCTTATTTATAGCTACTGCCTAATTTTGCTTTGGGTCTTTCTTGCAAATTATTTGAAGGTACATATTTGTATTGATAAAGGGTTCGTTTTTTTAATATGTCTTTTAAAATTACGTCTGGTAATCGATCGTAAATACAAACCTTTCATTTCATATTTTGTATGAACTGTTTCCCAAATAGATCATATAAATTCTTATATTATTGTAATTTAAATATTCTGCCTCATTTGCGGGTTATTAGTTCAGAATAGCTAATAATTAGGATGTAGTAGTCAAAATATTGTCATTTTTTTTTTGTTTATTAAACCCTTATTACATAAATCCATCTTTACAAGTTTCGATGTACATTGCACAAAAGTACTAAAAAATAACAATGTTCATGTTTGAATATAAAGCTTAAAAAGGACTTGTATTTTAATGAAATCGAAATAGATGAATCATAAATACCTGAAATACCCACATTTATATTTCATTACAAATTTTTATGATAATGAAATCTGTCTACCTTGTATGAGTAATCATGAATGTCATACGACCTTAAGAACCGGTATACATTGGATGCCTGGTCATTTCTACTAACCTACTTAGTTATATGCATGAGATAGAGTTACCTCAGTAAAACTTAAACATTAATTAAATCTTAACATAAACAGACCCGCTTGAAAGTGAGTAATGGAATTTTGTTCTAAGGCGTTGTTTTGTCCGAAAACGAAACGTTTCAAGTACGAAGTAAAACGTTTCGTTTTCGGATGATATACTTGATAAATATTAAATCCAGTCAATATAACACGTAAGATATAACGATAATAAACAGATATTGCTCGTGTACAATAATATTTGTGTGAAAATGTATGAGAATAACGTTTAATAAATTTAGTACATCTTCAAATACTAGCCATATCCAATATTTGTTTAAATTATGTGTTATTCAGAGAATTTATTGAATAGTTTTCACATTAAAAAAATCGACAAAAAATCATTCCTTTTCCTGAAAATACTGAACGTGAACGTTACTGCTACAAACAGTTTTATATTCTTTGCGAAGTTAAGGGAATCGTGCTGTATTTTAGCTTCTCAACCAGACAACACAAGAAAATAAGGAAATATAAATAAATAGGAAACGGATGCTGTCCATGGGGTATCCGCCCCTTCGTTATCTATTGTCTAAGGGTGATCGAGTGAATTGAACGTTGGAGCATCGATGACGACGCTCTTGCCGGCCGGCCTGCGGGATCGTCTTCACAAGCAATGGTAGGAAAAGTACAGAAAATTGTAATGGAAAACGGTCGAATAAAGGTCAAATCGATAGGTAGAAAGTTAACCTTTCTATCGGCACCACACGCCACATAATTTGTGATCGATTTCATACGTCAAGATAGACCGCGAGGTGAGTGCGACGAATGCTGACGCCGCATCCGAGAAGCGTGCGCATACGAAATACTGTTTACAGTTTTTTGTACCTTACGGGATCATCTATAAATTACGTCACACGTTTGGGGAGGGGAAGCGGTCAAGAAATGTGACAATGCGCGATAAGGAGCAGGTCAAAGCTTTTTGACGTCAAATCCGAAATACGAAAACGAAAAAAGGTTTATGTCGTTAGTTTTGACCAATATTTAAAGTATTTTGAACAAACAAAATTTTGTAAAAAGTGCTGTTTTCATTCACGTATGACCACCTGCGACAAGACCAGGGTTGGGGGGGAGGGGTGCAAGAACCTTATAATTTATGTGATGTAATTTATGGATAGCCCCCTACGGAGGGAAAACCCCGACGCACTGGTTACTGATGATAAAATCTGTGTTCATCATTGTGGCCCTGCGCATTATAATTCATGAATCGAGAAGATCATGACGATCTTATCAGGGGATATTGCCGATAAAATACCATCGTCACTTCACAGCGCTCAGATTGCAAAAGCGGCAGCGGATTCCAAATCATGGACCATACGCTGTGCAGCGAAACCTGCCCCCGAGCGACTACTTCGTATTCTCGAGCCTGACAAAAAGATCTCTGACGACTATGCAGAACTCGATGAAGAATTAAATGAATATGCTGATGATGGAGCACTGAAAACGGCGGATCGAACATTTTGACCAACTTCTTGCATAAGAGTTTTAATAAAATTATTCACTGACGTAATAAATATATTATAGTAGTAGTGGATTATGATGTAAAATAAAAGAAAATACGTCTTTATGTATATTTTTTTCATGTTTAATCTGAGAATTTATTGTACTTCACTCGTATAACAAAAATTCCGAGTTGAATCTTCAGCTTTATTACTTTAACGTTAGCATTATTTTATTATTGAAGTCTACTGCGCAAAATGAATAAATGATAATTCGAATCTATCTAATTGAAATAGCATGCTCGATAATTAAAATTGCAAATACCTGTCCAATGAGACTGTTTGCATTAATATATCTACCATGAATCATGATATTGCGTTACACATCAATCTTTATCGGAAATTTAAAACTATTATCTTCCTACCCTTCTGGTAAACAGGCGTGAGTTTAAAAAAAATACATATAAGAAAATTTGTATAACGATGCATATAACAAATATATCAAAAATCGTGTAATAAGTCAGATACTGGTAATATCGTTTATATAAAATTTACAAGATAAAGATAGGATACGTCCTTTGACAAAGCCAAGCAAATCCAAAAGTCGATTAATGACAGAGAGCACTATGCCTGAAGTCAGGACGAGCAGCTAGTCGCTCGTAACGTGAACTCTCAGTAAGCCAACGTCATTTTACTTCAGAGAGACTTTCCAACATAATAAAGTACCATTAAAACTCACTCTTATCGCCCTAGCTAACAACGTACTACGCGCGTCGTGTCTACTTTGTACTTACTTGCGCGATGTGTTTTTGTGTTAATAACCGCCCGCACGCCGGCGCCGACACTTGACGTGCGAACAACGGCCGACTAGGAATTAGGTCATTACGCATTGTTGTTTAAAATAATCACTGTATTACCACACGAGAGCTTTGAAAGCATGGATTTTGACAGGGTTAACTAAGGTTATGTGAGAACAAAAACGAATATTCAAAATTTTACACGTCTGTAAATGTTTGATACATCCTTTTTATATTTTTCAAGATCCCAGAAACAGTGTTAAGAAGAAATTAGTTGAGAAGGAAAAAAGAAACTGCCAAATAGAGTGATCGTCGCAAACTCTTTCTCTGATATAATCTCGTCACTCTTTTTTTATTTACTCCCAAACACGAATAAAAAACTGTTAAAATATTAAAAATAAAAATTAGTATTGACAACTTTTTACTACCCAACACAATAAAACGAAAGACACGCCTAATGAGCTCACATAATTTTTTTATAGTACCATACGGATTAACTGTGGAATAACTAAAACTATATGAAAAAGAAAATATACGATTATGCATGTTAATTTGCATGTATGAATATCTATGTAAGTGAGATTATTATTATTAGTAGAAACGCATGCATTTGTTGTCATTTTAAACTGAATTATATCAACACTCAGAAAATTAACGTGGTTAAATGCGATAAAAGTTTTAATATGTATGAAGCGACCTATTTAAATTTTCAACATCAATTTGTACCGTCCCTATTCGACGCTGTCATTCAAACAATATGTCATATTAAAATATATATTTTACGCTTCGCTACTTTCCGCTGGATTTACCTTAAAATCGTGTACTAAACAGAAATTGGGAGATAGCAACTTTAAGCACAGGAACTATCTTCCTTAAGGAGAGCATTGTCTCTAATGTGGCTCTAAAGTGAAAACTCATCACCAGCGATGGACCCTTCTAAGGGTGCTTCACAAAATCCGTTGAATATTTAAACCTCACTATAGTCGCTTACCCTGATCGGCGATCTTACCGCTTTGGCTACTAATGCTTTGCGTTTCCGACTAAACTGTCACAGTGATATTTCAGCGCCTGCATCACAATAGAGAAATGTTACATAAATTTATAATACAATGCAAACTTTATGTAACGACACTTAAGGGAATTTTTGGCGTTATAGAGAGTTGTCGTTAAACGGAGAGAAAATGAAATTGAAATTATTTTTCTAATCTAATACATGTATTTATTTACTAATACAGTGAAAATGTTACTAACGTAATAACAACGCTTGTTGCGTATAGTCTGACTTTTTGTGCTGCTCCAGTAATTTAATGTATTCTCTTATGTAGTGGCTGAGACAAATATATGAAAGTTCATCGCACAACAAACAAAACACAGATTTCTTATAATTTTCGGTACGTAAATCGAGGTAAACACGTGCTAAGTAAAAAAGCAACAAAACTACAAGGAAATGAAATGTACTGAGCTGCAGTTCTTATTAGTTTTGGCAATTAGAAAGTGCTGCTTAATGCTTAATAACGCCATTTGTTTCGTTATCTAGAGTAAGCGTGATGCTATACAGAGTGCATCAATGAATAACTAGCAAGGTAAACCAACCAAAGTCTAATAGCTTCGACGTTTTAAGGAGTTTATTGTCAAATCAAGTGTCATTATAAAGATTTTACACTGTATACGAAAAAATGTATGAAAATATGTATATTTTTCTTGATACGTAATAATATCTTTAAAAAGATTAATTTAGGAATCTGTCCGTTATCTGATTCGTCATTTGACTTTGTTGTTAGTCTTCGTTGAAAATGTTTTATGGGTTAATTCAAATTGGAATGTGGGATGTGAAAGTCGACGTTTATTTATAAAATATGATCGTGTATTTGTATTTTCAATCATCACCAAAAAATGTGTGAAGTCAAATTCATATATCCATCGTTTAAAATCCGATAACATAAGAACCAAAATATCATACTATGAAGAAGTAAAAATTTAAGTATCATATTTATTTATGTTTTTATAATCTTTTATTCACAAATGTAATTCTTTTAAGCTTATCTATTTAAGCCATTATATGAGAATTTCCAGAGCAATAACAGGGAAATTTTTTTTTTCTAATAATGCAATAAATTTTTACACATGCACTATAAGTTTGATTTGTTTTCAATTTAATGCAAATTTTTTCTATATAAAAGAATTTCTAAAATCTTTGCCATATTACTCATTGCACACCAACTCATCCACAAATATATTTAACTAAATTTCTACTTATAAGAATGCGGACTACAAACCGCACCAGCGCGTACGCACCACTCGTATGCCCTGCAGTGACGCACACGCGCCGTCGTGAAAGTTCATTCTGATGCATGCCTCGGCGTCCGGCCAGCGTGAGCGATGTAAATGCGCGTTAAGTGATCGCCCACACGACAAACTTCTCTTCCCCGGCGTCGATGACCTACCGATAACGAGATTGCTCACACGCGTTTTCTCGCTGACGCTCGCGTCCTCTTCGGATGTTTTCGGCTACTTCCGCTCGTTATCACAACTTCGTGAGTGATAGAGTGAGATCGTGCGAGTAAATATTAACAACTTTTTTCCTATCGTGTAATAATGAATTTTTTTTCAAAGTGTTTTCCGTAAGACATCAACCTATGCCGAACTTCAACCTGTACTTTTTTATACTGAGCCCATTATACTAATTCGCCCTCAATTTTCCATTAAAATGTGACAGCTAAAATACATTTTTAAAGCTCAATTTTCTCCTAAACTTTTCTCGGCATTAGTTGTTCTTGTTGCAACGTCTATTTTGTTTTAAAAAATTCTCCTAAACTAAAATGACAAAATTTATATTTTTTCTTCCTTGCAGACGATAAAACGCAAAAAATTTAACAATTTCAATTTCTTAACGTGATTTTCTCGGCATTACACTTAAAAAGTGTTCCGTGACTTTAAGCTGACCTTCTAATTATTTTACCGATTAATATCGAAACAAACTATAAAATGTCTTAAATACCTAACAAAAAAAAAATAATGCGAAAGTATACAAATAAAATGAAATAAATTTTGACTAGAGAAAGAAATTCGTATGTAGGACTTTCATAACTACAATTTTCACCAAAGCCTTGCATTTCTAGAAAGCTCGTTGTTTGACGAACAACATTTGCCCGCTGTGTTTACCGGCGCTTTATGTCCACTATTACAAAACATCAAATATTTTGCAACAGAAACTCAAAGGAGAGCTTGTCGAGTAAACGTGTTCTTGTTTTTAAATATATATTTTATTTTGTATTTCGTCAACATTAAGAACCCTTATATAGGATTTTATCGAATCAGGATTGACAAATATACAATAATTAGGGGAAAAAAATTTACATGTCATTAGGAAATAGAATATCGGATTTATGATTTACAAATCTCTACTGTCACTAAAATCACACCTACAATTATTCAAAAGTAATATTTAACTTTTATAACTAACTGAATTTTTAAAGAATCTTTACGTATTTGTTAATAAATAAAAAAAACATTGTCCTGGTGCGAGTCGAAATCGAACAGTTGACGTTCCGTAGTACATTATTTTTTTAAATAAACTTTAAACGCTTTATAATGAACTCTATTTATTTAAGAATTCATATGAATTCCATTTAGACACTATTATAGTGGCTATTCTCGTGTTTTACGAGATTTATTTATTTTTTATTATTAATATTACAACACACTTATCTTAACGCAATTCTGATAATCTTCTCGCAAATTACTACGCTTTATCATCTATACTCGTTACTTTTTTTTAGATTTACGGAGCTAAGTTTAAGAAAAGTTATCATAATGTAACACCATATAATAAAATAGTATTTGACAAAAATTCTGTGTTGAATCTATCTGTCGTTCATCTTAACTTTTCGTTTTTGTTTGCGGGGATTCAGAATTTTAAGAACGATTATGAATGAAAAACGTGCAATCTGTATCTATCTTTAAATTGTAACATGTGAAAACCCATTCCAAAAGAATTTTCAATGAGTGCACACAGTAATAGTAGCAAACAAACAAACAAATCCTATTTCAGGCTGTAAATACACGCGAAGTGAACGGCAAAATTCTTCAGAAATGCATTCCCAGTATTTGCATCCAAGAAATAAATCCCATTTATATATTTGGAACAACAGGAAAACCACAATGTCTCCGTAAATTGTGAACACATTTTATGAATTCCTGTATACAAATTCTTGAACATTAGTAATTTAATTTACCAAGTTTTAAACTTAGTAACAAAACCCTCGGTAAAGTTATTTCGCACGAAGTACTTAATGTAAGCACATAAAAGTTTAAAGCTCATTCTCTATTTTCAGGTTGGGAGTTAAAAGGACTTCACTGCTACAAATTCTTCAATATAAGACATTCCTGGGAGAATGCAGGAGAATTGTGTAAAAGGTTAGCAAGTTTCTAAAAGCATTTTATTTTATAAAAATCGCAAAAGCAAAAATTCCTTATATTTTTTTACTTTCCTGATAGACATATTCCTTTTAAGTCATTTTGAAATGATGAACCTATCATAAAAACCTTTCATTTATTTCTTTTATATTATAAAACAAAAACCTTCAGATTTATTTGATTGGTAGTAATAAAAACCTTAAGACGAATAATTAAATCGTAAACGGTAAATCATTTTACTAAGGACAATGAATTAGAATTAATGCTTTTTCACTACTTCACTATTTAATTTTGAATTTATTCAACTGGTTTCATTATTTTGAAATTCACGAAACGGTCATAAAACTAAATGCAAAAAATTGTTGAATGCATACTTTTTAAGTACTTATTATAGATAATGTACAACATTTTGTATCCTACAGGTATGGCAGTGAATTAATGGTGGTTGACAGTTATGCGGAAAATAATATGACAGCGCATATGGTACCAACAAGCCCGAGCAATAATCATTACTGGATTGGTCTTGCCACTGTGGACGACCTCAGGACTAACACTTTGGAAACGACCGCGCACGCCTTAGTGTCCCAGTACGCTGGCTACTGGGACCTGAAACAACCTAATCCAAACGATGGAGAATGTGTAGATGCCCATGTATCAACAGAAAGTCAGTCTTGGGAGTTGACGACGTGTGAAACCCTTCTACCTTTCATGTGCAGGGCAAACGCCTGTCCCGCAGGTAATTTATTAAAATCTCTTGATTTTATGCCGAATACAAAAAAAACAAATTACTGAAAATTATCTACTACCCAATTACTTTATTACGAAATTGCAAAATGAATATTATTTTCCGATTTTTCAGGAACTTTCCATTGTTCTAATGGAAAATGTATTAGTTCAGCGTTCAAATGCGATAAACAAGATGACTGTGGAGATGCATCTGATGAAATGGATTGTCCCACAGAGTGTCATTATTATATGGCCAGCAGTGGAGACGTTGTTGCCAGCCCAAATTATCCACATAAGTATCCAGCACTCAGTGAATGCAAATGGACGCTCGAAGGTCCTGAAGGACAAAATATAGTTTTACAATTTCAGGACTTTGAAACGGAGAAATCTTTCGACACCGTCCAAATCTTAGTTGGTGGCAGAACCGAAGATAAATCGGTAAACCTAGCGACTCTTTCAGGCAAACAGGATTTGTCAAATAAGTTATTTGTGTCTGCATCAAACTTTATGGTTATCAAATTCAGCACTGATGCTTCTGTCGAACGAAAAGGTTTCCGCGCTTCTTGGAAAACAGAACCGTCTAACTGTGGAGGAATTTTAAGAGCTACACCCCAGGGTCAAGTATTGACTTCACCTGGATATCCTACGGGGTATCCTGGTGGATTGGAATGTCTGTATATAATTGAAGCACAACCTGGTAAGATCATTTCGTTAGAAGCTGAAGATTTAGAACTAGGAATGAAAGATTACATTGTGATCAAAGACGGAAATAATCCATCTAGTCCGGAATTAGCCAGATTGACAGGTGCAGGTGAAGAAAATAAAAACGTTGTTATATCTACCACTAATAATATGTACTTATATTTCCGAACAAGCTTAGGAGATAGCAAAAAAGGTTTTAACATGAGATATTCTCAAGGTTGTAGAGCTACAATTATTGCGACAAACGGAACATTCACTTCACCCGCTTACGGATTAGCTAAATACCCTAACAATCAAGAATGTTTGTACAGAATCAAAAATCCAGGTGGAGGTCCACTTTCTTTAAAATTTAATGAATTTAGCATTCATCCATCAGACGTGGTGCAAGTTTTTGATGGTACAAGCCCAAGTGGATTAAGATTGCATTCAGAAAATGGATTTACAGTAAAGCCTAGAATAACTCTTACTGCTTCTAGTGGAGAAATGTTGATTCGATTCTTTTCCGATTCATTACACAATGGAGACGGCTGGAAAGCAACTTTTTCAGCAGGTACAAAATATTGCTATGTAGTTATTCAATGTTATGTAATAAATAAAATTTATAATTATAAGTTGATCAAGCCAGGTTCTATTTAAAAAAAAAGGCATTTTTCTCAATGTTTTTAGATTGTCCACCTCTTCAGTCAGGTATTGGTGCCTTAGCTTCAAATAGAGATACTGCTTTTGGAACGACTGTAACATTTTCTTGCCCTATCGGCCAAGAATTTGCAACTGGAAAATCACGCATAACTACTAAGTGTCTCGATGGCGGAAAGTGGTCAACTACTTATATTCCTAGCTGTCAAGGTGAATTCGATATCCTTATATTTTTTAAGTTAAAATTATTCGTATTGATAAATAATGTCCATTCTTTTTAAAGAGGTATATTGTGGCCCTGTTCCTCAAATCGATAACGGATTTTCTATTGGATCAACTAATGTTACCTATAGAGGAGTCGCTACATATCAATGTTATGCCGGATTTGCTTTTCCAACTGGACAACCAATTGAAAAAATTTCTTGTCTCTCTGATGGCAGATGGGAAAGAACTCCAACTTGTTTAGGTAAGGTTTAAATCAGTCGAATATTAAATTTAGGTGTTATTAAATTTTGATTAAAATGTATTATTCAATTGCTTATATATATATTTTTAGCCTCACAGTGTGTAGCTCTTCCTGATGTTCCTCATGCTAATGTTACCATTTTGAATGGCGGCGGTCGGAGTTACGGCACAATAATTCGATATGAATGTGAACCCGGATACGTACGCTATGGCCGACCAGTCTTGTTATGTATGAGTAATGGCACTTGGTCCGGAGATGTACCGTCTTGCTCTAGAGCAATGTGTCCTCAGTTTCCAAAAATAAAGAATGGTTTTATCGTTGATCAAACAAGGGTGTACATGTACGGTGATGAAGCAAGAGTTCAATGTTTTAAAGGTGATCGTTGTTTTCATCACTTTAAAATGCATGCAATAAAGCTTTTAAGTGGCAACATAATCAGAACAGTAATTGCAAATTAAAATTGTAATATGTACAGGATACAAATTGAATGGACCCAGTGTACTTCGTTGCGGTCCTGATGAGGAGTTTGATTCACCGCCGACCTGCGATGACATAAACGAGTGCCATAGCAGTCAATGTGACACAGCTTCTACCGAATGTAAGAATACTCAAGGAGGTTTCTATTGCCCGTGTCGGCCAGGATTTGCACCCAGTCTTGACTGCAGACCCGTTGGAGACTTAGGAATGATAAGCGGAGCGATACCTGACGAATCAATAACCACGTCTACACCTGAGCTTGGTTATACAAGTGGGGTTAGTACAAAGCCACTTGAAAATTATCTCTTCATAAGATATTGAAAAATTAGTTTATTTCACATATAATTTTGATTTTTGAAAGAGGCATACACAATAAGATAACGTTTTCGATAGAAAAATTAAAGAATATACTTATATGAAAGAAAAATCCTTAAATAACTGTCATATAATGTACAACAAATGATCTCTATTTTACCATAAACACATGAATTCATGTTTTAATTTCTATCACTTAGAGGTTATTTTTATTAATACCTAATTAACATACGAATTAATTTTGCACTACACTTATATTACTTCATTCTCAATGATGGTCAACAGGCACGTATTATTTTACTCTTATTACACCATACACAGAAACAATTTATGCTATCTCATATTTGGACAAAGAAAAGCTCCAAGACGGATAATAGACCAGGGTTTACTATTTTTTAGGCATTATATAATCGCATGGTGCCTCAATTATAGTAACAATTTAACTCTTAATTATTTTAAACTACTAACAAAATAATTAATAAGAAAAGTATCACACGTATGCTTTTCAGTGGTAAGTAATATTCGTTCATAAAAATTGAATCAATCCAGTGGAGATGGAATCCTTGCGTCATATAGTATGAAGCGCCCTCAAAAAATAGATATAGGTATAGTAGTATGAGAGACTGGTTTGATTTTAAGAAAAAGCTGTAGTGACTAATATATAAAAGGAAATATTGATGTGGTCTAGTTATCTTTATATATATAGTTAGATTTATTTAACCATTTGAAAATGAAAATGCCCACCCAAAATGAATGTTTTATAGAAAAAAAGAAAACGAGCATGTTAGAAAATCGTATTCAGGTAAAATTATCAATTGCATATTAAACAAAGTCAAATAAGCTTTAACACACACACTTGCATGGACGATCGATGAATGACTGACTGTGAAACAAAAGGAAATATGTATGTAAATCGTACCAAATGGAAATCTCTGGTTTTAATTCATCCTCTGGAAAATACGCGTGAGCTATGTTAATGTGTGTGTGTTATTTTTGCGATATCTTTCTAAAACCTTTATTTTTAGATGATCCGATTAAACAACGGAGGCGGTTGGTGCGGTAACAATCTAGAAGCAGGAGCAAATTGGATTCTAATCGATTTAAGAGCACCGACAATAATTAGAGGTTTTCGTACGATAAGTGTTATGCGCGCTGACGGCAACGTTGCTTTTACATCAGCTATAAGAATACAGGTATATTCCGATTTCTATAAGAACTATATTGTCGATTCTATTCTTCATATTTCATTCTACATTTTCTAGAATGTCCTTAGTTCGCTAATGAATCTATTTTTATTAAACATTTCATTTTCAGTATACAAATAACCTAACAGACGTATTTAAAGATTACACCAATCCGGATGGCACAGCGGTTGAGTTTCGCATTTTAGAACCTAGTCTTTCCGTACTCAATTTACCAATGCCAATTGAAGCACAATACGTTAGGTTCAAAATTCAAGATTATGTAGGGGCACCTTGTTTAAAACTTGAAATTATGGGATGTGCTAGACTCGAGTGTTTGGACATAAATGAATGTAATGAAAATAATGGGGGCTGTGATCAGAAATGTATCAATACGTAAGTATCATGATAATATATAACATAAATCAAAGTAAATTTTAATGATAACTATGTACATATAATAAATTAAACTTACAGACCTGGAAACTTTTCATGTGGTTGCAATATTGGTTTTGAGCTATATTCCTCTAACGGTACTGCTGGGTTTGCAATCGAATCTTCAGAAACCGGTGACCGAGATGGTGACACCTATCAAAAAAATAAATCTTGTGTACCAGTTATGTGTCCATCACTATCTTCACCTGAGAATGGAAAGATACTGTCTACGAAAAACTCTTATCATTTTGGAGATATTGTGCAATTCCAATGCGATTTCGGATATGTTATTTCTGGATTCGCTTCATTACTTTGCACTTCTAGTGGCACTTGGAATGGCACGGCACCAGAATGTCAATGTAAGTAAAGACTTAAAATTACTGTTTTAGATTTATGTTAGAAAATATGATACACAAATTACTTTTTACTTTCTCTATTATAGATGCTAGGTGTGTGACCCTATCAGACGATAAAAACGATGGGCTCAAAATAATCCGATCAGATCCCGAAAGTGTATTAGTACCATATCGTGATAACGTCACCATTACGTGTACATCTTCTGGTCGTCAACTTAGAAACACACTTACAGCTGGTTTCCGTCAATGTGTTTATGATCCTAAACCGGTAACTTATTTTTTACTTTTTCATATATAATATTCTATTTTTGATTAATTAAGAAACTATCTCAATCATTTTATTGATTTAGGGTTTACCTGATTATTGGTTATCTGGAGCTCAACCTCAGTGTCCAAGAAAAGATTGCGGTAACCCTATGCCCACACCTGGAGCAGAATATGGAAAATATATGGATACCAAATATCAAAGCTCTTTCTTCTTTGGTTGCCAGAACACATTTAAACTCGCAGGTCAAACTGGCAAACACGATAATGTTGTAAGGTAAAGCATTTATCATTATATTCGTATATATATATATATATATATATATATATATTTTAAAAACTGTGAATTGTTTAACACGATAAATTATATTAGGTGCCAAGCAAATGGTATATGGGATTTCGGCGATCTTCGTTGTGAAGGACCTGTATGTGAAGATCCAGGGAGACCTGCAGATGGATATCAAATCGCAAGAAGTTACGAACAAGGTTCAGAAGTGCTATTCGGATGTTCAAGGCCCGGATATATCCTAATAAACCCGAGACCGATAACGTGTGTTCGCGAACCTGAATGCAAAGTAATTAAACCTTTAGGCTTAGCATCGGGAAGAATTCCTGACTCCGCAATAAACGCCACATCTGAGCGACCTAATTACGAAGCTAAAAACATACGTTTAAATTCAGTGACTGGTTGGTGTGGAAAACAAGAACCTTTCACGTACGTGAGCGTTGACTTAGGCAAAATTTATAGAGTTAAAGCAATACTGGTCAAAGGTGTTGTTACTTCTGACATAGTAGGCCGTCCGACAGAAATCAGATTATTCTACAAACAGACTGAAAACGAAAATTACGTTGTATATTTTCCTAATTTCAACCTTACAATGAGAGATCCTGGTAATTACGGTGAACTAGCTATGATTACACTTCCGAAATATGTTCAAGCTAGATTTGTTATTCTTGGAATTGTCAGTTTTATGGACAACGCCTGCCTGAAATTTGAACTTATGGGTTGCGAAGATAGCACTACCGAACCCCTACTAGGATATGATTACGGTTACTCTCCTTGTGTCGGTAAGTCAAATATACATTTACATTTATATTCCATTGATTGAAATTTTATGAAAATTTTCTCTGTTACAGACAATGAGCCACCTGTATTCCAAAATTGTCCTCAGCAGCCTATTATTGTGCAAACGGATATCAATGGTGGTCTTCTACCAGTTAACTTTACAGAACCTACAGCAACTGATAATTCTGGTGCTATAGCAAGATTGGAGGTTACTCCTCAACATTTCAGAACTCCTATTCAAGTATTCCATAACATGGTTGTAAGATACGTGGCTTTCGATTTTGATGGAAATGTAGCTATATGTGAAGTCAATATTACCGTGCCCGATTATACGCCTCCACGTCTAAGTTGCCCACAAAGTTATGTTATAGAATTAGTTGACAAACAAGACAGTTATTCAGTAAATTTTAATGACACAAGAAAAAAAAGATTAATGCAACAGATGCTTCTGGTGAAGTTTATCTTAAATTTATACCCGATCGAGCAGTAATTCCGATACGTGGTTACGAAAATGTTACTGTTATCGCAACAGATAAATATGGCAACAAGGCACAATGTCATTTTCAGGTAAATATATTTATATAAATCTCTAAAAAATGGGCATTGGGCAATAAAACGAAACTCATAAATATTCCCTTAAAATAAATTCTAGGTATCCGTACAAGCGACACCTTGTGTAGATTGGGAACTAACACCTCCTACTAACGGTGCTCTCAATTGTTTACCCGGAGATCGAGGAATTCAATGTATTGCTACTTGCAGTCCAGGCTTCAGATTTACAGACGGAGAACCCGTCAAAACATTCTTATGTGAGACTAAACGTCAATGGTCACCTACAGCAGTCGTACCAGATTGCGTCTCAGAAAGTAATTAATAAAAACTATTTATTTATTTTTATAAAACCTTCCATTAATATAAATCTAAAAATTACTTGTACTCTTTTCAGATACTCAGCAAGCTGCATATCATGTTGTGGCTGGTGTACAGTACAGAGCTCTTGGTGCAGTTTCTAATGCTTGTTTGCCACAATATAAAGATTTACTTGCGCAATATGACAATATATTAAATGAAAGACTTAGTCAGCGCTGTTCTGCGGTCAACGTTAACATTAATGTAACTTTTGTTAAGGCCATGCCCAGCTTAGTTGATGAAAATGTTGTGAAAATGGATTTCATTCTTGCTATTACACCAGCAATTAGACAAATTCAGTTATACGATCTTTGTGGTTCTACCCTAAATCTTATATTCGATTTATCTGTGCCATATGCTAGTGCTCTTATCGAGCCTGTTTTAAATGTTTCAAGTATAGGAAATCAGTGTCCTCCATTACGAGCCATTCGAAGTACGATTTCAAGAGGTTTTACTTGTAGCGTGGGTGAAGTATTAAACATGGACACGAATGATGTACCCAGATGCTGTAAGTATATTTGTATGTACTATTGACATTTTTTAATTTCATATTTCACCATGAATTATATTTCATCTTTAGTGCATTGTCCTGCCGGTACCTACGCAGGAGAAAAACAAAAAGCATGTACAATGTGTCCCCGTGGATATTTTCAAAATCAAGCCCGTCAAGGTTCCTGCTTAAAATGTCCACAAGGTACTTTCACAAGAGAAGAAGGTTCAAAAGATATTAACGACTGTATTCCCGTTTGCGGTTACGGTACATACTCTCCTACAGGCTTAGTGCCATGTTTGGAATGCCCTCGGAATAGTTACACGAGTGAACCTCCTATAGGTGGCTTCAAAGATTGTCAAGCTTGTCCAGTAAATACATACACGTATCAACCTGCAGCTTCCGGACGTGACAAATGTCGAGCCAAATGTCCTCCGGGCAGTTATTCTCCTACCGGCTTGGCACCATGTTCTCAATGTCCAAGGAATTTCTACCAAAACGTAATTGGTCAAACTTCGTGTATGGAATGCCCAACAAATATGAGGACTATTGGAACCGGTACAACCGGATTAGAAGATTGTGTGCCTGTAGAATGCTCAAATAGCGCTTGCCAACATGGAGGATTATGTGTGCCAAAAGGTCATGGTGTACAATGTTATTGTCCAGCCGGATTTTCTGGTCGCCGATGTGAAATCGACATTGATGAATGCGCTAGCCAACCTTGTTATAATGGAGGCACGTGCACAGATTTACCTCAAGGTTACAGATGCTCATGCCCACCAGGGTATGGTGGAAAAAACTGTCAAGAAGAGAAATCAGATTGTAGAAACGATACATGTCCTGAAAGAGCAATGTGCAAAGATGAACCTGGATACGACAATTTTACCTGTTTATGTAGATCTGGATATACCGGTGTCGACTGTGACATTACTGTAAGTTTCAAGCCTTCACACATGTTTTGATTACGAATTCTAAAACAGATTTCAAAATGTACCGATAACGATATATGTACATATATTTTTTTTTTCAGATTAATCCATGCACTGCCAATGGAAACCCCTGCACAAATGGAGCTACGTGCATTGCTCTTCAACAAGGACGATACAAGTGTGAATGTTTACCTGGATGGGAAGGACAACTATGTGAAATTAACACCGACGATTGTATAGAAAAACCTTGTTTACTGGGTGCCCCTTGTACTGATTTAGTAAATGATTTCAGTTGTTCCTGTCCACCAGGTTTCACAGGAAAACGATGCCACGAGAAAATTGATCTTTGTGGTTCTGAGCCTTGCAAACACGGAATATGTGTAGATAAATTGTTTATTCATCAATGCATATGTGATCCAGGCTGGACTGGACCATCTTGCGATATTAATATTAATGAATGTGTTATATCCCCTTGTGAAAATGGAGGTCAATGCATTGATGGAATTGATGATTTTACTTGTAACTGTGAATCAGGATACACAGGCAAACGTTGTCAACACACAATTGATGATTGTGCTTCTAATCCTTGTCAAAATGGAGCTTCATGTGTAGATCAATTAGACGGTTTTCTATGCAAATGCAGACCAGGATTTATTGGTCTCCAATGCGAAGCTGAAATCGATGAATGTCTAAACGAACCCTGTAATCCCATTGGAACTGATCGATGTATCGATCTTGATAATAAATTCCAGTGTGAATGTAGGGAAGGCTTCACTGGCAAATATTGTGAAACCAATATAAATGACTGTGCCTCAGACCCTTGCTATAATGGAGGATCTTGTAAAGATGAAATAGGCAGCTATAAATGTATTTGTCAACCAGGATGGACAGGACACCGTTGTGAAAAAGATATAGGAACTTGTACAAACAGACCTTGTCAAAATAATGCTAATTGCATTGATTTGTTCCAAGATTACTTCTGTGTGTACGTATTGTTTTAAATACAATTTATTTTTCCTATCTTCATTTACAAGAATAAAGTTAACATTAAATTGTTGCAGATGTCCTAGTGGAACCGATGGAAAACAGTGTGAAACTGCCCCTGAAAGATGTATTGGTAGTCCGTGCATGCATGGTGGAAAATGTCAAGATTTTGGTTCAGGTCTTAACTGTTCTTGCTCTCTAGATTATGTAGGTATTGGGTGTCAATATGAATATGATGCTTGCGAGGCTGGTCAATGCCAAAATGGTGCTACATGCATCGATGAGGGTGAAGGGTATACTTGTATTTGCGCTCAAGGTTTTAAAGGCAAAAACTGTGATGAAGATATTGTAGACTGTAAGGACAATTCTTGTCCACCATCAGCTACTTGCATAGATTTACCGGGTCGATTTTACTGCCAATGTCCATTCAATCTTACTGGTGACGACTGCAGAAAAAGTAAGTAATAATCATTAAATGTATTAAAATAAGTATTTTGTAAAAATTTTATTGTGTTCTATATGAAATGATTTCGATTTTCAGCAATAAGCGTTGACTATGATCTTTACTTTAGTGATCCGTTAAGATCGAGTGCTTCTCAAGTTGTGCCATTTGAAACTGGATCAACAGACAGTTTAACCATCGCCATGTGGGTGCAATTCCTTCAGCAAGATGAAGGTGGAATTTTCTTCACAGCTTATAGCGTGAGGTGAATTAAAATTTAATTATAACACTTAACATATCTTTATTTTCTATCTCATTTTAAATAACTACTTAATTCGTTTATAGCTCCTCACATATTGCATTCAATAGAAGAACAATAATACAAGCTCATTCAAATGGAGTGCAAGTTTCTATCTTCCCAGAATTACAAGATGTCTATTTAAGCTTTGGAGAATACGCTACTGTTAACGATGGTCAATGGCATCATGTTGCTCTTGTATGGGATGGTAATAATGGCGGAGAACTGACATTAATTACAGAAGGCTTGATAGCAAGCAAAATGGATGGTTATGGTAGTGGAAGATATCTACCTAAGTAGTAAGTATTACTATGATTTAACAACAGTAACGTTATATAGTCACCGTTACCTAATAATTCGCTCTTGGATGCAAAATTCTGTTATAAGAACGCGGTCGAGGTATAGTTCAGCTCTAGAAGTTTTTTTTTATTGCAGCTTATGGGTTACGCTTGGAAAACCTCAATCGGATAATCCGAAAGCATATACAGAAGCAGGTTTTCAGGGACATTTAACGAAAGTCCAAATTTGGAACCGTGCATTAGATATTACCAATGAAATTCAAAAACAGGTCAGGGACTGTAGAACGGAACCAGTTTTATACGATGGTCTAATCCTCACATGGTCTGGTTATGAAGATGTGATTGGCGGAGTCGAAAGAATAGTGCCATCTAATTGTGGCCAAAGAGTATGCCCTAACGGTTATACGGGTACCAAATGCCAACAGTTGCAGGTCGACAAGGTAATATATTTATATATTATGAAAATAAAAGTATGTTTGTTCGAATGTTAGTCTTTCAGTCACGCTCGAACCTCTGATGGGATTGCAACAATTTTCCACTGAAGCAAATTATGCCCTGGATTAGGACATGCGATACTTTATACACAGAAATTTACATAAATATCAGAATAATATATTGAAAATAGCGTGAAAATTTAAATGATGAAATAAAATAATTATTACTAAGTTTTATCATACGCGCAGCAAGCGGATGGGAAACTGTTAACCTCTAATAAAAGGAAATTATAATAACATATTCACCACCGTTTTACGAATGCTAAATCTACTCGTAGACTTTGAAATTTAAATTACACTAAAAACTAATGAATGAATTTCGATGGCTTTCGTTGAACTTAGTAGAGCTCGCAATCTTTATATTATACTTTATCGCGTATTTTGATGATGACCTATGGATCTTTAAACTAAATTAAGAAATTATATCCGACTCTAGAAAAATATAATTATATTTCTTATTTCTTTAATAAAATTATAATAAGTTATGACTATTGTAGGTAGATAAAATCAATTTATTTTACAAAAGAGTAGATGCCGCGCTGGTCACTAATTTACGTCAATTTATAATAATAACTACAATGAATACGATTTCCGTTCTGGTTGCATAGTTTATTCCGATCCTGGTCTCATTTTTACTTCCAACCCTAGTCTTATTCTTAATTCTGATCCCGATCTCACTCCGAATTCTAATTCTGATCCCGCTTTCGATGTCAGTCTTCATCCTATTCTCGATCCCGAACATTTGTTTGAATCCGTTTGTTTGAAAACAAACCAAAGAAAGTCATTTGAATTTTTCATTAATCGTTTAACATTCAAATGCCGCTTTCTAGTTTTATTTAATTTTATATAATAAAAAGACTTATAGAGTACATTTGTAAGACTGTGTCTTACAAACCTGACGACAATTATATTGCTATAGTAGTAAAAGTTTAAATGAAAGAAAAATTATACAAGTTGTAACAGTCATTTTCTTATTTACTATAATGTCCGGCGATCAAATAATATTCTTTGACGCTAACCAGTTCCGATGTTTTTCTTTATATTTCTAAGCTAATAATTCATTAAAACCAAACTCAAATTTTATGCTTAACAGGAACCACCAACAGTTCAACACTGCCCTGGAGACTTGTGGGTGATCGCAAAGAACGGTTCAGCAGTAGTGAGCTGGGATGAACCGGTATTTAGCGATAATGTTGGTGTAGTCAAAGTCGGAGAAAAATCAGGGCACAGACCAGGACAGAACCTTGCCTGGGGTATATACGATATCGCCTATGTAGCTTACGACGCCGCGGGTAATGCAGCGACTTGCACCTTTAAAGTCACAGTTTTACGTAAGTAGAAGAATTCGTTACCCATTATATCCCAATGGAAAACAAGCGAGATCATTGCCTGCAATTTTTTCCGTAGCTGAATTCTGTCCGCCGTTGCCCGATCCACTCGGAGGATATCAATCGTGTCGCGATTGGGGAGCGGGTGGTCAATTCAAAGTATGCGAGATAGCTTGCCGTGACGGCTTACGGTTCTCACAGCCGGTGCCACCGTTTTACACCTGCGGCGCGGAAGGTTTCTGGAGACCAACGACTGATCCAAGTCTACCACTCGTTTACCCGGCCTGTTCACCCGCGACGCCAGCCCAACGAGTTTTCAAGATTTCCATGCTATTCCCAAGTTCGGTATTATGTAACGACGCCGGTCAAGCCGTTTTGAGGCAGAAAGTTCGCAGTGCAATCAATCAACTAAACAGAGACTGGAATTTCTGCTCGTATGCTGTCGATGGTAATGCAACAATAATATTTCATAATTTAGATTAGAAAAAATGCGATAGTTACCACAGCTCAATATTTGCGCATCATTTTTATAGGAACAAGGGAATGTAAAGAACTGGATATTAACGTGAAGTGCGACCATAGAGCCAATGTCCGACAGACGAGACAGGTATCTTCACCGCCTACGAACAATGCTGAAGACGCTTACGCTTTGGACGCGATCATACCTGTCGAAGAGTGAGTACTCGAACGTCATTTACTGAGTAGAATCGAAAATCTTTGATGAATGGCGAAAAATAAACCAAGGCCTTCGCCTTCAAGGTGTTGGAGACCTTGAATTATTAATAAACGAAGTAGATAGCATAAATACTTAGGCATTGGTGAAATAGCTTTAGAAAATATTTATGACGTCTCGGTAGTATAACAATAAAATTATATAGCATGTTATATTTCACATAGATTTTATACTTCTAAGTTACTGAAAAACTTTACCTACTGCACGATGTTGATCAATGAAATGGGAAACATTGCAACTATTCCGTTTGGAAAAATCTCACAAAGTACTAGCACTTTTCTGATTAGTTTCTTAAAATTTTACCTCTAATATTATGTAGATACACAGCTTTGTTATTCACACTCTTTCACGATTTGCATGTATTATCTGGCACCTAGGAGCAGAAGCAATAGGGAGGGGAGACAAGTGGGCGATACCTACAGTGTTGAAATCTCATTTCCAAGCATCAAGTAAGTATATAAAAATATGCCGCTTGCACTTATCACAGCCAACACATAAAATTATTTACATAAATACACATTTACTAAAAGATATGATAGTACAAATATCTCAATATAAGACAATTCTTATGGTAATATACATTGTAGACTCACTGAATTTGCTAAATGTGAGCAAAATTAAAATAAAGAACTAATTATATTTTAACATTGATTTAATCGTATTCATACAACAATGCATTTAAAAGCATCTAGTAAAAAACCAAAACTTCTACTCTTTTTATATTTTTATCATGCATTTTAAATATATTTTTAGAATTATTTGTAAGCTACCCTTCTAATTTTCTATGATTTACAAGAATATAGAGTATCATTATTATACATTTTATTTCACATTTTAAAAGTGGCCGAATCTAACATTGCGTCATCTTTTACACAAAATCCAATTTTTAATCTTTTGTTTAAAGTAAATATTATCAAATGTGGTGACTCTGAAATTAACACAAAAAGCGTTGCATTTAAATCAAATGTACGGGTTTCGAATTCGATTTATTATTCGATTATGGACGAACTGGCTTTTGAGTCAAGTCAATTTATAGCACTTACCGTGCCTCCGAGAGCACCTTAAGCCATCGATATTGGTGATCATCGCATTGGTGATAAAGGCCGTTAGATTGGTGATAAAGACCCAACCTGCACTGAGCCAGCGTGGTGAATTTAAGGTTCAATACCATCAATTTAATATAAGGAGGACTCTGGTAGAGCACAGACCTCAGCAATAATATGACTAAGAACTGACACAAAAAAAAAAACCAAAATATCTATTATAAACGAGCAATGACACAATTATTTAGGCCGTTATCTAATAATATAATGTGTTCCCCAGCGACCCGGTGATCCATAATGGCAACAACGAACGATCAACAGTACAAAGATTACTGGAGAAACTTATCCTCGAAGACGACCAATTCGACGTTCGAAACATTCTACCGAACACTGTCCCCGATCCGTCCAGCCTGAAGCTGATTTCGGATTACGCTTGCCCCATGGGGCAAGTTGTGGTGGACTCCGACTGCGGTAAATATAATAAATTATCTCAGAAATTCAACATTGAAGCTAAAGACGTGTCATTATTCATTTCAGTACATAAAATTTTAAATGCTATATGCTTATATTAATTTAGAATTTGATTTAAAAACCGTGTTTAACGATGTCTAACTGATAAGACTAAATAAACGCTGTATAAGATATTAATGAAATTTTTTGCATTTATTATATATATATATCTGCTGTAGAGTCTCTTATGGGGAGACCAAATGCGGAATGTTTAATTGTAACATTGAATGTTTTCGTTTTTCTTCCAGTGTCATGTGCTGTGGGCACGTTTTTGGATGTGGCGAGTGACTCGTGCAAGCCCTGCCCCGCGGGCGCCTACCAGTCTGAAGCCGGACAGCTGCAATGTACCGCCTGCCCGATCATAGCCGGTCAACCCGGAGTCACTCAAGCTGCCGGCGCGAGAAGTGCTGCTGACTGTAAAGGTAACGTCATTTTTAACCGACTTCAAAGGAGGAGATTATCAATTCGACGGTATTTTTTTTGTATTTATTACCTCAGAATTTTCGACTGAGTGAACCAACATCAATGATTCTTTTTTTATTTGAAAGCTGGTGCTTTCTGTGTGGTCCTATTTCAATTTCGTCTAGTTCTGACAATGGCATCCTTGAGAAAACCATATAAGCCTTAAATTTGCATTAAAAATGTGCGCGACAAATGACAAATATCTCAATATCACGCCAACCTGTTTCAATGATGTTTTTTTTTTATTGAAAGGTGTACTTAAGGGTAGTTTGATTAGGTTCTGATTATGGGATCCATGACAAAGTAACGGAAGTCTTCAATTCTTGGAACAAATTAACAATACTCGGCCGAATCTTTTATAGGCTATCCGGATATTTGAATCACCTACCATAACGACGTTATGGTCAAGTAATGGTCGTAATCGAATATGACGAATTCATTAACGGCTTACAGTAAGGGTGCGATCTATGAGCAGCATGTTTAGTAGGTCTACTCATATTCAGACAAAATAATTAGTGTACTTCACATTCTCTAAAAATCAAAAAATAAATAAAAATTTTAACAAAAAAAAAAACGACTTCAAAACAAAAACTATTCCAAAACAAATTATTATGCACGAAAAAGTAAAAAAATAATTGCTAATTTTTCAACAATAATCAATTACACTTATCAATATATAGTACGATCTGTATTCTCACCCAAGAAGGTAGATAGGCCCTATCCAAATTTAACTCAACATTACCTATGAATAACAAACAGTTATCAAAATATTTTTTTGAATTCCCTTAAGTAAAATGAAATGAAAAATATTAGATTACTTAAAAATCAATCAAATTATTACGACAATATAATGTAGTTACAATTATGGTTATTTTTGGAGTCAATGTCTATTGCTGGGTATATTGTAGTGTTTTCTTGACTGACACCGACTCCAAAAATAACAATAATAAAATTGTAACTACATTATATTATCGTAATAATTTGATTGACTTTTAAGTAGTCTAATATTTTTCATTATATTTTACTTAGGAGAATTCAAAAAAATAATTTGATAATTGTTTGTTATTTATAGGTATGTGTTGAGATAAATTTAAAGTGGATAGGTAGGTATCTATCTACCTTCTTGCGTGGTAAACACATAGATCGTACCTACATATTGATAAGTAGAAAAAGTAAGTTGATTATTAATATGTAGAAGAATACGCAATTATTTTTTTTACTTTTTAGTGCATATTAATTTGTTTTAGAATAATTTCTGTCTTAAAGTCGGTCTTTCTTTTGTTAAAATTTTTATGGTCAACGACATTATGAAAACATGAATAACTAAAGTGAATTTTTGAAAAATCGTAATTATAGTTAATCTAGTTTCAAAAATAAATTCGACGAGTACATAACACCGATATACGTTATATATAAATCGCTTTATGAACAAAAAATCGATAACCTTATATTTTATGGGTTACCTTGAAACACGATTAGGTATATCTCTATATTCGTTTTATTGATTTATACTTCAATATAGTTTAAATTTAACATTCCTTTAAGTAAGCACCGTATATTAATATAAAAATAATGAAGTAATCTTGGTGATATTAGTAACCAGAAAACTTGTTGTTATTACTCGAATTCAAAATATAAGTTTTGAATTGTCACATATAGACATAAAAAACTTATCCAATATTAAAACTTAGTCAGTTTAAATTATTTACAACTTAATTATCGTACAAATTATCGTACACCCAATCATATCCAAAAGATAGGAGTAAAAAAAATTTGAAATAACGTACACAACATGAATGGCAATGGACGAGACACATTTACAAGTTCCGTGAACCCGAAACTTGTAAAAGTATCTCATGTGAAAATGTACAAGAACATGGCATATTTTATTTCAAATTAACAATAGAACAAACGTTGGTTAAGCAATATTACAAAAAAAAAATAAACCGCCTTCACTTAGCTTTACTCGTTTATTTCATTCTCATATTATGAATATTTTATGCGTAAAAACGAGGAAACCTTATCCATCTTGTTTTCCCTTTCCGTTGATGATTTCCATGAATGATCTCTTAGCGTAAACAAAGATTAAGAGAATAAAATAGAATAAATAATAGTTGCACATTTTAATATCATTTAATACCATCAATAGGTACCATTACGCCACAAATTGTGTAAAAATGCTAAATAACTTTAAGCTGTTGAAAACGGAGTAAAATTTGGCTGAAAATAGAAATCAAGAGATTTGAGTTTTCTAGCACATTATTAAACCTGTATTTTAACTTCAGACTCATGTAAATAACTAATGTATCAAATTCAAATTCAACATATCTTTATTTCATAGGTTATAAAATAACTCTTGAAATATGTAAAATTTTTTTGCGAATTTACACTTTAACATTCGTTCGAAAGGCAGTTTTCTCTCAAGAAGAACGTGCAAGAAACTTAAGAGTAGCTCTTTTAAATTCATCACGCATAAATAAAACGAATACAAAATCGTCGATGATCGATACAATCTACTAAGAAGTCGAGTCGCTTATTATCTGCTAGATTAATTGAAACTGTTAAAGAAAATCTTAATTAGATCGCTGTTATCATTGCATCGATTAATAACTACTTTGATATTCATTTCCGACTCTGTTATTTTAATTTTAAAAATAGAACGGTAAATTGTTACCCCTTATTACTTGCCTTACGCTTATAATTAATAATAACGCAAATGGTTCATTATGTTCCCTCAAAACCTTTTCTAACTCTTAGTTTATTTAAGACACTACATGCATCGAAGGGACGAAAAAGGAACCTATCCCTAAATAACGGCTTTTTTTTAACGGTATGCCACAGAGTCACGAACGAAAGAACAGATTTTGATGAACTTCGATTGTAATTAAACGATAATATAAAACGATAAAACGACGTATACCAACTTACAAACCAAAATTAAAAAAAAAAATGTTTTTTCCTTTCTGTTTTTACACATACTTCGACTGATCCTTCTGCTTTTTATGTATTTGTACTAACCGATTCAACAATATTCACAATATTACTTAATAGTTACATACACTATTTATAAATGTTGTATTTAGTTAATGTGTAAATACTTTTTCAGAACGCTGCGCTGCAGGCAAATATTATGATGCCGAAGCTGAACTGTGCCGTCCTTGTGGCCACGGTTCGTACCAGCCGCGAGAGGGCGCCTTCTCTTGTATCTCTTGCCCTCGGGGGCAAACGACGCGCGCTAGTGAGGCTGTATCAGCTGCCGAATGCAGAGATGATTGTCCTTCAGGTAACCAAAGCTAATGTATTATAATGAAAAATTAATGTAGATACAAATATAAACAAACAATTTTCTTGAATTGTTGGAATGGTGGCCTATAATGGTTTCATCGATAATAAAGGCGATATTTAGATTAAAATAGTGGTTCTCAAAATGTCATCGATTTCTAAAATATTTTGACTTTAAATGGAATTTCGGGTCCAAATGAAAAGAATATTTAATACGGTATATGCTTCAGTTTCACCAGCATGTGTAAATCGTTGTCCACGAAGATCAGCTTCATTGTTTGATATAATCTATGATTTAACGACGAGATATCGCCCAATATAGTTAAATTTCCATATTTACTTGAATGTTAACAAGCTCCGTCTGTCCTGACATGTTACTAAAAATTAAATCATCTAAACATTCCACATAATATATTTTTCGTTTATTTCATTTCCAAAGCTTATTTCATGGTCTATTAAGCAAATATCAAAACTGTACACGTAATAAACGTAAACAGATACACGTAGGATCAAAAATAACACTTCGCTGGGTAGGTACATGAAAACAGGGTAACCTTATAATGCCTACACCGTATCCAATCATCCCATGAAATTCATACATAGCGGAAGATACGATGTTCTTTACTATATTTTTCGTTTCATGTATTATTTTTTCGGTATCAAAAACAATTAAAATACTTATAGACAAATGCGTAATTACATTGCCGTGCGTGTTGTTCATATTTGGAATTAATGACAAACATAATCCAAAAACATTCAAAATTATTCTAAATATGAGAAATGTGAACCTTTTACTCAAATTCTTGCTAAGCAGCATTGTTAAAAATGCTTTAATTCGTGCTATTTTCCAGAATAAATTTTGCCTTTTGCATTAGTTTATTGACTTGGTAATATCGGTCACTGTAAACTCTATATTTGTTTCGTATTTCTCTATATTATTTGTATGTAACTGTAAAGGCTCCTTAAAATAATATTAATTTGCAGGCGAACAGTTAGGCAGTGAGGGTGGTTGTGAACCATGCCCACGTGGCACGTGGCGAGCATCAGGAGCCGGCGCCGCCTGCGTGTCTTGCCCACCCGGAACCACGACTCCTAACAATGGCGCAGCGTCACCTGATCAATGTTCCTTACCAGTGTGCCGAGCAGGTCCGTACTGCCACCTTCAATGTACTAAATATGTCATATAGATAATTTACAATCTGTCCAACCATAAAGTTCTCTTGAAAAAGAAATACTTCTTCAGAGGTGTGTATAGTGTCAATGGACTTGATCGTCATTAGACTTTCAAATAAACAAGAACGAATTAATTCGAATGAGAGTTGAGCACCGAGAGTTCCATACGATTACGTATTAAAAAGTTTCTTCAGCTACAAAGCTCCATATTAAAATTTCGAATATAAATGTTTAAAATTTTATAAAATAATGTTTTATTTATTAAATACTAATCCATAAATATTTTTCAAATTTAGAGCTGAATAAAAAGTTGATAATATGATTTTCTTAGAAAACTATAGACACTAGAATTGACTTTTGTTATTATAACATCAGATTTTCTATTAGTATAGGTTATTTCTAGTTTTTAACTTTCAAAGTTGCGAAAAAGTATGTAATAGTAAAATGGTGTCCTACAGGACACATGCGTATATTTTTTTGCTACGAAGATATAGTCATGATTATTTTTGAACTGTACGAGTAATAAAACTATTTGTGGTTTCATAACTAGAGGATTAGAAAAATGAAACCTAAATCCTATATAAACATTAATATATAAATATGAGCCTTAGCAAGAAACCTTATTTCGGAACCAAACCTGAACCTATAAGTAGTACATTGCAAATATACCCTCCGTTTACTGAATTCATTTAAATACGATTCTTTATTTACAGGTTCTTACTTAAACGAGACCTTGAACACTTGCATACAGTGCAAGAGAGGCACATACCAATCAGAAGCCCAACAGAAAGCTTGTATACCTTGCCCAGTTAATACTAGCACACGAGACCGGGGAGCGGTAAGTCATTCTTTCTGTCAACGTATACATATGTTTCTTTTCTGATTCATTCATTTTGAAGGTTTAAGAATTCAAATTATTAAGATTATTGCCTTTAAACCACGAATTAATATTCAACAAGATTCTAAAACCCACGTTCCCATAAGAGAAGTCTAACAGAATATGCGCTACAAGAATCTAGCGGGTCCTAGCTCTAAATACAAGAAAAGAGACTCGGCCAAAAGCACCCAAAACATAGATAAGAGGGCAGTTTTAAACATCTTGAACTATATCAAAATATGGAATAACTTATCTTATTTATCTACTGAAATCAACGTAAATACCATAGACACACAACCACCATTTTTCTTATATGCCATCTTAGAACATTTTAACGACGTTAAAATATATATCGTATATTAAAACTGTAAAAGAGCAAAGAATTAAAAGTACTTTCCTTAAAATTAATTAAAAGGTACTATTACTGTGGAACACTCTCACGGCGAAGTAGAAATCATTAATAATAATAACATATGATTAGTTTCTAAAATGAAAATTTATAATATCGATCGAGTCATTTTATATTAGGAGTTTCGGATATATTCCAGTTTGTTTCCCATTAATATATTACATGAATTTTTACGGGCGAGTAGATAACTTTTTCAATTATAATGAACATATTATATGGTACCTCTAATTTACTTATACATATCCAAAGACATACTTAAGCTGTCTTACCTATATCGATATCCATGTTGAATTGTCTACATCGACTTCGGATACGTTTTTACAAATATATGTGCATAAATAATTAATAAATACAATGCAGTACCATAAACAATACAATTCATGCGTTATTCATGTAAGATGTGTACTTCCATAAATTAGATATGCCCTTATTAAGTGAAAAAATGTCAAAAGAATTGTTTATAAATAGAACCTGTTCATTTTTCAGACGATGGAGTCAGATTGCACGAACCCATGCGAAAGTAGCGGGTCAGAAATGCATTGTGATACAAACGCCTACTGCTTACTCATACCAGAAACCAACGAATTCACATGCCAATGCAAACCCGGCTTCAATTCGACTGGAAGGGAATGCAAAGGTATAGACATCTTTCAATACTTAGGTACACTACATAATTTGACAAAAAGATATTTCTAACATTCACTTAACAGAAACAAATTGAAATTTGAAGGTAGTGTAAGTTTTTCTCAAAAAACATTGGACTTCTAAAACAGATCCGCTTTAAATATTTTAGCGTCAATCAAATATACCCACTCCCGTTTAATGTTTTTGTTTAATAAACAAACACACGAAAAAATTATAATTATTGATTAGTATATTTTGTATAGTTTGTATTAGTATAATTTGGTACTGTCTTCAGTACTAATAAAGTTGTAATAATTCCATTAACTTTAAATAAATACCGTGGCCTAAAAAATTGCACTCCTTGTCAATAGTGCTGAAACTGAATAGCTATAAATTAGTTTCTGGTACCATTGAATCAATAGAAGCTTTCTGCATACAATGCACTGACAGCATAGTAATCGAACTTAGAATTAATATCATAAATTATACCGTTACAGACGTCTGCGAATCCTACTGCGATAATGGCGGTGAATGCGTGAAAAACACACGCGGTGAACCGTCATGCCGCTGCATCGGATCTTTCACAGGCAAAAACTGCCGTGACAAGAGCGAGTTTGCGTACATCGCCAGTGGGGTAGCCGGTGGTGTAATATTCATCATATTCCTAGTGCTCCTAGTTTGGATGATATGCGCGAGGTGATTTTTTTCATTTCTGTATCACTAGGAACTATATATATGTTTTCTATATTGCTATAAAAATAAATACTCGATATAGAATATAACATTTAATAAAATGCGCTCAAAAAATATTATACTAATTTCTAACATTTGAAGTGTATTTCCTAATTTGAAATTCTTGTATTTACTCTAATACATATATCATTCAATACAGATCAACCACAAAAAGAAGGAACCAAAGAAAACGTTGACTCCGGCTATAGATCAAAACGGGTCACAAGTAAACTTCTACTACGGTGCTCACACACCGTATGCAGAATCCATTGCGCCATCGCATCACTCCACTTACGCGCATTACTATGACGACGAGGAGGATGGATGGGAGATGCCGAACTTTTACAACGAAACGTATATGAAGGAGAGTTTACACAACGGCGTAAACGGGAAAATGAACAGCCTGGCGAGATCTAACGCTAGCATATACGGAACCAAGGAGGACCTGTACGACCGGCTCAAAAGGCACGCGTACCCGGGTAAGAAAGGTGAGTGGATAGTGAAATGTAGTTCACTTTGTACAATTATTTTGGGACCTAATGGGCACATTTAACATAGCATTATTAGCATAGGTATATATTAACATGAGCAATGATGGCTAGTTATTTACAAACGTAGTTAATACATGCTTGTGTAATGGGAGATCTATTAATTAATGGAAACCTCTATTATTACAAACGCAAAGGGTTCTGGGTCCCGTAAATTCTCATCAAATCTCTTTTGAACTGGAGGAGGTATATTTGAAAACCTCACGTTAATTTTCAAAGAATATGCATTATTATATAGATAATAAAAGAAGAATATTTTTCTTTTATTTAGAACAATTTTATTTTTCTTAAAACGGAGTAATGTATTTTACTTTATATACAGAACTTAATTTTACAAAACTAAAATAAATTCGTTTGTTTTTCTGCTTTATAAAAATAAATTTAGTCCTTTAATAACTATAGCGTAAATCTTACGTGAGGGAAGGGGTGTTCATCAAATCTCAACAATTGAGTAAGATTAAAATTGAAAAATAAATAGCTCACGTAATTAATGGATGTTCCCTAAAATGTATACTTTTTTCTCACTATTTTTTATAATTAGAATCTTTATAAACTTTGATTTTTTTAGATATGGCCATCAAATAAGTTTGTTCTTGTTGTAGGTACATCGTTGCTTTTCATATAAACTGTAGTTTTTACATCCTACATTATTTTATTTATTGAAATTGCTTTCTAAACGCAAATGCTTTAATAATTTATTTATTTGACAAACAAGTTGATGTAACTAAACACAAAATTAAAAAGTTACCATTCTTAATGATCATGAAAATGATCTAAATTCATAATATAAATATTGACCTCGTTTCCATCATTGTGAGTCAATTATAAACATTATTTATGTGTATTAGTGCGCTTGTGGCGACACAACTGATCAACAAGGTGATGCAATGACGGCTCCTTGTTTACAGATAAGAGTGACAGCGACAGCGAAGGTCAATAAAGGAGGGCAGAGACGCTGCGTTGTGTTCTGGTCAAACTTACGTAACTATGTCGTGCTACGTTCAATTTCCGATTAAGTCAAAATAATTGTTGTCAATTTGGTGACGACGTCATACGCAAGTCATCCATTCTCGTTCCATTTCATATTTTTTACCGCAATCGTTGATCGCAATAAACATAATTGTAAATGACATTGCAATAAATTGTCATTTTGAAGGTGTAAAATATACTAAACATTCACCAAATTTTTACTTACAGGGATTTCAATATTTTTGAAGGATAAATTAAGTATGTCTTTGTTTTCTTGGAAGTGTGCTATGATACACTTACCAATATTTTCTGAAGAAATTTACTTGGCTACAAACCTTTTAACTTGATAAGAAATGTTTTATGTGATGTAGCCACACAAGAGTAGGTAAACGTGTAAATGTATATTTTTAAGACAAAGATCTAGGACTTAGTCATTAAGTAGTTAACTAATGGTTTTCTTGCGTATGAACATTTAGAGAATTGAACAACTTCTAAATTTGTAAATCGTACTTAATGATTGTATTTTAAGACAATGTAATAATTTTAGCTTTATTTTATTTGTAATTTTATAATAAAGTTTACATATATTAACACACTCACTGTTTAAATATTGAAGCCCCACCAAATACTGTCACAAATTTAAACAATTGAATCTTAAAAATGAATTACTTATTTTCACTCTTGAAACAGTGAATGTGTTGATAGAGGGAATGAGTTGTATGAAAAAAACTGCTCAATTATTTTAGGCGCACACTGCCATAAAATAAAGGTATCTCTTTTATTGTAAAAAAAATTGATTCCATTTTTCAAATAACAGCATTCCTTAGTTCAAATATTATAGAATTGTAAATAATACTTGATCACAAAATGTGTATAATTATGGACATTTGTAATGTAATCATTTCAGTATTGATAATAGTACTTCCTGTATAAAAAAAAAAGTATATTTTGAGAATATTTAGTTTTAGAAAATATAATAACAGTGAAATTTCTTTATCTTTTGAGAACACCAGATATCCTATAGATAAATTTATGCCGAAAACATATTTAAACTTTAAAAATGTAGTCAATTTCACAATATTAATCACTACTATGCTTTACATTACCTAATTAATACCAAATAAAGCCATAAGCTTTGTCACCAATTATAACTTACAACTTAATTGTTGTCTACAGTAAGGTAAATATTTAAAATATTAATTTTGTAGTTTCCACAAAATTATTAATTATGATGATATCTACTTAAAGAAATGTAACCCCCAGTTTAATCCGATTAATTATTCGCTAATTCTCCTTAAAATGCAAATTAATTTCGCAGTAAGTAACTCGTGTTATTTTCGACTTAAAACTTCTAAAGACATTAAAAAGTATTTGTTTTTCGAATCTTCAGTGAATAAAGAAAAAAATCAAGAAATTACTTATTATAAAGTGGTAGTTCACAGCATTTGGTGAACTCCATTACACGTTTTATATTCAATAGATGATATAGCGATTTCATTATATTAAAATATTTCTGTTAATGAAATTTTTAGGTTCTTTATTGTGTCCAATTATGTCAAATTGATATAAGTCCAAATTCATTTTGGATAATACTGATATTTTTACATAGATAACAATTCACATAATTGTATTATAAACATGACTGTATTTTAAATTTTACTTGTGGCAAATGTTTTTGTGTGAAAATGAATGAAGTGTATATGTGTGAGAGATTATACAAAAATAGATATACATGCTCTGTTAATAGCAAAAATGACATGTTTGTTATTTAATAATGGTAGTATATAAGCAGTCAATATTAATTTACTTTTCATGCATATTCTGTACATACTATGTAAGATTTCTTTTTTAAAATACCGTATATTTTTGTGTAATCTGATAAATTTCCCATTTAGCATCATATCGATGGACAGTATGCAAAGCCATATTTATATTATTTATATATTTTAATCTTTCTTATATTAAGAAACAAAAAACTACTGTTTTCTTGACATGAATATTTTGCAATTTACCTTATTAAATGGTTCATATTAACAAACATTTTTTCACAAAGATATAATGAAATAAATTGCATATTCTAATTGCTATCTTCATTTATCCCTTTATAGATAATATTGCTCCAATATCAAAATCTATCTAAAACTATAAACAATCAAACAGGTACAGAACATTTTAATGTTTACAACATGCCTACGAAAAGTAATGGAATAACACATTAAAACTGATAAAATACCAGTTGTAGCCGGTTTGTCACTGAACAAACATTATCTGCATTTTATTTGATGACTTGTATTTGTATGTATATCAGTGATAACCTTGACATCAACTATAGAATAAAGTATTTCATCATTCAGTAAGTATTTACAGGTAAATTAAAAATACAGGAATATAAATGTACTTTTTTAAGATTTTTTTTTGTTCTTATAATCTTATTACAATTATTCACCTTCATATAAAATCCTGAATCTATGCTTTTCGCCATAAAGTAGACTTAGAAAATAATTTTAAAATAATCAAATTTTGCTAAATCATTTTAGAATAATTAAATTTAGCAAAATAATTTTAGAATAATCAAATTCAGCTGTCTTATTTTATTATAACATTATCAAGAAATCAAATTCATTTTCAAGTGTGTGTAGACGAAAATTTAGACAATGAAACACAATAAGATCAAAATCATAAAAATATATTCAATCAATAAGTATATAACTGATTAACAAGATAAGTCCTAAAATACAAATTTTATACTTTACAAAAATAACAATGTCAACTTTTAATGTTTGTTTTTCTGAATAACATAAATAATTCTTAACCTCTAAAAGGAATTTAAGAAACAA
Organism: Eumeta japonica; assembly: GCA_005406025.1. NCBI lineage: Eukaryota > Metazoa > Arthropoda > Insecta > Lepidoptera > Psychidae > Eumeta > Eumeta japonica. The sequence continues at coordinate 207,767 of BGZK01000110.1, forward strand.
TTTTACTTAAATTCTAAAATTCACATGGTTTAATTTAATTGGACCCAACATTTTAGTTTAAATTACAGCCATTTTGGAATTACAGGAAGCTAGCGGAATGTTTTACAGGATAAAATTATTTTTTAAGACGTTTTGATTTACTTGGCTTGGTGTTTCATTTGGAAATTTTTCATATAATCGACAAGTATATCCACTTCTTCCATAGTCACTGCATTGTATGTAGAAGCTCTTATTCCACCCACATCTCTGTGAAGCCAAACATAAATATGTATTACACATCTCCCTTTACAAACTACCTCAAAAAATATCAAATAATATAAGAATATTGAACATGAGATCATATTAATTAAAAAATATATCCTGACAATATCAAATTTACAAAAGAATACATATATATATTTTATAAGTTCTTTTTTTAACATCTTTTACAATGTAACAGTATCTCCATAAAAATAAAATTGTAAAGTTGTGACGATAAAATATTTTTAAAAAGTAAAATAAATATGGCCAATTAACACTTGACAACAATTTATCTCTTTTATCTTTTTAAGATACATTTGATAACATTCTTTACCAAAGTTTATCATAATGTAATCATTTTAAGACTTGCGTCATATTCCAAATGGTTCTTTATTACGTTTAAGAAATAATTCATTTTGAAAAGAAACAATAATAGCAGAACATCAATATATCTATATCAGAAAGGCTTAATGTTAATTACTTATTTTTATAAAATGAAGTACTAATGAGACTTTTTTTGTAAAGGTTAATAATAACAATGCTAACACTGGATAAAGCATGCATATATGACTATTCATAAAAAAATTCTTGTCCATGAATTTTCAAAGATATATACAGCATCATCTGGTCCCCCAAATTAAGCAGAGGCTTGTACTATGGGTACCAGATAATTGATATACTACATATATACTTTTTTGTTAATATATACACATAATACACCCAGACCCAAAACAAACTTTAACTTAGTTAAATAAATGTTTGTCTTATGTTGTAATCGAACCCACACCCACAGCGCTGAAAACTGCGATAATCAGGCAGTCTAAAATATACACATTATAAGTTCAGTCTGGATTTCAATATACCTTTGTCACTAATATTGAACTAGGGTAACCTAAATAACAACTTTTAACAACTTAAGTGCTTTATGAAAATACATGTTTATATAAAGGCAAAACAAAGATTTTCATTAGCAAAATCATTAAAATGGCAATCGGAAAATTTTCATAAACACAATTATTAAATAGAAAATCTTTTTAAAAAAATATTTTTTAAAAATCTATAAAACAATTTTTAATAAATATAATAATAGTAACTATCGGACAAAATTAAAGTAATAATAAAATACATATCAAGTGGTTACCTCACCATCGAGGTATACCTTTCCAAAATCTTTTATTGTTAGCTTGGGCTTTGAGCTCTCCAATATTGGCCTTGTGCAATTTGAAGGGTATTAATGACCTTTGTCACCAATGCTATGACAATATTGAGAATCAAATTTTAAAGTACTCTTCAAGGTATAAAGCAAGTGGTTTAAATTGACTTAAGTTAAAAACTATGGTCTATTCGCTCATGGTTAGGATTGGCTCAGGTACCTTGTGAATAGAAAGCAATACTATTAACCATTGAGCCATCATCGCATTCTATCTAATAGGTACAATTAAGAACTAAAAAAAATATTACCTGTGTCCTTTCAGTTGAATCAACCCCAAAGCCTCTGCGCCCTTCAAAAATTCCTTTTCAAGAGCTTCATCACCATTGTGAGAACCAATTCGGAATGGTATATTCATCTTACTGCGACAAATGCGATGCACAGGAGCATGATAAAAACCTTCAGATTCGTCAATCAACTTGTAAATTTTGCTTGATTTTATCAGTGCATTTTTAGCCATTTCTTCAAGCCCTCCTTGTCTCTCAATCCACTCTAATACTTTACCCATGATATATATCCTGAAATAAAATTCATTTAACTAATGTTAAACATTCACAAAACAATATTATAAAAACAACAATATCTACTTATTACTTACTGTTATACCCAATTAGTAACAATTTTTATGAGGTTCCTACATGTGTAGATGATTAGTTCTCAGAAACTTATGAAAATCGTGTCCATACTTAATTTTATATATTATTAACGTTATATTGTACACTTTGTATTTTTTCATGAAAACTATACTACTGTAGCTACTCAAGTCATGCTTCATTATAGTACTTCAATCTCACAATAAAAAATGTCAGTTAACCAAATACTTCAAATTTCATTCCCTCATCGTGTCCCATACTCAACATTTAAATAAAATTTTATCATTAAATTATTGTGTTTCATGAAAATAACTAGTTTTGATCGTTACTTATATTAAAAATAGTGCTTTCAACAGTACATATACTTTTCATTAGGTACCAAGTAAAAAATCATTAGAAAATTTAATTTTTATCTAAGTCCCAAAAAAAATATCATTCCTTCACTTTTTACTAAAACCTGGATTGTCACTTCAATTATACAATCGGATCGTAGGATTGACGTCAACGTCTTAAATTAGAGTCACTTTGAATTTTTAACGTAACGATTGCAGCGATATGATCAAATTAGACAAATGTCAATGATGTATATTATATAATCATGTGTTGGTAAAGGCAGAGATGTATGTTGCCAAATGATGAATTTTTATGATTTTAATTACTTAAATGTTACATTTTATTTAATTACTTAAATGTTACATTTCTCTATCTCATTCCCTCACACCATCTGAATATAGGACAATTATTTTATTTTGTATGAATTATTACACTTTTCAACATGTTTTGAGTAGTGAAAATCTTGCCTCGAATTTGAATTCAATTTGAGGTTATGCACAATCAATTTTTGTAGGTTATTTTTGATTTTATCATTCCCTCACTAATTTTATCAATTAGGGAATGAGAATTTATGAGGGAAAGATCTATTTATTTTAACAGGTCTTATAATGCTGTTTGTGGTTACGAGTGATGATATTTAATAAAATTAATTCATGCAGAGACAAAAATTGATGTTTATTATATTAATATATAGTAATAACCTTAAAAAACTCATTCCCTCACTTCAATCATCATTCCCTCATAATTGATTTTTTTTCATCATCATTTTATTTTCAATTAGATCAAGAAAAGCTGGGGATCACATAGTCAGTTGAGGTAAGTTTCTTGTGTATTATATATTGAATATATAAAACTGTCAATTGCTGCAAATTATATTTTTATTATTATGCGAAATCGTTTTTCGCAAATTCGTAAGAACTAGTCAGATATAGCTGGACAGTTATATAAGACTGATTTGATTTCAATTATTCATATTCAATAATATAATTAATTCTACTGCAATTTAGCAAGCTCGTAAGTAATACCACGGATTAGAATCAATTCTTTCATTACAAAGATGAAATCAATTTAATAATTCAGTGATATACAATAATTCACAGTGATATAAATTGGAAACTCACGCAAACATAGGTGGTGTATTGAGTATGGAGTCGTTTTTGGCCGTGACAGTCCAATCCAATATTGATGGACAAATTGGTAAAGCATGATTTAACAAGTCTTCTCTTACTATAACCAGTGCTACACCAGAGGTACCTATATTCTTCTGGGCTCCACCATATATGACTCCAAACTGTAACAAATAAATACTTTGTTGTCATATAATGGAACAATAAGATCTGATAAATAAAGATATTAATTTTATTAAATACACACTAAGAATATTAGAATACTAAGAGAGAAAATGAAAGTTTATCTTTAAACCTTAATGATGATATCTTTGACAAATTAACAAAACTACCATTAAAGGCAGGCCTGGGAATTAAACTAGTTCGACCATTAATAAGTTATGTAAAAAATACTGATTCTTATTATTTTGCTTTTTCTCTTTCATTTATTAAAATAATTTTTATTTTTGCAATAAATATTAATAAATCATTAAAACACACATAGTATGTTAGTTCAAGTTCTCTCAAAACTGACTGACACAAAAGGTAATATTTATATTATCTATTTCAAGCATTTTTTCACTACCTCTTATTTCCGAAGCTAACAATGATATAACCTTTATAATTCTCAGAGGATGGTTTTATGAACTGAATCACAGTTTTGTATTACTAACTTGTAAGAGTATCTTAAATCTACTAGGTACTTTTATTTGAGCTGATGTTTTGAAATTAGATCAAACTTGACAATTTTTGTTTACATAATTAAATATTATATTATTATACATTTCTTAACTGAATCAATGTAAACTTGCAAGTGATAATAATATATATTAATAAAAAAATATTTTCCTGCATTTATGGAACTACTGTGACCAAAAGTTAGTAACATTTTTATTAATTTTAGGGTTCCATACCTGAAGGATATATAATAGATCCCTAATTACTTATAAGTCATCTGGCTTACTTTGTTGCACATTATATCACATGAAATTATTTTTTTAAAATATTTACTAAGAACAATGTTATTAAATAACACATCAATCTGTTTAATTTTGTTGATACGTAACAATGAAAGATATTCCTGAAAACATTAACATTTAATTTATCTCTATAATATACATAATACTGCTTCCATATTCACAGTGATGATTTTTCCATTAAGTTTTCAAAACAATCTAAAAACCAAAGTAAACTTACTAAGACATCGCCAACATCAGCAATTCTCAAGAGAAGCATCTTAATTAAAAATCTTTATAATGGCAAGTGAGTTGAGAATAAATATCATATCACACATGACTCTTATAATGTAGATATTCTATGCAACATGTTAATAAATAATACATGACATATTTCACTCATTTTTAATGCAGTCTTACAGGCACTGGCACTGATTGTATTAATACAAAATTTTACTGAATACAGTCTTTAAAATAATGTACATTGACAACATTTACATTATGCATCAAGAAAAGAAACCCACATATTTTAAATACTCTATTAAAGAAAAATTATAGTAAACTTATTGACAAGCAAAATAAGGATACATTAAATTATAAAATCGAACAAGAAAAGAGACTAGACTCATTTCATTTTTTTTTCTTAATATTAATACTAAATGAAATATATTTAGTGCCAGCAATAACTACAGCTGTATGGAAGTTAAAATTTTACTTTAATTTCATATAAAAAAAAAATAATGAAAAAAATCATAACTAATGATAAGAAAGAAGATGATAATAAATGCGATCTTTTCTTTTTTTATATTTTTTAATGCAATTTTTACATTCTTTGAACAATTCAGAATTTTCATTTTATCAACCAGACCGCTTACTTTTCATATATTCGCTGTGATGTCAATTTCTAGTATTGACACCACAGCTTAGAAGACATTTTGATGCGTCATGGCCTGTGCTTATTAAATACGTCCATGGTAAACTCACCTTTGAAACGTCCACAACTCTTGAAAAGAAATTAGATGACATATCAGCTACGAGTGGAACACCTTTCGTGTCGGGTACAAAATCAAACTCCACACCTAAAATTAATGGCTATTATAAAAGAATAATAATAAACATAATTACTCCATATTTAAAATCAAACCTGGTATTGAAGAATGCAATATAGGAAGTTCTCATATTATAAATACCATCATTTTTTATATACTCAAAGAATGATGAAAACATCATGCATATATTATATTTTTATGGCACTTTGAAGTACATTCTGCTCAAAAAAAAAGTTGTATAGCAATAGTCGCTATTTTTCTTATGTTAGAATGTGAATTTTGAGTTATTTTTTGTAGTGGGTTTAAAAAAGCTTTTAAATGTGCCAATCACAAAAAATAAACATTTTTAAAGCTAACATTATATAGGTGTCACATGAGTGGCAGTTTTTAAATTATTATGCTACAAATTTTTGAAGTAAGGATGTTCAACATATAAAAAAATTGGACAAAAATAGATTTGTAATAAGAAAGCAAGGAGAATTGTGACAGACTTATGCACTAAGCATTTATGCAATGATCTATGAATATATGTAAATCCACAAAATTAATTTAGAAATTAGAGCATGATTCATTTATATTTCATTTTTATTTAATTATTAGGAATGAAATAGTTTTAATTGAATGGAAAGAAATAAAAATCTCTAGAACTTTATTTAAGTTATTGTATGACATAACAAAACTTTTATTAAAATTAATTATTTCCTTTAGACTTAAATAAATAATCATAAACGCCACATTGTGTAAGTGTGAAACATCAAAAGAAAACACCCAAGAACAGTATCTATTTTTCAGAAGAAAGAAAAATAGTTAATAAAGAAACTTTGAACAAACTTATCAATCCATTTTCACCATTACAGCACCATGAAAATTTTTAACCTCATTCTATTCAAACAATTGACTGAGCATTCAGGAATTACAGTTAAAAACCATCAGTCAACCTCAATACTTTTTTGTAAGAAAAAAACAGTTTATACCTAAAAAGCAAAAGGAAAGAAACTTAATGCTTTGTAATATCAGTTACCTAGAATTTTATCCCAATACATATGACATTCCTAAGAGATGGTAGAAATGTAAAAATATATGAGCAATTATTTAACTAAGTATTTCAACTAGCAAAGTAATTGATTCCAATTTTCTACATAAAACAATGATTTCATATTTAAATCCCAAATAAAGACAACAGCCAAACAGACATTACAGCCTCAACATAATGATTCCTTCTGAGTACAAAATCCTAACGATGTTTTAATGTTTGTACAATGATTTAATAAAACAGTCTGTTTAAACATTGAGTACAAATAATGAACTAACCATGTATTGTTTCATTAAAACAGATGTGAACATAAGATGCATTGGGATCAAGTTTCCACTCTGATTCATGAGGAACAACAATGTAACGATTTGTTTCAGGCAAAACCAAATTAACTTTTCCATATTTTTTGGCTTCTTTCGCTGCTTTAGCAGACCAAGCACCTAAAATTAGTAAGAAAAAAATATGATTTAATCAGGAAATTCCTTCAATCAATTTTTTTAATTAATTGTATGTACCAGCTTTCTTATTCATAAGATCAAATTCCATGAATCTAATTATATATTGTATTTATAGACACAAAATAGCAGCAGTCAATTACCTGTTACTAAATAATCAGCTGTTCCAGTTCTTGATATTAAATTCATAGGTACAGCAGCAAACTGGCCCTGACCTCCACCAGCCATAAATAAAATTTTATAATTGTCAGGAACCTTCCTGCAGATGATTTCATAAATTAATTTTACAACCTTATTATGCACATAAAAACAACCAAAAGGTTAAATAATATGAAAATATTTGTTAGCTTACCCTACAATTTAATAATGAACAATTTACCTATTAAAACATATTTTAAGAAGGGCTATTTAAATTAATAAAACAAATTCTTATGCTTACATCAATCTTCTTACAACATTTTGCACTTCTTTATTGAACTTCAAATATGTGGAAGATCTATGGCTTGTTTCCAATAAACTTATGCCGGTACCATCAAAGTCCGTCAATTCCTGTCTAATAATGTCATACACCTATGAACAAAATACGTTGTTTCTTTTAATCATCATTTGTAGTAACTCGAAGACTTCTAAAAACTTACTCACCTCTTCAGGTAACTTTGCAGGTCCAGCGCCAAAATTGTGTACTTTAGGCATTTTGATAAATACTATGAGTAGAAGTATAAAGTTAGCACGTATTAATAGTCATATACAATACTACGTAGAAGTTTAACTTGACCAGTAAATCGAAACAAACAGCAAATAAAATAACACGTCCACAAGTCTTTCACACACTTACCCACTGACGATTACCTATACTGAGCTTACCTATCACTCTATGCCTATCACTAACTGCAATATACTACATGTATATATAGGTATATCTTTACTGAATAAAGTTTAATTGTACACACTGCGTCTTAATAAATATACTCTGTGACGGTTCTGCGCACGACCATAGATTAACGCACGACCGTGCGCATACGCAAGTATTACGTACTTTCTCACTTCACACGATACTATGCTTGCTTTGATGACACTATGATAGTGTACTAACCCTCCGAGTTCTCTTGCCGCACTGATAAGCGTTAAAATCGTATTAATCATAATATTTATACGATAAAAAAATTAAATGTAAACATGCATGAAAATTGATTTTTAAACACCAATTAATTATACGTAAGCCATATTTATTAAGACAAAACCTGTTGTTGCCTGTGTGTATCCCATGATAATTTATCTAATAGTTTTAGAGATTACTGTGTTCAAACAGACAGATATTTTTTTAATCATCTGACAGTAAACAATCTTGTAGAAAAAAATTGATGGATATCATTATAACAAGAGAGATATGCAAAGATCGTACCATATGGAAATGTATAATTTCTGCCTATCTTTCTGGTAAATAGGTGTAAGTTTATAATAATAATAATAAAACAACAATTTACGTAGACATAAACAGGTACCGATATTAGAAATGAAAGTGGGATGGAGAGCAGAATCGAAAACAAGACCAGGATCAAAATTAAATGCAGTGTTGGCATCAGAACCAAGAATCTGAATACAAAAGGTGAAGGAATTCAAATATATAATAATGAATATTTGAATGTTTTTCCCATGCGTACCTAAACTATTGATCCGATTACGGTGAAATTTTGGAGATATATTGTACGCACATCCAGAAAGGTTTTTTCAAAATACAGCTAACATTCGTCTCCGGTTTTATACGCGTACCTATTTGTACTACTAAGCCGATTAAACTAAATCTGATACTAAAAATTCTTTTACTGTTACGGTATATGTATACAGAATTTAACATACACTATTCTGGAGTTAATTACGTTGCTAACGTTTGCCCCCCAGCTTCATTCATGTATTTATTTTTCCTAAGACAATTTTTAATACTTCATTAATTCATATAGAAAACTACACTGGCCCCGAGTATATAGATAGATTTTATTCTGTTTTAATACTGACATTTGACTCCGGCTTTGTTCAAGTTGGAATTCTGACTGGTAGCGAAGTCAAAATTGACAGTGGGACGAAAAACAGTATCGAGAACGGGACCAGGATTAGAATCGAAAGCGAGACTAGAGTCGAAAACGAGTGTGAGGTCGGCACCAAAATTAAAATTGTGAACAGCATCAGTGTCGAAAACGATACTACCACTATTGAGATTGACATCGATTGATACCTACAAAAGATAAAGGAATTATTTCTATGTCTATACTTGCGAAGCTACGTGCAAGACACCCACAAAAAAGTGTAGAAAACATCTGTCTGGCCAGATATATAATATATAAATGTAATGAACTTTTTGTAAACCTCCATGTCATATTACGTAAAAGCTTGTGGCAACAAACGGCGTGAGAAAAAAAAAATTGAAGTACATTTACGGTATAAATGTCTAAAAGACCCAATTAAGTATCTTATCTATATAAAAATAAATTAACACTATTTCGTTGAAAAATATTTATATTTTTTATGTCCATAATTTCATTCCGTAAAAGTTTTTATTAATTTTCCCTACAGTGGGCTTATTAAATATTAAGGCCGAATTAGGCTTTGCAGAGGTAAATAGGGGTAATAAGACTGTGTTGTTAATATCTAAATTACCTTTAATATAGGTTAAAGTGGCTTCCGTCACACTAGTCGACTTTGACCACTGAATCTGATTTGAAAAATTATTAACGTTAATCGATACGTTTTTCCACAATTCAGGGCAGAGAATTCAATACTGGATGGCAACACTAATTATGCTGACATTGTTTTTTATTAATGTAAATTGTAAAACATCGATGGTAATAAACAATAGAATTAAAAATAAGACTGAAAAAAATATTAATGTTTAGACTATATATTAGTTTACCTTTCAATCAGTCTTTCCTGTAGATTTTGGATTATAATCCAGGATCCATGGTCCATTTTTGATTACTATCAAACTGATTAATTACTACTACATTTTCCGTAAGTAGTTTCATTTTGATGAGATGCTCAACAATTTCCTGTACGAAATTCTCTATTGTGGTAGCTACAGGGTTAGCAAGGATAGAATATGTCGATTTGATGATTCTCAAATAATTATTACTAACTGAATTTTTTTTTGTTAAATCTCAAGATAATTATCTAAATTATTCGAAAAAACATTTGTCCTACAATATTCATGGTTTGATCAAAGAGTCCCCTCCTTCCAACATGTATCGATAACGAGGTCATCATAAATGATTACTAACCAGCTGATTTTTTTGAAGTTATACTTCTTTTGGCACGTTTGGATGAGAGTGAATTTGTGAGCTGCGCGCGCACAAACGACATGATGAAGTTAGCCACAGAATAGAAATAATAAAAAAATATATTTTCAACACTGAATATAGTTACAAACAGATTGAAGCTGCCCGCTTAGAATTCGAATTTCGAATAATGAGAGAATTTATGTACATTTAATATAAGAAAATAAATTATTTTAAAATTTAAACTGAACTTTATTGACTGTGTTGGCGAGTACTTTGATACTCTATGGTAATCAGCGTCTGATGATGGAGCTGGAAGGTGGCCATAGGAACTCCGTAATTAAACGACGCAACCCCATCGAGTTTGGGCTCGTTTGATTCCTCTTGACGAGTACTTTGATACTATATGGTAATCAGCGTCTGATGATGGAGCTGGAAGGTGGCCATAGGAACTCCGTAATTAAACGACGCAACCCCATCGAGTTTGGGCTCGTTTGATTCGTCTTGACGAGTACTTTGATACTATATGGTAATCAGGGTCTGATGATGGAGCTGGAAGGTGGCCATAGGAACTCCGTAATTAAACGACGCAACCCCATCGAGTTTGGGCTCGTTTGATTCGTCTTGACGAGTACTTTGATACTATATGGTAATCAGCGTCTGATGATGGAGCTGGAAGGTGGCCATAGGAACTCCGTAATTAAACGACGCAACCCCATCGAGTTTGGGCTCGTTTGATTCGTCTTGACGAGTACTTTGATACTATATGGTAATCAGCGTCTGATGATGGAGCTGGAAGGTGGCCATAGGAACTCCGTAATTAAACGACGCAACCCCATCGAGTTTGGGCTCGTTTGATTCGTCTTGACGAGTACTTTGATACTATATGGTAATCAGCGTCTGATGATGGAGCTGGAAGGTGGCCATAGGAACTCCGTAATTAAACGACGCAACCCCATCGAGTTTGGGCTCGTTTGATTCGTCTTGACGAGTACTTTGATACTATATGGTAACCAGGTCTGATGATGGAGCTGGAAGGTGGCCATAGGAACTCCGTAATTAAACGACGCAACCCCATCGAGTTTGGGCTCGTTTGATTCGTCTTGACGAGTACTTTGATACTATATGGTAACCAGGGTCTGATGATGGAGCTGGAAGGTGGCCATAGGAACTCCGTAATTAAACGACGCAACCCCATCGAGTTTGGGCTCGTTTGATTCGTCTTGACGAGTACTTTGATACTATATGGTAATCAGCGTCTGATGATGGAGCTGGAAGGTGGCCATAGGAACTCCGTAATTAAACGACGCAACCCCATCGAGTTTGGGCTCGTTTGATTCGTCTTGACGAGTACTTTGATACTATATGGTAACCAGGGTCTGATGATGGAGCTGGAAGGTGGCCATAGGAACTCCGTAATTAAACGACGCAACCCCATCGAGTTTGGGCTCGTTTGATTCGTCTTGACGAGTACTTTGATACTATATGGTAATCAGCGTCTGATGATGGAGCTGGAAGGTGGCCATAGGAACTCCGTAATTAAACGACGCAACCCCATCGAGTTTGGGCTCGTTTGATTCGTCTTGACGAGTACTTTGATACTATATGGTAATCAGCGTCTGATGATGGAGCTGGAAGGTGGCCATAGGAACTCCGTAATTAAACGACGCAACCCCATCGAGTTTGGGCTCGTTTGATTCGTCTTGACGAGTACTTTGATACTATATGGTAACCAGCGTCTGATGATGGAGCTGGAAGGTGGCCATAGGAACTCCGTAATTAAACGACGCAACCCCATCGAGTTTGGGCTCGTTTGATTCGTCTTGACGAGTACTTTGATACTATATGGTAATCAGCGTCTGATGATGGAGCTGGAAGGTGGCCATAGGAACTCCGTAATTAAACGACGCAACCCCATCGAGTTTGGGCTCGTTTGATTCGTCTTGACGAGTACTTTGATACTATATGGTAACCAGGGTCTGATGATGGAGCTGGAAGGTGGCCATAGGAACTCCGTAATTAAACGACGCAACCCCATCGAGTTTGGGCTCGTTTGATTCGTCTTGACGAGTACTTTGATACTATATGGTAATCAGCGTCTGATGATGGAGCTAGAAGGTGGCCATAGGAACTCCGTAATTAAACGACGCAACCCCATCGAGTTTGGGCTCGTTTGATTCGTCTTGACGAGTACTTTGATACTATATGGTAATCAGCGTCTGATGATGGAGCTGGAAGGTGGCCATAGGAACTCCGTAATTAAACGACGCAACCCCATCGAGTTTGGGCTCGTTTGATTCGTCTTGACGAGTGATACTCTATGGTAATCAGCGTCTGATGATGGAGCTGGAAGGTATAACTTAAACAATGATGCCAAAGTATAACTTCTCAAGCGCGTACTTATGTACACGCACCCAATTTTTTTTACTTAGTTAATATTTATATAATTTAACAGTCACATTGTTCTACAAATTGTGTGGTACGTTATTCCGGTCCTACGCTAAGAAATTGTTAATACCACAAGACCATTTTTCTCATTATTAACTGTAGAACAAAAATACATAATATCACTTAGGTTAAACAAAATATCACTTCTAAATTATGTTTTCATTCAATTCACTTCAAAATTCAAAATTTCAGTGAAATCAAATTTAGGTTTTGACAGGTCTTCACCGACACTAGCGCTTCCTATGGGAGAAATTTCAAACACACCCCTCATTAAATAGGCAGTTGTACTTTTTGGTTTTTATTTCAGTTTTCTCAACATTAGATAACGCTTTACTATTTACAAAATGGAGTTCTAGGTGCCGATTATTAGTTTTAAGACAATAGAGAATATCTCTTGCTATTTTTATACATTATTTCAAAATTGTAATAACTCGAAAACAAATAAAAATAACAGTATTATTCTATAAGCATATGAGACTCAACCCATAATGACTGAGCGAAAAAAGCTAAAAATAAAAAATGTATATTCAGTCTGGTGCATCAAAATGTACAAGGAATGTCAAATAAGAAATTGAATTATTTATAAATTATAATAATATTTACATATGGATAACAGAACATTGGCTTAGAAGTCACCAATTCATGTTCAATTTCAAAAAAAACGTTACATACGGTTCTCTAATAATAGTTAAAGACAATATAAAAATACAAAACGTCCAGATATTGTGAGCTTATCTGTTACTACTATTGAAGTGGCCTGCATAGTACTAGAGCGGCTTATTGTATTAAGCTTAAACAGACCCCCAAAAACATATGATATTTCCGAAAAAGTAATGGATGATATTTTGTACAAAATAAGTGATAATGATAAATTTATTGTTGTTTGCGGAAATTTCAATATAGATTTATTGGAAAATTCTTGTCTATGCATTGGAATGAAATCCTTATTCCAATGTTATCATTTAGAGAATTTATATTTGGAACTGACCAGGTTCACGGCTATTTTGTTATCCTGTCTCGATAATATATTCTCGAATATTAAACCAGAATTTCAGTCGGTTATAAATAAATTATCATCTACCCATTGTGGACAGCTTACGTTTGAAATTAATTGTAAAATAGATATAAAACATATGATCAAAATTGTGCGTGGGGACACTGGTCGTCTTGAGCAGTTTAGAAATAACGTACTAAAAAAATTGTCTAACTTATCATATTGTAAGGACCATAATAAACTATATCGTTCACTGTTGAGTATAACCAGGTCTGAATGCAGCAATATTTTTAAATCACAAAATATTAATGTTAATAATACTTTCTCATTTAATGATTGGGCGACAGTGGGCATTCATACTAGCAGGAGTAGATTATATGCACTTTATGAAGAAAAGACGTATTACAATGCGGTCAATTTTGTCAATTAACTAAGAAATTATTCCAAGGTATTTAAGCGTGCATGTGCAGCCGCAAAATCTATGTTTGTCAGTAATAAAATAAAAAAATAGCGCTGATGCGATAAATACTACTTGGAATACAATTAATAGTGAAACTGGAAAACAAATAGCTTTAAACAGATTTTAATTAAGAATTGTTGATAAAATTTTAAATTTATCTGACAAGACAAAGAAATTGCTTTTGCTTTTAAAAAATTGTTTGCCAGCATTCCAGTTTCAACTACACAATCTCTAAAACCATCGCCCACTCTCGCTGAATCTCTGTTGAAGCGAAACGTTAATACTTGTGATATTATGTTTGAATTTATTCATGTTAACTACAATGACTTTATTAAAACATTAAAATGTATGAAAATGAAAAAAAAACTGTTGATCTTGATGGCCTTTCTGTAAAAATAATAGATTCTGTAATAGATTGCATTGCTCCATGCTTAATAGTTATTTTTAATGATTGCATTGATTGTGGTGTGTTTCCTGATCTAATGAAGCAAAGTAAAATTATTTCAATATTTAAATCCGGTAATATACCTGATCCTTCTAACTTTAGACCGATATCAATACCACCGACACTTAGAAAATTTTTGAAAAGCTTATTTTAAATCAATTGCGGTACATTTATAATAATAACTTGATGAACGTTAAATAATTCGTTTTCACAAAAAGTTGGTCAACAACTGAGGTCAGTGTTGAGCTTATTCCACAGATTTTTGACGCCTGGGAAGATTCACGGGACGCAATCGGTGTCTTTTGTGATTTATCCAAGGCTTTTGATTGCGTTATTCATGACACATTGATCAGGAAACTATATCATTATGGTACCACGGATAGACCACTTGCACTTCTAGAGTCTTAAAAAGAGGTAGAATTCAAAGAGATGATGTTAATGATGAGAGGTCATCGGGATCTACAGTCACTATGGATGTCCCGTAGGGTTCAGTTTTGGACTATTTCTATTCCTAGTTTATATTATTGATCTACCACATCTCGTTAAAGATGGGCATGGAATTGTACTGTTCGGTGATAATACTTCTTTACTTTTTAAGTGTAATAGGCAACAACCAGCTTTTGACAAAGTAAATAGTGAAGTGGCTTAGTATTAATAATCTTCTTCTCAATGAGAGGAAAACAAAACTTGTTAAATTTTCCTTGACTAGTGTTACACCGGTCGACGCAAACGTAATGGTCAGGAACGGGATACTAAATTTTGTGGACACGACCTTGGTTTCACTTTAGGTGCTAAATTGAGTTGGAATTTTCATATTACCAGATTGGTGAAAAAGCTTAGTACTGCAGCAAATGCAGTGAAAAGAATTCGGCAACTTACAGATGAAAGCTCCGCGAGACTAATTCATTTCAATTTTTTTCATAGTCTCATGACCTATGAAATTTTGTTACCGGCTCACGCAGTTAATATCAACACAATTTTCGTGCTGCAGTAGTAAGTTATTCGTGCTGTTTATGATTTGAGACCAATGGCATCTCTCAGAGAAAAAATTAAGGAAATTTATATTTTAACTTTAGCATCACAATACATATACGAAAACCTGGTATTATGTCAAGCTACATATAGAATCGTTCAAAAAAAGGAATGAGATCCATAACAACAGCATTAGATACAAGAACGATCTTACTGTTCATAAAACCCGTCTAAGCAAACTTAATAAATCGTTTAAGGGGCAATGTCTGCGCTTTTATAATAAGATCCCAGCTGAAATTAAAAATTTGCCATTTTATGAATTTAAACGTTTCTAAGAAAGTTAAATGGCAAGGATTATTATACTGTGTCTGAATATGGTAATGAAAAAAAAAATCATGAGATTGAACAGCTCGGCATTCAGGTGGCTTAATGTTATTACTAAGTGTTGTACTAAATTATTATTTATTAAATATTTTGTATAGATGAGTAAAAAAGAACAAACCTTGAGTTTCTTGCCCATTCTTCTCATGCTGAATGAGCATTTGGAGTGTGTGGTAATTTTAATGTCGAAAACAGTTTTGACGCATTTCAAGTGTAATTTCCATTACCTACGAAGTAAACATATTTTTGATCGATTGATTTATTTAACACAAATAAAATTTCATTTTATATTTCTCTGATCCCAATCCTATCACTTTTAAAATCAACGTATGTTTGTTTGTGTGTCTGTCTGTCCGTATGTCTATATGTATGTCTTTTTATAACTTAAGAACGTAGTTTCACCGGTTTTGATGAAAATTGGTATACAGCAAGAAAATGTGATTGCGCAAATGATAGGCTACTGTGTGTCTGTTGGTTTTTATGTATTTTTATAGCCTAAGGAATGTTTAATTGATTTTGATGAATATTAGTATACAGTCAGAGTATGTGGGCAAATGTTAAGAAACTGTTCATTTGTTTGTGTGTCTGTCTGTATCTCAATTTGCCTCTATGCTATTTTATAACTTAAAAACGATTTAACCGATCTTCATAAAAAATTAATGCACAGTCAGAACATGTGAGAGTAAAAATGATAGATTATTATCAGTCTGTCTGTGTCTTCCTTTATAACTTTAAAAAAATTTAACCGATCTTGATGAAAATTGGTTTACAGCCAGAATATGTGATCACGCCAATGATAAACTACTGTCTGTCAGTTTGTCTGTATGTCTGCTGTATATAAATTCTTTTATAACTTAACTTTACCGATCTTAATAAAAATATGTACACAGTCAGAATATGTCATTACGTAAACGACAGGCTACTGTGTGTCTGTCTGTTAAGAACGGTTTAACTGATTTTGATGAAAATAAGTTTATAGTCAGAACTTGTAATTGCAAAAATAATAAGCGCTGTTATTTCCTTTTATGTCTCGATTTTTATGGTCGATATTAATTTCTTTATTTCTTTAGTAACTATATTTATTTATTTTTATATACTTGCACGTGTGTAATTTGCTTTTCGTCGGAATTGCGGAGCCTTGAATTGTGTTAGAAACTTTTTATTTAGCGAGATACGACTTTGAAAAGTGATGATTTGCATCTTAAAAGATGCAAATCATCACTAGGTATCGAACCGATACCTAAAAAAACCGAACTAACCGATGCTAAGAATCATTTAATTCATAAAAAACTCCTTCAGTAAAATTGACTTTTAACTATATTTGGCTTTGGTTGCATCTGCTTATTTGTCTTATTACAGATTCTAAAAATTCTTTCTCTCATAGAAAGCGACACTGTTCTAATCCATTTATCACAAATTTTATTGTGTTACTAGAATTTGCCCCTTCGTACAAATCTGAACTGTGATCGGTAATGGAATTGAAATCGCGAACGGGACAAAAAGAAGAATCAATAGTCGAAAGCAAAAGGGTTCGAAATCGAGAGCGAGACCAAGGTCGTAATCGACCATGCGACTAAAATTAGAATCGATATAGTCAAGGGAATCGAAATAAAAAGAGATCGGAATTAATAACGGAACCGGCATCGAAAGCAGGATCAGAATTGTAACCTACTTAATCAAGACCGGGTTCGATATCGAGAGTAATAAAAATTGACACCGTAAACAGGACTAGGATTGGATTCGAAAACAGAATACATTGTAGAAAAATATTTTTACTTTACAGCTATGAATACTGCAAATACATGCTCCGTGTTTAAATATAGTTTCATATAAATTCTCATGGTGATCGGTCGAACAGTGTATCCACGCTCGCGCGCGCGCACGCACGCACGAAAGCCCACACGCACGCATGCACACACGTATATATACAAACGTTTCATTTTTAAATATATAAATAAGAACGATTTATATAATTAGTATAAGAATAATTTAATAGTTGGACTCAGGAAATGTCAGACATACTTTAAAAACAAGTAATCAGTTGATTTTGGGGTCGGTTAAAGCTAAAGCAAAGAACATATACATATAGGTATAATCTCTAAACATGAATATAAAGTATTAAATATTTAGTTAAAAAAGAGATCTTCTTCCACATAAAGAAACATAACTGTGCCTGATTTATTTTTAGTTGAAACCGATTTCATGAATTACTAACTGCTTAGTTTTTTTGTAATATTTTTGGACAAATTTTTGAATAGGTTTTTGAAAGCGGTTTTTTTATTTTCATAACAATTTTTTTATTGTTCTTTTATATTGTATACTACCTACACTGTACATATAGAATATATAGAAAAAGCATATAAGAAAGAGAATTTTGCTCCTTACAAACACCGCAACTTTATGACATTTATTTTCATACTTTTTCCTAACAGAATCATTCACTTTGGTTACCATCTCCTGCAACTCGCACGACGAAGACACAAGGATTATACGATCATCAACATTTAGGAGGCATTTAATAAATAAATTACATAATCTTACTGTGTGTTTTATACAACTTTACCACTGTTTGTAAAGGTGTTCATAATAAATTAATAGTAATTTTTACAATGGAATTACACATACCTATTTGACAACTTTACTACCTCCATTTTACAATTGCCCATAGTGAGCACCAATCGACAAATCGAATGACGTAGAGGGTATGTACAAATTAACGGCCAGTGATGACGGATTGTTATTATGTTAACCGATTACTCTGTTATCGATTTTTTGTACACATATCAAAGAAGATGAAACATAATGGCAGCATTCTGTTCAGACACTGACCCGTATATTCAATCAGAACTGTAAATAACACATTGTGTTAATATTTAAATATAAAATGATAATAAAGTTAACTCTATTCAACTTATTCCTTTGCGGTGAATAGATGACATTCACTATCTTTTTATTTGTCGTTTTGCATAACCGTGTAACAGCGAACAACAGAATAACATTAATATATGCTAAAAAAATCTCAGTCTAGTTAATTATTTTGACGTCCATATTTTTTTTAGTATTAATTAGGGCGTGATATCTCACAAATATTAAATCTGTCAGAGTATATGTTTTATTTATTCTGACATAGGCCCTGGAGCTGGAGCCTCTGGAGTTTGTAATATCTTTAGCAATCCGCTACTCATTCATGGATAGTATGTTACACAGATAATTTTCGATGACTAGACTTATAGGGAAGTAGTTTACTAAATTTACATCCTTGCATATAAGCTGAAATGCTTTACGACCTTTGTTTATCTGTTTGCAAAATCTAATCTTGGGAGCTACTGCATGTTGACACGGTTTTCAATGATTGTTAAACTGTTTCACAAGGAACGCTTGTGTTTATTATTATAAATGTATTTCGTACAAATTGGAAGTTATGATTATGTTTATAAATGAAGTCGAAAAAATGCACATTTTTGATAGTTTTTTTGACGTGTAATGTTTATATTTTGTAAAATTCACATAATTTATAAAAATATGTAAGCAGTGTCAGGTCAGGCAAATAGTTTTTTTCTTATTTTATATACAAATTCAGGACAATTTTTATTATGTTTTATTTATATTTAATCATAATACACACACACACACATATTGTTCAACGACTTGTTGCCATTTTATGAGTAGTGACATAATTCCATTTTTGACAGTCATCTGTTGATGTTAACCTAACGTTGACTAAGGAATTCTAAAGAAACTGAAACATATGAAAATCTGAGGACGCAAGGTCAAGGCTATATGGTAGATGCATTATCACTTCCCGACCAAACTCTCTCAATAGATGCTGAGTCGCTAAAAATGTATGTGGTCAGACGTTGTCATGGTGAAAAACCACACCCTTTCTATTGATCAATTCTGGCCGTTTTTTCTCTACTTCTTGCTTGAGTCTCTTCAGCTGTTGGCAGTAGAGATTCGAGTTGATGGTTTTGCCTGGCGATAAAAGGTCTATGACTGAATAATGCCTTTCCAATCCCATCATACAAATAGCATCAACTTATTGCAAGTTAATCCGGATTTTGTTATAGTCTGTGGAGTTTGTTTACTTTTTGATTATGATTTTTTTCGCGCGTCTGGTCGTAAGTTATTCATTTTTCATCACTAGTTATCAATCTTTTCAAAAACGATTCAGTTTCATTATGTTTCAATAAATAATCGTAAATGTGTACACAATTAATTAGATTTCTTTCAGTGAACTCGTGTGGAACCCAAGTATCGAGCAATTTTGTATATCCAGCTTTATTCAAATGGGTCAAAACTGGTTTGTGGTAAATCCCCAGCTTTTTCGCTATATGTTAATAACTAATAACCCGATCTTGCTCTACTTTATCCAAAATGGCATCGAATTTATCCGTAACAGGTCGTCCAGAGCGAAGTTCCTTTTTGACATTAAAATTACAAGACTGAAAACTCTTGAACCAATTTTATGTTACTCTTACCAGCACTGCATTTGGTCAATAAAGGTCATAATTTTTTTACAGCTTTTGGTACATTTTTATTTTTTTTTTTGTAATAAAACTTCAAAATGTATAGAATTTTTACGTCATATTCACTCATTTTGGTGGACCGAAAAACAATAGAAAAATGGTGGAATTCCGTTTTTACTTATTATTTTTCTTTTTTAAAATGTCATCTATTTAATGATTTAAAATTAGTCAGATATAAACAGCACAACCAAAAAATTTTAATTGCAACCTTTTAGTTATTTATAAAATACGAAAGAAATTTTCCCTTGACTTAATATGATATACATGCAGGAATCGTTCTTTTCAAATACTTCTTTTAAAAAATCAGTTATTTACTTTTTTTCGAAACGCAAGTTTTTTCTCTTAACTGGTTTCCAGATTGTACATTGTCTGCAAATAATTCAATCAAAGTAATTGTTGTTATATTCAAACAGATTTCGTACCAAATGTTAATTTTTATTATATTAAATATTATAAAACACACTTGTCTGTCTTTCTGTTTCTCCGTTTATGCTCAACTCTAAAAAAGTGTGCATATAGAACGAGATATTTGCTTTTTTTTATATCGTATGGTTATTGGCAACGTTAAAGAGAAAATAAAAAGCAACAACGATCCGATATAAAATGACGAGCATGACTGAAATCGAAACGGGAGTGACACCTTTTAATAATAAAATAAATTAACACAGTACATGTGATTTGATGTAAGAGAAAAAAAATTGAAGATAATTTGAAATCGGCTTCTTAATTAAAGACAGGATAATAATTGAAAGTTGGACCGGGATTGAAACCAAAAAGGAGGTGGAATCACGATCGTGGTCAAAACAGCGTAATCAAACAATGTAAGAAACAAGAAATTCAATAAGTGACCCCGCAGCAGGAGTTGCAGGCATAGATAGTGACAATCTTTTTCAATTTGACGACTAATACAAACTAAGCAATCACCGAACTTTAAATAAACCGACAGTCCCATTATTTGGCTTTATAGTACGACCAAGGAATTTTTAAGTCTGATCCAAATCATGCTTCTCTATTTCCTAACGTGCTCCAGTACGTTAAAGTTTCGGCATTGTGACTAAACTTATAAAGAAAATGTTAAATGCTTAGATTATTAGAACGTATTCTATATCTTTGATATAATTCTTCATCCCTTCATAATATATTATCTATCATTATGTCCATAGACTAAATTATATCTCACAGAATCAATTAAATGTAATCTGTGATTATTTCATTTGTGTGGTCTGTGCGTTTAGGTGGTTTTTACTTGTATTTCTAAATTTTTGTAAATAATAGAATTGTGATAATTTTACATTTTATGACTTGAAATAGTTATTTAGATCAATGCAATACTAGAAAAAAACAATTCGGTATCCAGTTTTACTTGTCACGAGGATATGCCTCCAGTTAAAGATGAATCGTTCAGGGAAAGTAGCTATTTAGAAATAATAAACATCACTGAAAAGAGCCCAGCAAAAAACAGCGCTTTGGTGGATGTGCGAGCTTGCAATAAGCCAACAACCAAGGTAGTTTTACAACTTTTACTTTTCTTATTAATTAGTCGTTGTACTCAATTTTCAACATCTTTATAATCGTCAAAATATAATTCGTAGGCTTTGTCTGCAAAACAGTGCACTTTATAATAATAATTATATAATAAAGGTTTCGCTGGAGAAATATTTGTAAATTTCTGAAATAATTAATCTTATACAGCAGTTAACTTGCTTCATAAGATCTTGGGACATATTCTGATAAGAAAGCACTGAATCATGGAGTATTCCGACAATTTAACATTGATAAATGTAGTCAAGTTTATTCAAGGAATTGATATTGAAGTGCCCCTGCTCAAATATCATTACTGTATGTAGCTGAACCACTATGTAAGCTCTGGTGTGGATGAAAATACATTTTACACTTTATTGCGCATCTGAAGATTTTTAGCTTTATCCTCCAAGTGATTATGAAACTTAATATTGTTCAATATGCTACATATGTCTAAAATAACAATATTGGATTTATATTCCGATCTTATATTAGGATATTAGCCCCCAACCTTTAACGTGGTGTACGAAGTGAATATTTACATATATATCAAATGTACAATTTGAACTATAGACACATTGATTTTCCTGTAATTGTTATGGTGAGATGTTTTATTGCTATACAGAGTAGACAGAATAGCAGTAGTATTATATGTATATGTCTATATGGTGTATTGTAATTAATATTTAGTAATTACTTTTAAAACTTCAATGTTCTCAATAAAACCTCTTAATGACCAGAATGAAAAACAATGTTTTTGGATTGTGAAAATAAAAATTAATGTATATTTATGATATCACAAATTAATTGTATTATATAGGGCCTTTGAGGTGCATTATACTATGTGGTCAACAATACACAGTTTCTTACAAAATTCAGTCTTATTGTATATATGAATATAATGCAAAAACACTATAAAAATATTATCAATTATTTTATTGATATCTCAAACTGTGATTTATATCCCATAACAGCAAGGATTTCCAAGTTTTGACATTTGTTACAAAATTTTCAGTCATAAAATGATAATTTTCATCTTTATTAGGCTTTTTGTAACAAAAAGTTTATGGCCAGCATATAAATTAGACTGGAAAAAAAAATTAAGAATACAATACTTTGCATTGATTTGTATAAATCCTGAATTCATTTGCGATCATTAGACTATTTCAATGTACCTGTGATTTTGATTGATTGAATTAAAAAGTGTAAAACTTGGCAATTTTTATGTTATACTATAAGAATTAGATCAATATCTAAACATTCTCTTTTCACTGAATCACACTTTCTTTAGAGTGCTTATTTTTATAAAGCATAGCCAGGAATTCATGAAAGAAGTCCAGGACAAATCATCATAAGTAAAGAACAACAAAGCATGTCTTCCGATGGAGCCATTTTCTTTCCTTATTGAGTTATTGAAATTTGAATTATTAGTAATTTATTAGGCACACATTTATTTTTCTTTTTGGGATATACTTAGTAATTTATTTTTTTTAATAATTGATGTGCTGTGTCAGAATTTCGATTTATTTATTATCTTGGTAAATAAGATGTTATTACAGGAGCTATTTTTGTATAATCCTTGAAGTTGGGTTGGATGATTTCATCTCAATCTTGGACTTCTTCCTTGTACCTATGCCTTATTAGAACTTCCTAGTGTATATTAATTATGTGTTTTAGAAGATTGGTATTCTGTATTTATGTTATTTTTAAATTTTTGCATTTATAGTGACATGGAGTGTATTAATTATTCCCATTTTGTCTCTCCACAATGTTAATGTTATCTAATGATTAGAACTTCCAAACCCCTACTATAAATTATATTCATAGTAAATTATAAACAAATCCTGTAAAAAATGTCTAGCACATCAGTGAAAATTATAACCAGGAAATATTAATGAATTCAACTTTTATTCTAAGTCCATTTGCATACTATTGGAGCTTTCACCTTTTATGTGAGCTAAAATTATCCAGCATCTAACGTTTGGTAATATATCACCAACTTTCAAATTCTCATTAAAATATCACATCAATGACTCAACAAGTTTTATCTTTAATTTTAGTAGTTATATCGATTATCTCTATACTTATTTAGAATTAGAACATTCTTTTGACTAAAATTTTCATTATGCATAAAAAAATTTATAATTTTTAAAAACTATTCAAAAAAATTACTAAATTTTTTCCCTTAATTGGTTTGTAAACAAAATCATTCCACTTAATGTGCTATGGAGATAGCAATGCTGTGTAAGGTGAAATTCTAAATGAAAATAATTGCAATACAATTAGTGTAATCAACAAAGTTACTCAATCAGCAAGTTAAGGTAGCAATCGGGAGATCACTCATGCAACTGGCAAATACTGAACAAGCAAAGCTCTGGAATGATAATCATGAAGTAGATGTAACAGTATAATTGTCTTCAATTAGGTACATTTATAACCTGGTCAAAATTGCAGACCAGTATTTGATAATATGATATAGGTGGCCAAGGTTAAATGTTATGTAAACCTAGGGTGTAGATGTATGACCAATCATTTTGTCCTTTTTTAGAAAAATCCACTACAAAAGGTATTATTTTTGCAAAACTTATCTTTCAATTGTGACACCTTTTGTTGATTTGATAAAAATGAATAAGTGGAATCATTATTTTAAATAATATGTTTTCAAAATTGTTGATATCCAAAATTCAATAATAAATAATCTTAAAAATTTAGACAAAGAGTCTAAAATTAAATTGTATTTTACTTCAGAACAACAACAAGATAAACACAAAATTTTAAGAATTATTTTGATGTATTTACAAAATTATAGTCTAACATTTTTGATATAATTTGCTATATTTCTTAGAGAGTTAATAAATAGTAAATATAGAACAAAAATAGTGTTTTGTTTTGTTTAGTTATATCAATTTCACACCTTAGTTAATGGTTGTGGTAAACTGGTATGGGTGCATCTGTTGAATTAATATTTTTAGGATTTAATTAAGCTTACATTGTGGTGATTCACAGTTCATAGTAAATTAGAAGTTGATACCATACATCAATTATTTACATGGTGACTGGTGAGTCATTTAATTTGCAGGGTTTGCAAATTGACATACAATTGTGTTAAAGAGTGCCTTATAAATGAATTACCTAGAATTTAATATAAACACTGATTTATATTTGGTATTTCAATATCACAAGAAAAAGGTGTATAACCACATCATGACTGCAGTTCTAGTAATGCAAAACTCAAACAAGTGTGAAAGGAGTCACACCCTGAAGGTTCCATGTAAACTTAACTTTGTATCCAGATATTTTATCCATCAAGTCTATGATTTTTGACTGTTTTTGATACCAATACTGGTTTAGTCCTAGTTTTGTATTTGTCCCATTTTGAAACTTGGGCTTTTATTTTTTTTAATATATTTGTATTCATAAAAAGAAATTAATATGGTATAACTACAAATTTACTTACTATTTTCATATTTTTTTCATATACTTGAGCTGTAAGACCTTCCCAAATTTTATGATTCTAGGTCAATGGAAAGTACTTTAAAGTCTGATTGACTTGAGAGTTTCAAAATATAAGGCTTAAGTGGATATATTTTATCCATATATATTGATTATGTTGACTTATAATCTTAATTTTTTTACAGCTCCAAGAGACCTCAGATCTAAGTATTGAGTATTAATTTCAACTTGATACCTCCACATGTCCTTGAGAAAAAAGGATCTGACAAAGAAATAGACGAACAATAACGTCACCTTATAAGAGTTTCCTTTTTCCTTTTGAGATATGCAAGCCTAAAAATAAGTTCTATTAAATGTATTTTGACTCAGTTTGATTAATTTCAATTAAGACATGTACAAATTAAAATTTTGGGAGTCATTTTGTCATTCATATCAACTGCCACTGGTATTATATCTATAATTAAATTTGCTGCTAATCTATGTAAAAACTAAATAAAATAGCCTAAATGGATATTTATTTAAAAATTTCCCTTAAATCAATGATATAATTCTAAACATCATGTATAGAGAGAGTCAACCTGTTAATAAAAATGCTACATGATCTGAGCTAGTTCAAGCTCTTATGTGTTGTAATTTAGTTGTGCATAATGCATTTTAATTTTCTCTTTCAACATCGACCGCGCAAAGATAGGTGCGGGCGCAGACTACGATCTCTGTAGGTTTCACTTTTTTTTAGTCTGCTGTCGACACGGCACGCGGCGGGTGTATTTGTTACGCGAATTTAGTGTAAATGTTTAATTTCCATGTAGTTTTTATTCAGACAACAAACATTTTTGTGATTTACATTGTATAATGTCAAATAAATTAATTTTAGTTATTTGTTATATTTGCTTACATAATGAAAAGTTATTTACAAAATATAAATAAAATTAATTGAAAGTCTGATATTTAAATATTGAAAACTTGCTACAAATTTTTTTTATGCATTATTTTTATTCTGATTTGTAACACGATGCAATCATTATTATTTGCTGAATATCAATTAATAGCTTTTTATTTAGTTTGCATATAGGTATTTTTTTTATTTTTATTACTTTTATTTTTAAATTATTTCAGTGATTCAAATGTGTCATGAATTAGTAAACTGATTGCCTATGGAATGCCCACAGCTATTGTTTTGAGTGTAATGTATTAAATTAGTGCATGCACGTATACTGCACCAGTGTTGAGGAACACCATGACTAATTCGCAGGTAATTTTTTTATTTGCACTTTTCTTGTTTATTATATTTTGCATGTTTTGTTCTTGTTTATTGATATTGCTGTGAATTTTTAAAAAATGTTTTAGATTTTTTGATTATTATTTTTTAACTCTGATACTGATTCAATTATATTTCAAAATTGCACAGAATTTCATTTTAAAAAATACGGCTCTAAGAAAAAAATTTAATTCATTTTATTAATTATAAATCATACTTTGAAAATTTGGAGAATTCCCGGATATTAGCATAAATGTCTTATTTATGATATAATTTAGTTCATTTGTAATATTGTTATATGAAATTGTTTCTTTGACATTTATAAAAGAATTTTAATGATAAAGCCTATGAGTACCTACATTTACTGATTAACTCAACGAGAGCATCCTTATATTAATTAGAGTAAGTGGCTGAGATACTCAGTCGTTACATAAGTTAATTGTTTTAAATTTCTCAAGAAAAGGAGGATGTCTTCTTTAGTCAAATTAAACATTCTGGTTCTTAATCCTTATGGCACTTAATTCTGTGTAAATTAAAATTGAGTAATTCTATAGTGAACTCATAATATCTAATATTGATTACTTATGACTTAATTATATATCTTTAGATTAGATATCATGGAATCATTGTTATACCCATTTGATAATTTCATATTTTATCTTTTTATTTGTCGATAGAATATTTTTCAATCTGAAATAAAAGACTTGTGGAATGCAGGATGTTGTTGTATTAATGATAAAAATAGTAAAATATGGTATAAGTATAGTATTTTTTTACCTGAACCTTTGCATATAAATATTTAGGCCCTCCTCAGACAAAGACAACAAAGACAAAGGGCAAAGACTCAATCCAGGTGAGGTCATGACTACCATGACCTCGTCCCTGGATCCACCCTTGCGCCTAGGATCGTGTGAGGTAGGTTCTTAGATTATAAAGTGTAACGTTACGGTTGATATTTATTGATGTTATTGTTTAAAGTAATCACAACAAATAAAGCTAATTGTTTTGATTAGTTTAAAATGTAATATAAATTATCTGTACATAATTGAAAATGACAGATTGAAAGTATCTAGAAATACATAAATAATACACATTAAAAAGAACTAAATGACGAAGTGATCATTTGCAATAATCATTAATAAAAAATTTAGAACATTTTATTGCCATAAAACTGCTGACCAAAATTTGAAGCCGCACATCTGCCTGTTACTTGTATCATACACTGAGATGTGAGTGAGAAGGCCATACTTTTTCATAAACCTTAAAAAACATAATAAACAACACATGACTAAACAATTGAATAAGCTATATTGTTAATAATTGTTTGAACATACAATAAAAAATTATAACAGTTAAATGTGTAGAGATATGGTGATAGATATGTGGACTTGTTTTGTTCGAAATAGCTCAAAGATTACAACAAAGAAAAAAATACTGCAAAAAAAAAATGTTTTTTGCAGTGCTTTACACGTTTTCATTAGTTTAAACAATAACAATAGATAACGATAGACATCAATAGATATCAACTACCATGTTACACTTTTATAATCAGTAGAGTCTCTGAGATGATAAAAAACAAATATGCCAGTATGCCCTGCTCTAATTGTTATTTTTGTTTATGTTATGACAAAAGTTCAATGAAAATTTAATGAAATATCTAGGTCCAATTAATTTTGGTATCACATATCTTAACACAAGCATAAGTGATAGATCTTAATCCAAATGTGTAATTAAATACAATGTTTTATTATTATACTATTTGATTGGTTCTTATTTAATCTTACAATGTAGGTGATTTTCTATATCAAAAATATTAAATAACTGCATAAATACAGGCATAAAATTGTTTTCCATTGAATATAATAAGAGATTAATTAAAAAAAAAAGAATATGTACATATTATCTGTGAAACAAAACCTTTTACAAATTAATTTGCCTAATAACACACTTAAATATTCAGAAAATTAAACTAATATCCCTTATTTATGACTGAATGCAAACACAAAACTTTCAGTACATATTTTTGATTTGTCATTTTACATGAGCTTTACCAACTAAATGAACTTTAATAAACCTCAGTGTTTATTTTAGTTAATAATAACAAAAAAGAAACTTTTGCAATTGTTAAAACTACTTTCTAAACCTTTCTCATATATTAAATGGACAGCAAATATACGAATTGTGTCTAATAATAATTCTTCAACTATTTTGTTTTATTAAATGGTATTGCATGATAGCTGTACAGTGGTATTCCCACCAGTTACCACTTTTATGGCAATAGTGCTCTGTGCCACCTATTGAAAACTCCTCAACTACTTTCTAAATCTTTCCAGTACTCTGAGACTGAGACAAATTTGAGAATGTAACATTGATCTATATCAATATTACATTCCTATTTGGAGGCACTTCCTGGTGATATCTATCGTAGTGTTTAATTTAGTTTCTTAGCATGAGGTTGGTTTTCACGTCACTTGATTATGTGAATATTAAATGCAGTTTACGCTATTTTTAAGTTACCGCACTGAAGCGTATGATTACGTAATTTACGGAATGACGGTTTTCGGAGCGGAATAATTTCGCATAATGATTTATGCTCAATAAAACATGCTTCAGAAAGTGGTTTGGTAGAACATATACATTTTGTATACCTTGTGTAGATATCTTCCTATTTTTCATTTTCCGCTATGAAAATTGAACAATTGTTAACGAAAACGGAAAGAAGACGTCGAGAGCCATAAGTTTCATTCAATCGGTTGGTTAGTTCAAAAAATATTGTTAACGAAGAATTCGGAAAAAAGAGGGTTCTTTGAATAAAACATGTGAAATTCTGGATTTGGTACTCAGTCACCTTTTTCTGTTCAGAAAACTACGTCGGATGCCGTAAAGTGGATCAAAATTACATAACCGGTTCGAAAGATAATATAGTTGGTAAATTCAAAAAATAACTATTCATTTACCACTATGAAAAGTGAAAAATTTTCTTATTTTAAAAATAAAAGAAAGCTGTTCATTTAAATAAATTTAGATGCTTGAGCTCTGAGACCTCAATACATATTATTAGGAGTACAAATAAGTTTCCGCCGTTTTTTGTCAATAAAATAATATTGATTGTGAAAGAACGGTAATTTAATTTTAATCGAAGTATTGTCCATCACTAGCAACTACTTTTTTAGCCCATTAGCCCAATTTTTGATAACTTTATATGATGTGAACCACTGTTCTGATGCATTATCATGTAGAATTGTAGAAGAATAATTTTGTCGTGTCTGGAGTAGTATTGAGGGCGTTTTTCCTTTAGAACTTGGCTCAATCTCATCAATTGTTTTCGGTATAGAGTTCCAGTGATTGTTTGGCTTGGATTAAGCAACTCTTAATACACCACACACAGCCGATCCTACCAAATACACAGCATGAGTTTTTTTCCATGAATATTCGGTTTTTCTGTGGATGTTGGTGGGTGGCTAGGTAGTCCCCATGATTTTCTTTTTTTTTTTTTGATTATTCAATGTATCCAATTATCATAATGTATCCACTTTTCATCACCAGTGACGATTTGTTGTAAAAACTTTTGTGCCTAGCTAGCAGCATTTCACTCATGCATAATCGGCGTTCAACGTCTCTGCTTTAATTTGTATGGAACCCAATACCTTATTTATGAATAATTTCTAACGATTTTAAACAGTGTGAAACTGCTTGCTGAGTGACTTCTAAAGTAAGTGCAAATTCCTTTTGTATCTAAGATGAATCTTCTTCCAATTCTGCATCCTCATAAATTTTTGGCCTTCCACTGCGATCTTTGTCTTCTATGTCAAAATCACCATTTTTAAACTTTTGAATATTTTCTCACTCAAGGCAGCCTCATTATATGCTTCTATGAGCAAAGCTGTAGATCTTCTTAAATTAAAGAAGTAAATTAAAAGTTCCCGCAAAGGAATCTTATTTGGCTCAAATTTAGACATTTTTGGATAAAAAAATATATATGATGCTAATATGAAGTTATTAATATGATAGTTATTTTGTTCTTGAATGAGCAACCTAATTTTCAAGCCAGTGATCATCTGCGAATTCTAACATAAGCCTCTTGCTATGCCATCTCTTTAAAACGGTGGATCTTATTTGTACTCCTAATAGATCTATATTTTATGAACTCTGAGAGCTTTAAAAAGTGCAACAATAGATCTTTTGAACATGATTGAGCTTAATTATTTACTGATGTGGACTATGTGTTTCATCATTCAAGAAGAAATTGGAACAGCTCAGGACAACCAAGAAAAAGACAAAGTTCCTGGACCAAATGGCATAAGTAACGAAATATTAAAGTATATGAAAGCAGCAATAATACCTATCCTCACAGAAATCTTCAATATAGTTGTCGACACAGAATTTGCCCCTAAACAATATGCTCAATCCAATATCCTTCTGGTCAAAAAAGTAACTTCTGTAATATCAGAAACTACCGACCCATCCATCTAATATCCAATATATAGAATAGGATATAATTTACTCAAATGAATATAAATAAAATTGGACAAACAACAGCCAATAGAACAAGCAGGATTCCATAAGAACTACTCAGTACTAGACCACATCCATACTGTTAGATAAGTTATAATATTCCGAATATCAGCTTACATATTATTTAGCATTTGTCGATGACAGTAAAATGTTCGACTATGTACAAAGATCTGGGAAGCATTAAAGGAGCAGGGAATAGAACACAAATACATAAGGACTACAAAATGTCTACAAAAACAGCTCAGCTTGAAACATATTACCTTTTTCTTCTAGTTGAATATATAACTAGAAGACAAAGGTAATATGTTTCAAATAGAAAAAAGCCTGAGAAAAAGACCCTCTCACACCAACACTTTCTAGCTATATTAGAATCGATCTTCAGAAACCTGGAATGGAGAAAGTTAAGTATAAATATAGATTATTGTGCACTGACACACCTATGATTTGCAGATATTGTATTATCTGTATAAACCTCAGATCATCTAAACAAGATGATTAATGATCTAGTATCTGAAAGTGCAAAGTTTGGACTAAAGAAAAATCCCAATACAGTAAAAATTATGACAAGGCAACAAAACCCCTATATCAATAGAACATATGCAAATCAGCTATACTGAAGAATATATATATATATATATATATATATATATATATATATATATATATATATATATATATATATATATATATATATATATATATATCTTGGCAACTAATGACTTTAAAAGATACCATAAATAAGGGAATTGAAAGGAGAATTGCAAATAGCTAGAAGAAATACTGGGCATGAAATAAGTAATGAAAGACAAAAAACTTGCACATAAAAACCAAAAGCAAATGTTTTATATATGTATCCTGCCAGTATTCATGTATGGAAGTGAAGCATGGACTAGAGAAATATAACAAATAAGCTTATGATATGTCAGTATGCAATAAAAAGAAGTATGGTAAAGCTCAAAACAATAGATTAAAGTAAGGAATATTAACCTCGGACACGAGACCAAATTCCAGGATGTAATTTAAAGAATAAGAAAGAAAAAATGGAAATGGGTAGGCCACATGATTAGAGGAAAAGATAAATGGAGTAAAGAATTTCCATAATGTTACCCAAAGGACGGAAAAGGAAAGAGAGGGACGCCGCAGAAAAGGTGGGATGACGATATTAGACAAATCGCGGGAATAACATGGGGTAGAGTAGCCATAGAAAGGCCAGAATGGAGAATTGGAGGAGGCCTTTGCTACCTGGCAAACAAACACACAAAAAGGGAAATCTACAAATAAAGGAAAAAGGAACTCAGATCGTTATAAAGGCTTAAATAAGTAAATTAGGTCAAAAGTAGTAAGAATTTTCGGAGACGCCTGCAGGGTCAACCATTTTCAAATTTTTGAGATCAATATAGATAATATTTATAATTTGAAGAGCTCAAATACACATTGATAAATATCGTAACCGAAAGTTTTAGGGATGTCCTGCAGAGTGGACCGGTTTTCAAATTTCCTTAACAACTTTGCAAACGATAAAAAAAATATGTAGAAGAAGGTACTACATATTCTAGTTTAAATATTTTTATATGGGCACATCTCAATGACATTTTAGTAATAATATTTTAGTAGTAAAATTACACTGTTGACTGACATCCACATTTGTAAAGTGAAAGTTACACTGCAAATATGTCAACACAACTTATATTGATACTTTGTAAATTGTTTATTTCTTTGTTGGAATAGTAAAAAAAAAAACAGAATAGGTTTAATAAACAATAAATCTATGTTACCCATTCCGTTTTGTTCTCAAAATATTTTACAATAATTTGTAATTTTAGAACGATAATAATAGTGTTAGGACTTATGTAGACTAATTTCTAGATATATTTTTAAATATAAAGTCTGTATAATATATATGATATTCTGGTTAGAAATATATAGATGGCGTTATAAACCTGATATTTTTTTTCAGCTATGGTTTCGCGGCGTACGCAGTTCGAAATTCCGACACGTTTATGGCGTACCGTTCAAGAGAGAACGTTGCTACGACAATGTTAAAATAACCCGCAACGCGCATGATTCTAATTTTTGCGCCGTTAACCCTAAATTTGTTGCGATAGTAACAGAAGTCGCCGGTGGTGGCGCTTTCCTAGTGCTGCCCCTAGACCATGTTAGTATATTTTTAAGATTTAATTTTCTTATTGTTTATGGAACATACAAATTTGATTTCACTAGTATTTATGCTATACACATAGCATTGAATATTAGATTATGGGTGCAAGTGGTTCCTTAAAATATGGATTGTTATAATCGCATTGATATCTACAAAATAATCAAAAGTGCAGTTTAGAGGATTAAATGCAATATTTAGAAAATACCATAAAGGTATAAACTGTGGTGTTGATTTCTACAATTATATTTCTTTTTTAGCCTATGTATATAGTATGCTAAAATAGCATCATAGAGCGAAGGACTAAATTTATACAATTCTAGCAAAAGATTAAATATAAATTATGTCATTTGGTGCTTAGAATATTGTCATATTATTGACAAGCTTAAAAATTACACTAGACAACATTTTTTGATGTGATCACGTTTTTTTAGATTTGTTGTTTTTTTGGTTCATAATCCTACATAATACAATGTTAATTTTCGTCGCAAATAAAACTAAGTGTTCAGTTTAATAAAAAAAAGCATAAGTAGCTCCCATTGATGGAGCCTTACTTTCAATAATTTTGTCCGCAAGACCAAACAGATGGACCATTTAGTTAATGATATAAAAAATGTATTATAACAGATACTTCCTATAATTAAAAAAAGCTTATAGAGCGAGTCAATTTCAAATGAATTGTTTTACCAAGCAAAAATACTACTGTCTGCTTAAGATTTGATTTACCTATATGAAACAGACACCAACACCTTAAGTGAGTGCAAGTATGATAGACAATAATGTCAATCAACATGGGAAGTGTTTTGTTTGCAGAATTACTCGATAGGTGTAGGAAGTTTAAATGAAACAAGAATTCAATGTACTTATTTTTATCAAATTAAATACTTAAATTATTTGCTACTAACAACAAAACATGCTTGAAAATATATTAAAAAGACCACTTAACTATTCTGACATATCTCAATGAATTAGTAACTTTGATGGATTCAGAAATTTGCAGTTCTATATAATTTTGCGATACTATAACATGCAAAAAAATTTCAATCAGGCAATGCCTTTAAATGATAGCCTACACAATATTATAAACATGAAAGTTTGTGAGGATGTATAGATGGATGTTTATTATGCTTTCTTGGAAAAACTGCTCCACTGATTTTGTTGAAATGTCACAGTATTATAGCTTGTACATCAGAATAAGACATAAGCTATAATTTATTGCATAAATATGCTAGATTTTGCTCGCAGCTTCGCTCGCATAAACGTAGCAAAGGCAGAAAGGAATCTATATTGAGACTGGAATCGGAATCATAAATGAGGCCAGGTTTAGAATCAAGAGTGGGACTAAAATCGGGACCACGGTTGACAGTGTAATGGATCGATATAGTAATTAAAGTATCCATTCTATGTCCTCGCGGACGAAAGCTAGTATAATTAGTTTTACAACTGTATCATATTTAAAGTTGATGATGATAGTAGTTCTGAAAAATATTACTAGACATACAAACAGGTGCTCAAGACTCTGAATATGGGTTCTGGTTTACTTTTTTATATTTGGATTTAAATAAACTTAAAATGTATTCATTAAATATTTGTTACAATGCTGATTTAATAGTTAGACAATTTAAACACATTATAATAAGTGTGATGCAGAGTATTAATAAATAATTAATTTTTTTTTGTATCAGTTACAGGTTATTTTTTTTATTTTACATGCCAAGTGGAAAATAACTGGAAAATATTTAAATATTTATCACCCATTTTAGTATCTTAATATTTTAAAAATAAATACCAATTTTAGTATAAAAAAAAAAAAAGTTTAAACCTTATAGCAAATATAAGAAATGAGACAAAAAATTAGGCTTTGAACCTTAACATTGCAATCACAATTTTCTTCTACTGGCATTATGACAATGAAATATTCATGTGATCATAATATTCATACAGTGGATCTGTATACAATACACATTGTCGTATATTTGGCCCACCAATTGTATAGCATTCATTATGGGACAGTTGAACAACATTGAAATTGGTCATTGCTATGTTTATTTTCATAAGGTCATATAATTACATGGATGCTGATTAAGCCAATTGGCTTAAATCTATAGAAGCTACATATTACATAGGAGCAAATATTATTATAAACAGTAATTTGTTGTTAATATTAATTTCAATAGTTAAAATGCATACAAAATGTATTAGTATGTCTTTTGTCCTGCTAACAAAGTTTCTGATGTTTTATTGAAAATATTTTACATAAAAAAAATATTTTGATTTAATTTATGAAAACGAATTTTCATATTTCAGACGGGCCGATTAGATTTCAATGCGAGTCGTGTAACAGGTCATAAGGGGCCTGTATTGGACATTAAATGGAATCCCTTCAACGATAACATCATAGCTTCTTGTTCAGATGATTGCACAGTAAGTCTTATTGATTAATTATTTGATTATTAATGCTAAAAGTTTAATACAAGAATGTATGTATGGTGAGTGCATATCTGAGTATATTATATTGATAATATGTAAATAATTTAATTTCATTGTCATTTAATAATAGAGACTCTCTTCTTATACTAATGAAGTCGCCTTTTTTATTATTTTTTTTATATTACACAAATCTTAAAATTATCTCTAAAGGGAAAGCATACAATAGATTAAACCTATTCCGAAAGGAATATTTTTATATAATTGACATTATTTTTTTAGCAAATTATATACAAATATCATATTCATCAAAATATGTTAATGTTTAATGAATTATCATCTTATTTAATTTATGTAAATGGTTAGAAACTTTTATATTACTGTACTCTATACACTAGAAAATATCAAGTTCTTTCATTTATATTTTCATCAATATTATGTGATTAAAGGTTGATATTAATTTTAATCTTAGATGATTACCACATTAAGTTTTATTATGAAGAAAATATACTGTAATTCTTTCCATACTTTCAACCAAAAAATAGTAATATGTATTTAAAATAATATACCACTCCATTGATGCCTTGTTATAGAACAGCACATATAAATTGTGAAAAAATAGGACTTATTGTTTTCCAATAACAAAATGTTCCCTAGTTCCCTAGTAACAAGATTAAATTATAATTAATTCTGAACTATTAATATTAGTTTACATTTTGATTAAATTGTGTAAAGTAATTACCTACAGTAAAATGACATGTATTTATTTAGTATTTTAATACAACAATTTAACCATTGCAAAGCAAAAAGAAAACCATTCACGCGTTGATATCTTTATTTTTAACTATAGTTAAAAACATCTTTTATATTAATATAATATTTAATTTATTATTTTAAAATTTACACTATTACCATTAATATTACAAGCAAATGGACAATATGAACACCTTTTATAATGGCCCAGAATTCTTTTTTTTTTTGTTTTTTGTTGATTCCGTGTAAAATTGCCCACAATTACATGCAACAGTGTTCCGTTCGAACGCCGCTGCTATTATCCGATAAAACGAAAGCGTCTGTATAACGCACCGCGTGTAACAGTATTTGTCACGGCATACATTGAGCATGACTAACTAATTTCACACCTGGATGCTTAATGTGGGTCGATTTTTAATTTTGACCTGATGGTTTATAAAAAATGTACTTATTTTTATTCGTAAAGCATTAAATCGGTGATTGAATTGTATGTTTTTGAATATTCCCTAGGACAATTCAAAGTTTTCTAAAGATTTTGGGCTGTTATCGTTTTCAGGTCTATTTTCAATAATCATAATAATATCAGATGTCTATATTTGGAGACAATATATGACAAATATAGTATTGAATAGCTTGGAAAGCTATTCAATAACTGCATTTTGTATCAATGTCTCCTCATCTCATGTTTACAATTTGTTTTGTTTATATTCTGTAATCGTAGAACTTTGATCAATACTTTCCAAGTACTACAATGCAGTCCTTACTAATTGTATTCTTTTGATCTTCCCGTCATGCGACCGCGATATAGCTATTGGAATGACAACACTTAGGGATAAGATTTATCTCAAAATAAAAAATATAATTTGGATAATTGAACATATTTGTTGTTATTATAAATGACTAATTTTTGAATGTTTTATATTAATTGTTGATCGAGAAAAACAAGAAATGGCTCAGGATATTGTATTGTTTATAAGAAATCAAACAATTTTAATCCAACATTTTCTCTGATATAAAAATTAAGGTTATATATGAAAAATATTTTTTAATATTGTACACTATTGGACAAATCGTCCAGGATGTATAAAATTGATCTTTAGAAAAGGGACAAAGGTTTAACCATAAGTCTCTATAACAGAACTCAAAACATACACAATATACTTATACCTAGTTTTGTAATGTTCTCAAAGTAATATAACCACTGGTGTTTGGTGACACAATGCTCCTTCAACATTCATATCAAATGATATTGTTCACAACATTCAATAATGTATTTTTTATGTGTTTTGCTCAATATGCTCAATATGTAGAACACAGAAGTTTTTCAATATAATTAATTGTAGGTCCATTAATGATGGTCAAGAAAAATATATTGATATTTTTTGAATTCCTTCCCAGATCTGCCTATGAAATCCTGGGCATGATATGCTCGAAACATTATTTAATTAAATAGTATTATATTTAACAGAAGTTTAAAGAAGAAATAAATTATGTGAATATTATAGGTGAAACTATGGCATATTCCTGATGGAGGTCTATCAATGCATCTCACAGAGTGGCTGGTAGAGTTGCAAGGACATAAACGACGTGTTGCATATATAGAATGGCACCCGACTGCTGAAAATATAGTGCTCAGTGCTGGATTTGACTATTTGGTGAAGTATTTAATTAAAATTATTGAAAACATATTTGAATTATGAAGTTAGATTTAAAAGTCTTTAATCTATGTTTCATTGTATGCATAAAGAAACTCATTAATATCTCTATAAAATAAAAGAATAGATTATATACAAGAAAAAAAAATGTGTAAACAGAAAACTTTCACTCTAGTTCTTTTTTTATATTTGATATTTTTTACATTAAGTATGTAATTCATTCTCATATTTTTTTTAGTTTTACAAATAGTAATTATTTAAGACTGATCATATAATGTTTATAGTTTTTAAATATGTATTTTTTTTATTCTAGATCTTTGTATGGGATGTAGGAAAAGGTGAAGCAGTTAAAATTATTGATAGTCATGCAGATGTGATATACTGTATGTCATTCAATCGTGATGGCTCACTTCTCGCTACCACTTGTAAAGACAAAAAATTGAGAGTCATTGAACCGAGGTCTGGTATTGTAGTTTCTGTAAGTGTACTTTTTCATGTATTTGATGTTACTCACAATACTTATGCTTATTGTATTACGCCGGGGAAAAAGTTTTTTCATATTTTATAAGTAAGTAATTGCAGTAAAATATCTTTGGTTGTGCTGTTTTGTCTGGCTAATTTTGATACTATTAAATAGACGTTTTAAAAAAAGGAAAATAAAATGTAAAAACAGAGTCCCACCATTTTTCTATTGTTGTGTTGTTCACCAAAGTGAGTGCATCAAACATAAAAATTCAATACATTTTAAAGTTTTATTACAAAAAAAGGAAAAATATGACAAACCGCGAAAAAAATTTGTGACGCTTATGGACCTACTGTAGTATCAGTAAGAGTAGCACAAAACTGGTTCAAACGTTTTCAGTTCAGTAATTTTCATATCAAAGATGAAGCTCGCTCTGGTCGTCCTGTTATGGATTAAGTTGATGCCATTTTGGAAAATGG
This sequence comes from Eumeta japonica, assembly GCA_005406025.1. Classification (NCBI taxonomy): domain Eukaryota; kingdom Metazoa; phylum Arthropoda; class Insecta; order Lepidoptera; family Psychidae; genus Eumeta; species Eumeta japonica. The sequence continues at coordinate 246,913 of BGZK01000110.1, forward strand.
AGAGCAATATCGGGTTATTAATTCTTATGACATAGCTGTTGAGCTGAAGATTCACATAATTACATACAAAACAGTTTTGACCCGTTGGAAAAAAGCTGGATATACAAAAAGCTCAATACTTGGGTCCCAAACGAGCTTGCTGAAAGAAAAGTAATGAATTGTGTACTTGTTTGCGATTCTTTATTGAAATGTAATTACACCAAACTGTTTTTGGAAAGATTGATCACTAATAATGAAAAATAGATTACCTATGACAAAAACATGTAAAAAAGATCATTGTTAAAAGGCAACCATGCTCTACAGACTAGCGAAACCTGAATTAAATTGAAATAAGGTGGTGCTATGTGTATGGTGGGATTAGAAGGGCAATATTAATTATGAGCTTCTACCGCCGGGTAAAACCGTCAATTCGGATCTCTACTTTCAATAGCTGATGAGACTCAGCAAGAAGTAGAGAAAAAACGGCTGGAACCAATCAACAAAAAGAGTGTGTGGTTTTGCACCATAATAACGCCAGACCACACATCTTTAGCCTCTTAGCAAATATTGAGAGAGTTAGGTTGGGAAATGTTAATGCATCCACCATATAATACCCTCAGATTTTCACCTATTTCAGTCTCTTCAGAATTTTTAGGTAGTGCTAGGTTAACATCAGGAGAGAACTGTCAAAACTACTTGTTACAGTTTTTTGATCAAAAGTCCCAAAATTTTTACAGCAATGGGATTATGGGACCTACAGAATGGCAATAAGTCGAGGCATGAAGAAAATTGCATATATACATATTATATATTAAATATAAATAAATAGTATGAAAAATTATCTTGAATTTGTATGTGAAATATAAAAAAACTTTTTGCCTGATTTTATATATTAATAATTTATTGAATACATCTTAATCGTGTGTGTATATTATTGTAATAAAAAGATGGATTTGAAAAATGTGTCATGTTTTGCAATTATGTTTAAAAATATGGAAGAATTTCACATTAATATTCTATGTCTAATAGTTGTTGGTGAAATTCAATTTCAAGATAATTTAGTTTTTCCAAAACCAATAGTCATTCTAGGCATAGTAGAATTTACTAGTTTAACCTAGGTCAAAGTAAAGTGCCCTAAATGCATTAGACCAAACGTGTCTAGAGAAAGCTATCGTTTTGTTCTAAATATTACACTCCAGGATAAACCAGTCTTTTCTAGTTTTTACACTAATACCTGAATGAAAATAATGTGTACTAATTATGCCAAGGTAAATTAAATAAAATGCATAGAACATGGAAAAATAAATGTAATTTATTTAAGTAATCAAATGATAACTATGTCATTCCTGAATACAGTTATAACCAAATTAAATCTATTACTGACCTTGATTTATATTTTGACTTAGATTGTTTTTATTGAAGGATCACTTTATTTATTTTTACATGGTATAGTCTTTTTATGATTATAATTGTAGAGCACGATTTTAACTTGCAATCACATATTTATTGTCATTAAGCTATTATTACACATCTGCTGCATCTTCAAATTCTTGCCAAGATGGAATTTTTCACAGTTGCAGTCTTTATTTGTATTTCACATAAAGCAGAACAAATTTTGTATGATGTTCTTGGCACTAGGAAACTACAATAAATTCCAAATTTCCATCAATCTGTGTCTGTAAATTGATCATATCCACTTGGCACATATATATATATATATATATATATATATATATATATATATATATATATATATATATATATATATATATATACATTTCCAAATATAGAATCGACTTTTAATTGAATCCTATTTTTTTGTTTATTTTGTTGGCAGACATATATGGACATATTATTTATTCAACATATATCTTTGATGTTTTGACTAAAGTTTGGCCACACCCACTATGGTTAACAACATGTACTGTGTCAGTCACATCATAAATTTTATCAGTTGGGAGATTGGTTTTATTGTTTTTTCTAATTACCTTTCATTTATTATCTGTAATATTTTTTTTCGCAGTTATAATTTTTAGCATTCAAATTCATTTTAATCTTCTTTGCTGCAATGGGGTTTTCAGAATTTTCCACTTATTCAAACAGTTCCAAATGTTTGTCAGATAATGACACATGATAATGGAAAAGCTTATCATTTTTGGAGTATGTATGCTATTCAAATTAAGATATGCTGGATTTGCTTAGGTTAAACTAGTTGTTGGTCCTAATGCAGTTAGGACAAACAAATTTGACCTAAAACTATTAAATTTTGTAATTCATAGAAATAATTAATTCAACTCGGAGATACCTAGAATATTTTCTATGATATTAACAGTTCGACCCTATCTTGAAGTAGGGTTAGATTAATTTAACCGTAAAAACGACCCTATCTTGAAGTAGGGTTAGACTGTTAATTTAACCATAAAAACGACCCTATCTTGAAGTAGGGTTAGACTGTTAATTTAACTGTAAAAATATATTTTGCCTCACCACATAATATGCTTAGTATTCATTTTATTTGAATTAAGATGAAATGGATTTTTCACATTTCAGGAAGGCTTATGTCATCAAGGTACAAAAGCTTCAAAATGTACTTTTCTTGGTTCACAAGGACGTGTTCTGACTACTGGTTTTTCACGCCATAGCGACAGACAGTACGCCGTTTGGGATCAGCACGATTTGAACAAACCCTTAGTCTGTGAGACTATTGACAGCTCATCAGGAGTTGTATTTCCATATTACGACTATGATACGAATATGGTACACTGCATTGGCATAAATATATATTTTTTTTATTTATATATATACACACTGATGAAATTATTCTTTTTTTTTAATTTAATGTTTAAAAATGACAAGCCCATTGTGCACTAATCTTACATTTTTCATTCTGATGGACACATAAATAGATTTACATTTCAAATTCATCATACTATAACTGAACACAAATAGTAAAATAATTAAATCACCACTAAAAATAAATTAAAATTTTGTATTATAGTGTAATATTTGTATGTTTAATACATTAAAAAATTACACAGGTTTACCTCGCTGGTAAGGGTGATGGTAATATCAGGTATTATGAAGTGGTAGATGAACAGCCATATGTGCATTTTTTGAATCAATTTCTTTCGGGAAATCCTCAGGTGAGTTGAGATATTTGTAATAATTAATAGCAAGTTAAAATTATTTAGCCACTATTGACATTAATTGTACTAAATTCTGATGTTAACAAAATTATTTGACATTGAATTAAGCATATTATATTTATATATGCATTTCCACTGGGTCAACTTGAGAAATCACCTTGTTTTTACAGCGTGGATTGGGTTTTATGCCGAAACGTGGAGTGAACACATCAATTTGTGAGGTTTTCCGTTTTTACAAGCTACACACATCACGCGGTCTCTGTGAACCGATATCCATGATCGTACCGAGAAAATCTGATTGTTTCCAGGTATGAAAATAAAATTTCATTATTCATTAGATAAATAATTTTTCTTTTATTCAATCGGCCGGCAGTCAATTTATGCAATTTCATAAAGATTAAAGCTATGGACCATGGTAGCACAAATAAACACTGTACTGTTTTGTCAGAGTATGAAAATAAAATTCAATCAAATTAGGGTTTTTAACTAAATTGAATTTATATTATTTTAAAAACTGATATCTTCATATTATAAACTTGAAGAAAATAGAATATAAAAGTTAAAAATTGTCTAGACATCTTGGAATGATATGTTGAATTGCCATGCCATTTTTTTACTTTAATCAATTTTATCTTCATAGGAGGACTTATATCCTGACACAGCAGCACCTCTGCCTTCACTGTCAGCTAAGGATTGGTTGAACGGCATCAATGCACCACCATTGCTAATTAGTATGAAGACAGGTACATATTCTGATTTATTACATTTTAAAGTAACCATGAAACATCACCTTCATTATTTTTTTAGAATAGAAACATTCAAATCATACAAAAAATTTATATAAAATTCATACAAAAAGTTATACAAAAAAGGTCCAAAAATTCAATTGGATTTCATTGTTATTCCCAAAATTAAAGTGTTCATACTTTACAACTCGTTTCGATAATTCTTTGAATTATTGTACTTGTTGACAAACAGGTGTAACAATATCTACACACAAGGCGCGCGGCGTTGGGAGGGACGCTCCAGCGTTTCAACCTCAAGACGCGAACAACAGACGCAAATTCGCATTCCTGTCGCGTGAAACGACGCCCGATTATCGCCCGCTGTTGGGATACGTTTCGATACAGGACGAAGCGGAGAAGGAACAAAAGTCACAGGTGTGCAATCCGGAAGTCAAGTGACGATAACTATTTTAAATGGCAACCTTTACAAGTTGTCTAATGTAGACAGCTGATAAGACTAAGCCAATGTCAATGTCATATTCAAAGAAATATGTTAGTTGTTCAAAAGATTAAAACTATTATTTTAGATTAGCTAAATTCAGTTTTGAGAACTGTAGACAAAACTAAAAAACTTGGACAGAAACCAAAAAAAAGTCACACAAACAGTTATGTAATCACTAAAATGATAAAATGTAAACATTTGCTTCTTTTTATTTGTAAAGAAAATATTTTGCAAATTATTTTTTTTATAATATAATAATCAATTTCTTATAATCTTATATTTTCTTCATAATGGGAATCTTTAAGGTATATATGTTTGAATACAGTATATTTCATATCTGACAACCAGCAAAAAGACTCAGTCATTGAACTAGTGTATATTTTCAAATCACCTATTGAAAAACATATAAAAAGTTTATAAGATTATTAATAAAAGTTTGTTTTGCAGCCCCTTACTGAAAAATCTCAGAAGATGACGGCAAATCAAAACACGAAATTTCACCAATTACAAAGAATGTTTGGGAAAACTACAGAAACAGAACCATTGGCGCCACTATACAAACAAATAAATCAAGGCGACGTTTTTACCACAGAAAATGAGGTAATGGCAATAGTTGGCTTTCACTGTATTAGTAGATTGCCATAACTATTTTTTTTTTTTTGCATTATATCATACTTTCCTCATTTGTTTTATCTGCTTCTAAACCTTTTTATATCTAGCATTCTTGTTGTATAACTAATATTTTTATGCAACTTTATATTTTGAGGGCTTCAAAGGCCAATAGCAAAAAATAAACTATGTTCGTCTTGTCTGTTTGGCCATATGTTATAGCTTTATGACATATATATTTTTTTGGGCATTATGTAGAGTGTCAATGAACAGGTTTTTAAAATTGCCTTTTAGAGTTGTGAGTTTGCTTATAAGTATATAATTTACTGTTCATTAGCTCCCAAATCATTAATATAAAAATTACAGTAATAGAGCCTTATAAATAAATTCAATAAAATTACCTTTTTAGATGTTTATCATTTTCAGCTGTCAGTAGTAACAAAAAAATCAATATGTATGTATGGCTCCTATGTACACACATATTAATTTTAATAGAACAGGTACTTAGCATACAAATATATATTTATCTTCCCATCATATTAAAATGTACGAGGAGTGAGAAAGAAGCGAGACATAATAATCCATTGGATTTAAACCTAGTACACTTGCAAATTTCACGGTGATTAAAATAATTTTAAGTCATTCTTAATCAATATTTGCATCGAAAAATAATAAAATATGATTCAATGATTGTACAATAATGTACATATCAATGAAATGATTGAGGTTGCATATTATGTACCAGTTGAACAATTCCAGGTTGTTTTTGTTAGAACTTTTGTTATTTTCAGATCACTATCAAAGACAAGATAATGTTCAGTTTAATATTAATTAAAACCAAACTTGTCTCAATTAAGTCAAAAAACATAGAATTGTATGCAAAAAAATAGCAACTACTTTTATCACAGACAAATGTTGATCCTTATCTCGAAAGTTGTCCCATATCCTTAGTCATTTTGGTTTGCATTTCTAAAATATTTTCGTCAACATAGACAAACTTATATAGTCAATAGATAAGAATTGTTTGAGTTTTTGGAATGCTATCGAGAAAAATATTCACAGTAGTTAACTGGGAAAATTTGTGAGAAGTGTATATCGCCTATAAAAATGAACTGTTGAATGATCTGACAGTTTCAAATGTCTGCAACATACTTATACTTTAGTAACCTGGTATTGGAATTTTACAGATAGCAGGTTTGCGAAATATAGAGATAATAAACTTTTACAATTCGGCACTAAGCCAGTGATCGCTAGTTAGAAATATAAATATGTACAAACAAATGGTCCATTGACATAGCAAATAAAATAAAAGTGTGCAATGGAAATTAAAATAAAATTTAAGAGATTGTACAAATTTTATTCCGAGAGATTCTGCTGTTTAGACATAGGAGAGAAATTGATAACTAAAGTTTGGCCATGGAAATGAATTGAGAATAAATATTGCAGACAAAACTTTATTTATGTTAAATATCAAAAATATTTTCGGCAGTTACGTCTCGCCTTTAATCGTCAAGGAGAAGAGTTACGTGTAGTGAAGAAACAGCTGCAAAACAGTCAGCAGCGTGTACGGGAATTGGAAGAACAATTAGCTATATTGCAGGCGCGCATTCATCGTACCGATGCTTAGACGTAGATGATAATAATGATTGATTTAATTCGCTTTTTCGTTTGCCCAGTTGTCATTGCCAAAGCTGAGCAATTTATGCAATGTTTTACTTCTTAACATTTATGAAACATTATTCTCCTTGCAAGGTTTGAGAATATTAAAGTTTGCATTGATGAGAAGATAGCTCTCTTGCTTAAATGACAATATGCAATTATAATATAAACAATTTCACTATTTTATAATCATTGTAAAACACATACTTCCTATATGAAAGCTCAGAATGTTTTTTTATGTCAATATGTTAATGAATTCCTTTATTGAAAAATTCATATAAAATATACTGTGGTACAAGCCTAAATTTTCTTGATGTTTTCTAAAGAAAATTTATGATTATAATTACATATACGGTATTTAGTAAATATCTGTATTGAATTATAACTTAGTTTTGCGTCAGATTTCTTACTGATGCAACAATAATGACTAACTTATTACAATTTTTTATAAGTTATGATAATAGAAACAATCCTGTCACAAGTATGTTGAAATATGGATAATTTACTGCCAGAAAAACCCCAAACTTTTGTAGTAGTTACTTCTTATGCACTTTAATATAAAAGCCATAGCCTTTTGATTATGCTAAAAAATTAGTGATTAGATAGACAAGATCATTCTGTTATAGAATGATGAGAAAATAATGTTGAAAAGCAATTTTATCAAAAGATCTTAGACAATATTTGCACAGCTATATATTTATGCTAAGACACAATCCTTATTCCAAGGCTGGCCACTAATAATTATGACCATCAGCAGAATTCTCCTAGTATGATAATTAGAAAAATAAATAAATTCTACCAGTGCATACATTCAGTATTATGAATTAGGACTGAAATTGTCATTCCAGATGTATATTTTTATTTTTACATGTGTATTGATTAATAAGTTGATCGTTGATCTAAAAGCTTCTTAAATTATCATATAGGCCTACATTTTGTAGTGAAGTGCAGTAAATATTTTACACTTTGTGATAGACATAGACGATAATGACTTCATGACTTACTTGTAAACGACAACATATTGTTGCTTGACATTTAGTTCTCTTATTAAAAGGAAATTAAGTGCAATGTTCTATCAGGGTGACTTATGAAACAATACTATGTTTTGAATACACAATTTGCTGTTACACTTCTGCCAATATAAGGGATAGTTATTAGATACTGAGTGGACAATTTTTTACTAATAGTCTGATTTTAAATAGTGTTATCTGTTTTATTTTGTTTGTAAGCTTGTTAATTTGTGTATTTTTGATAAATTTACTGAGTTGTAATTTATGCCAAAACTATTAATGAAGATGAAGTTCATTAATATAGTTACAAGACTATTAAGCTGCAAAAGCTCACGAGTCTCAATATCTTTTAAGTATTTTTTTTACTTTTTTATTGTTTGTGTTATTTGTAGTAATCAAAGTGTAATACAAAATTTGGTTAGTTACAATTGTATTGAAGCATGACACTAGTAGCTCGATGCAGTTTCCATATAAATGACATAATTGTTGATATTACTTAAAAGGTACAAAAATATTTATCTGATTAAGCTATACTTAAAATAGAACATAAGAGTTTTGAATTTAGCTTCAATTTAATATTGTAAAGCTGCTAGTTTATACTTACTATATGTTATGGAGTTGCATTTTATACTATTTGCAATATATTCATAGAAGGAACTCACTAATAATTCTCTTCAAGGGAAGATCTAATTTTCCATATATCTCTACACTGGCATTGTATAATCACTATACATTTATTTTAATGTAATGGACTGCTTATAACTTTAATTTATTGAACAAATAAATATATTATTTGTTACTGTCCCATGAATCAATAATAAAAGTAAAAATAAATATCTTTAGTAATAAAAGTGCTATAAAAAGTAATTGAAAATTGAAGATATAATTGTTCTAATGCACTCTGGAGTGATTTTTAGTATCAAAAAATATTATTAGTCAGGTTTATGTATACTTTGAATTAATTTTATGATTTTTGTTATATACCAATTTATTACATTTATTTGTTACAATTGTAATTTTTATGAAAAAGAAAATGCATTGATATTGTACTAAAATTGGATCCATATTTGTATTATGTTATTAGTAATAAAATGCGTGAATTGTCACTCACTATCATATTCACGTGCATAAAAACAAAACAAGTATGTCCTTTTGAAATTATTACAAATTATAAAACATGGGGCAAGCAATAATAAACTGAAACCTCAATGTGCATATAATGTAAAATGTTGAACCAAACTTTGACATTGTGAAAAAGATAATAAAAGACAGTAGAGTAAATGTAATTGCCACAGCTGAAAAGCTTTTAAATTCTCCATTAGTTGTTACTTGGTAAAAGTTTAGGGAAATTTCACTCCCAGACAGATTATTACTTTTCGTTAAATAATTAAGCCATTAGACTTATAAACTCGTATCAGATTGAGGAGCAATATATATCGAAACATGCCTTGATATATTGTAACTATATAGACATTCCATTTATTCCTGTCTAAAAGGCGAACGAAGACATAGTTGTTAGATATGCGATTGTAATTCATAGTTTGGCTATAAGTGGATGTACTTTGCTGAATGTCTTATGCTAAGCTCGTGTTAATAATTATCATGTATTTTTATAATAATAACGCTTGTGTAGCACAAATTTCAATTAAATGTTTGAAATTATGGATTGTGTGTTTTCCACCCCAAATTAGAAAATAAAATTTCTGCTCAATTATAGAAAATTTATTATAAAATACTATAAAAATTGTAGTAGCTGTTAATGTCACATTATATTAGATGTCATTCTTTAAAATATCTTCAAGAAATATAAAGCTTAACAAAAAAAAAATAAGTTGATAAAGATATGTTCAGAATAAAATGTCAAGGAATGTTTTTCTTTGTTATCAAACTTTTACCAACTGTTTGTATGATCATATAGTGCTTACAAAAAAATTAGATCTCCAAACAATTGCTTTTATATTAAATCTACTGTGAAAATGTATGTTGAGAAAGTACCAAATTATTGGCATTTTCTTGAACAAATTAAGAGTGATAGAATTAATATATTACTTTGAAAGAGTAAAGTCGAATTAAATGTTTATTGAAATAACAAAACAGACGGTCAATCTCACGAAGGCGGGTGACTATTGAATGCGTGTGTATCCCTATTCATGCACAATGAATTGAGTGCATAAATGCAAGTACGAATCACCCTAACCTTAAAAATATATTTTGTGCACATATTGTATTTTCTTTTTAATTCAAATGATATGAAACAAAAAAACATAGTTTACATAAAGTCTATTATTATTAATGCACATTCTTCATAAGAGGTAACTGGTTTCATTCTGTTCCTAAGCATTATTTCTAACATGTGTGGATGTTATTGAACAGTATTTTTTGTACAGACTCATATTCATTCAAAAAGCGATAAACGCACGCAATCATTATACAACCTTGAAATAAAATATTATTTATAAAAATAGGCTATCAAAATAAAAAAATATTTTTTTTAAGTTTGAAATTACAGTAAAATTATTTATTAAAGTACCCATCAATATTTTCCTAGAAAGTATGAAATACTTAGAATATGTATATAATAAAATTTACCTCACTAAGAGTAACATATCAGCATTTTGTAGTCATCTGACTGTACATAAACAAAAAATAATGCACAAAAACAATAACATAGAGAAAAGGTTGTAACGTGGCCCCAGCACGTATATTGGTCCCCTTCAATATTTTAATGTCTAAACAACGCAATCTAGTATAATTTTGGTGCAACGGGATGCTCGCGCCATGCTACTAATTTAGTACCGTACAAATCCAGCAGAGGCTGTCACGATCGATTGTCATTCGAACTAGTTGAAACTCGCCACCTGCGAAACTTTTGAGTACTGTGATTTTATTTCGATGGTTGTTTAAAAATAGAAAGTTTTGGCTTTTGTGTTCGAACATCGGATACATTAAACTGTTCTATGAAAATTGAAAGGTAAATATGTAATTAAACTTTTAATAAATATTTTTGATACGTTTGTTTAAATATTTGCAATAGTTGTAATTTGGCCCCCTCACATTGGTTGTATTGTGATCCCGGGGGTCACATTACATGTAAGAGTGATTCATTATTTACATATTTTTATTTTTCTGCTTTCAGATGCCTAGACAAAGTATGCTCTCTACACCTTCGAGGAAGAAACAAAAAGGATGGTACTCTGAACAAATGAAAGCAGCAATTAATACTGCGAGGCAGAAGGCCACGGGATATAAAAAGGCTGTAAAAATGTATTCTGTGCTTAGATCTACACTGAAACAATTAGTGAAGGACCCTCAAAAATCTTTAGAGTTGCTTGTACATATACCACTAAGAAGGAAACCTGTACTGCCAGCTGACCTGGAAAAAAGTTAATGGTATACATTTTGTTTATGGGGTCTAGGTACTATGGACTTACTAGAATGGAAGTCTAAAAAATGGCTTATCAGTTAACTGTTAAAAATGGTATTCGTAATTCATTTAAGAAAAAAGCAACAGGGCGTGGTTGGTTAGATCACTTTTTAAATCAACATAAAAGCACTTTATATTTACATAGACCAATGGGGACATCATATGCTCGTGCTCAAGGCTTCAATCGTCAAGCAGTCAAAGAATTTTTTGATATTTTGGAAGCCAATCCCTATGGCCAAGGCTAGGACTTCCAATCGTGGAAGAAAGACTACAAGAGCAAACATGATAACATTATCACCCTATAAATTAACTGAATCTTTGCGCTTAGCAGAGAATCGTGAACGCGGTCGCAGACGTGGACACGGTGTCAGACATAATCACAATGGAGAAGGCGCTGGTAGGAATGCCGTTCGGTGCCAGAGAGACACTACATCCAGCAGTAGCTCTGAAAGTGACGAAGACGCTATGAATACCGATTATGACGACTCGTGTACAAATATGGTTCCTGAAAACGCAGACGTGCCGTATATGTTCTGCATAACCATTTATTCCAATGACAGATCTGGAGAGCCATGGGTAGTGTCAAAGTTGCGACTTATGGGCTCATGTAGCCTGTAGAGGCTCTGAAAGTGGTTATTACATTTGTGATTTTTGCCATTGAGTTTCAGTTGTGCAATACATTTAATGTGACCCCCCAGGGGTCACATAACCATCACTTGATCTCAGGATACCAAATTTGATTAATTAAGAATAAATAATATTTTCAATTATCCTGTGCGAGTTTCATTTATTCTCTAATAAGACATGTTTAAACAAATGAATAATGTATTTTTTAGGTTTCTGACTCCTGTATTTTTTAAATAAAACTTCAAAAACAAAGTGGGGGGCTGCATTATCACCTTCTCTAGTAGTTCCATCTGTCGTTCGGACAATACTGATTGAACATTTACTGAGACACAAATGCATTATTCATGCATCCAGCACTAACACATTCAAGGGTCACTCGCCTTTGTGAAATAGACCATCAGTATTATAATTGAGGCAACCCTAAAACTTTCTGCAAATAAGTTTATTTCTATTTTTCGTACTGTCACTGCATTGTTATTTACACTTTTATGATTACATAGTAAAAATCCCCATTGGCAAATTTTTCAAGCTTATATTAAAAAAGAATAGTAATTTTGCAATTAAAATTATAATATTAAATGAATGACTTTTGGTGGGATCTATTTCACAGTTCATAAATTATAAAATATATTCCTTATTTCTATTTATACACTACACACTTGTTACAGCTATTTTTACACACTATAAGTTAAAATTAGAATGAAGTACAAGAGATTATCAAAATTTTATATGAGCACATATGTAAAGTAAATGCAGATCAGTTTTGAAGTTAAATACAGAATCAACGCATAGACAATGAGAAAATGACAGCAAAAATTACAGTACATATAGGTAATTTTAAATTAGTTGCATAATTACATCCATCAGTGCCACATGTGTAGATGCAAGTTCGATATTCAAGTATGTCACCAGGCTGCTGGACATAATTGCAATAGTTCCCCAAATCTAAAGAAGAACAATATCTTTTTGTGCTTATGCCTCCTGAAAAAAATTGAAAAAGTTAATTTAACTCAATATTTTTAGAATTAGAAAACCAAACGACTGCAAAAAAAAGTAGTTTCATGCAATATAGCAAAATAAAGTAGAATTACAATTAAAAAACATTAATAAAATGTTTAGTCAATAACCAAACCAAAAATCTATGGATAATAGTTTTGGAATTAGAACAACCAAAACATATTAATCCTTGATATAACTAAAGTGCCTAGCACTAAAATATGTAAATGCCACTTTATGAATTTGTCTTAAATTCGTGTTTTATAAACAATATGCAAATTGAAAAATTAAATACAATTTAATCATTCCAGCAACTACGAGGACTACTTGTGTACATTTGGGTATGTAATTTTACAATTCAACTAGCTAGCATTCCACACATCTTGCTACATATAATACAATATTTTTCTACAAGTACACATATCAGTGACATCATATATCGCAAAGAGCAGAATTGAATCTATATATATATATATATATATATATATATATATATATATATATATTGATAGAATTGAATGTTTTTTTTTATTATATTCATTATTGTCAGGACAAGGTGTGTATGAAAGAAAACGGCCCTTTTGATGTCTGTCTACCTAGCTTGCTGGACTACATTTAAAGTACTTTTTATTGTAATAATTTTTAAGATTCCTTCATGGAAAAATCCTTCGTAATGGGATAATTTATTAGAAATGAATCAAAAGTGGAACTAGGATTGAAATCGGGAACAAAATCGGAATCGGCATTAAATCAAGGTGAAATCAAGACTGAGAAGTGGGATCAGAATCACGATGGACACGACATCAGTCAACAAAAGATGTAGGCAATTAATTATGTTCACAAGGGAGGAGCTGTGGGCGTTAGCTATCTACATAAATAAAAATCAATATAAGTACATTTGTTTCTCTATGCTTGCCTAATCCACTGATCTGATAAAAATCAGTAATTGTGATAAAAAAAGAACTGATTCTATAAATTGTTTGATTAATAGATATTTGCATTGTTCTCAAGTAAATTGAAGTGGAATCTGAATTGAAAACACAATGGAGAGCAGAATCGAGAACAGGACCAGGACTTAAATTGAGTTCAGGACTAGGCCGTCCTGAACTCAATTTAAGAACTGATCCCATCCCCACACAAAATGACATTGATCGATACAAAAGAAAAAAATAATTTTACATCTACACTGGAGGAGCTACAGGCATTAACTATATGGGCAAGTTATAAACAAGAAAGTGCAGAACAATGTTTGCTGGGTCAGCTAGTATATAACATTAGAAAAATAAATGACGAAAGATTAATTTGTATTCATAAGCTAACTGAATGACGGCAACTGCATTAGTATGTTAAACGTGGGTATAGTTTGGGCGCTAGAATATTACATGTATTTATAATTAGAATTTTGAATTTAACAGATCATAAACTTTAAACAGACGTATGTCCTACACGACCATGTGGAAAAGACGAACATGGTGTCGGGATTCCAAGTAGGTTTAAGAGCTAATGCAGCGAGCGGAAGCAGAACACATTGACATATAAAGATGAAAAAAATGTTATATTCATGCAGAAAATTACAGGTACGTCTAGCTACTCAGTATTCGAAAAATGTAAATATGAGAAATGATTGGTAATTAGAAAGAGAAATACTGTTTGAATTTATGAGGAACTATTATAATACTACCAATTTTTAGAATTAACACAAGACAAAAGAGTAAGTTATTTCTACATAATATATTACTTCTCAATGCTTGATAAATTCTCAATATATTAGGTATGCAATGTCACAAATCAATAATGGTTTGATTGATCGAAAAATTCCAAATCCTTGCAAACCAACCTAATTCAAAAGAGTAAGTTTTAAACATATATATAAACACATTAAAAAAAATCATCTTACCTTGACTTCTCAGACTCTAAGTTCCAAGCATAGTGCAGAATCTAATTTGTGCATAGTGTCCTTAACATTATTTACATTGCAGAATGGAATCAGCAGCATATCAGAAGCTAACTGCACCCACAACCACCATTTTAAAATCATCCAAATTGCTTTCAATCTTGTTAGAATTGTATTGAACACAAATATCAGATAAGTCTCAAATGTACAAAAAAAAAATTGTTATTTAAAATTTTATAGTTATGGAGTTTGGATAGGATCCTGCATCATTTTGCTAATAATCATAAACTCTTCCTTTATAAATCAAATTTGCCAAAGAAACTATAGTTGTTGATTCAGAGTGTGAAAAAATTTAGCACAACAAATTGATTTTGTGAAAATCACTCAAATATATTCCTATGCCAACATAACAACTAATACTTGGTCATTGATAAAAATATAAAGCGGGGCGATATGCATGCTATAGTAAATTAATTCACTCTAATAGAATGCCATATTATGGTGTAGGATATTATCTACAAAACAACGTAATTAAATTACATAGTGTTATATGGATAAAGACTTGAAACCCATTCATAATATACAATCTTTTGTATGAAAGTACAGTGGATTTCATTAATAATGACCTCGGTTATAACGACTTTTTGGTTATAGCGACGTCAAACTTACGTCCTTGAATTTAAAGCGTACTTTCGTAAGAAATTATTTCGGTAATAGCGACTTCGGATATAGGGTCAATTTCAGGTATAGCGACTTGTTTTTGTGAATCATTTATAACAGATTCCTAGAAATCCCTTGCGGATATTGCGACTGAATCGGCAAAGGCACAAAGACTTATTCATAAAACTATTAAGCTTTCTTATCCTTTGTTTACATTCACAGATGGTCAAACAAATTGTATGTAAGACTGCTTAGCACTGTACGAAGTTAAACTTATGAATCAGTTAGATAGCAAATTTCGGTGAGTGAACAGTGTTTCTTAAACTTGTAAATATGGCTCCTAGACGTACATTTACTGTTAAAGAAAAAGTGGACATCATTTCGAGATTCAAAAATGGAGAAAACTATGTTGATCTGTGTAATCAATTTGGAGTTTCACATTCTACAATATCAACAATGTGGAAAAACCACACTACAATTCTGGAATCTTTTGAATCAAAATCCCTGAAAATAAAGAAAAATCATAATCCAACTCATCAAGATATTGAAAATGCTCTTCTAGTGTGGTTTAAAGCTCAGAGAATCCAAAATGTACCCATAAGCGGTCCTCTTTTGCAAGAGAAAGCTAATCATTTTGCCAGACAGCTTGGGAAAACAAACTTTGAATGTTTAGGAAGCTGGATTTACAGATTTAGACAACATCATGATATAGTGGTCGGTAAAGTTTGTGGAGAATCCGCCAGTGTGTCGCAAAATGACTGTGACAATTGGTTGAGAACAGTTTTACCAAAATTAACTGAAGGGTATACTGACAGTCAAATATGGAACGCTGATGAGATAGGATTATTTTTTAAATTGACTCCAGATAGAACATTAAAATTCAAAGGAGAAAAGTGTGCTGGCGGCAAACTATCAAAAGATAGAATAACCGTGCCTGTTGCTTCAAATATGGCAGGCGAAAAACGAAAATTACTGGTTATAGGGAAGGCGAAAAAACCAAGGTGTTTCAAGAACGTAAAAACTTTGCCAGTTGATTATGAAGCCAACAAAAAAGCGTGGATGACATCAGAGACTTTTGAGAAAGTTTTAAGGAAATGGGACTCTCAGCTAAGAGGAAACAAAAAGAAGATCATTTTATTTATCGATAATTGTCCAGCTCACCCACAAATTCAAAATTTTACCAACATCAAACTGGCATTTTTACCACCAAATACCACATCAGTTATTCAGCCTATTGATCAAGGTATAATTAAAACTCTTAAAAGCCATTATCGAAAGCTTCTAGTAGAGAAAATGGTAAACGACATTGAAAAAAGTACTACCCCATTTGCTGTCAATCTTCTAGATGCCATTAAAATGATAACAACAGCATGGGTACGAGTTACTCCAGATACAATTAAAAAATGTTTTTCACACGCTGGGTTTGGTAAATTTTCAACTTTTAATACAACTGATGAAGATTCTGATGATGAATTGAACAATTTGCCATTGGCGAGATTATCATCAGCGCAAGCAACAGTTACGGATTGGGAAACTTATGTGAATATTGACAATCAAGTTATCACTACTGATAACTTGACTGATAATGAAATTATTGAGTCTGTGCTTCAAACACAAGAAAAGGAGGATGAAGAAGAGGAAGAAGATTGCAATCTATGTGAGATTCCAACAACTAAAGATGCATTATGTGCTCTAACAATGCTCAAACAGTACTGTTTATTTGGTGAAGGCCAAAATAATTTAGATGTAGAAGCTATTATGAAGATGGAATACACCTTACAGCGTGCACAAAAAACGAAACTTAAACAGTGCACTATAATACGTTCTTTTAATAACACCCGTGTATAAAATAATTAAATAAATAATAAGTAAATACATATGTACATGGCTTATTATTTCGGATATAGAGACCTCCGAATATAGCGACGATATTAAAGTGGTCCCTCCGCCGTCGTTATAACCGAAATTCACTGTAGTTATAAAAATATAGCGATGAATTTGATCTTTACAAAATTAAAAATTTATGACTGACGTTTTTGATGAATATTATATAACTTATTTAAAATAATTATCCTTTAATATTCTCAGCTTTTCCCTTTGAGAATTAAACGCAGAATGGCACAAAATAATTATTCACATTAACAATTTTTCAAACTAGAAACAACCACAATACTTGATTATAAGAAATCATAATATATGAATCTGATAACGGAAATTAATCATATTGTCCACACTAAAATTGTGTTGAGAAATGAGACCAAACAGAAGTACATTAACATAATCACCACACAGCGGCATTTGGTTATGTGTGCAATTCATAAAAACAATGCAGCTTTATTTTCTAGACTATTTCTATTCTAAATATGGCATTCCAGGGAGCCTTGCACGACGCCCTAGAGAAGCATTTCTTTATATGACTGTCTTTCTCGAGCAATGTATTAAATGTAAGGGAGTTCTTAGTAAAAGAATAGTAAGAGAATTATTTAATCTCAAATTTAAATATATTATGTTTTCATAATATATTTAGATTTGTTTTCAGACCTGCTTTGTAAGCAGTTCTGAAAACAGAGATTATGCAAAAAACACATGATCCTATTCATACTGTACGGCATCCAAACGTCAGTCATTACATCTTGAAATGTATGCGTGATATGTTTACAAATAATACTACAAATTTTCTTTACATGTAATACAAACACATCAAGAAGTGGTAGATTACAAAATAAATTGTTTTACTAAAGTATCTGTAAAGTGAATATATATTCATAGCCGAATTAAAAAAAAAACCAGTGAACGGCAAAAGGTCAGATAAATAGAACGATAATGACAAAAGAAAAGAAGTTAGGGAGAATAAACATTTTTTACAGGTTTTTCGTTTACTCTCTGTCTACTTTGTTCAAACCCGATTTCAACAGAGGCCTGTCAACCAACTTATCACAAATACTATGTACACTCAATATATTACGATATGAAAACACTGAACACCATATAAGTGTATTATGATGTAACTTTCTTTCATTACAATTCTTTAATTAATAACCGTTAGCAGAAGCTTTTACAAATTAAGTCTTTCCCAGATATTTGTGTTCTAAGTATTATCAGTTGATACAGCCTGATTCCCAAATATTAACTACTTCAAATTATCACATTCTCAAAATGTGGATTAACAGCAAAATCTTTCAGTATAAAAGATGAAGGAAAACATTCTATGTCTACGCGGACAAAACTGCTGGTGGGAAGAATTGACTACTATATGTAACTTTTTCACATTTAGGTAAACGGAAATTCAAAAAAGGCAGTAGTTCCAGGAAAAAGATTTCTGGGAATGCTACTTTTCAAAAGTGCATATTTTGGTGATCAAATTGTATCAACTGAAAAGTATTAAGTGAAGATATAACAACCTAAAATAACCATTATTTAGAACCTGTCATTTTTATGCAGTACTGAGCATTGAAAACATGCTCACAAGGCAGTGGTTTTAAAATACCCCCATCCAAATTCATTAAGACATCACCACATTCCATAGTAGCTGATGAGTTACACTGGTAGCAATTTATTGATACACCTTCAATATAAATAATAATGTTCATTATTTTAATTTTGTAATTAATGTTTTGCTTAACGAACGATATATGGTGTTGAATAGGCTTTTTTTTTACAGCAGAATGACTCCCAATGTTAGTAAATACCAAATGATTGGTGAAAAAAATTAGTAGATAGTTGATAGGCCTGCTCTGTTATGATAAAAAATTCTTGCTTATTCTTTAATAGTCATTTGTAATTTCTTCTCACCTTCAAAACGACCAACGTGTTTAATACAATATTGTGCATTGTGTATCGTTGAACAGTCAATAGCCTCTAAATCATTATCACTATCTAAAAACTCATTGCATTCAAAAGGATTATTTGAGTCCGTTCCATAACATTGATAACAGTAGATTGATTTAACTAAAAATATACAATACAAAAAAAAGTAAATTAAAAAAATCAAGATAATAAAAAAAATAAAACAAAAACAAATATAAAGAAGAATTGCTAAACAGTCCCTAGATTTATAACAATTTGAAAAGTACCTTAAAAACCCAATGGATATATAACTTTATCCTAATAACTAATTTCGAGGAGTAGAAAGATTTTTATGGAATAATCTTTGAATATCTCTCTTGCTTCACCAACTTCCAATAATCTTTTCATACAAGCTCATCAGTTTGATGTTTAAATTATGGCCCTTTTTAATGCACTACCAATTTGATCTGCATAAGATTCTGTAGGGCGACCCTTGCCGACCTTCCATCACAAACATTAGTTCTATAGATTTCTTTTGTCAATCTAGTTTCATTCATCCCAATGAATTTATAATTTAATTATAGATTTTAATTATAGATGGCCAAACCAGCACAACATATCTTTTTCTATTCCAGTCTCTACCTCTTGCTTCAAACCACACTGTCTTTCTGCTTTTAATATTTGTATAATGTTTACCATAATTTGTAAACAGACAACCAAGTATACAAGTTCTTTCACAAAATGCTAACATGAATTTCAATGGGATCCGGAACACATGTATTTACAGGACACATATTATAAATCAACAAAGGAATTCAAAATATAAAAATCATACAAATAAGATTACAAGATTAGAGATTTTCATCTTTTCAGTTTATTTTGGAGCATTTTTGGAGCAGTAGAAAGTATACTTTTATGTGGAGCTTTCATAATAATAATTGTTATGATAGATGAACACAACAACATTAATAGGCTACATGCTACATACATTGTAAATAGGCTAATCAGGAATGAACTCAATAGACATTCATTTATGCATGTTGTTTTACATAAATCTATACATATAATAAAATAGTAGAAGCAGTGCCTGTACATTGAAGATATATATGAAAAACAGAGACAAAACGATAAAAGAAATGTAGTACCAGAGAAAAAAATGATTTTTAAATTTTTTGTCGGTCTTATTTGTTTGTTTGCACATCTCTGAAATTATATAACAGATTGCAATGCAGTTTTCACAGATAGATAGACTTGAAGCAGATTATTTTCATAATCAGATATCAGGAAAAAAATTATACTCGGGGTAAAGCTATATAAAATATAAAAATTCTTTCACACATAGAAAGCTACACTGTTTCAGAGTCAGTGTAATTTTTTTTTATTTTGCAATTATTTTATTTTGATACTTGCATTTCTCCAGGCTTCATACAAATTGGAATAGTGAGCGACATCAAAATTGAAAGTGAGATAGGAAGCAGTATCGAGAGCCAGAACTGGAATCAAGAGCGTGACTCGGATCAAAAACAAGACCAGTATCAGAATCAAAATTGAACGCAAGAAAAAAATTAGGAGTATTGTTGGGAATATCATGATGGTCTCCTGTCCACCACTGTAAACAACAAAAACATTAATGCTGTTTGCACCATATGATCGAAACAGACAGGCATGTGATCTATCATTAGATTCTGGCATCCTTAGGCATAGGCATGTACAATCAATCCTACACAAACACTTGGGTATCAAAAAGATGTGCTTGCAGTGGATCACACACAATTTGATTGAGGCTCAAAAAACGGACCATATCACTTGGTGCAATGCCATGCTTACCAGATTCAAGGAATGGATGTCAAATTTGTTGTGGAACATAGTGACAGGTGACAAAACATGGAGGTTATTGCTACTACCCCAAAACAATCAACCATATGGGTCTATTAAGATAAACCAACCAAAGTGGCGCGCGAGCGAAGTGCCTCTAAGCGGATGATTGCTTCTTTTTTTATTAAAACTGGATATTTGGTTACTATTGCTTTTATCTTACCTTGAATAGTGATTAACACACAATTATTTGTTTGCTGGAAGTTATTGATGAACTCCTTAAAAAACTCATAAACATCATTTCATCTTGCACCATGACAATGCCAGTACTCACAAAGCCAAGGGGACAACTAAATTGTTGAAGGAGAAAAACATAGAAGTGATGAGCAATCCTGCATACAGTCCCGACCTGGCACCTAGTGATTTTATTTTTTGTTCACAAAAATTGAAAATTTGTTTATTCGTATGGAAAAATACATTTATGCTAATGGAGAATATTTTGAGAAACAATAAATTCAGTTTTAGCCATTCATAGCGATTTTTTCTCATTCATTCCAGAAAATTTTAGTGTGCGTTATATGTATACAAGTTGTGGTCATGAAATTAATGGTGATATTTAATGAGTATCCAAATAGGAAAATAATAATGGATTGGAAGAACATATCAGTCATGCATGAGAAAATCAAAATTTTATTCGAAACAATATTGTTTCTATTAATAATAGGGGCTTTCACTGGCTATATCACAACAGTGGTTGAAAACGGTGGCAGAAAGTTCTAGAGATCTCCACTATTAATTTTAAAATTGCTGAGTCCAAAATGCAGTCGTGCCCCACAAGGCTTTTATCACACTCCCACAGTATAAGGGCTTATATATGTGCCCTTCAATTCAATGTGAGGTTATGCATACAAAAAGTCTATAATGTTAACTGGAACACCCTCATGGAGGGTCTATTGTAAAATAGCCAAAGCTTTCAAATCAGAGGGGTAATTACCTAGGTCTAGTGATCACACGCTGTTAGGAAACACAATAAAAATACTCAAATTCAGTCAGTCATATGTTAGGTTTCTTATCACCAATACTGGTTCATAGAAAACATTGTTAACTTATACATAACATAGCATGGGATGGCAGCAATGGCACACCAAAAAGATGAGAGTTTGTATTTAACCAACGTTAAATACAAACACTCATCTGTTGAGGGTTCCATAGCTAAAGGAAAGAAACGGAGCCCTCATAGTTTCATCATATCTGCCCCTCCATATGGCACAGTCTTATAACCGTTTTATAAGACAAATTCCTTCTATAGATTTATCAACAACTTACTTTCATTCATTCTTTCCAAGTGGTCAAAACACCTGCACACATTTCTCTATTCTAGTCAATAAATTTTCCTTCAAACTACATCATTCCTTAATAACGACATTATTACAATATCTATCTGTTGGATGCACACCACACATACTATACAGGGATTTCATCTCCACTGATTGATTTTCCTTTTATATTTCTTCTTTCATACTCCATACTCAACTTTTACAATGTAAGCTTCATGTACATAAGATTGAGGGATAAAGTATTATTTTTTCATGCACTTTATTGCATGGGTTGTCATTGGATAGATGAAATGTAATGTACTCTATCACTAATTTATATTAATTAAAAGCTATGTATTTTTTTGCTCAGGTGTATACTTACTTAATTGTTTATTAGCTTCTAAGATTGTTAATTTTGTATCCCTTCTAACGTAAGAAGTACAGGTATTTTAAAATACTGAGAAAAATTATGATAATGGTTGTTTATAAATAAATTTTTAAAAAAGTTATGAAATAAATCTGTCCACAAAATAATCTTTAGTTTCAAATTTAAAAATTGTGTTAAAGAAAGATTGTAAGATATTTTAGTTTAATAAAAAAAACACATTGACTATTTAATTAGGTAGATATTATTATTATTTGACAATGTAGGCCATTTGATAAAACATTTCTCATTTATTTCTTTCAAATACATTAATTAAATTATTTACACGTAGTATCTCTCAAAGTAAGGTTTTTATAATTAATTTGGTAAACAGCATATCAAGAAAAATTTTGCGAACGAGTTGAATTAAAATTAAATGTTAAGTATTAAATTCTCACCTGATTTACACATCGAAAGCAGAATACAAAAGTACATTAATATTATTTTGGATGCGGAAATCATTTTAAAAAAGGAGTTTATTAGGATAAATTCTCAAAATATTTATCTATGATTTTTAACAGAAAACTAGACAACAAGCCATAGAGAAGAATATATAGTAGGATTAGTAACAAAGTGTCACCCGTCTGTCACTTCCATTGGATGTTCTTTCTCAAAATTATTATGTTCACGGTTTCGATAGGTGTTGTAACCAAGCTCAAGTTAGACACAGCATAAGCCTTAACTGATGCTGTGTCTAATTCGAGCTTGCCTTTATATTCTATGATTATAAACCATGTCAAACTGTAGTCCACAATAAGCAATATCACGTTTTCTAGTTATTTTCCAAGGACTTAATAATTAAACTGCACTGACTGCCGGCCTTAAAAAGCTTCAACTTGACTCCTCCTTTCTGTTGTTATTCACTAACGGAATAAGAACGTATTACTTCCAAAGTCAGTAAAATATTTGGTAGCAAGCAATGTAAATAAATTGTAACTTCGAATATTTTATGATAATTAAATAAATACGTATATATTTGAATTAATTTAATTAACCCTTCTGAATAAGATCATGAGTGACTTAAAATTAATAAAAACAAAAACACACTTTAAGTCAATACATTAAGACTGAATTTGGAAATGGAAAATGCTACAGCTAGTCATTGGGGACTGTCAATAAAAATGATTACTTAAAACTGAAATAACATTGTTTTCGACATGCATACGTCTTTAAATTTGCTTCCATAGTGGGAGGCAAATCAGAAAACTGATGATAACAAAATCGGGGGTTGCAGTTTGATGTTGCATTTACATATTTAAAATCTACATCTGATTTTTGTTACACCACTCGATAGCTAAACCATTTAAGGATTCGTTATGTTTAGTGAGGACTGTGAGGCGTCGCATGCAGCGAAGGGGGAAGAATCGATATTTCGGGGTCATTTCGCTGTGTCACAAAATTTATTTTTGGTATAAATTTTGTTGTTGATATTGAAGCGATTACATACTTCTATATCAATACTGGACTGTATAGGTATACATCGATTTTATGCGATCACTTATTATTAAAGACACATTTTGCAACAGCTAGTGCAGGTTTCACTACTATGTTTATATAACTACATGAAATCCGAAGGACTTCTTAGTATTCAAAAATAATTATACACATATATAGGCTATACTTCCTACTATAGTCAAATTTATGAAGGACCCATTTAAGCGTTTCTTCGACATAGCGTAATCGCATCCCAATACGCTCGTCCGCTCGAAAGCCTATTATGAGTCATCTCAACCCTATCATTTTATCCGTAGATCACGGAATGTACTTACCGATTCATCAGACGCTCTTACAGCGGCAGTAGAAAGTCTCATAGAAGATAATGACTTTAATGACTGACTAAGCTTAGGTATCTCACAGTCAGTAAAGCCATATCACCTTACTCTACCGCACCGCTTCCTTGCCGGGTAGGACAAATAGACCCGACACGTGTCGGTGTCCAGACACGACACGTGTCGAGTGTCCAGTGACACCGACACGTGTCGAGGTAATTCCCAAGGAATCGCCCATAGTGCGTGTTACGTGCTGTCGGCACTTCCGATATCGTGTGCTTTCCGGCTGCGTTCGGTGAAGCAGTCACAGCATTTCAGCTAACAGCACGGCCGACCCGCTTTTTTTTCTGGGGGACTTTTGACGCGATAATGTCTTATGAATTGATGAACACCGGCTGCACGCACGAAAAAGCATGACTCATTGTTGCGTTCCGCCTGAGCCGAGCGTGCGAGTGAGAGCGTGGAACGAACGATCTCTCTTCCACTCCATCGGCCGATACGTCCGAGTAGAAGAGAGACAGTGGCCGCACACAATCTACACGTTAACTGTTTTGTCAACTGTTTATAAAATGAAGTAAAAAGTTAATGTAGTTTCCATTCTTTATACAACAATAATTGCGGCAAGTGATAATAATTCAATTCAATTCATAAAAGCGTGCAATTTTTCATCAATGTTTTCTTATGACGTTATCACGTAAAATTATCGCTCGTAAACCGACTTTACAGACAATTAATTTTTTTAGTGAGTTTCAGCCCCGTACTACCGGCGTGCAAAGGCGCGCAGGTGGGCGTTATATTTTTTTTACCTCCTTCTCATTGCTAGAGTGGAAAAAAACGTAATACTCGGTTTCGGGTACTTTATTGATATTTAGAATAATAAATTTGTTGATGAATTATATAAGCTGACTGGACATGATAATTAAAAGTGAAATCAAAATTAAAATTGAAGAACAAAACAATGAACTATGAGCAATCAAAAGTTATATGTTATGCCTTTCTTGCAAAACAGTGTTTAGCATTGTTCTGTTAATATGCTAGTAGATAATGACATCATTTGGTACTAGTGCCTTCCCTGTCTTATTAGTAACTTAAAAAAGTCATTACTCAGGTATTTTTATAGCTAACAAGAAAAAAAATTCACTGCATTTTTACTTACATAAAAAACTTTAAATATAGTAATGTAAAAATAAATAGTAAAGTATCCTATTACACATAGTTTGGACTTCACTCTGCACTCCACCAGTTGATTGAATATTGACTATATATCTGTTCTGTGCAAAATAAACTGACGTCGTCTTCGACTTCGGAAAAAAAAATTGCCTTCATTTGATATTTGATCAATGGTGGATTGATTCATGATTTGATTTATTTAGCATTTAATCGTAATTGACACAAGATTAAAATCGTAAGTTTATAATGTACTTTATTTTGTTTACTCGGGGGACTCATCTGTATTTGTAAAATTTTGTTAAAGTATTCTCGTATCTAGCATTAATGTTTTTCAGATGTTGAGAAAAAATATTTTTTTAATACAAATCAAATGCACCATTTTAATACATTTTTATGCATCATGCATTATGACACACTGGACGTATCTGCGTTCACAGATGTCAGGTGGTCACAAACATCGTTATAAGAATGCTGGTCTAAGCGCAGATGAGCTTAGACGACGTCGTGAAGAAGAAGGTGTTCAACTTCGAAAACAAAAGCGAGAGCAACAACTTTTCAAACGTAGAAATGTCAACCTTCCAGCTCCAAATGCACCTGATATTGCATTACAGGTTTTTTTTTTTATAGAATTACTTTTTCTATACATTGAAACAAGTTTTATTAAATTTTACATTTTCCCATAATCCGATTCTATTTTCGTCTTCAATCATAAATAATATCTTATTGAAGTGTTAAGTTATAAACCTAGTACTTATTGCAGGTAGGTATTAATGTATGGTACATACCACTTTTTGTAATTTGCAGAAAAGGTAAGAAATGAGGCATGACAGTAAATGTAAGATTAAGATCGGTGTTTGAAAGACCCAAAGGCATGTTTGAATGCAGTATATAGATGGTAAGGAACTTGAATAAGTGGAAGAATTTTTAACATGAATACATTTTAGGTTTGGTTGAAGGGTTATTCCATAAAATTGCAAAAGTGCAAACCATGTATTTTTATTTAATTCAGTTGTAGTTGTTCTTCCATTTATTTAATTTTTTGAATAAAAATGTTGTCATTCATACTGACCTTTTTTAATGCAACAATAATATATTTTTATGCAAGCTTTGGAATGAAGGGAGTATACTGTAAACTTGGTAAACGTTATACTTAGTGTATCAATCAACACCAAAGAAATTATTGGTTTTAGAGAAAGTTCTATAATGGTGTAGGAGATGGATTTCATCTAATCTAATGCTCAGTTATATAGATTAATTGCAGAATGTTGCATCATAGATATTAATTACCAAGAGCAATGTGGTGCCTTATTCAGCTTATATTAAAAATTATATGATTTAAATGCATAATATTGTTTGACTATATACAACTTAAATTCTTAAAATATAGCTATCAATTATTATGTTGTATATAAAGGTTTGTAGTAACATTGTCATTCTGTTCATTAATTTTTTTTTATTGGTTATAAGACCATGTATGGAATCAATCATACATCTTTCTGCAAATATTCATAATCTCTTTTTTAGAACAACTTTGCTAAAGATACCATAGTCATTGAGGTAGCCATTTCTGAGAAAAATAGCTCAACATAAACATGTAAACGTATGAAGGTACAACAAATATCCGAGGTCCGCATCCGGTGATCGCTGGCAGTCAGTTTCTAACAAGTCCGCCACGGTTTCACCCGTCCGCGCGCCATTAACGACCGGACACAGCTTTAGAGGTTCCGGTATTTGTTATAGTGTTGCGTTTACGATATTGACGTTTTTGAAACTAAGATTGTATGTGATTAATATTGAAGTGTTTAATCACAATGCCTTTCACTCCTATTGACTATGTAAACATGATTTATTGGTGGAGAGTTTATAGACATGACATTGGTGTGGCTCTAAAAATTTTTAATGAATCTTACCCTGATAGTCAACAACCTGCGAGTCTACGAGTAATATTGCGTGCTGTATATTGTTTACGCGATAATTGTCCTTGTTTGTTTAGAAGTGAGTGGAACACATGTGAAAAATCAGAGACTAATGTAATAATATCGTTGACGACCTTTACATCACTGACAACATTGTTATTTGTAGGTAGTGGCTAGATAAATTCTTTAAAATAATACGTCATATAGCCCAGTCATCACGTGCCCTGCGTCCAGGCACGTGACACATGGCGAGTGGCGCGTCGCCGCGTGGGCGCAGTCTAGCTGAGCATTTTGTAAGGTTTTTCTCTGTATTATTTTATGTTATTTATGAGCATAATTTCAATGATATGTTTTTATTATAGTACTTTGGCAAAGTTGTTCTAAAAAAGGAGGTGATTATGAATATTTGCAGAAAGATGTATGATCAATTCTATCCTGAATACAAAAATCATTTTCATATATATTCATTTATTTATTGTGATAGACAAATACAAAATCTTTCTTTTGTGTCTGTTCCATATAAAGTGTATATTTTGTTTTTGATCTTTACAGGAAGACATAAATATCACATCATCTGATGATATAACAGCTGCTATGGTAGCTGCTCTTTATAGTGACAATATTCAAGAACAAGTGACAGCTACTCAAAAATTCAGGAAACTTCTCAGTAGAGAACCAAATCCTCCTATAGATGAAGTCATAAGAACAGGAATAGTTCCAAAATTTGTGGAATTCTTAGCCAATAGTGGCAATCCTACTTTGCAGGTGTGCAAATTTTTATTATGGGACTTTATAAATAATATGTATTTAGGATTATACTTATAAGTGAATAGGAATAATTTTTATATTTATGGGAATGAATTATGTTAATAAATATATCTATTTGGTGTGAAATTCACCAATGCAAGAATGTCATTTAAGGAAAGATGATAATGTTAAATATTGACATGGGATATGTAATTGCTTCATTTGTCTATCACCTTGCCCCTTGACATCACTAAATCAATCTTTTGATTTAATGAGTGGATTGTAGAACTTAATAATTATTAAATGTAGTTTCATGTATTGAACCTGTATTGTACCTGAGCAATTTTGCCTGATATCGTTTGAGTTTGCTGTGAAATATTATAATTTCCTATACAAAGAGTTGCTTATGTTCATTTCCACAAATAGATATTTAGATATTCAATATACATATAGGTACTACATACTATACAAATTTGTCAAATCATAACATAAATCTGTGTAATTTTTTGTTGTGTATTTGGAAAAAATCTGTTTTTGGGAACATTTTGTTAAACTTACTAATACAACATCTAATAGTATAGCAACAACTGCTTAAAAATTTTATCATATAGTGCTAAAAAGTAATGCTTAGAAAAATATTTTTGTCACATTTTCCAGGGAAGACACCTATATAGATATACTAGAAAAGTAAAACGCTGTCAAAGTACAAATCATCGAAATTGTTAGAGCCATTTGTGAGATACCAATATATAAATATGTACAAGAATTGCTCATTTAAATCAGTAAGATAATTCTATGAAGTGTTTCTATTTCTGAATAGTTTGTAAATCTTTATAAATTATGCCAGGCTTTTAATTGATTTATTCAGGTGATTTATGTACTCTTGTGAATATTATGTTTGAATATATTTTTGTATATTACCTTTTGATTGAGCATGAAAAAATTGGATACTATGTGTATTCAAAGAATCTGTAGTATTTGAATACACATAATAATATTTATATTTCTATGAATTGCTATGTACTAATCTTTAGAAACATCCTGTTGCCTCTTGTTAATCTATTTTATATTCTTAATCCAGACAGAAGCTAGTGCAAGGGCTTTATAATGTTAGAATATAGTGGAATAAAGCACTAATAATTATAATAAAATGAAATTGTCAAATCAAAAGAATGAAAATAATTTCAGTTTGAAGCTGCATGGACATTAACAAACATAGCGTCAGGGTCATCAGAGCAGACGCGTGTCGTCGTGGAATGTGGAGCAGTTGAAGTCTTAGTAGGATTGTTATCTGGAAATGTTAGCGATGACGTACGTGAACAAGCGGTTTGGGCATTGGGTAACGTTGCAGGCGATTCTACGCGCTGTAGAGATCGAGTCCTTGCTGCAGGAGTATTGCCACCATTGCTAGAGTATGTATTTTTAATTAGGTTTTTATTTCTATTATTATTTGTTTTTAATGGCTTGTGATAGTATATAAATCAACATATTGAATATAAAACACAAATAAAAAAATTGTATCTTTTAATAATCTTAGATTGATTTTTACTCTATTTTATTCTTAAAAAAAATATTATATAGATCATATGTTATTTAGTAATTTTCCATTAAATAAGTGAACATCATATTATTGCAATTACAAAAGTTAGTATAAACAACAAAAATGTACAGGCTCTGTTCGCACATACTTTATTTTTTCCAGAATTTATGATAAATATTCGCTGTATGACACACTTGATCTAAATTTGTCATGTTTAAAATTGAATATACAGTGAAGCAGGCAGGAAACGGATTGCAATGAATAAATTTACTTTCATACTGAACAATGTCATGTATATCTAATAGCATTGTCCTATGAATGCATTGGTGACTATAAAAGAAATCAGGATCAATTTAAAGTTTATATGAAAACTTTATACACTTCATAATATTTTATTAATTATTGATGATACACTCTATTGTATATATTTTTGTTTGACCTATATCTATATATATACTGTATAAGATTTATACAAATACGATTCAGGTGTTCAGTAACAACAAGGTAGAAAATTTAAAATGTATCAAACTATTAGTTGCTTCAACAGAAGAACGAGTTGCATCATAAATGCCAAACCCTTTTTTTGCAAGTAAAATGTGCCAGTTCTGCAGTTTTAAAGAATGATGCCTAATGTAGATAACAATAAAATCATTTCCAAAGCCAAATATATATATATATATATATATATATATATATATATATATATATATATATATATATATACAAAGTGTCCCAAAATTCAACTATAAGCAGGCACAGACTGGTGAACCTGCCCATGACTACTCAAGAATAAAAAAGATTTATTTTTATCTATTTTTTTTTTATGAAAAAAAGAAATAAAATTGAAATTTTCTGAAAATGTACACCCCTGTTACTACTACCATAACCACAGTTTCCCAAATATTTTTGATTTTTTTTTTGTTGTAACCTAAGTAGTGCTGCTATGCACTACAACCCCTAAAAATCCCAGAATGCTTGTAGTTTTTAAACAACAAACCCTCAAAATAATTTTTCTTCCTCAAATTTTATAAGAATTTTTTACTTACAGACTACTTTCACTCATCATGGTGCAAAAAAAAGTATGGACACAGGTATGGCAAGTCTTTTTAAAAATTGGCGCAATCAACCATGATTCTAAAATGGTAAAATACTCTAAAAAAAAACTAGTCACAAAAAAAATGCGAAGGTACTATCTAAACAAGAATCAAATTTGATAAATTGTTGTTGTTGATAGTAATCAGTAATTTATTTCGTATAAGTTATTTGTCATTAAAATTGAAATTTAATAAGTCAAAATAAATAAAACAAACAATATTACATTTCATTCGTTTATTTACAGAATTAAAATAAATGTTCAAATTATTTGCCACCAGCATTAATACAGGCACAACATCGCCTTAAAAAATATCTTTTATTCGTCGTGCATATCTTCTAGAATTAATATGATCCGCAGCCTGTGTGATTCTCTGGCGAAGCACGTCCAATGTTGAAATGGGTTTTGTGTATACTCTGTCTTTGAGACAACCCCAATAGAAGAAGTCCAGGGGGTTTAGATCAGGTGATCGTGGTGGCCATAAAATAGGACCAAGTCGTCTAATCCAATGCCCTGGATACTTTTTGCTTAAGTATTCTCGCACAGAATGGGCATAGTGAGCTGGGCAACTATCATTTTGGAACCACACGTTTTTTACATCACTTAAGGGCAAATTTTCTAACAATTCTGGTAAATCATTTTGCAAAAAGTACAACTAACTATTGCCATCTAAGTTTCCTTGTAATTCAAAGGGCCCAATTACTTTTCCATTTAGTATGCCTACCCATAGGTTAACTTTGAATTGATAGTGGGATTTGTCTTATCTTATTAGGTGAGGATTCTCGTTGCTCCAGCTGTGTAGATTGTGAAGATTTAAATAACCATCTTTCTTGCATGTCGTTTCATCTGACCATAAAATTTTATCTAAAAATTGGGGATCTTCCCTGTACTTGGATACAGTTCCCTGTATTCCCTGCAACCCGTTTTGGATAGTCCCGCCATAATAAAGTCTGCACACACCTATAGTGATATGGGTGAACCTAGTAACGTTTAAGAATTGAATGTGTGGAACTTTTTGGTATTCCCGTAGCTACTTCAATAGCGCGTACCGAGGTAGTTGCATCATTTTCGATTTCAGCGAGAACTTGTTTATTGCTTCCCAATCTAGGTCTTCCAGCGTTACTTCTATTCGATGGTAAATGACTCTCCGAAATTGCTTGATGCACATTGATAAATGCATGGAGCGTTTGGATATCTCTCTCGATACAATCTGATAGCAGCGTTATCGGTATTACCCATAAATAAGGTGCATATTTGCATATTCTAACAGTGTGTACGGTAGTGGCATAATAAACGCTAAATAGTCCAAAATATGTCAAAATCCAATTCACAAAACAAACAATCACAGTCCAAAATAATGCCAAGTCAGTTTAGGTTATAGATCACTTTATCTAGTCCAAAAGCCCAGCCAAAAGTCGTTAGTACAAGAGCCACGTCAATTGAATACGGAAGACGCACTAAATAAAGGAGCAGAGCGTATCGAGGACAGTAATTTTTCTGCCTGCTCTATTGCTATTTAACAATGAACATCTATCTGTTTAGCTTTCTCAATCATATGATCTCTATCTATCTCTAACGTATACTCTCTATCTTTTTCTAGCCTCTAACTGCGCACATGCCCCAATAACATTCCAAGAATTTGCAACAAAAAACCCATTATGGACACACAGTGATTAGTTAATTACAATCAGCAACAACAATTTATGAAAGGCTTTTGTTTAGTACCTTCACATATTTTTTATGTGACTAGTATTTTTAGAGTATTTTACCATTTTAGAACCTTGGTTAGTTCCGGCAATTTTTAAAAAGACTTGCCATACCTATGTCCATACTTTTTTTGCACCACGATGAGTGAAAGTAGTCTGTAAGTAAAATTCTTATAGAATTTGAGAAAGAAAAATTATTTTGAGGGTTTGTTGTTTAAAAACTATAAGCATTCTGGGATATTTAGGGGTTGTAGTGTATAGCAGCACTACTTAGGTTGCCAACACAAAAAAAAATCAAAAATATTTGGAAAACTGTGGTTATGGTAGTTAAAACTGTCATAAGGGGTGTACATTTTCAGAAAATTTCAATTTTTTTTTTCATAAAAAATATAGATAAAAAATAAATCTTTTTTATTCTTGAGTAGTCATGGGCAGGTCCACCGACGGGTGCCTGCTTATCGTTGAATTTGGGGACACATTGTATATATATATATATATATATATATATATATATATATATATACACATCTATATACATATCTATACATATACATACAATGTGTCCTAAAATTCATATATATATTTGTTTTTGGCTTCGATAATGGTTTTATTGTTATCTACATTATGCATCATTCTTTAAAATTACAGAATTGGCACATTTTACTTGCAAAAAAAGGGTTTGGTACTTATGATGCAACTCATTCTTCCGTTGAAGTAGCTAATAGTTTGATACATTTTAATTTTCTAGCTTGTTTGTTACTGAACACTTGAATTGTATTGGTATAATACTTGACATTATTTCAGAATGAATATATTTTAAATATCACACAATGATTACAATATTTTATAGATTTTAGTTCTTTATTTTTCAATACATCTTTTCATTATGGACATCTTGTAGAAACTGCAAGTGATAAATTGAAGAGCTTGTAATTTACAGATGTGTTGATTGACAAATAATTCATTTTTACAGAATTTTGAACAAATATACTAGATTGTCAATGACTAGGAATGCTGTTTGGACTTTATCGAATCTATGTAGAGGGAAAAATCCACCTACTAACTTTGATGCAGTGGCCCCTGGTAAGTACAAATTATTGTCATTTATTAAAGGTAGTTAATGCCTATTGTCATATTGAATGATATTTAGTCAAATTTTGTATAGCATTGTCAGTAGTGGTAGTCTTTTTTATTTTTTTGTCTGAGCATAATAAATTAGAAAATAGTAATGATATTCATAGAGCAATGGATAATTTCAGGTATACCTGTGTTAGCAAGGTTATTGCATCACATTGATGCAGATGTATTAAGTGATGCATGCTGGGCTCTCTCCTATCTTTCTGATGGCCCTAATGAAAAAATTCAGGCTGTCATAGATGCTGGTGTCTGTCGACGACTAGTGGAGCTTCTAATGTAAGTAGACAGTAGATATATATCCTCTAGTTCCCATAAAACCACCAGACACTATTGAAATCAAATTGTATAATGGAAGAATAACAAGACTAAGTCAATTGTCAAATAATTAACTGTGAAATGTAAACAATGTTTATTTAAATTTTTTTTTGTTTTTATTACTTATTTAAAGGAGTTGCATTTTTCGCCCATCAGCCAATTGATGTGACATAAATAAGGTTGGGGAAAGAGTATTTCATATTTTATAAAAAAATTCAAAATATTTTTTCATCAACTATAATATGTGTATATATATATATACATATGTACCATTTTGTTCAAATAACATGTTGCCGTTTTATAGGTAGTAACAATTCCATTACTTTAGAAATTTTGGGACTTTTGTCAAAAACTATGTCAAGTAATTTTGATAGTTCTCTCTTGATGTTAACCTAACATTAGGTAGTGTTTAATTAGAATTTTGTAGAGACCGAAACAGGTGAAAATTTGATGGTGTTATATGGTGGATGCCTTAACATTTCTCAACTCGACTCCTTCAATATTTGCCGAGTAGTTTAAGATGTGTGTGGTCTGGCATTATCATGGTGAAAAACCACACCCTTTCAGGTAGGTTTTCACTGGTTTTGCAACATGAAGCCGAGCATTGTCATGTAGCAAAATCACTTTGTTATGTCTCTGCTTGTATAGCGGCCGTTTTTCTTTTAAGGATCGACTTAGGTGCATCAATTGAAGTCGATAGCAATCCCCCGTGATAGTCTTATTCGGTTAGAGCAGCTTATAATAAATGACACCCTGCTGATTCCACCAAATACAGAGAAGAAGCTTCGAACCATGGATATTTGGTTTTGCAGACAATGTTGATGCATGGCTGGGCTTACCCCACGATTTTCTAGGCTTTAGATTACTGTAGTGTATTCACTTTTCAACGTTAGTCATGATGCGGTGCACAAAACCTTTTCTTATCTGCCATTGAACTAGTAGTTCACACGTGAGAAAACGCCCGTTCGACGTCTCTCGGCTTCAATTCATACAGTACCCAATGTCCTTACTTCTGGATTATTCCTAAAAGTTTTAAACGTTTTGAAACAGTTGACTCGTTTACTAGTAATGGTTTTCCAAATTCTGTTAGCGTCTAACATCGGTTTTGATCGAGTAATTCCTCCAACTTTTTGTCTTTTTTTGTGTGCGCCAGAAAGTTCTTTATCAAGTTCAAAATCATTATATTTGAAGCGTCGAAACCAGTCTCTACATGTCGTATCCAACAAAGCATTGTCACTATAAGTCTCAGCAAGAATTATATGTGCTTCAGCTGCAGATTTCTTTTGAATAAAGTAGTGTGATAAAATTCCCTGCAAATACACTTTATTTAGCACAAAAGTAGACATTTTCAGAACTAAGAAAAAAATTATTTCATTTACACTAAAGTGAACTACCATACACTGAAATTTAAGGTTAGATACACTACTGCCTTGCATGTGTGTTACCATTCGAAATTCCACAAACAGGGTACTGCTAATGCCATCTTTGAAGAAACAGCGTGAACTTATTCAAGGTCCCAATAAAATATTGTAATTAAATGCTTAGATATTTTCACCATTAAAAAAAAAATTGAAATGGGCATATTCAATGTTTATATAGATAGGTATGTAATAATTTTTAATTCAAATTAATTGTATTATTAATTTACGATTTAAAAGATTTAATCTGAAAAATTGAATTTTACAATTTCCAAAATTTTGAAACTATAATGATTTCAATATTTAAAAATAGAGGTTAGCAAAATAAAAGTTTCAATATTTTATTTTATTGTACATTATAATAGGAGGTAATCAACAAGGGGTCAAAAGAGTTTTGAGTTTCATAACAATCTCAGCTCCATTATGAGAAATTTTCAATCTGTGTACAATAGCGTATTTTTGAGATATGGGGTCTCAAAGATCTGATGATGACCATAAAAATAGTATTTATTTAGGCTCTTGAATCACAATAAGCGAGAAGCCATAGATTTGAATTGAAATATCAGATTTATAGAGCAGTTTCTCAACTTTAGATGTTGAAGATCGCCAGAAAGTTAGTTGTCGTATTGACTAGAGTGGTTGAGGATTCTGACATGTTAGTAAACAAGTTAATACACTCAAATTTTTTTAAGGTCCATTAATGTTCAGAAAAACATACTAGACTTGAATCAACTAGGAGCATCCTGCTCTGGTTTATATTTTATGGTTTTTCCAACCAAAAAAAAAATGTGTTTATTAAAACTTTGTATCAAATAGAGCTAGGTTCTAAATGGTTGGACTTAAATTATTTTTAAATCCACATGGACAAGATCACTATTGAAAAGCTAGTAGTTTACACAAACAAATAATTATATGGTTTAAATTAAAGGGGTGTCCATTAATTAATTATATATTTTTTTTTATTTGAACCGCCTTCCTTGGTAAGATTCGGTTAAATTGTGAATTGACCCCCTTCATGTGATACTTTCCTTTGAGTCCCTTCATCCTAAATGAGATTTAGTGAAATTTTATTATATCTCTCATTTTGAGTCCACATAATTAATGGACATTCTCAAATGTAAATAAAATTGAAAACTGGTTATAAAAAAAGATGAGAATTATAGAAATAATTATGATTATCAATATTTGACATTGAAATTAGGCACAGCAAGTCGACAGTTGTGTCTGCAGCTTTGCGTGCTGTCGGTAACATAGTGACGGGTGATGATGCGCAGACGCAAGCGGTACTAAATTGTAACCCCTTACCAAATCTGCTCGCCTTACTGCGGTCAAGCACCGAAACCTTACGTAAAGAGGCTTGTTGGACGCTATCTAATGTTACAGCCGGGAACGCCGCACAAATACAGGTACATTTTATAGTGATCGATGAAATATAACATTTATGATTTCGATTTAATCAGTGAATAAGATGTGAAAGATTTCTATACTTACTATATTACTTTTCAGTATATTGTTTAGCACGAAATGATAATAAAGAGTTAAAATCTATGTGTATGCTTAATACAATTTTAATTAAAGTTGTTAGAGTGTGTTGATTTTAGCTATAGCCAGTACTGTTCTGGTACAGCTTATACATTTGAAAAATTTAACAAAAATAATAAATATTTCCTATATTGTCAGTTTTTTTCATTTTGACATAAAACTATAGTAATTATTATGAATTTACAGGCCGTGATTGATGCTAATATATTCCCAGCTCTGATTGAAATATTAAGACAAGCAGAATTTAAAACAAGAAAAGAGGCTGCTTGGGCAATTACAAATGCTACAAGTGGTGGAACACAATCTCAGATTAGGTAATAATTTTTTTAGCATTCTTTTATGACAAAGCTGTCTCAGAGTTAAGAAAAATAAGTACTCTTAATTGATTTTGTTTACAGATATCTTGTTGAGCAAGGCTGTATACCGCCTCTTTGTGATTTGTTGACTTTGACAGATGCGAAAACGGTCCAAGTCGCCCTGAACGGTCTAGAAAATATTTTAAAAGCAGGTCAACAATCCGATCAGCGAGATAATCCATATGCAGTTTTAATTGAAGAATGTTATGGTAAACATTTTCATAGTAATCAAAAAACTTATATCTAGTTTAGGAAAACTAGAAAAAACTTATAATTTGAAAATAGATTTGTGTATTATATCCATGCTTAATTTTATGACTAAAAAAGT
This sequence comes from Eumeta japonica, assembly GCA_005406025.1. Lineage (NCBI taxonomy): Eukaryota > Metazoa > Arthropoda > Insecta > Lepidoptera > Psychidae > Eumeta > Eumeta japonica. The sequence continues at coordinate 284,522 of BGZK01000110.1, forward strand.
AAAGTAACTCTAAGTAATTAAAGACTACAGTATACTATTTTCTAATTAAAAATGTGGATTGAGCAGGTTATTGAAGTTATAAATTGTAATAAAACAATATTTTTGATTATACATTTTACATGGAAATTAACATGAAATATAATTTATTTTTTAAGAAAATAAAAACAAACTACAATATTAGGGAATTCTGTTTAAAGTAAATTTTGTATGATAAAAAATGTCAAATATTTCTTGGTAATAAAGTATTTCCTTTTGTATGCATTATAAATGTATGTTTATGTGATATTTATATTTATGCACTAATTATATGAAATGTTGAAAATGTTTTGATCCATTTATATCTCTTAAAAATAAAAGCTGTGTATGTGCATTTTTTTTTGTTTCGTGAGACACATATTTATATGGATGATTTTTAACTTTCTCTAATTTAAATTAATTTCTTTCAGGTTTGGATAAAATCGAGTTTCTGCAATCACATGAAAATCTTGAGATATATCAAAAATCTTTTGAAATTATTGAGAACTACTTTGGATCAGAGGAGGAAGATGGCAGACTTGCACCACCCGTTTCTTCAACTACAAACCAATATCAGTTTAATTCAGATCAATCAGTGCCCATGGGAGGTTTTCAGTTCTAACCAATTTATTGGATATTATTACCTGGGTTAAAATGTGCAGTAAGATATAAGATTATTTTCTTATTTTTTACCATTCTGTAAAAAATCGTATTTGCTTTCTGCCTTCTGACATTTACATGACTTAAAACCCTTACAGTACAACGCACGAAACTTTTTCGCTGTGAAGTTCGTCACGAAAGCGTCGCAATGGCGTAAAATAGGAACGCGGTGGAAAAGAAGGAAGGGTCGGGGAGCGTAATATCTGGGCAGTATATAATTCGCAGTCAATTCAGAGCAACAAAATTTCATGTGTTGTACTGTATATTAAAACTAATATGTCATTCAGTTACTAATTAAGTTTCTTCACTAAATTCAAGTACTTAATATCTAGTTGAAAAAAGTAAATAATAATCATCTTTTATTTAATGTAATCTAGGTTTTACAAATTGGACAGTGTTGTCTTCTCAGTTCTTTTGTTAAAAAGAGATACAATATTTTGTGATCAAATTATTTGAAAAACTTTATGATATTCAAATAAATTTTTCAATAGAAACAAAAGTTTGACCACAATATGTTAAGAATTCTATCATATATAAAATTTATGTAGATGTACATTTTATATTTTCTTTATTTTTCTAAAACATTTATAAGAAATAATGTAGCTCTGATTTTTAATGGACCCAATTACAATAATAATAATATATCTTCAGATACACACAACACCATCTGATCCCAAACTAAGCATTGAGGCTTGTACTATGGGTATCAGATAGTTGATACAATACAAATATTTTTTTTTGTAAATATATACCTATAATACATAGGAGTATCCAGATTCAAGACAATTTTTAATAAAATAAGCATTTGTCTTGTGCTAGAATTGAACCCATGTCCCCAGTGCAGCAGACAGTCACTACTGAAGATATTAGTGAGACAGTTGGGCAACCATACAAATTCAAAATTTTGTGTTTTTGGCAAGGGGTATATTACTAATTGAATTACAAATTTAATTAAAAAATGTAGAATTTATGCAATATTTATAGTTAATAGATGGTCATGATGTAACATGATGCTCCTCAAATGAATACTATGCATCCCTCTCAAGTTTCTTTAAAAAAATTTGGTAAGAAAACTTCGCAGTACCAATCTGCATTGATGGTTCTTTGTTATCCCAAAGCAATTAATTATATCTATTAGCCCAGAAAGATGAAAACAATCATGGTTGATTTTCTCTAGTAATGCTTTGTTATCAAACCTCCCAAACATGGATTTCTATGTTCCTTCATCTATTATGGTTTCTGCAACTTGTATAAAGTATATATTTTAAATATTAATTTTTTCTAACATACTTGATGACACTTCTTATCTTCATTAAGGAATTTATACCTATCTATTGTCAATTTTTTGACACCTAAGTAGTCATGCAAATTAGCAGGTATCCATATTTGTGAATGATACTACCTATTTACTGAATTGATGAGGGTATTGTCATTTTCTATTCAAAAAGGTTGAGTATGTACACAGCATATCTAATTAAATTCCATTCGTCGGCGTCCATGGATGATAGTGATAACCTACTCTCTAGTAGTTCGCATGCTCATTTGGTCCTTTAAATGTCATAGACCAAAAAAGATGTGTTGTTGAATATGATATGAGTCTGTAAATCTTAAATTGTATTGAAAAAAAATGTCTAGGAACATATTTCGATATATTATTATTTGTTTGAATATGGATTAAATACATAAAAAATATCGAGGCTGAGAGGTTTGTATAATTTAGTTATGTTTCAGGTGTGTTATTGATGATGTCGATGCAATTACGAATGTTTTTATGAGTTATTATTATTGTATTTAAGCCGGACTGTGATATGAGAGAACTCTTCATGCAATTATTCAAGATCCATAAATATTTTTTCAGCCCCTTATGTTTTCATGTAGTAATATTATGGAAATATTTTTTTACTACTACTATGTAATAGAGTAAGAGCTTGTGAACGCCAAACCTTTATTATTTTATAAAAGCTGAAAGTTTGTCAGTGCATGCGCCCGATACAGGCTAGAACGATGGACCATCATGAAGTTTGGATTATCGTGGCTTTGGCAGGTAAATGGCACTAAAGGTGTGTAAAATACCAACCTAAATTGATCAAATAATAAAGTGTTTTTTTTATATTTCCTTCAGAATATCATTAAAAATCAAGTGATTTTTTGCCAGATACTTAACATCCTGGCAACTCTTTGCCAGACAACCCCAATATTCCATTAATTGCAATTATACTTATGTTATAGTATGAATGCTAATTTTTATATAAACTTGGGTAATAATTAGATGATGTTTTCTCATCAGCTAGACAGTTTTAACAGTTCCAACCCATTGCCCGACAAGGATATAGAGTAGCTGTAGGTGCGAGCGCGAGGCAACATACATGCGGATGAGTGCGAGTGAGATAGAATAGATCATATAGTTTTATTATGTAGCTATTTATGTCTAAGAAATCAATGTTTAAGATAGTTGTGTTGAATACTTACAGTCCGCTAAATACAGTATAGTTTATACTATTTCCATACTCTCTGATTTGTTATCTTTTATTTACTTTTACTTATGAGCATTTCAAATACTTTACTAATTTTTCAATCATATCTCAGATGTTGTAAATCTCTATCAATAAATATTTCTTTTTAAATCATACAGGATGTTAGGTAAATTTTTAACAGCAATCTTAACAGGCAATTTTCGGTTAGAGTGATATATGCAAATGAACTTGCAGGCGTAAATTTATATAAAAAATAGTCTGTGTGAACTTTAGAAACAAACAAAATACATTCGGTATTATGACTTCTTTAAATTGTTAAAAATTATTTTTTTGAATCAAAAAAATTCTATAAAAAAATAACACTCAAAAATTTTATGATAAATAGATTAATGACTACCATTTATTATTATAAAAAAGAAAAAGAATGTTATTTTATTCATTATCATTAGTATAATCAAATTAAAATTTTCTTCGTCCTGTTATTCCATTCGATTTCTTGATCTTTGTAAGTTTCTGTAAAAATGTGAAAAAGTTAATGAGATCGAAAGTAGTTGAAAATAATGTATAATAGTTCGAAGTGGTATATTTATATTGGAGACAGTTTTTAGTGAATGTCTGACGTAATTTGCCTTGTTACTTTGGATCAAATTATTTACTGCTGTGGTTGAATTAGTATTTTCCCTCACTTCTTCAAGTCCACAAGTGTCCACATCTACTTAAGAAGTTGAAGGTTGAGGTTATGTTGATTGAGAAGCTATGGTGGGTGAGATACAGTCAACTCAGATAAAAGCAATGAACCTGTTATTGAATTGTCCGTTGATATATTTGTCTTTAGCTATTTCTTTTTCTTGCTCTGTTTCAATGGCTTTTCGGAATTTTTAAGTTCTAGGGTAAATATTTTTTTCATCAGTCCTGTGAATGATTTGTAATATTCTCTGTGATAAACACTTTGTATATTCACGAGGAAGAATGATGTCATTAAATTTGAGGTTATATTTTTTTCACAATATTAAAGTTAATTCATATTTTTTCAATGTCTCGTCAGAAAATAATATTACTTTTCCACTACTTTTTTTACAAATAACACAAATTAACATATCACTCGTTTTTTAACACAAAATCAATTTTATTTCATATATAGTTATGTTTCTGAAATGTTAATATTAAATATACTTCATACTATGGATATATATGAAATATTTGATAATAGTTAATTAATAATATTTGACGATAGTATATAAGATTATTTTAGCTGATGTAAACATATATTGACTAATAAACAATGCATGCGCAGTGAAGAATCGCGACAGACCTAACTTATTATCTCACTCGCACCCATCCACATGTATATTGCCTTGCGCTGGCACCTACAGCTACCCTATATCCTTGTCTGGCAAGAGGTTGAAACTGTCAAAACTGTCTGGCTGATAAGGAAACCATCTAATTAATACCCAGGAATCATATATAAAAACCAGCTTCTATACAATAATGTAAATATAATTACAATTAAATGAATATTGGGAGTGCCTGGCAATGGGTTGCCACGATGTTAAGTGTCTGGCAATGAATAACATGATTTTTTATAATGTCCTGAAGGAAATACAAAAAATCGCACCATATAATTTGATGAATTTAGGTTGGTATTTTACACACCTTTAATATCGTTTACCTGCCAAAACCACAATAACCCATACTTCATGATGGTCCATCGTTCTTGCATGTGTTGGGAGCATGCGCTGACAAACTTTCAGCTTTTATAAAATAATGAAGGTCTGAGGTTCACGGGCTCTTTGGCTATCAACTACAATGGTCTATCTAAATTCTGGCAAAGGCAGATACAACTCTACTGGCCATCTTGTGAACAAATTCTCGTCTTCTTTCCTGTTTGGGGTGAGGAATAAATTGTGGATTTTTGTGGGAGGATGAATGTCAGATATACATTGTTTAGTTGGTGTGTATTTATGAGCTGCGTGGTAGATCTGCATCTAATATTTGAGACTGAGCGCCATGATTTACAAGAAATGTGGAAATACATGAATATCTAAACATACCAATCATCAAAATGGAGGTGGATAAGTATTCTACAAAATACAAAGAGACTCCAAAATTAAACCAACTTGCCCAGAGATTTCGTTAATACTGACAATGACATCACTAGGCTGAAACAATGGCAAATATTGCAACCGGATCTGAGACACGAACTTGAGGATAGATTCTTGATGACAGAAGAGTCTACTAAAATACCACTCAAAACATGACTGAAAACAGTAAATCTGAGCCGATGCTCTAATCACTACAAATTTTTCATAATATTAGGGATGAGATAGATACTTTTAAAATCATAAATTATTTGTAGCAAAGCATTTTCAGAATCATGGCTTTTCATTTTAATTTATATTGAAATTGCATTTCTACATTGAATAGTTAGTTTGCGATGGTTATGCAATATTTCTGTTTGATTGATGCCTCAATGTATCAATCAATGATACGTTGGCAAAAGTAGAAACTTGTGTAAAAAATAAGTTTCAAAATCTATCCTAGACACAGGCATATCAACATCTCTGGTATAAATAGTGATAGTTCAAAAAATGCTTTTATTTCTGAACCAAAATATGTAGTCATATTTGTACAATATTGTTGTTAGTTTGACATGTGTCTTGAAAATGGTAAAATACAAATAATTCTCACCAACATTCATATTTTTAGACATTTTTCAACATTCTCAATATTTATTATTCATGAGGTTTTAAGAAAATTAATATTTTCCATTTTTAAAAACATTTCCATCAAGAAATGGAATGTGATATGATGTACTGGGATAAAGAAATGGATATTATTCTACTGTATACAGTGTTATTTCAAGAGAATTTATTATTAAACGCTTGCCTGCGACATGCAGTATAACATGCAGCATGCAACCAATCATTGACCCTTGAATCTATTCTTTCATTACAAATCTTCAAATTGAATATTTATTTAAGAGGATTGATAGATATTGTACACCTAAGCAAGTGTTTGTATCTTATTTAATTTAGTCTGCTAAATAGTTATATTGTTATATCTTCATAAGTTTCATGCCAATTTCCTCAGGAAAATGCAGACAGTCATATTCACCAGAGTGTCAGGAGTATGTTTTTTTAAGTTAAATCATTTACAAATTAATTTTATTTGAAACTAGTTTCTTCCTATGGACATAATGCAAAGGGTCAGTCAATTGTTAAACTTTAATTATGTCTATGAAAAACAATGTCTGAAATTTAATAAGATAGTTAATTTTCATAGTTTTTGCCAACAATTAATGCATTCAACTCCTGGTGAGGTTTCATATAAGAACGTCGCCACATTATCGTACTCAAATGGCATGGTGGAGTAGTTCAATCAAACTTTGGAGAAGCACCTTGTGAAAATGATGGAGAACTACTTGAAGGATTGGCATCGCCACACACCATTGTTCATGTCATCCTATGGAACCATATTTCATTAAGACACCGAATATGGCGCCAGCTTTTGTGAGAGCTGTGGATATTAGCAACCTGTCAATTTGTATTCCTCCAGACGTACAGTAATGCATAACTGATTATTCAGATTCACTTAGGAGACAGATTTATAACATTCATCATCTTATCCATGGAACCTACTTTCCAAGGATGAAGTCTCCCTATGACCAGGTTACACAAAGATTAATATGTAATGAAGGAACACTGGTGTACCCAGAATACGGAAAGTTTTCCCAAAGAAGTTCGAAGTTCCCTATTTGTTACTGCTACTGTCCATTTGATGTGGTATAATGAAGTAGTATATGACAAGAAGAATGTGTTTTATTTGTTCAATGACATCCACAGCATTTTGTTTCCATTTAAGCCCACATTGTATAACTTCAACTGTCACTTGCTTCCTGGCCTGGGATTGTTTTATGGATACACACTTGAACATTTCCTACACTAGGTTTAGGGAATGTTCAAACCAGTAATGTTATATTTTAAGTATTTTAGACATTGTATTTTCTGATTTGTATATGAAGTACTGTATTTTTTAATATAATGTTATTATATTTTAATCAATGCACAATATAATAAAACTTTCAGAGGTTAGATGGTTGAATTGAAATACATTTTTATTTGAGATAACATTTACTGAAATTTCTTTTTAATAGCCTGAAAAACTGAAAATGAAGTGAATTGCCTTATTCTTAGTAAGAAGCATATTATTTTTTTTATAATGATATTTAAATGATTTTGTAATGAAAATTTTAGCAACAGAAAAATTTTCTTTAATTATAAAAAAATTAATAAAATGTATATGAAATTATTTCAATAATTTTTCTTTGAAAGAAACTTCAAACTATTTTTTTTCATATTCTGTCCTATATTTTATTTTGTAAGATTCTATTAAAAAAGTTTATTATTAAACTATTTCTGTGATAATGATAATAAAGGTTTTTGTATCTATTATTTATTTCAGTTTATATTTTCAGATATTTAGGATCAGCGAGGAGTTTAACATCTGAAGCACTTACATCACAAAGCAAAATGTTCCCGAGAACTGAATATAAATAATTTTTTATTTAGCTTTTATTTCTTGCTATTTAATAAATTTGAATTAAAATGTATATTAGGTTTGAACAATACACAATTTTTAAGTTTTTGATTTCCATAGCTTTTATTGTAATTCTTGTAATAATTTGAAAGTTTTGCACTGTTACTGAACTAACTGTAGCTTTTGTTATTTAGTGGCAATTTTTATTCACCATATTGCTTTGTATCGATGAGGCATATTAGATTTACATAAAATGTATGTATAGCTGTAAATTTATTTTTATGTAATATTATAAATATTGAAAATGCCTAAAATTTTATCTGTTAGAAAAACAATAATGTACATTAAAATATTTAAATTTAATGATTAAAATAAAGTCCATTTTTCTTTTTATAATATTCCCTAAATAATGACAAACTGAAATAAAAAAATAAAGCTGAGCCTATGATCCAGTTCTATATTCTACAATTTGTTATAAATTTAATACAAATTATTAATGCTGACAAATGCTAAAGAATTGTACTATTTTTTCTAGCACATAACAATGACTACTAACCTGTTATATAAAAGTGGTCTGCTACCAATTGAGGTAGTAATCAATTACACCAATTACCAAAGGCTTGGGGGCTTCAAAAAAGTGAATTTCTTTTTTTTATGGTAACAATAATTTTCTATTTCTAGATAAAAGTTCAGGCTAAAAAGAATATAATTAATGTAAAAATGGCTTTGCACTTTTTTATGTTTGATCCAGTATGTGTAATTTTTACCTAAATCTCTATTTTTGTTTTTTATGTTATTATTGTCAATACATGAAATGATACTTGATATTTAATTAACAATTATTATAACATTATAATTAGGTAAAACAAAAAAAGTCATTAGTATTTTCTATCCATTTATTACAAATCACCTTAGGTGAGTTAGAACATTGAATTAATTTATGTATCAATACTAGGGGGTACAACACTGAGCCTCATTAACTGTAACAACTATTTTAAAGTAGGAGGTACGCTGGTGTGTGATTATTGAAATTTATTCTCAGCCCTGGTGGTCTTGTCTCAAGAGTATTTAAGAAGCATGTATTAAGAATTAATATTTTTTCTTGCATTGGTGAACGTTTACTTACTGTATATAAGTATACATTCTGCTGCTGTATATATGTACAGCACAACATTGTATAAAAATATTGAACAATAGATATTAAAGCTGGCGTGCCTAATTATGACATTAGTTTTTTTTTTTCAAGGAAATGAAACAATTTTATTTGCTATAAACTAAACTACCATTTTTGGTTGCTTTTATTTGATGTGACATTTTTAAAATGTAGTAGTCCTTTAATTATTATATAATTGTAATGAGTCATTATTTTACTTAAAAGTTCATGAGGTTTTTATTATGCACTTAAATCGCTTATGTTGTAAAAAATAACTCAAGGTTCTATTTATTAAAATGTTACAGTTCCTTTACACATCTTATAAGTAAACTTTGTAATAAAGTATAGACAATTAAATATTTTTGTTCTTTGCAAATTATTTAATTTGTTGTGAATCTTTTAACAAAGTAAATTTCATTTGTTAGAGATACCATTTTTAGGAACTGTTCCTGTAATTGTTGATTTTTTTCTTTTGCATTTAGTATCGCACTCCTGTTGCAGTGAAATGTACTAAAGCCCTCAAGAAAATATGTTCATTATGCAAATCATCCCAAAATTGCATTCTTTCATAAAATGGATTTCTCCCTTTGGTGAGTTCAGATCCAATACTCAAATAGTTGAGTTTATTACTGTTTTCCACTGGATCCCACGTTACATGAAGTAGAAGATCTTTTTCGTCAGGTGTTGGGTTTCTGTAAAAAAAAGAAATATTATATTTTCTAATTATTATTCGAAAGCAAATATAATGGCAAAAGAATGTATGATCACCACTTTGAAGGTGCTTTGATCACTGATTGAAGTGCTCCATTATATCACAATTCCAATCATTATTGGAATAAAAAATATGGACTTATTACTTTAATATTGTATTCCGGAATAAGAATAGATTAATATAAAGTTTCTTACCGATATTTAGCAAAATTTGTCCACATTTTAACAACTCTCTTTCTTGTTAAAATAGAATCTCTACTACCTTTGTAGTCTGGAACATTCATTTCAAATATATATGAGAGTTCTGCAGAATGCCCAACCGAATTAAACATCTCCAATTGTTCAGGAACACACCATTCGCCCGCACAATTTAATATATAATAATATACAGGACACTCTGAAGCATATTGAGAATGTAGCCTAACAGTTTTATTAACATAATAAGAAAAGTAATAATCGCTCAAAAATTGTAGATATTGATCTGTTGTTTTCTCAGATAGTGTCTCGTCTCCTAAGTAGAACTTCATAAGTTGTAAGCCAATATCTTTACATTTGTTAGCATCACCAGAAAGCTCCTCGGGTACAAGAAGGTTTACATTTTCATTATATGCTCCAAACAATTTTAATAAGTCTTTCCTTACATATTTAAATATATATGCCTCAATATTATTGCTACCAATAATCAAAGGCACCTTATTAAAATTACCTGACTTAAGTATAAGATGAGGGCTTTTGCTAAGAAAGCAAGGTTGACCTTCGAACTCTTCCTCAATACACGGTTTAAATAAAGCATCAAAAACGTCAGATTCGTAGTTTGACCATTTACCAAGTATCATAATGCGAAATGCTTCCATAATTTCTCCAGATGGAAGTTCTTTAAGTTTAGCTACAATTTCGATTTTGTCAACAGTATTGATACCCAATACTTTAGCTAATCCCATCACTGCCAAAGAAGGATTTTTGGCCAAAGCCCAATTGTTTAAAGCACTTGCACTTTGAATTATCGCTTGATGAAATAAACCTCTCGACATGGGCGATAGCATCATAAAATGCACTATTGCACCACCACTACTATTGCCAAATATAGTCACATTATTAGGGTCTCCACCAAAACTAGAAATATTGTTTTGCACCCATTGTAAAGCCATTACTACATCTTTTAGACCACAATTTCCAGGAGCAGTAATATCATTTATAGACAAGAAACCAAATGGTCCCAATCTGTAAGAGCACTTCACAAAAACTATACCTTCTTCTACTAGTAGACATGGGTTTAATAAGCAGTCCATATTATGTGTATAGGCATATCCTCCAATCCAAAACATTACCGGCAAAAGAGTTTTTGGTTTAATATTACAGGTACTAATGTCAATGTAGAGGCAGTCTTCAGTACCTATTAGTTCAATTTTGCCAGTTCGGCATTTAGTAGGCATACAAGCTTTTTCTCTTTTATTTGTGCAGTCCAATATACCATGCCAAGCTTCAACTGGCAATGGAGCCTGCAATTCATATGATTTGGCATGATTAACTATTATATTTTTATTTATTGCCAGATGTTAAATAAGTTACATTTATGAAGATATATGTTAAATGGAAGTTATAAGGAAGTAACAACTATTAAATAAGTCTTACTAAACATTTTGTGTATGAATGGACAAATTATTCATGGAATGTTGATACATAATTGCTAATATTAAAACAAATATATTAAAAATAAATCATCAGTCTAAAAAATGTGTAAGGAAACATACCCATCCTATATGACCCATATTTTATACAATTTTTAGCCCCCCACTAAAACCAAAGACCAACCTTAGTATATGCCCAGACCCTCTAGTTTCATGTCGTAATTAATAAATACGATTTTAAATCTTTTTTTGCTAACAGAAAGTTAATATAATCAAGATTGTAATAGGTACTTAAAGACCCCCCCATCCCGAACGGGTCACGTAAAATGGGTATGTTCTCTAAAACAGTTGACCCTGCAGGCATTCTTAAAACTTCACGTTATGATATTTGACTGTGTTTGAGCTTTTTGAGTTATAAATATTGTCCAAGATTATTTGAAAGACGGTTGTATCTGTAGGCTATCCCTCGAAGTTCTTACTACTTTCGAGGTCAAAATTTTCAAAAATAAAGGATCAGTAAATTATTGAGCTCTTCACGCTTCAAAGATCAGTTTTAATGGTTTTTCAAGCTCTCCGAGCTCAAAATATATTTTTAATAAGTTCTGAGCTCTTCAAGTTCTATCTAGATTTATTAAAAAAAAACTTTTAATTTTTCAAATAAGTATACTTGAATGTAGCCATTGATCTTGATCTGATCTTCGGCATTCGACGCAGTTGTCTAAGTAGAAAAGACCGACTAAGTACCAAACATCGATTCATGAAGAACCATACATGTGATTTTGATATATTTTGCAAGAATCAAAGTCGCTTTCTAAACAGAATAGCTGGTTGGACTTAGGAATTTATCAGTAAAGCAGTTTACAAATACTGAAAAAAAAAAAAAAATTTTTTTTCTCCAACAAATAGCTCAGGAACAGATCAGCCATTTTTTATGTAGTTTACGACAGTTGATCCAACAGCTTAGAGAAAAGAGCCGAGCAGATTTTGGTATCGATCGGTAGTCTAAATGTTATTATAAAAAAAAATCTAAAAACTACTTTTAAGATTCCTCAAAATCTACGGGGCAAATTGGTCCAAAGTTTCTAGAAAGCCTAAGTTAAATAGAATCCTTTTGAAAGCCTCAAACCGCGTTTCGATCAGTTAATCCGTTCAAAAGTTATGAAAAGGTTCACACACACATATACAGACATCACTCTGAAAATGGACGGAATAGATTCCGAGGACCGTAAGTCTAATGAATCTGATGAAATGTAATAAAGAAAAATAGATCTGATGAAAACAAGATTTTCGAAAATCGGACCAAAAATTTTAATTATCTAATTTTAGGAAGTTAAAAATATATTAATAGATGGAGGTAAAAATATGTGAGTATACTGAAAATTTCTGGACTTATGATTACATGTATTTATTGTTTTTCAAGTATATTCCCTCACTATTCATATAGTTTTGCATTCTTTGGAACCATTGTAAAAAGCGGTTGGCTGAATGTTTCTTAGAGACATCTTCAATGACCCTTGAAGGGTTCCAAGGGTCATCTTCAATGACCCTTGGAACCCTTTCACTGCCGCTTTGGAGGCTTGTAAATCCTATACCTTTAGAGGTTCATCTTTAACTTTCGGAAATAAAAAAAAAATCGCTAGATGAAACGTCGGGACTGTAAGGCGGATGGGTTATTAGTTCTACATTTGAGGCTTTCAAAATTTATTTGTTCCATTAGTGGAATGTGTGGAGGATGGTGACGGTGAAGGACGATTTTGGTGAATTTTTTTAAACATTCTAGACAAGCACGTACGTACTCCTTTATAGTTACTTTTCAAATGACACTGGTGTAATGTCCTAATTTACCGGAAAAAGAAGGAACCATTTTCTTACATTGGTAAGAAAATGGTTGCTTCTTTTTTGGGAAAATTGACTTTTAAAAATCTTCAAATGGAAAGACCCATTTTGCCGATTGGATTTTTTTTTCAGATTCAAAGCAATACACTCAGTTCTCGTAGCCTGTGACTTTGTTTTGTACAACCAATAATTGTATTTTGTTACATATTTTTATTATTTCAGACACCATTCTACACGCAGTCATTTCTAATCATCCGTCAAATCATTTAGATCTATCGAAGGTAAAGTTTCCGAACCTTCAGATGTGTAGGTACATGCAAAATCTTTTGTACTGTGTGATCGTACTAGTACCTAATATAATACAAATTTGCTTACATTCATTTTTTTATTACTTTCAATTAGTTGTCATACACTATCAACTTTAGTTTCGGTAATGGCAGTCGCCGGCTGTCTTATGCAAATCGTTAAATAAGTGATCAATATGATCAACTTGAATCCACTAAACCAGAATACATATAGCTATGAGATGGAGCTTCATCACCGAATGCCATTGAAGTCTCTCGCATCTTTCTTATTGAGTTAAGCCACAACGTAAATCCAAAAACCAAAAAGGTGTTAATATTCTCTTTACTTAAATTTACTGCAATGCAACCATAATTTTAAAACAATGTCACAATGAAAAAACAAAGTACAATTCAAACAAACTAAACTGTATCTCACTCTCAGAGTCCTTTTTTCAAAAAGTAATTGTTTTTTAATATTCTAATTACAAATGGCCAATTCCAGAAATCTTCAATATTAACTATACATGTAATGAAATATTTATTTTTATAAATTAATATTTTAAGAGCCTCTTCCACCATCTCCTTTTAAATTAACATTTAACAGTCATTTTTTAAATCGATTTTACATTCCACATCCTTCTTAATGGTTAAGGCTAAAAACCTATACATTGTATGTATATAAAAGAGAGAAAGGACCTTTACGAAAATTACTATGAAAGGAGCAGTTATTAAGGAATCGATTTAACTATAGCAATGATAACTTGAAGCTGTGGTTCAATCAATGACCAGAGCCAACTAAAATAAAAATGAACTAAGCTTGACCAAAGAGTAATTGCATGTGAAACACATACAGACAATATGTGTCTGTATGTGGCGGGAGGCATCGTTTTATTTGAAACTAAAATAAATAACAATGATATCATTTTGATTTCTTTTCACTCTTTTAGTTTGTATGATGAGCAAGATTATTAATGGGTCCGCGTAATTAGCAATAATAATTTACATAGGCGATTATCGACTGCGAAAATCGAGTGAAGCTTATTGAAAAAACAAGAGAGTTAAAAAGCGCATTAAAGCGATCTCGCCGTTGTTGTTTATTACGTGTTTAGAGAAGTGGTATTTCCCGCTACTACGTCTGTACCAGTCTCTTCTCATCTCGTTTGTCAGGATATTGATTTCCGATTCTGAACGGAGGCAAACTATTGAAGCTGAATTTCCGTGAAATATTAAAGAGTGAGATTTGCGTTAAAATCGTTGTTAATACAAAAAATAAATCCCATGCCATTAGTTTTGAATCGGAAGTTTCTGAAAGATATAATATCGAAAATTATTTATAGGCATCACCAGTACACCTCTAATGACAGCACGGCGTACCTATGTGTGGTTACGGGCTGCGACAGAAGAGCGAGGGTGCGGATATGGCCTCAGCGACGCCGAGGCACCACCGACCTAGTGACCTAGTAACCGTCGGGATGAACGCTCGCTGCAATAAATATATCGCTTAAGGCTTTCACTTTTTGCAATTATATTTTGAGTGACAGTGACATTTCAGCTTTAGAATAAAATTTTATTATATTTTAAAATTCTATTAACATAATTATAGCGTTATATTGATTAATTTTGAATAGAGTTGAATGAATCACAAAAATACATTTAATATTGCCAATAGATGTTATAAAGTTATGATCTGAATTTCATTTGCTAAATTTTAAGTCAGTTTTCGTTTTTAATTCAATTTACATTAAAATATATTATTTTTAACTATTTTATTAACATGAAACAACACAGGAAATAAACAGACTCCGCCAGATGATTGCAAAGGTTTTAAATAAAAAAGCAAACCTCTTTTGCTAGTTTAATTACAAAATATAAAAATAAAAAATATCATCTTCAAAAACCTAAAATTAAAATGATTAGTTGTTTTTAGAGTCAGCTAAAGATATATATGGCATGCCATATTACTTTTTATATATCTTAATATTATTTACACCATTATTTACTCTATAAAATACAATTAAGAAAAATTAAATTGATTCACAAAAATAGCAATTATTTATTCAAAGGATATTTATAGTATTTACCTATTATTAAAAATATATGCTAATTAGAAATATAATTTTTATGCTTCCAAAATGGAAAATCTCTGAATTTAAATGTAAGTAAAATTATGAGGATTATCTAATTATATAAGAGTTTTATTATCATACATGATTTAATTTGAATAAAAATTATAGCAATAATTTTGAGAAAAAATGGCTATGCATACTAATATAATAATGATTTGTTTGGATTTAATAAAGTTAACAATTCAGATCAGGAATTAAAATTGCATTACATTTCTAGAAAATAATCATGTAAAATTATTTGTGATGAAAAAAAAACATTTGGAAGATATGTTTTTTATTATCAATGTCATAATATTTAGTTTTTATTGTCTTATTCAATGAAATAATGTTGTATAGATTAGGATACAAAAATTAAATATCAATTTCTGATTTAAACTTTACACAGGATCAGGGAAAAAGTTTTTTAATTTTTTTATACAAATTCAAGATAATTTTTCATCATATTTCATTAACATTTAATTATATATTAGGGTGTTTCAAAAAAACAAAAATTTTTTTTTTTCTTCTGGTATTGAAAAGTTGAAAGTACATAAAAAACAAAAATTTTGGCACTAATTAGAGCCCTTAATATTGATATTAAGGTTTGCCTCTATTCATTTGTTTTTTTTCCATTTAAATAATACAGGAAATTTTTTTTCTTATTTTTGAATTTTGATTACTTTAAACTGGTTCATTTGCTCGGTACCAAAACTTCAGGTCTTATAGGAAATTCAACGCTCTACAAAAAAGACCTGAAGGTCAAAGCTCGTCAGAGCAACCGCTTCAAAGATATTCGCGATTGAAAATAATACTAATCAAAAATTTCACATTTTTTCTATTAAAACTTTAAAAAAATATCTTTTGTTATTTTTATTCTATGTTTTATCTAAAACCACTTCAATTCCTTTAAATTGAAACCGTTATTTATTTTTTTTGCCAATTAATTCAATACGTAACATGCAAAAGCACGAATACGTAAATATAAAGATAAAAAATTCTATAAATAAATTTTGGTTTTCTATAACAAATTAATTTTATTTTTCACTCAGTAACAAAATTTCTTAAACAATTAATTCTTTATAATAAACAACAATATATACAAATTATAATAATTTTTGTTGACTTTAAAATATTACGGTGTCACAAAATTAGATTTATTACAATTGGATATTGTTTTCTGTGCTCTGTGACTACTTGCAACAAATATTGGGTTGTTCTTCATCTTTGTTAAGCAACGATTATACTGTTCTATCAATGCCACACCACGTTCTGCTACATCATTTACAACTTGAAGCTTCTTAAAATACTCCAGGTTTTCTAAGAAATTTTGATTCTCAGGCCAGAGAGTAACATCTTCATCTAAGAAATCATATGATAAATCAAACAATTCAAACATCTTCACCGAACTCTTAGATACAAAGTCACTAAGATCTTTATTTAATAAGACCTGAAGTTTTGGTACCGAGCAAATGAACCAGTTTAAAGTAATCAAAATTCAAAAATAAGAAAAAAAATTTCCTGTGTTATTTAAATGGAAAAAAAACAAATGAATAGAGGCAAACCTTAATATCAATATTAAGGGCTCTAATTAGTGCCAAAATTTTTGTTTTTTTATGTACTTTCAACTTTTCAATACCAGAAGAAAAAAAAAAATTTTTTTGTTTTTTTGAAACATCCTATTATATATATGTTTATATATTAAGGTGCTTTGTTTGAGGGGACATTTTTTTTTCTTGCTCAATTGACAGAATATTGCTCTAAACATATTAAAAAATTCCCACCAAAGATGAGCTCTTAATTTTAATTTGAATACTAAATTAATTTAAAATTTTCCCATTCAATTCATATGTAAAATTATTATTTTTTTAAATCACTGTGACATTTCATGCTAATCAATTGACCACGGGCGGAAATGTAGAGGAAACCTTCTTCTTAAAAGCTCTTACAGCTTATATTCAATCTATGAACTACGTCGCCAATAAAAAATTGTAAAGTTGACTTTTGCTCAAAAATCACATTTTTTTTATTTCTCTCTAAATCTATCAACTTAAGAGAAAAATTTTATACAAGTTTTTTTTCTAGAGAATTGAATTTTCTATATAAAAAAGTCCTGTAAGCCAAAACCGTAGAACTAATACGTTCTGAGATAAATTCAGTTAATCATAAGAAAACTATACATATATATGTCGCTGTTTTATCAAGATTTTTGTACTTTTTACAGAAAATACATATAAGAAAAAAGTTATTACTGTGGTTCCAATGAAATTTTATCTTAATAACAATAATAATATTAATATCTGTAATACATTTTAAGTGATTATAATTATATTTCTAATTAGACTTCGCACATATTGAGTAACTTTTGCGATGGTTTTGGACAATCTGTAACAAATATTGTCGTCGATCTACGTCGTGCGTTAAGCGTCAAGGCCGTCATTTTTAGGGTTCCATACCTAAAGGGTACCAATGGAACCCGATTACTAAGCCACCGCTGTCCATCCATTAACACAGAGCTTTCTGTCTGAGCTATCTTTTGAACTATAATAGTAGACTTGAAATTTTCGAAAAGTATATATTACTATGGCCGTTATAACAATAAGTAATAAGAACAAAATAATGTTATAAATCAAAGGGGGTCCCCATAGAACGAACATTTTTTTTTTCATGTTTTTTCTAAGTTGCCGAAGCAGGAGTGGATCAATTAGTGAATAATAAAATTAAAAGCACACACATGTGGAGTAAAATGTCCTTTTCGTATTCGGCGGTAAAATACTTTTAGCTCACTAATGTGGAAAGATAAAATTATCGCATTCACGCAATGAAGTAGACCTATTGCATTTATTTGTGTAATAAATTACCTCACATGCACGGTAGGCAAAAGGTATATAAATCCAAATCATACATGTCAATTTTGAATTCATAATAAATGACATATACCTCTTATGACAATGGAATGGATGGGCGGTCACTCAAGTTCCCAAGAGGCATGCGGGGCACGGCAGTGGTTGCTAGGCAACGGCTTGTTTATCGCATAGTCCGACTGGGAAATTCCCAAGCAAGCTGCATGACCTCATGCTGTCCGGTGTTTTTTAAACTCTGCCTATTAGTTTGTGATTTATTGCTAAAATTTTGGTGATTTTTGAGTTAAATAAGAATTGTTTTTTTATATTGAATAATTAATTTTTCTTAATTTTCCTTTAAAAGATTCCACTTCTATTATTAATCTTATTTGAATTCTTCAAGTTCTTGTTTTTCATTAACTATTTTAAAAAATATGTAGTGTGGGAAGGAACTGTGCTGATAACTGAGATATTGTACTGTGCGAGTCTGAATTACACTGTAAATTTTTTACTAATATATGGAGAAAGCGGATAACTAGTTTCGATACTTAATTTTTTAGTGGTGCTGGCAATTATTTTGGGCTCATGTTTACTTTTTTTAATTACAGTGCAACCACTCTCGGAATCAATTTCGCCTGGCCGATCTGATTTCTAAGACTAAGTTTTCACATTTTTTCCATTAGGGAAGTTATCACACAATAGTAGGAGAATATGAGTAATTAGTCGTAAGCTACTTTATTATGTAACTGAACAACTAATTAATAAAAATATATAATTATGCATTATTTTTTTGTTAGTATAACAATAAATAAATAAATAACCTAAATCAGCTGTAATATTTTTAATGATAACATGAAATCTGTGAAAAGTATACATTGATGACACTTTTGTAAGCATGTGTTTTTTTTAATTTTATCAACAATGGTGTGGTTTCATGCAGAAATGCATGAGATTATATCAGGATCTACATTATATAGTACAGTTTAAAAGATACAGTTCAGTTAAGACATTTATAAGAAGTAGGTGACCATACATAAAAAAAATGTGTCAAATACAGAATCTCTTCTTTTTTAAAAATTGGTTAAGCAATACTAATACCCTAACGAGTCTGATGATAGGGACCTGTTAAGAAGTCTCTTAATGCCTGGTCTGCTGTGATATACTTGTTTACTATACAACTTTATTAAATTTTTTTTGTCTTGTATTGTGATGAAAGTACACATTGCAATTTGATTTCAATTAGAAATTGTCCTTATTGTAAACTGTTGAGGTGTTCCATGGATTATCATTAAGTTTCTACTTTACTTTCACTACTTTACTTTGTCATAGATATATATAGGGACCTTGAATAAGTTCTCGTTGTTTCTTCAAAAATGACAGTAGCAGTACCCTGTTTGTGGAATTTCAAATGGTAACACACATGCAAGGCAGTAGTGTATCTAACCTTAAATTTCAGTGTATGGTTTACTTTAGAGTAAATAAAGTAATTTTTTCTTAGTTCTGAAAATGTCTACTTTTGTGCCAAATAAAGTGTATTTGCAGGGAATTTTATTGCACTACTTTATTCAAAAGAAATCTGCAGCTGAAGCACATATAATTCTTGCTGAGACTTATGGTGACAATGCTTTGTCAGATACGACATGCAGAGACTGGTTTCGACCCTTCAAAAATAATGATTTTGAACTTGAGGATAAAGAATGTTCTGGTGCACTGAAAAAATTTGAAGACAAAAAGTTGGAGGAATTACTCAATTGAAACCGATGTTAGATGCTAAACTTATGGTTTTTCGCACCACATTGTGACTGGCAATGAAAAGTGGATATACTACGATAATCCAAAGTGTAGAAAATCGTGGGGTAAGCCCGGCCATGCATCAACATCGTCTGCAAAACCAAATATCCATGGTTCGAAGTTTCCTCTCTGTATTTGGTGGGATAAGCAGGCTGTAATTTATTATGAGCTGCTCAAACCAAATGAGACTATCATGGGAATAACTATCAACTTCAATTGATGTGTTTAAGTCGATCCTTAAAAGAAAAACGGCCGCTATATAAGCAGAGACACGACAAAGATTTTGCTAAATGACAATGCTTGACTTCTTGTTGCAAAAAGAGTGAAAACCTACCTGGAAATGCTTCAATGGGAAGCGCTACCCCATCCGCCGTATTCACCTGACATAGCCTCTTCTGATTTTCATCTATTCCCTTCGATAGCACATGGCCTAGCTGACCAACGCTTTAATTTTTATGAAGAAGCTAAAAAATGGATTGATTCTTGGATAGCCTCAAGACATGTCGTTTTTCCGACGCGGAATTCATATACTGCCAGAAAGGTGGGAGAAAGTGATCGCTAGTTTTGGGCAATACTTTGAATTAAATGTTTTTGTTCCTTATAATTTAAATAAAGCTTTTATTTTGTAACAGAAACAGCGAGAACTTATTCAAGGTCCCGGTATATCACGGTTATTCAATATCTTCATACCCAATATTTGTCTGAATAACATTTATGTACTCATAAAAATTGAAGATTTCTGTTATTTTACTATGGATCAGATCATCAATAAGATCTTGTTCAAAATGATATAAGATTACTCTTGAAATACATCATTTCCAATAAAATGAGATTTAAAAAACAGTTAACAATGGTGACCATGCCTAGAACTTCCTAATAAATTGAGCTTGGAGCTCTTGAAAATATATTGAACAACTACTATATTTCATTTTTATACTTTGTCTTTAACTTCAATATTATACCAATGAAAAATGTGCAAACTCCAGTTATTTTTAATTGAGTACTTTTTGAAATTGTGTGACAATGACATCTCTTGAACGCATCCAACAATTTTGATCATGTTCGCAGAATTCGATGCAATTTTTTAAGTAAAGAAAATGTGAGAATTCTAAAAGTTGATCTGAATATAAATGATAAAAGTCATTTTAACATTTTAAAACTTTTCAACAAATATATCTCTCGAATAAATTATATGATTTTGAAGCTTTTGCAGTATTCAATAATTATTTTTTCAATAGAGCTGATTAGATTTTGGTGTCAGTAGATTAGTTTGAAAGTTATTAAAAAAAATAGTGTATGAAAATTTTATATTTGGGAATCTATACTATTAAGGGAAATCTTAATTGGATGAAAGTCTTTTGAATGCCACAAACCGCATTATGGTCAACCAATCTTTTCAAAAGTCATGATAGCTTACGTACACAAACATAGGTATGGATAAATCATTGTAAAATTAGAGTAGCTTCCTAGGATCTCAAAATAGGAGATTTGTTGAAAATTCAATTGGCAAAAATCGGACTAAAAATAAAAACTTCTTGAATTTTTCAATTTTCTTAGCAGGAAGTTAATAATTACTGAAATTGGTTGGTATTGTATATAATCTACTCATTTATTGGTAAAATTAGTCTTCAATTAGTTTTCAATTTACACAAACATGTGTGTTTGTGTAAATTGAAAACTAATGATTTTGTCATAATCATCACCAGAACTTGAATAAATATATATGGACAATCCCAAAGCACCCCCTCTCTAATAAAGAAAGAATCAGCAAAATAGGTCCACATGGTAAAGAATTATCGCTGAACATGTATAAAAAAGTTCTCACAATGAAATTCTCTCTTTTTTTAATTCACTTAAAAATATATTTTTGGAAAGGTGCGATTTGCAAAAACATGTAATTTGGACCATGTGGAAGTAGACAACATTAAGTCTAACAACTAAGAGTGAATTCAGATAATGTTAAAGTGTGTAATCTAGTGTAGAATTTTTTGTGATTCAAATTGTTTTTTTTTCTTGCAAAAAAAAAACTTGCAATATAATGAGTTTTAGAAAATTAGTGTTATAATCCTATTATAGAAAGTTTCTGGGTTTGTAGTGAGCACTAGAACTTTGAATCCCAGTTAATATTAACTATGAATTAGACATGTAACTGATATTTATGATATACAAAGCAATCTAAAAAAACTCTCACCAGAAATCTTAAAGGTCCGAGTGGTGGTTTAGCATAAGGTATGCCTCTAAAGCAGTGAATAGTTTCATTGTTATGCTCTATTGACTTCCCTCGTATGTCACCTTTGTCAGTTTCAACTAAAATATCCTCACCTTCAATTTCTGTAGAGCCTATCATATTTGACATGTACCTAGGCTTTTAAGTTTATTCTTACTGCATATCCCTAAAACAAGGATTATTAAACTAATACTAATGAAATAAATATTTTGGAATCATTGCACATAAGCCAACTGACTAAAATAATTCATTTTCACACTTACAATACTTTGTCAGTAAAATATTTCACAATGATAATAATAGTTACAAATGTTTTTCTAAATTATCATATGGCATATGTAATCAATGTTATAAATATACAGAATTAACATAATGACAAATAAGATTGATATTATATTATTTATAATAAAAAAATATTTAATACATATATAAATAATACATGATCATAAAATGGGAAAATTAATAAATAACCTGTTTTGTGTATATAAGAAAACCGTTTTTCTTGTTCAGTTTAGCTATAATATAAATCACGTGTGCGTTTTATTTGTTAGTTGGATCGGAAGTATCACATTTACATCTAATATGAATGGGACTGATAACATAAAAAGATGAGTAAAAAATGTCATTTTTGCGTTCATATCAAATCTAGACATTGACATTGAACTTTATTTGACGTGTGGTCTCTCTCAAGCAAAGATGTCTATCGTCGTTTACTTGTGTTATGTCCGACATTTTATAAGTTCGTCAATTTGTCCTTCGTAATCAATAAAAATGTTATCAAAATATAAAACATCGAATTACGTAATTAGAGATCTCCCTAATTTTTGTATATAGTTTATCTCTCTGATTGAATCACTGCGTATGCATTAATCATTTACAATGTATCAATATTTTGTGCTCTGTGAGTTCTGCTTATCAAGTGGCCTATGCATAGCGACGGATCTACATTTTTTTTGTAGGATGCGTAGGAAGTGAAAAACCTTACGGACGAAAGATATCACGCGAACTAGGGGCCATGGTATGTGGGATTTTTACCCACTAAAAACACTCCCTTGTGGTGACTATCGTTAAAGCTATGTCTCCGACATGGTTAATAGGCTTCGACTGGGCGGGGAAGCAAACACAAACTAAGTATTCGGTGCTGTTTGGGAACTTTGGGCGTACATACGACAAGCATTCGTGTTGTTTAAGATGGTCACAAACATTTACATCCTCTACCAAGCATTGTACGATCTGACGAGTTCTAATTTAATATGAATTACAGCGTCGCACGGATAGTACTGATAAGTTTTTGCATTATAAAATGTTTTTCTTGCACGTTTAACCTAAGTTGCTATTCGCTGAAATACGATCCGTACGTCAGACGTTACAGCCTCTTATACTTACCTCTTTTCATTAGACGACGGCTGTCTATACTTATGCAATGGTTAAACAGATTAACGATGTATGATAATATTATGGCTTTTAGAATACAGTACTTTTGACTCTAAGGGTGTTGCTAACTTAGTGATTTTGCCGTGTTTCTCATGTACTCTTAAGTATTTATAGAGATGTGACAATTACGACGACTGTTTATTTCTGACTGATTGGTTCTTTATGGATTGGATAGCGAGTGTTCTTAACAAATTTTTACAGAATAAAGTTTTCTTTCAATACACTCATAATGTATCTGTCCACGTAACTATTAATTCATTTTGAGTATCTTACCACGATGTAGTTTTTGAAGTAAAACTTAAAAAATTTTCTTTAAAATTTCGAAAATTTCCCTCGTACGTGATACATATGAGGGAAATTTTCTTCGTCACGTTTTTATGTTACGCGCTTTGTTTATTTCTAAAACTCAGTAGTGAAAAATAATATTTCAATAATAAAGTGATAACGCAAAAAAATGAAATAAAAGGATTTGTTCTCATTCCAGTAGGTTTCTAACAAAAGTAAGTAATCATATCTCTTTTTCTAATATATCCAACACGCGGGCGTAACTATGGTATTTATTTCTTTTAGGTTATTTCAGGTTAACCTCAGTTTTTGATTGTAAGTATCGCTAAATGTATGTAATTTCATTAAAACTAGCAACTAGTAAACATCAATTAATTGTAATAATAAAAAATAATTTTATTATAATTAATGAAATACTATAATAATCCTAATAGCAATAATAAGATGAAATAATTATTTTATTTATATGCATGTCTATGATAATAAAATAGCGTTAATTTAATACAAAATGATTTTTTTTTTGTTTAAACTTTATCTAATTTAGCTTTATAGTATAGTTTATATACACTTTATAGTAAAGTTGTAAATAGTGCATCATTTTTCGAAAAATAATGTCATAAAGAAGTTTCACTTTCTACGAAAGTAAAAAAAGTCACTAGGTGCCAGGTCGAGAATGTTTGCAGGATTGTTCATAAGTTCTACGTTTTTCTCCTTCAAAAATTTATTTGTCTGTTTGGCTGTGCGAGAACTGGCATTGCTATGGTGCAAGATGAAACGACGTTTATGGTTATTTTTACGGAGTTCATCAATGACTTCCGGCAAACAAATCATCGTTTAGCGATCGCTATTCACGATACGACAATTCTCCAAAACAACATAGCCACGTGTCCATTTTCATTAAAAATAGAAGCAGTCATTCGCTTAGAGACACTTTGCTTGCGCGCTTCTATGGTTGGTTTCGGCTCATCTCGATATACTCATACGGTCGATTACTGCTTTATTTGGAGTCGTAGCAATAAACCCATGTTTCGTCACCTGTTACTATGTCCCACGCCAACTTTGACACCCCTTCCTTGAATATGATAAGCATGACATTGCACCATGTGATGCGGTCCGTTTTTTGAGCTTTAGTTAAAATGGTGTGGGATCCACCGCGAGCACAGCTTTTTCATACCCAAATGTTTGTGTAAGACTGATTATATTTAACTCATGCTTATGCTTAAGGATGCCTGAATCCCATAGTAGGTCACATTCCTGTCTGTTTTGATCATACGGCACTCGGCATCGATGTTTTCATTATCTACAGTGGTGGTCGGGTCACCATCACGAAATTCGTCACTGAGATTGACACGATCGCGCTTAAATTCTGAAAACCAGTCATAAATAGTCGTTTTGTATGGTGCTTCATCGCCAAAAGCACTTCGAAGCTGAACAAGTCTCTGCTGAACTGTCAAATTACACTTGTAATCGTTTTCACTACTTAAATCCAACCGTGAGAAGAAACACGCAATATTTAAAATAACGCCACAATGTGAAAACAATTGACAGATGAAACAAACTGTATTCTACAGCCAAAGAGTTCCATTTTCAAATGTAGTAATTTTTTTTTTTTAAATATTGATTATGTAAATAACTAGGAGGGCCGAAGCGACTTCCAATTATAGAGAATTTCACACCTATTTTCTACTACGTCCTTTTAACTTTGGACTTTTTACAGTGGTTATCACTTTGGATATAACCGTATAGTAATTGCCTGTGTATAGTAATAACACTGAAAGATACTTTGTATATTGACAATATTATTAGGTATATTATAAAAAAAAAACGCGTGGCACTCGGGGACTGCCGCGGTAAAGCTATTGCATAGCATTTTTTATCAACTTATGCAATTATAATTATTTATTTATTTATGCAGTTTTTTTTTCTTTGATATTAATTCAAGTTTTTCATCTCTTTCTTCATGAATAAATGCCCTTTTTTATTCATATTTAAAACACTTTATACGCAAATTTTACACGTTAGCTATTCACCTGTAACTGCTATTCACTGTTGTACATAGGTACAACTATATATACATATATACTTACATGTATACTTACGGGGCACATGCAGTGAGTGTGGCATTATAAAGATATGATACATACCTATACACCTATATACTTTCTCACAAACAGCTGCTTATGTATTCGCCCGATTTCGGAGCAGCTCGTCTCGATCCGTGCGAGCTTCGTACAGTCGTACCATATACATACACGTTAAGTGAACGCTTGGCCGAGCTACATGGTAGGCGGAGTGAGGGGTGTTAGGTTTTATTTTCGTTACGAAATTTATTGATTCGGTCGCCGCGCTCAAAACCCGCGATAAAAGCTATGCAATAGCTTAAAACTTTGATTTCTGTTGCCTAGTTAACTTCTACGATTAAGTAAAACATATAAAGATATTTATAGGATCGCCGCTTGATCTTCCACTTTGTGTGATACAGTAGTATCACACAAAATATAGAAAATAAAGTAATTCAAGCGAAAATGTTTATAAAACGTGTTGCATACGAACATAAAGACACTACGAGCACACGCAATGCGCATTTAATAATTTTCCACGGAATGCTCTTTTGGGAATCCTAACACCAATATAAAAACTTGCGTAAAAGATCATTCTCTGTGAGAACGAAAAAGCTATCGCCTCGTTGGGAGCTTGAAAAGGGAATCCTTGTAGTGCAGAAGAGAGAAGGGAGCTAGGGAACAGGCTCGATAAAGAATTCGAACAAAAACCCACGAGAGCTATTTTCGCTTCAAGAATAACTTGCTATGAAATAGGGGAATTAGCTTTATACAATTATTAATCACTTAGTTTTCATTTGTATATTATTTCTAATTGAAACCAACTACAAATTAAACAATATGATAATAGTTAAAATAATTATACAAATAATTTCTATGACATTTCATTGGCTTTTTATGTATAGACATAAATGCGTTTGCATTATTAAAATAATAGTGTAATACGTTTTTCTGCATAATGTTTCATTTTAATACACGCATTACTCTAAATAACTTTATATCAAAATTAATTTTAAGCTAACATTTATTCGACAGTATTATTACACCTGTTAATTTGCGTCTACATAATAACTTTTATTGAGTTTCATCTATGTGAATAAAAATATATGATGTCTAGCATATGGCGGTATATGAATTTATGTGTGCTCATGTTTGTGCATGTATGCACGCGTGTGCGCGTGTAAGTGCACGCGCTTGTACACGCACATGTGGGTACATGTTTTTATGCACGTGTGTGTGAACGTTTGTATGCACATGTGTAAGAACGTCCTTGTGCACGTGTGTTCGCACGTGTGTGTTCTCGTGTTTGTGCACGTGTGTGTTCTCGTGTTTGTGCACGTGTGTGTGTACGGTTTTTTAAGTATGTGTGTATACGGTTTTTTAAGTATGTGTGCATGTGTGTGCGCGAGCGTGTGTGTGTGTGGGTGTGTGCACATGTAGGCACATATGCTTGAGCGTGCCTGCACGTGTGTGTACCTACATGCCTGTGTGTACACGTCTTAGTGTACATGTGTGTGCATGTCTGAGAGTACGTATGAGAGCACTGCGTTTGCACGCGTGTGGTGTGTATTTTTGAGTACGTGCTAGTGTACGTGCACGTGTCTGCATCTGCGAGTGCACGTGTGTGCGTGCGGGCGTGCGTGTTGTAAACTTTTCATACCTTTTGAACGGATCAATCGATCGAAACTTCATTTATGGCAATTGAAGTAGGTTTCAACTTAGGCTTTCTGAAAAACTTAAAAAGATTTTACCTGATAGATTTGGAGAATTCTTGAAATTAAATTTAAGCAAAAACTTTTTGAAATAACTTTTAGGGTATTCTAACGATCGATATCAAAATCTAATCAATTTCTTTCCTAAACAAATGTATAGATTACCATAAATTGCAAACGATGTAAAAATCGATAGATTTGTTTAAGAGAAAATTTTGGAGAAAAATCTTTCAAAAAGTGTTCTTTTTTTAAAGTTTCTTAAGTTATCTCCATTGTGTTCGTGTGGATCTCTTTTCACGTTCTTTAGTATATATTTTCTTATATTATTTCCTGCAATAAAAATCTACTATACGGTTGACACTGCAGGCTATCCCTAAAACTTCCTGCTATTAAATTAATGATGTGCTTTCGAGTTCCTCGAGTTCAAAAATACAATTGTCTCAAAGCTCAGAAACTTATATTTAAGCTTTTCGAGCTCGAAAATTTGAAAATCAGTTGTTTTTTTTAGGTTATTCTGCAGCTTAGTTGCTGGGACATATATATGTACTAACTTTTGCCTGCGGCTCCGCCCGTGTAGGCATAAAATGTATTCTTTTAATATGGAATTTTTCTTATAGGGCCAATTTATACACATTGATGATATAACCACAGCCCCTGTATATTCGTAGCTATTTCATTTACATGGCTGATGTTTTTTAAAGCAATATAAAGCGACAGCTTAAAAAATATTGGAAGATAAACATAATCCATACCTACTGATTTTATATACATTTCAGTTTACACATAACATCACTATTAATTAAAATGAAAATCGGTTCAGCTATTCTCCAGTTATAAGTGTTCGAACAATGATATTGTGTAATGTATGTAAATTGGAGCTAAGTATTTTTTATGATGATTTTACTAATAGGTATTATAGGTATTATAAACACTATAGTTTGTAAGAATAGATAGGTATGGAAGTATATGATGATTGATGGTAATGTAAAAGTTATAGGTGGCTACTGCAATATACTCCTATAAACTATGTTAAACCATTTATTTTAGTCTGTATAAACATGCAGATATTGCGATTCAGAAACGTACGAGCAAGCCACATAGAGCAGGCCGTGGGAAAAACATTGCATACTCAAATGTATGCCTGTTACCTTTATGGTCTGACCCTGCCGCCGGACCGCACCATAATATCGCGCACTCGCTTGTCTATCGTCATAACTATTCAAATATTTGTCCAAGACAAAGTTTATCTACTTTAAACATCAGATGCGATAAAAGTATTTATTTTAATATAAAGATCAATTTGTTACTACCAAATGTACGTTAGAAATAAATTACAGTAGAGCGTCGATTATACAAACTAATTGGGGGATATGGATGTTTGGAAAATTGTTTTTTTGGATAATTAAACCGTATTATAGCCATATGTATGTACAGCCATACAAATTTAAGTACAGATGACATAAATTTATCTTCCATGACAAATAGGAATTAAACAAAAATGTGTTGTTGTAAAAAAAATTAAAAAGTTACAATGAATGCTTAAAAAAGTCTTCGATCTTCGTCTCGGAGCAGGCTTTTTTCATAGAAATGACAACACGTTTTTTTAAGCATTTTAAGTCTAGAGTTTAATTTAGTTTAACAAAATTTAGCCTATCGACTAGTGGCTACTTGAAAGTACATACCAATACAACATACAAGTGGAGACAAGTGCGTGAACAATGTAGCGCAGGCACTGAAGTGTAGCATGCGCGAGTTTGGCTAAGTGATCGTTTGGTTGATCGACGTTCGGATAATCGACGCTCCACTGTACCAATTATTATTGTATTTATGGTTCACTATTTTGACGATAATGGCTTGCACATAAAATGTAGATATATGCTGTCGCGGGCTTTTTTGTAGGACTATTTATAATAAACATTTCCATTATACACATATACGTGCTATTCCAACGGTTTTTGCGGCGCACGCCAGAATAGCTCGCAGATGACAGATTTTTTCCTAATTACTTAACACATCGTTATATTTTGGATAATTCACACTACATCTTTATAAATTATAGCCTATGTTTTATTCTGATATGTAAGCTATATATTATTGTACACTGTCATCGAAATCCATTAAGTAGTTTTTGCGTGAAAGAGTAACAAACATCCATCCATCCATCCTTACAAACTTTCGCGTTTATAATATTAGTATAGATATGCGTAACATGATTAATGAACTTACTAATAACCAATAGGGACTGAACAGTAATATAGTAAAATGCAATTGCGTCCTATAAACATATGTAACGATTATTGCAGGGCAAAGTAAAAGTCTGGACGTTATTAGATGAAATATAAAGGGTATATAAGCTTCATTTGAAATAAACTTTGTTTTGTTATCCTCAACACAGCTCACGACAAATATATTTATATATCCGCTATGACACACACGTGAGCGGCATTTTGTTTTACATCTTATTACATTGTTTCGTTAAACTATTGTGGTATAATGGAGTACTTACAAATATGGTAATTTGGCATAATTCATTAAATAATGCTATCTCGCATGAACAAGCGTGAACACGTCTACTACTTATAAACAAACAGGAAAATGTTCATAATAAAAAAATTAATAAGTTTAAAAGACTTTATAACATTTTGCCGGCTGCATTCTCGAGATGAAATGTTTTAATAAAATGTTTCAGATAAGCACGCACGAATGGCCGTTGAGATTATTCACGGGATCCTGCAAACTTGTGCTTTGAACGCGCTTATATTTAGATTATTTCTTAATTAATTTTCAGAAGAAATTTGTAAATTATTTCATACTAATCTACGCTTTTAGAACAGCCTTCGGTAAAATTGATTTAGATTGTTGGTTTAAATGATAAATAATTTCAAAGGAATTAATAATTTAAAAAATTATAACTGTTTTTGTTCTTTTAATAAGTAGATGTTTTGTATGCATGTGTTTTTTTATTTATCAAAAAATGTAATCTTCCATGGAGTTTTTTTTTGGAATCGGTGCAAATATAGAATCACCGTTATGATATATGGGTGTTCCATAAATACTCTAATACTATTTGGAGCTCTCCTGTGGGTAGTCCCCCCCCACAGATCAATGTGATAGACGATCTTGCGGCACTTGTAATCAACGATTGCCTTCGACCTTCACTTGATGGTTAGTTCAACTAGAGTTAAGCCGTCCCATGCTGCAACGTTATGTTACGTGTTTTGGTTTGATTGCGCAGGAAAAGAAAATTTTGTCGAATGAAAAATACACCGGCCACACCAAAGGAGGTCGTACAATGTTATAATCATACTAACTAACAACTATCCATTGGGGTGATGTAAAATTAATAAAACTAGCTCTATAGCTCGTAATAATATAAACTTCGGTGTTTACTCAGAAATTTGAATTTCCCTCACGAATTGGTAATTTGATGACAGCATCTAACCGACATGTCGTAGTGTTATTTTGATGGTCGCATAATTCGTTTTGATTAAAAATAAAACAACTTTCTTGGATACATAACTTAATTCGATAAGGACCTTTTTCTAGTCTTTCAATCCTTCATTAGATTGATCTGTCATTCGTCAGTTGTGTCACATCAAGGAGCAGTTTTTAAAATTCAAAATTTTGGTTTTTTCTGATTCGAAAAGCGCCAGGGTAGGCATTGTGACAAACGGAATTTCCAAGAGATGCAATAATCGGTGAATTGACTCCTGTTTAATATTAATTTCTGTTGTGGGATCTTCCTAAGAAACGGCTGTAATACGAAATTTTGTCGTAGAAATTATTTGTGAAACCTGCTGTTCCACTTACAAACAGTGATATGTGTCTATGACGGTTTTAGGACCCTTTTTTTCTAACCCTGCAAGAATAGATAACTGATGTTTTAACGCAATAATCGAAGCCTGTACCTTAATCTTGCAGGACGAGAGTGATTATCTCTGTCAACTCTCTATGTTACGAAGTTGTTGTACATCGAACAGATAGACTACATATTTAATAGTGAATATCATTAAGTTCAAATATTAGCCAACCCATTGTCGTAAAATTTTGCTTGATAATTTATATACTTTTTCTCGACACTTATTGTCGGGTAGCGCCCGTTATAATTATACATCGTACATATAATTGTAAAAATATACAGATATTTCAGGCCTAAGGCGAAATTCATATCATTGAATGTCTCTTGAATACAATTGAATATTGTGTGTTGTATTTCTATTTCCTTTTATTTATTTTTGTTTTTGAATTCGCTTTTGAAAAGTACAACGTTAGAAACCCTGTAGGTTTTACCGAACATTAACAACTTTAATGGACACAAATACTTGTGAGAACTTGGATACATTTATAGCGAGGAGCGAGCATAAAAATTTGAGCTAAAATAGGCAACAACAGCTAAATCATATAGATGGTTCAGCTATTGCTTGCTAAGTATATACATACTACTACCAGGATAATAAAAAAACTTACCAAATAAACTAGCGTTCTACCGCGGGTCGTCGTTGAACCTTCTTTAGACACATTATACATCCGAGTAATTTATTGAATTTATTACCAAGAATGGACAACCAAATCAACTACCAGATAATCAAAGTGGCTTTTTAAGACAGATGTTATCACTTTGTTATACTTTTCATGTACTAAAACTATGTAAAATGTATAATAAGAGTGTGGAAACTGTATTTTTTTTAATATAACTTAAAAACGTCGTCATAAAAGGTTGCGGAATGTTTTAATTTCGTCGACAGTGTTTTTTTCAAAGAAATCATCGTCAGTTCGTTAAGCCGTTGTTGTTCGTAAATTGTACGTATTCCACAAATTGGTATGAGGTATTTAGAACGAAGTTCCCGCAAGCAGCAGAACTTCGTTCTTGTATCTGTATTTATTCGCAACAAATACTTTACGGAGACAATCTCAGTTTATGTATTAATTTCACCAAAAATTATTTAATAAGAATGTTCTCTTTAGTTATGGTTAAGCATTTTTAGCATCAGCCATGCAGTGTTTCCCCAAAGGCAAAGTAATCGACTGATTTATAAAATACGTGGATGTTAATTTGGATCGCACAAGTATTCCACTGCGTTCAGCATTTTCGCTTAACATCGAAGAATGTGATTATTTATCCAAAATAATATCTCAAACATATACGGCAAGGCATTTCGTTTTTTAAACTTAACGAACGTTGTCCATTAGGTATCCCTTTTTGTTTGGTGTTCTGCTCATATTTCAAATATTTTGAATTTCATTCTTTCTGAATCGCGTCAAAGCTTCAGCAGAACTAAGCAGTTTTTCAGTATTATTAAAAGTATATCTACTTTTTTTTATACGGCAGTAGAAAAAGATTAGTCACTTTACCAAAATACCGTGAAATTTTAAACATTATAAGGTTTTTGCGAGGAAATAATTGAGAACATCGACATATAAGACGGAAATGAATGGAGGTTGGAAAAGTTAAAAGTTTCCGTAAAACGAAAAAAAAAGTAAAATTTATAATTAACTTTTATAAAAGTTGTTTAAAAATTTTGTGGAATTATCTATACATTTACGACTTTGAAAATATATTTTATTGCTCTATTGTGAAAAATTTGTTATCCCAATAAAATATTTTAGGAATAAAAAGTAATTACTCTCCAATGATATATTTTGGCCGGATTTTAATGGAGTTTTCGGCATTTAAGGCCATTTTTGAGGAATAAATCTAATATGTAGTTTTCCGTATTGTACTCGTACAAACTGTCCCGAAATCATTTGAAAAAAGTCTTTTGAAACCATTTAAAGTATAACTCAATATCAAGGTTGCAATTTCAAATAGTATAAATGGAGTGAAACCCTTTCGAATACGGCTAATGCGACTCAA
The DNA here is from genome assembly GCA_005406025.1 of Eumeta japonica. Taxonomy (NCBI): domain Eukaryota; kingdom Metazoa; phylum Arthropoda; class Insecta; order Lepidoptera; family Psychidae; genus Eumeta; species Eumeta japonica. The sequence continues at coordinate 318,127 of BGZK01000110.1, forward strand.
ATCGGTTGATCTGTTCAAAAGGTATAGAGGGTTTACTTACACACTTACAATGCATACACACGCATCTGCTTGAGCAGACACAAACACCCACACAGGTCTACGGATGTTATAGTTCGAAACTCTAATTTTAACAATTGGATAGAAAAGATTACTTTTTTAAATACTCTACTTTTGATTATGCTCATTAAAGGCAAATAAATATATAGCTTTTAGTGAATTTTTCTTTAAATTTCATGTGTTGATATGTCATTTTGCTACCAATGGATGTCTGTCGATACTTAGGGATCGCGGGTGGAGGGCGGGCGGCGGGCACCGCGGCGGGTCGTGGGTCGCGGGCCCGAGTACGTTTGCGGCTTACCGATCATTTATTTATGTGCGTGATCAAAACCGCCGGCCGCCCGGCTAACGCCGGGCGATGCTGTGACGTAGGTGACTTGTATTTAACAAACCATCACGCCTATCTACAAGCATTACTTTGCATCGCTAACGACGGCGGCGGAAGCTGACTTCAGCGAGATGGCTAGCGGTCGATGGAAAGCTCTATTTGAAATCAATTTAAAGGTGATTCATTGCAGATATTAAGGGACGTCTGATATTTGAATTTGTACTGCGGTGGGGTCATGAAGGATTCTTAGACAATACACGACAGTGTGGTGTTATTATTGATATAAAAATCTGACTACGTATATATTATTACTAGCTGACCTGCCCGCTTCGCTGGGTAATTTTTATTATAAATAAAATGGCGAAGAATTTACGGAATTCAAAAAATGAGTAGCCTAGAACCATCTACAAATCATTCCGCATCGAATGGTCCCAGTCCTATGTCTATACGTTTAGTAGTTTTTACGTGATTGGCGAATAAAGACAACCTATTTTCATTATATATATATATTAATATAAAAAGCGAATAAAAGATTATTGTTAAAACAAAATGTTTACGAAAATGTTTGTTTTTTAAATGCCTTCTAGACCATTATACTGGTACGATACTGAAAGTTATAAGCTTTTTACGGCAAAAAGATCGATTGATTGTTGTAAAATGCATGAAAATCAATTGATTTCTTCAAGTGATATCGTTGGAAGTAAGCTTGTTCATACATTAAGCATGCATGACCTCGAATCTGCCTCTCCACTACGGATCTCTATCCAAATGATTGAATATTGATTCCAGAGGATTGACAGATATTGAACACCTAAGTAAGTGTTATTTATTTTTATAAATATCTAATTCTAATATAATTATTAAATTCTAAGGAATTAACAATTTAACAGTTAGCGGAATTAGATAATTATAAAAATAAATAACACTTGCTTAGGTGTTCGATATCTATCAATCCTCTGGAATCAATATTCAATCATTTGGATAGAGATTCGTAGTGGAGAGGCAGATTCGAGGGTCAGCGGTGGATTGCTGCATGTTAATATATATTGCAGGCAAGCGTCTACTATGGATTTCCGCGAATTAACACCTCATACAATACAATACGTTGGAAGTAAATTAAAAACCAAATGTTTTTTTTGGAATATTTTTAAACTAGTGTACCAGTAAATTACAAAATCTAATCCTATTTTCTCTTCAAAAGCGACGTGGATTGTTGTAAACTGCATCAAAATCGATTGGTCCATTCGAGAGATATTTTTAACGACAAATTCGTAAAATATGTTTTTTTTTAAAAGAAACTTGTAAAATTTTTGTTGAGTTGATATAAAAATGCTTAAGTGGTCATTTTTCTTATTAAAAAACTGCGTTGGATGCCGTGAAGTGAATTAATACTGAAAGACGTGTTCAAAAGATATCGAAGCTGAGAAATAAAAAAAATATAACGTTATTTATGAATAAATATAGATTTTTAAATTTAAATAGTTCAAAATGCATTATCATATTTTGGAACTGAAATTTCGTAAAAGCATTAAAATCATTCTTTTGAATTTTTGGTTTTTTACTAATATTTTACTGTTACATATATTTTTGAACTCTTTGAGCTCGAAAGTATAACAAAAAGTTATAGATATTACCTGCAGGATCAATCGTCTTATAAATTTTTTAGTTCTAAAAGCTCAAAAACTAATAGAAACTATATTTCCGAACTCGAGACGCACACAAACATATAGAGCCATATAATAGCGGAAAATTCTAGGGATGGCCGGCCTGCAGGGTCACTCGTTTTCCAGATTTTTGTGAATCAAATATGTTCACGTTTTCTTTGGCGTAGGTATATAATGAAGTCTTTTATATTTTCTATCGGCCGCTCTCGCTGCTGATTCCGATCAGAGTTTAATTCTCGATGTCAGTTCTCGTGTCATCGTCGGGTCTGGTTTTGATCTCGCTTTCAATTCCAATACCTGTTTCGATATCAAACTTGGTCCTCCCTTACATATTGATGTCGGTGATAACAAATTACCGTTTTTATTGGTATTTTACATTTTTTTTTTTACATAAAAGTTATCTTAAATCTTATTCGAGAACATAATCTACCTCCGTGCAAAATTTGATTAAAGTGCGTCCAGACGTTATCGAGTGACGAACATCTATATACATAAAGAGTTTATAATCATTTACGAACGACTCCGCGTTGAACAGTTTAAGTCCTAAACCGATAGATTTAGTAGGTTTTTTCTAATATTCGCACGAAAAAAATGTTTATATACATGCATACGTACGCGCGCGCACTCACACACACACATACACACATATAAACGTAGATATATATGAAATTGTTTATTTAAAAGTGCACCTTTGGTAATCATTATTGAAAATGAGCTTATGTACTATACAGAAAATATTAATCAGTTTATGTAGTTGTTTTAATGTATTTTAATGACACTAATTTCACTAAATTCACTGCAATCACTTTAGCTTATATTTGGCAACCTAATCGGCAAGAACTTCTTGGTCTTTGATCAATTTGAAATATTGTTTACATTTATCCCATTGTTCAGGTATTTTCCTACCGCAATTTTTATATATGCATTTTTGTATTTCAGTATTGTATTTTGAGTTTACATGCGAGTTTGATTAGATAAAATTTTAATTACCACATTATGCCTATTTTCTCATCAGGTGGTCGTCAACGCCTAGCGGGATCGATCTGAGGCCTTGTGCACAAGTATCCTGTTGATAACCTAAATCATGTAGCCATGACTCCTCATGAGCGAAGTCTTTATTGACACATAGAACGACTTCATTTAATAAAGCACATTAAACTGTAAAATAATCTTAATATGAACTCAAAAAAATAATGAACAATGACGAAATATACTAGTGTTATTGTGGAAAAAGCGTGGGTTGCTCTATATACGAAATATGTGGGACAAAGCGCCCCACGCTTTTTCCACAATAACACTAGTATATTTCGTCATTGTTCATTATTTTTTTGAGTTCATATTAAGGATTATTTTTACTTTTAGTTTAATGTGCTTTAATAGTGTGTTTTTAGTTTTTAAACTATGTTTATTTTTCACTTTTAGTTCGGTTGATTGGTAAAATTAGTAATTTTAACAAAACAACAATAATTCAATTATTAATAATATTGTTACTAAATTCTATTACAAAACAGTAATAGAATTTAGTAACAGTAATAAGCCACTTGTTTTCACGCAGACGATACGTGACGAAATTATTCGATCCTGGCGATCCTGATCAGGATAAGAGGATAAACTTATCAAATTATTGTATTGTCATCGGTCCTTGAGACGTATGCAAAGTTTCAAGTTTATTAAGTGTTTAGAACACGTTGAAAATCGTGCTCAAAGATTTTGTTACATTCATACATACATACATACATACATACATACATACATACATACATAGATACATCCCGAGCTAATAAAAGCGTGTTAAAAAAGACTTAATTTTCATAAGAAGAGATAATTTTTGGAATGAGCATATGCTGAAGCTTGGGTCTTCTGTTCACAATAACAATATTAGTTATTTATGTTTTCTAATACAGTTTTTACAAAAGTATATATGCTTCTGCGAAACATTATTATGCTAGTTGTTATTATTTATGTAATACTACTAACCTATTAATGATATACAAATAGATCAGCAAATAACCAAATTCTCGAAGTTGAATACCATATTTATTTAAATCATATATGAAACACTTTTCAAGTATATCTATGCAGTACTTATCGAACTATACAACTAACACGACATCGAAACGTGATCGAGTCGAGGTTCAAGCGTCAAAAAATATATGTAAGTGTGCGAGACCACTCTTTTTCAATATTTTGCACGCCTCATAAGCGGAGCGCATGAGGTAGTGCTCTACTCTCGCCTTACGAAAAACGAGTGATTTTTTGAACTTTAAATGTCTTTATTTATTACATGTTGCACTTGTAAAATAATGTATGCACTCAAACGGCAAGAATAATCACTGATTTTAATATCTTTAATATCTTCAAAACACATTTTGTTATAGAACATATTTTTAAAACTGTTTTAAAAATGTTTTTTCGTGGACGTCCGTGTGTCTGTATGTGCGGATCCTGTATGTCGTCACGATAACGAATGAAATACTTCACTAATCGAGTGTTTTTTTTCATTCGCTTTAGTATGCATCTGAATAGAAGCTTATTGAATTTCACTGTCTAATTCGGTGTAGTTTATTGATATTTAATAAATAAAAATTTGACGAGTCTTTTAGTAAAAAAAAATTTTTTTTATTAAATCTTAATTTAGAGAACATAAGAAACCCGAAGCGTGACTGTCTTTTTATTGTCAATGTTTAAGTAAAAATTTGACACCACGGTATTTTTTTTTAATTTATTTCAGTTTAAAAAAAAAATGACGATTACGGTATAAATTTTTGTTAATATATAGAATTTAGAGTATTGAACAATGCATACCAAGTAATTTGTAATCATTCATAAAGAGTGTGCTCCAGTCATTCGTTGGAGCTGACATACATACTTGTCTTTCATGAAAATGGAGTAACCGCTATGAGGCGTGCACTTTTGGATTTTCCAATTTTTTTTTATATTTTCAATATCTTTATATATATAAATATATTGTATATACAATGAAAATTAATTTTGTTCGTCCGGGCGTCAGTTGAAAACTATTGAGACTTTCGGCATAGGATTTCGACCATTCGATGGAGTAACGTTTGTAAATTTTATGTTGGTTTTAGAGTACATATTTATTTTAGGGATTCCATAAACTGTTTACCTATTTTTTTTTGACGTGATAACGTCTTAGAAATCTATGAACACCGGCTGCACGCTCGAAAAACCATGACTCATTGTCGCGTTCTATCTGAGTCGAGCGTGTAAGCGGGAGCGCGAACCAATAGAGAGGCACGATTGGCCTAAGCGTTCGGCTTGTGACGGATTTATCTCTCTTCCACTCCATCGGCCGATGCGTCTGAGTAGACGAGAGACAGCGGCCGCACACAACCTACACGTGAACTGTTTTGTCAACTGTCTATAAAGTGAAGTGAAAAGCATTAACTTGGTTTCCATTGTTTATAACAAAATCACTTGCGGCATAATTCAATTCAATTCATAAAAGTATGCAATTCTTCATCAATGTTTTCTTATGACGTTATCACGTAAAATTATCGCTCGTAAACCGACTTTACAATCAATCAATTTTTTCATAACCCATAACGCCCAGTAAAGCAGGCGATTGTCCTCTAGTGCTCGCTAATGTACAGCTGTAAAACATATCTGTATAAACGTTTAGATACTTGATCATTAACGTTTGTCACGACACTATCGCTAATGATTGTCGACCGTTTAATGTTTCATTAACGCGCGGAGACGTAAAGAGAATAAAGAAGGACGGCAACGTGACAGACGCTAATAGGGCGGCTCGCCGGGGCCGGCCCGCGCGCAGCTTATTGGGCCCGACACACGTAGAGTCGAACGGTTTAGAGAGACAAAGGCTCGTACGAAAGGCGAATAAATGGAAATCCCTTTCGGGCAATTACTAGCACTAGCGAGCTGGCAGTCCATTTGACGTAGTGGGGGCCCGCGGGCTCTTTTGTAATAAGATTACGAATGGCGGCACCGACTGTGTTTTCGACGGATACATCTGCGTAATAAAGCTAATCGGAGGCCGCGCGAGGGCGCGCTGATTTCATTAGTCGCGCGGCCCGCCACCGCCCCCTCCACCCCCCGCCCGGATTAATTTTAAACGGACCTCTTGTTGCTGGCCGCTTACGGGCGACCCGGCCGGGCAAACGATTACGAAGAAGGTCGCTTGTTAATTATTAGGCTCTCGGTTAGCCTATGTTTTACGCTTTATCTATGGTCGGAACAACGCTCTCGTTTGCTAATTATCCGTTTAGTTTTTGCTCATACGAATCCTATTCCGATCGTTCAAGGATACGGCGTACCCGGCTTCTAGCCTAGGGGGGGAGGCAAGTCAAATTTTTTTAGGACATATCGTCCGCGCTTCACCCATCAAAATGCAAACGGAGCGTAATATAATGTACATACAAATTTCAAAAAAAGAACATACAATTTTCAAGGGGGACAGTTGTCCTCCCCTGCCCCCCCCTCTTGGGCACGCCTATGGATATATGTAATATAAAGATTAGCAGGCAATAAAATTAAAAGTTTTCACTGAGATACAAATTTGTCAGTAATCGGTGAAGTGTAAAATATCTCTCCGTTTGTGATACTTTTTACGGAAACATAAATGGAAAGGAAGTTTGTCTATTTTTCAGAACGGAATAAAGGACTCGGTAAAATAAGATGCTAAAAAATAGCAGTCTTGTTTTCCGTGTTTATCCTGATTGATGAAGCACTCTCTTGGCACGAGACAGTTTTCTCTTATAATATTGTTTGCAAGCAAAATACCAGGGGCGTTAAAGTATTTTGTATGAGTATTTAGAATTTTCGAACATAAATTATATAAATACCATCGTCATGGTTTAGTTGTGAAGTACTTTAGATAATATAACATTAAACTATATGTAAATCAATAGATTCACAAATACAACAGCCGTCAGTAATTTTTTTTGACGTGACAACGTCTTATAAATTGGTTTGCCGGGTGACACTTCAAGAAACTGCGTTACGCTCCGCTCACGTTATGCGCTCACAATGAGAGCGAGTGAGAGGCACACGTCCCTTCCACTCGGGCATGGTTAGCCCGCCTAAGAGCGAGAGAGACAGACATAAAAAGTGAAAGGCACGCGTCCCTTCCACTCAGATAGGAACAAGTTAAGTTGTAGTAAACGCTGTTTCATTGTACGCAAATGTATTGCAAGTTATTGTATGTATATTTGTATATAAATACGTATGTATGTGTAAAGGTAAAATAAAATTTTGTTAATATGAAATTCAGTGCGAGATTCTTTGTATAAATTAATGTTTTAAATATAATTCTTTGTATAAATAAATGTTTTAAATTGTTACTATTATTTCATCCTTCTTCCTACTATACGAATGAATATTCACATTAAAATGATTTTACCACTCAAAGTCGTTGTCACGTAAAACTTTCGCCCGTATACCGACTTTACAGGCAACCAATTTTTTTTTTTTATCTATTTGCTATGGATATTCCACATGTCTCTGCCTACAAGTATATAGAATGATTACTTTCATATCATTTTGGAATCATTGGAATCTTTCATATCATATCATTGGAATCGAGAGTGGCACAAGGAGAATAGGGAACGGGACCGCGATCAGGATCATGATCGCGGTCCCGTTCCCCATTCTCCTTGTGCCACTCTCGACTCCAATGCCAGTCTAGAACCATCGATTGACCTTGGTTCTGTTTTCGATTCAATTCCGATGAAATTTTCTCAGGGGAATCCATACTGTATACTATACATTGTTGTTAGCTAATGACTAATCGGCATAAGTACTAAAAATTCGTTTTAAGTTCACTAGATTGAAGCCGCTAGCGAAAACAAGTATCCTTATAGATTATAGCCTATATACTATTGTAACATGTAAACAATATTATTGTAAAGTGTTATTAAAATCCTTCCAATAGTTTTCGCGTTGAAAGAGTAATAAATATCCATTTATCTTGCAAACTTTCGCGTAGGATATCAGTAAGATAAACGTATCTGTTTCTTTAAAATACTTTAATAACAAAGTATTTTTTTATTTTACGTCGAATAATGAAGACAAAGATAGAGGAATGGATCAGAAATCCATAAAATAGATCGTGGTATAAGCATAATTTGTTTAACTAATTTATATTCCTTAATTTACGCTATAATATTAACGCGTCACGTCGTTTTGAAAGAAAGAAATAATAATTCTTTTCATATCGTCCCAGGATCGAAGCGTTCGCTCCATTTATCGCCTAAACACGTCTTTACAAAAAAGTTAACTGCCGGTTTAACGTTCTAAAATTCTTTCCATTTCTGTTTTACTGTACTTTAATCTGTTCCTTCACGGGTCCGCGGGCGGCACGGCGCGAGCTTCGAATCTGAAGTTAAGCACGAGATATTATTGTGATGTATGGGGCTCGAGGTGCGCCCGGCTCCGCGCGAATACCTTCCGCGTCGGGGAATATCGATAAACTCACTGAATCATTTCTCAAATGACTTTCAATTCGCGTCCTCCGCCCGCGCCCCCGCGTGCCCGCCGATCGAACTAGTAAATCCTCCTCAGTGAAGCTTGCGAAACGCACGTTTCATTTTCATCATATGCGAATAGAAGTGTGGAGCTCTGAAAAGCGGTAATATGATGTAATATGTGATTGCGCGTTCTCGTCGAGTCGTATTTCTCCAGATCCGACGATATGACGGTTTTTGATATCTTCGGTTATTAAATAGGGTTAGTTTACAATGATTTTATCCATCACCGAGGATTTTTATCATAGACGAAGTATTACCAAAATATGAAACAAGCAGCGATGGCTTGCGTGGTTCAGGCTATCACTAAAAAACCAGAAAGGTTCGATGCCTGATCACACCGCGGATGCGACCGACGAGTTAACCGCTAGTTGCTTGCCTCGGAGAGTACGTTAAGCCGGCCTCGAATGTTGTGCTTACGTTGACGGCGGTGGGCGTCAGCAACCCCTTACCACATACTGGGTCAGCGTGGAGAAAGTCCTAGCTAGTCGACCTGAAACAAAAACAATGTGGGCATACCTTAAGGCATACTCGTACCCTAACAATGGGGTGATTAAAATCTCGCGCAATCATAGTTATTTTAGCGATCATTAGCTCCTCTTTGAATTACTTGATTGTTAATTGTGATAAAATGAAAAAAGTTAGGTACATAAAAGTATTTTACGTTTTCGTGTGGTTCAGATTTTTTTTTGAACAATAATATATTATGCGTTGATTGATTAGGTTTTGCAATGATTATTAATGTCGTCCAAAAGTAAATTAGAGATTGATGGATTGATATCACAATTTCTAGCACGGAATGTATTATTATCGTTTTGATTCGGAAAAATCAAAGTCATTAAGAACTGTTAAAAATATCAATATTTAAAGAATAGCTAGGCTAGAAAACTAAAAGCCATAGTAGAGATTTTATTGACGTCACGGATGTTTCTCTTTTCTACTGTATATTACCCGGTTTCTTGTAGTTTGAATACATATCTTAAAATGTAAATTTTACATACTATGTAACAGTATATGATTTTTTTATATTAATATTATTAATAACCGTATCGGCCAATTTACAAATGTTATCTTGTTTCAAATAGATACCTTTATATTAATGATTATATTCGCACCATAGTCATTAAAATGTTGGAAAAACATAGATTCATAATAAGGAAATAATGAAAGAAAATATGTAAATGAACATTAATGAGATTACATAATTAATTTTGGATATTTGGATTGGAGAAATTTCTTCAGAATCGAGAAAAGCCCAATTTAATATAGCAGTAAATTGAATAGGGACAAGACAAAGGACAGAATTATTCTTTAGTGAGATGCAAACAGAATAGAGTATCTAGATTAGACTGAGGGCCTTCGTTGTGATTCAGAGCGGGCGCCGCGGCCGCGACTGCCCGCAGCCTTTCGTGAAATATCGTGGGCTTCTGTTTGAGATTTTCCACGCAGGTTCATAAAGATACGTGTTAGCTCATCGCGTATTTGTTGTAGGGCTTTGAATGTGTATATTTAAAGTTTAGTATTACGCATGTTTTGTTTGTAAGATGTCAGCGATTGCTGTATTGTTGCTGTTTGACGGATATAGTTGCTAACCTGTCTGTGAAATTAAACTTAAAAAAAAATATTTTAAATGCAGGAGTGTAAAAGTTTTACTGTCAAGTTTGTATTGTCCATTAATTTTTGTTAATATGGCAATCGTTTCAAAATTCGGAAGTATTTTTAAAAGTGTTTTTAAAATAGAAATTAAAAAAAAAATGTAGAGTCAATGAATGAATACGTTCATGCGTCTTTTAGCAAAAATAAACATTTCTCTTTTTTTAGACTAGTTATATCTGAATAATACCTTTTTTAGACTAATTGTGTTCAAATAGAATAAAAAATCTGATATGAAATAAATGAGTGATAATCCTGCAGTAAGCAAACGGGGTAGGGTAGTAAAGAATATAGAGCAACAGACTTGTATTGCTCATGTGTGTTGCGAGCATTCTGAATTCATATGTGACGATTATGTAAGCATGGCTGTGTATAATACCGTTATCTTTGCTGTTTTTCCTTGAATAAAAAATTATCTGATTGGCAAAACTGCAAAGGACCCAAAATGGAAATATTCGTTGGTTTCTGATTTAGAAATAGGTTCTTATGAACTTTCCGGTGTTTCTGTCTTCTTGAAACGCATAGACGAAACAATAAATTTGTGAAAAAATATTTGCTTCAAAGAATCTGTTTAATATTCATTGAAAACAATAAATAAATAATTTTTTAACTTCCCAATGACATGAATGCTTCAATTCGTCACCATATTTTTAAAACTAAAATGGTTATCACATAACAACACATGCTATAAATATAAAATCAAGAAAAAAAAATTCTGGTCTATCCGTGCCATGTTTACATTTTTATTGTTACACCGAGTCTAATGGCGCGATTTTTTATTGTATCAGAGTGACCAATTCAGTTTTATCCACACGTTCATTACCCGTGCTCGTCACTCAGTCAACAAGTTAGGGCCAGCTTTCGCGTTGGCATAGGGATATTTAAATCAGTTTTAGTCTCTCGACTGGTGTGATACACCCTTAAATAACCTTTTTGTTTCAGATTGAGGAGTTGGGCCCTTCCTGTTAGGCCGCTGCGTTTTGGGGGATGCTAATAGTCATCCCTTATATCTTATTTATTTTTTTCGCCTCTTGTCGGTAACTATTTCTATCGCTGTACTGTCGTTAGTCAGTAGAAAATCGGAAAATTTGTAGCCCATTGTATAGATAATTTGATTTTAAAAAATGATTTAATTCACAATTTCATTTATATTTATATTAATATAAAAAAAAATAAAATAGTTTAGAAAACTTTCTGGTCAATCAATTGTGAACAACTTGCAAACACGATTATTTGTGAAAACCTTTTTTATCAGTTTTAGAATTACAATAAGAAGTTTCCTATTGAAAATGGCTAGCTAATTCGATTTCTTTAAATTGCAATAAACACAAAATATAATGAAATGAGATTCCAATCCACGATGAAATGCAGGATTGCAATTTTTGGTGGCGACTTCTAGTAGTAAGTTAATTTGTATCTTCGTTATTCATTGGTCTTGAAAAAAATGAGTTTCAATAGTTGCAATATTTATACTCTAGAAAGCACTTTTCAATTTAATTTTTTTTTTGTTAAAAATGTACTAAGTATACATACAGTACTTCGTGTATTTTAAGATTTTTCAAATTTTATCATTTGTTGTTTTACTGGAAAATATGCATTCTAATAACACCGAGTTTGACTTTTGCATATCTTTTCAGTTTTACAAAAGAACTAAAACAAGTAATGTTAAAAAAAATTACATTTTGAACGTGTTTCCTCTCCTTAAATTGTTACTTTTAGTTCCTTTACATTATTTTTTAGGATATCAATAATTATAACATTAATTCTGTGAAAGTTTCAAGGAGCTACTTATTGCGGTTCAAAAGATGCAATTTTTGATAATAGGATGGACCGACAGATTTTATATAAGCTTATTAATAGGCTTCCGTACTAAGCACTAAAAAGGACTTTATACGTAATTGCGAAGACATGCAGAATGTATCGACACTGTACATTCCGATTTGTGCCTTGGGAATAAATCATTTTCTTTCATAAATTTACATAATAATACATATGTGTGCATAAATTATATGTACTTATTTACAATGAATATTTTCGACATAAGGCAAAACTTGTAAAAACTGACATGAACGTATTAAGATTTCTACAGTATACTTATTACATTCTTTATCTCAAAATTAAAAGTTTTTCTGTTAGCACCTCAATCACACACCACAGTGTGCTCCTATCGTCTCATTGTAATGTTGGCCGTACTTATGTTTCTGTAAGTTGGTAACACATCCATCTATCTCTTTTGTTTTGTCTGTCTTCTGCTCAATATGGTGTATTATTAAAAGCAGCATGTAAAATAATATATATTAATTTCATTTTAATCCCAGCATCTGAGTATTCGAATTAACGACCAGCTTTACAACACCACCATAGTAAGAAAATGAAATGTCAACGTACTTAGGGTTTATGGCCCTAAATATACTACATATCACAATCGAAATAAAACGTTTTGTGCTTTTGGTGATTGCATTACAAAGTAATTTGTGCTACATCACTCGTTTTGATAATTACTTATCATATGAATTTCCTGCCTCTAAACTTACTTTTTGTAGCTCTGTAGTCTATTTATTCGTACAGAATAAAATGATGCACGACATTTTAAAATAAAATACTTACTTCATAATTTTTTCATATATATTAACTTCACAAATATTTCATATGTACCGTTGGAGGTTTAATGTAGCATTTTAGTATTACTTATTTGAAGGTATTTTTTAAATAAAAATATAATTACTCAATTTTCTCAGATCGTTTTAAAAAAATAACGGTAAAGTATGTTTTTATTTTCATAAGCCTGTATAAAAAACTTTTAAAAGATGAACTCCGAACAGCGTATTTCTTAAAAGACGTATTTGAAACAGCGACTTTTGCTAAAAAATAAAATATTGGAAGGAGGCAAACTTCGTAGCGAAAGTTTATTAAATCGCGTCTTGCGCGTGAGAAGGCGTCCTCTGAAGGCTTTTTCAAGTAACTTCCAGCTTCGATGATTTTGCTGCATGTTGGATATTTTTACTTTTAGCAGATTTAAATTTTGTTAAGAGGTTTGCGATATTGTTCAACAAATTTTAAAAGTAAGCATTTTTTTTCCCATCGTACTTTACTTGTTACACGCACAGAATTTGATCTTGACAAATATTCATGCAATATAAAATCTCATTTTTCCGTATATGTGTACGCGCATCTCCCGCCGTACGTCCAAATACGTGCCCGTCGAAATAATGTCGGAACACATGTCACGCACGGGACTTATGGAATGGAAAGAAATAGATTTTTCAGCAACCGCGAGTCGTTTTCAGTGTGAAACACATTTTCATTTCCTCGCGAGGCTGTTTAGCGGGCGGCGACGCGCGCGCCCTCCGACGGCGCAGTAGGCAGATTTCCGTCGGGGGCGGGACGGTCGTTGGCTGTCGAGGAAATTATCATTTTTCTAGCGCGGTTTGCGTTTTGAAATGACGTTCGAAATAAATTTCCGCAGTTTCCGGCGGGGGCGCGCATTCGATTGGAACATTGGCCCGATAATAAGTATCGGCGGGTAGGCCCTGCGCGACCGATAACCGGGTACTTTATAAGATTGAATTTCATGTCCGCCGATAAATAAAAGATCCCGCGTCGTGTTCGTTACGTGATGGAGTGGAAAAGGCGTACGGTTGCAGTCGTTTCGGTTATTTAATATTAGTTTGCAAGCGGCGCTGTATATTGAGAGATATTTTAGTTTAAAACTAATTTTCATATACATATGGCTTTATTATTGTACGTTATTAGAATAATCTATCAAAAAACAGATCAACGTTTGGTCACCAAATTCGCCCAAGCTAATTTCCATGTGTGGGGAATGAGTCAGAAAAAGTCGCTTTTCACGCGCTCGCGGCGTCTCGCGCTCGATTACCGCCATAGAGTAGAATATGTAGCTCGAACTGGCGTGACATCGGCGCATGTCTACGCATTTAGTTTTTTCGTGTCATCTTTTCTCGTTCATGACATAACTTTGGACTTAATAAAACGAGATATCTGTTTGCATTTAACACGTATGTTATGTGCACTAATATTATGTGGTTTAATATTATGGTTATACTAATATCATAGTATCAGTAATAAACAGGCGAGTCATCAGTGAGTAGATGGTCTTCGCCATCCATTGACTTCTTGTAATCCCAGAAGGGTCACCAGTGCGTTGCTAGCCCCTTCAGAGGAAATGAACTGTCTAATGAAGGAGGATCGGGTCGATGGAAGAGGAAGAGTGGGGAGTGGGCTACCGGAACTTTTACTCAATGGACAAAACGCAACAGTCGAAACTTCACGCCCGAAATTTTAAGAGAGTAAACCGCTACGGTTCGACCGGTTAAATACTGTAACCGGTCGAACCGGCCCATTTTTGAGCTGCAGACCGATTAGCCACGGCGTGGCCACCGTAGTATAATGACTGCGGTGTTTTACATTCATAAGGTTTAGTAATTGTTTCAGGTTTGTATTTAAATCGTTATAAAAAGATTGTCTTGTAATGCCTTAACAATTTCATTATGAACCATTTTATCAGTTTCAAAATTATTATCCTGTTCTATATAGGAAAAAATTTAAAAATTGCTATTAAGTTTGGACTTTCCAGAGATATTTACGTAATAACAAACCGTCAAGGAAAATATTTTGACCTGATCAACCTCCGAACAGCAAACAAATTACATGTACGTAACACAGAATTGCCGGCTTCATACTATTCGAGGATTTCTGTATATTTCAGAATCGATCACGATGCATGTGACAAGGGTGTCGTGCGAACGTGGCGGCGGCAGCGGCAGGGCGCGCTCGCACATATGAGAAGCTGTCATCGGAGATGCCATCGGCACGCGGACATATCGATCGGCCGGTCGGGCAATTAGCCCGCCGCCGCCGGCCCGTCACGTCCGCCCGCCGCCCGCCGCCCGCCGCCCGTCCGCGGCCAACTAGACGTCGTCGCTCTAATTGTCGACCTCTTCGCTGTCTCTGGTTCTTTCGTTCGTTACGCTCTCTCGATCTTATTACATTCGCACTAATATAATATCGCTCTAGCCGAGAATCCCCGACTCGTATGTATCGGCGATGTAAATATTAGATTAGCAAGGACGACAGAAAAGGAGGAAATAAGATTTTCGTAAAAAGAGATGGGTGAAATATTAGATTTTCGCATACCTTTTTTTTTGCATATCACGAGTAAGTTTTTATCATAAACACGTCGTTTCACTTACGTCATATCCGAGTTCACAAAAGAAAAGGTTCGAAGCGATGTTCTTCAGTGATTTGACGGTCCTCGTGTTTTTACATACACATTTCCGATGTTTTCGTTGACCTTTTTGGTTACAATTATTAGGTACCTACCAGTTTGACATAAGAATTCGTGTGTGTATAAGCAACTGTTCCTTTGAAGTTAACGTTACAGCTGTCGCCAACCCTCGTTCCGAGCGAGCGTCGCGAAGGCGCGGGCGGCGCGGGATGGCGCGGGGCGCGCGGGCGGTCTCTAATCTAAGATAGGGCGCGTCGGCGGCGGGTGCCCTCTTGTTATCTACTTCATTTGCAATGTATTTCCCTTCACATCCGCCGTAGGAGTGCGTACAATTGGAATATTAGCCTGATAACGAATTCGTGCAAGGTGGAGGCGACGCGCTGGGGCGGCGTGCGCCGACGTCGCGTCGGTAATGAATATTTGGCGAGCTCGCTCGGCCGCCCTTCGCGCTTATTCCGTTTGTTAAATAAGTATCGGAATCCGGCTGATAAATTTACGAAATTGGACACCGGCCGGGCCGCTAAGGAATCACCCCTCTCTGAGGCCGAACTTTAAGTTGTTTTCGCATTTGTTTTGCATCTGAACGTAGTCATCGGTTTAAATCTTATCATTTTGAGAAATTTTGCGTTCTCGTTAGCACTGAAACGGCAATTATTGCTTGTTTCGATTTAAACAATTAAATTTCTATTATTCAAATGTATTTTCTTTTGTAAATTATATCCAAATACATATGTGCGTGCACATACCTATAAGCTATCTTCATGGAAAAAAATTAGAGAATCAGATAAACACGGTGTGCGGCGTTGGTTGAGCGGTCAGCGCGTAGATTATGAATAGAAAAATAATGCGTTTGAACTTTAAAATGCATGGATGAATCGATTAATTTGTGACAGCGTTAAATTAGCCTCCGACTCATACTAAGTCAGCGTGGTGGGTTCAGACTCCAAGCCATTAAATCTGAAATATGTAAAAACATTGTGAGCAGATAATGTTCCAGCTGTGAGGTGGTGAAAATCGGATAAGAAGAACGTAAAAAATATCCGTGTAAGATAATTATTGTTCTAATCATTGCATTCGTCACCTGTTCGAAAGCAGATTTTTTTTACAAGCAAAGTCGGGGTTGGAGTATAAAAAAATATACTCTAATTTCAAAAGACTTGAAATAAAACATCAAATTATGAGATTTTCGGTTTGAGCTATGCCGTACTTTTGGGGCGCGCCGCATACGTGCCGCGAATATACCGCGAAAATGTACGAGAGCGGCACGCGGGCCGACTGCACTATTTGTTGTGACGCGGGGCCGGCGCCGGAGCGGGCCGCGGACGGCCTCTGCACCGGGCCACTCCCATGTGACCCATTTACACCAATCGATACCATTGAGCTTGTACTGTTGAGAATCTTTTCCAATCGTAACACCTGTTGCATTTTGAGAGCGTTAGTGTCGTTTATATTGAAATTTTTTTAAACGATTTTATTATCCGTGCCTGTTTGTTTTTTAGGTCAAATTTACTACCTAATTTCACCCCCTTCTCGTTGTCCTGAAATTTGGTACATGCTTTTAGTTCTGATGCTAATACAATATTCTGAATTTAGTATCATTGTAACACCAAGATGGCGCTTGTAACAAAATGTTGGATTACATATTTTTTCTACCACTCCTTCAATATGAGTATCAAATGATAGGGCTTGATTAGTAGAATAATGTGCAAATTGAAAAATAAATGCAAATCCAATATGGCCGCCAACAAAATGGCGGATTACATGTTTTATTGCGCAACCCCGTAAATATAGGTATCAATTGAAAGGGCTTGACTAGTAGAATAATGAACATATTGAAAAAAATGCAAATTCAATATGGCTGCCAACAATTTTTTTACAACCTTCTAAATGTGGGTATCAAATGAAAGGGCTTGACTATTATAATACTGCATATTAAGACAAATTCCAAATCTCAGAAGGTGAACGCCACAAAATGACAGATTTCATATTTGTACCAATATACGTAATGGGTAGCAAATGAAAAGGTTTTACAAGTAGAACACGGTGCATGACGGACCATAGAGTTCAGACAGTTTATACTTACATTAAAACTGAATTCTTTTGTTTTCTACTCAATACTCAACATTGAGTAATAAAATCAATACTAAAAACTTGAAAATAAATTTACTAAAAAAAATTTTAAGTTAAACGGTTTTATTGAAAATAATTATGTGAATAATGTATTAAACGCTAATAAATAATTAAGTAGATTTTAGGTATCAGTCAACACACCACTTTCCTCATCGATATAGAGCATTGATCAGACAAAAAAATAGAATCGTGGGGAAGCATTTATGATGATAAGAGTGGTTGATTGTTTATGAAAATTTCACGCCCCCCAAATGATAAGTCGCGTGTTTGGCAGATGTGGGGTATACAGAAAAATGTTTTCGACCGACTATATTTACACAGAGAAACGAAAGGGGGAGATAGACAGAGAGAGAGAGAGAAGGCGTAAACGTGTACTTGGCGCCGAGGAGCAGCTGCTCTTCGAGATCAGTATCTTATATCTTAGATAGGCATAGCTTGTTTACAAGCGTATGCCTATGTATAGGTATATACCTGCAGTGATAGACTACGGTGTTCGTGTGATTATTATATTTGTATGTGTTTTGAATGTAATGGTTAAGTTTATCCACAAAAAACAGTTTCACTGTATAATGTCGCGCCAAGTACACGTTAAACTATTGTTACAAATTATAAATAAATTTATTTTTATTTCTGTGAAAACAAAAAATCAAAATAAATCTCCGAATTTTACAAATAAATTATCAGATCCAACAAAAACAACACAACTGTGAAATACCTCGTCAAATCGAAACGTCGTGTTTAGTGACAGTATTATGTATGTATATCATTCCAATGACAAATTAACAGCAATAGTCGAGCTAAGTACATGTTAAAATAATGATTGATAAAATTTATTATAAAAAAAGAAATCATAATATGCCAAATATTGCTTCCAATTACTCAAATGTAGCACTTGAAATAAATAATCGATTCAATGAAATGGCTCGTTGATTTGAACTCAAAATATATCGAATTGTTTAAATACATCGTGTTTCTTTGATATAATGGTTTTCAAAAAAAATAGGTAAAAATTAACAAAAACAAAAAAAAAATTGCTCGAAAATTAGGGAAAAATGCATTTGGCGCGTCACATTCTAGTAATATTCTTTATCTAGTCAATGAATGCATCATTATAATGTTGTCACTCTTTACTTTTTCTTCTATATGTATTTATGTATATAAAAAATAAGACTTTATAAGCGAAAAAAATAGTCGTGACTAAAATCATGTACGTACTGACAGGAAAATATGTAATAATTTGCAATAATTGTTAAAATCTTGGCTAATGGATGACGAGTCGTATGCCTATCTTCATCATCGTCAAACATCAAAGAAACACTATGTATTTAAACGATTCGATATATTTTGAGTTCAAATCAACGAGCCATTTTATCAATCGTTATTTTAACATGTACTTAGCTCGACTATTGCTGTTAATTTGTCATTGGAATGATATACATACATAATACTGTCACTAAACACGACGTTTCGATTTGACGAGGTATTTCACAGTTGTGTTGTTTTTGTTGGATCTGATAATTTATTTGTAAAATTCGGAGATTTATTTTGATTTTTTGTTTTCACAGAAATAAAAATAAATTTATTATTATTTATAATTTGTAACAATAGTTTAACGTGTACTTGGCGCGACATTATACAGTGAAACTGTTTTTTGTGGGATTTCATTTGTTTTTGTAAAAAACAAAAATATTCTAAAAAATAAGTTATATAGTTTATGTAAAACAATATAAACTCGAAGAAATTTTTTTTCGAGTGATTTTATAAAAATTAAGTTTTAAAAAATAAAGAGAAAATACTAGAATTCGTCATTGTACTTATATGTTTCTTTTTACGCTGTGAACCAAAAGTATAAAACAAATTATTATTATTACGATTATATTCTCAATTATAAATAATTAGATAAATATTTATTAAATATCCTTAATACTAAAGCATTAAAATATTATAAATTAATGTAATAATAACAAAGAAAATAATATTAATCTAACTTATTTTTCTTGCGCAATTTGTTATCTTGTTTATTGTTTTAAGAGCAAGGGACTGTTAAGTTTCCCACACGTGTCTTTTATGGCTTTTTCTCAAAAGTCCCAAATGTCATGTGGCCACTACGTATTTCTGGAATCACTCAACCACTTTGTGATTTACCAGGATTCGCCTACAATACCCTTTTGTATTAGTCATAAACTTAACTTACTCTTTTTTGTTGTAACAATGACAAATAACAAAGAATAAAGATTAAATAATCAACTTAAGAATTTATGACAATTTCAATTAGAAGTACCATTTCAAACTTTACATTTAAAAATCAATTTAAATAAATCATTTGAATATTTTAATCTGTGCCACGCGCTAAGAAGTAGCGCCATCTATCAGAGGATGCGAAGGCACCACACTAGTAACCTCGTTAGGCGCTTTCTGTTCGAGTTGGAAAAGTAATGAATGCAATAGATATCCTTGACACTTGGCTTACTCACATGCTATAATGGGAAAGGTTTTACTCCGAACACAGCGTGAATTTCTAATAATTTTGGAACATTATCATTCCAGTTCCAATATAGACAGAAAAAAAAAAAAAACTATAAACAGTGATTCTCACAAGCATACGACTTACTTGATAGATTAGAGTTAATTTCGATATGAAAATAGATAAAATTTCGATTTTTGTTAATTGCATTTCTGCGTAGATTATGTCACTTTCATAATTCAATATCTAGCCTTAAATTTAAATAACCTATGTCTGTATGTCACTGAAATTATGAGAAAAAGTTGTTGCTCGCATCGGAACAATATACCGAAAAATATTATAGAGAAAGTAGACTTATAATTCTTAATTAATGTTTCAATAAATTATTTGGGATGCTGAAGCAAATATAAATATCAATAATACCTAGAAAGAATAGAAAAAATTATAAACACCAGGTATATCTATTAACCAGGAAATTTATTTTCATCACATGAATTTTACTGTATTGTGTGACAGATATCGTGGGTAGTGAGATAAATTAAACAAAAAAGGTCTGTCTATGAATTATTTAAATACATAACACTCATATTTATTACCTTTTATCGCCTTTAGGTGTTGTCCTTTCTAGAAGCTAAGAAACGAGAAAAAGTAATTTTATTAAAATATTGCATTTTCAAAAAATATAAAATTCAGTAAGGCTTACTTCTGAAATAATAAAAATAAAAATCGCCTTATTCGCTCCGACTTCAACTCACATACCCACACAAGTTTTGAGTGTATTTAGTGTCAGTGTATATTTGTGATCGATCATGAAGTTCCGACTTCTTAAGCAGAGGTCGCGTCTTATAGAAAATTACATGTAACTTGTCGGGTGTGAAGTTATAAAAACTGCCGCTTCTGGCGTTAGCCCAGTTGCCCTCGAAGCGAATAGACTAAAATAAAATATCGGAATTCAGAGTGTTGCAGCTTTTTTTTTAATAAATTTTTGCGCAGAAACCGAAAAATATCTAATGTTCTTAATGGATTGTTTACTTATATGAATCACTGTCGGTAACTTTTTTTAGTACCCAAGTAGCGACTAAAAATGGCAAAATATCCTGAGATCAGATGTGCTGTGCTCAATTTATTCACTTTCAACTATACACTCAAAATTTCTGTAAGTGATTCTTACAAAGCTCTAAACATACAATATCAACGCAGCCAAAAAACAACTAATTAATTTGTAAAATGACCTATAATATTGCCTTTTTATATGTATGAATGAAAAAAATTTGTTATCATTTGAATGTAACCCATAAATCTATATAAGTAAAAAACGAATTATTTATCTTTGTTGAATACTAATTTAAATGTCGTTGTCAACGCTTTAAATTCAAAAACATTTAAGTGTACTTATAGACATCAGTTGGTTTTTCTAACTACACATAATGTAATAATATAGATTATTCAAGCAAAATAACTATTTGTCGCATAAATTAAACTATGTAGCATATACTTTAAACACACAATAAATAAACAAACTACAGAAAAAAGTTAGAAGAGAAAACAAATGTTTAGGTTTAAATAGATGTAATTCATAAATAAATAACTGTCAAATAACATTGTTTATTTATATAATTTTAAGCGTCGACGACAGTCACTCTCGATTTATTCACTAGAATAAGTCAAATTTTCTTAAGAGTAACGAATATTAATTATAAGAAACATATAGAGACTAAACATATCGCATAATACTCGCATCAAACTATAAATGAAAGTACAATAGCCAATTAATTTTCAAATCGATCTCACGTGATTGCTTGTCCACCAGGGGGTGTTATTTTCAATTTAGTATTATGCTCCCATCTGGTAGAAGCAAGTTTGCACTATAATAAAATTTTCCAAATTTAATGGGTGTCACGTAGTATCAGGATCGGACTGGGCTTGAAGGGCCCGGGTGGTATTATGATTTGAAGGTCTCCCCAGGAGTCTTGCAAAAGGATAGATGGGATATACAATTTTAATGGTTAAAAACGTACTTCGAATGTCACAAAGCAGACCAGTCAGTTGATTTGTTCAAAAGTTGCTGCTGACCAAAAATTTTCAAAGAAGTGCTTTTTCTGTATTTGTATATTTATTGAACTTTCCGATATTTTGACATGTCCATTTTAATACATTCATCATTTCATACATCGAAAAAACTACCTCGAAAGCCACAAAATAGATCAAAGTCGATTATTTCGTTCAAAAGATATGGCCTTTACGAAATTTTCAAAAAATGCCTTTTAAAAATTTCAATTTTTTGATGGAGCAATACTCTTGAAAGGACATCATTTTTGTACTAAAAAAGGTATCGAATTTCACAATTTAATAATCGATAAATACTGTTGTTCAAAAATTAAAAGCGCCATTATAATTTCTGATTCCGAAAATGTACAAAAGAGTCAATCGGTTATATAGCGGGAAGTTTCTGGGATGGTCTCGTGGTCAACCGTTTTTTAAATTTGTCTGTTTCATTTCTCTCTAAGTATGAAGTTGGTGTGGTCGGGGCCCTCGCAGGCTGGGGCCCGGCTGGCAAACGCCACCTCGACTATATGACCAGTCTGACACTGCGTAGTATGAACTTTTCAAGTACTATTTTATGATTCTGAGAATATCGGATCACAATATTTCTCTTAGTTTATTTATTTGTTGCCTGTTTTGAAAAAGACTATCTCTATAATTTAAGCGCTACAACGATTTCTTTGTTTAATTATTTACATTAAATTATTTATTATGAAAATTATATGAAAGCAATATGCATTAAATTATTAATTTGAAATTAGCGCTTAAGCATCAACAGCGATACCTAAGATGTCGTCAGACATAACACTAACTACTTATGGTGCTACCAACTTCGAAATAAAAAAAATCGATAATGAAAAATATGAAAGTAAAAATATGATGAGGTTATTGATAGCATATGATAGGAGAATAGAGACACGTGTCTCACGCCATATGTTTAACGTGTACTTGGTGCGAGACACTAACGCGTCTCCGGGTAATTTGTTAATACTTTTATGATAATAATTAACAATAAAATGTTTATTTTCATAATTTCATAAAAAGCAACTTCAAAAAATATTACGCTAAGTACAATTTTATTACTATTACTTTATATTTGTTATTTAAATACAAAATATAAAGCGAAAAGGACTTTTTTCCTACCGGGTGTTCCACGACACCTCTCGTTTTATTTTTTTAAATTATGTAAAAAATATTTTTTTCTAAAATTAGGCACAATTTATATATATACATCGAGTTAAGAAATGCTGTTTTATGCAGATTTTTGTTTTTATTACTTTCTTTTTATTTCTTTTGTTATTGAGTTCATTTTCATTGTACTCGAAGGACGTTTAGGGCACGAGATCTGTGTTTTTTTTTTGTGTACAAAAGCATTAAGCATATACTTAAGGCAATACTTAATCTAAAAATAAAGTCCATGTTATAATACATTATCATATGACTTTTCCTGCTAATCATCATCTGTTAATCATGGTTATTCAAACATTTTGTCTTGACAAAATATATGGATAACTATTTCATTTAACTTCATTTAATGACAGTCAGCTAACGACTCGTAGTGACGTAGTGCGTCACCCATTTTCCTATACAAAAAAAAAAAATACTACAATAATTTCAATTTTAATATTTTTCTGTTATTCTTCATATTTTTCTCAATTTTGTAAAAAGTGTACAAAGTTCAGGTCGGATTTGAAACATCACCTTTATCGGCATGAGTTTGTTGGAGGTTATAGTGCTTTTTGTCGTTACTCAAGAATATCATTTGTATAATATGTACATAAAAATAAATAGATTCCGAAGCTTGTATACTGTAGAGTTGAGCTCAGCTGGAAGTATATCACGAGTGTACTTAACCAAGTCTGGAAGCAAAACAATTGATTAAAGCAAAGCAAGTTTCTACTACTGGCCAAGAAATTTCTGTCTCATTTCAGTTCGCTGATTTTACACAGCTCATAGTTTAAGAAGTTGAAACGCAATATACGGACGACAAGCTGAACAATTCAATCCTCTTCAAGGAACATTGAATATACTGAGAAAAACCGATTACGAACAACAATATTGTTTGTATTTGTTTTATGTTAATAAACATTGATTCGATTAAATCAGTTTCCATTAGGGCTATTTTGTATTTGATTTTATTGTTTTATAACTTTACGCTATGAAAATTTTGTTTCAGAAAATTATGATATGTGCGCATACGTGCGCGTGTATGGGCGTGTGCGTGTTGAAATAGTTTTCAAAAAGAGTTTTTTTTTGAATTATTTTTTAAACTAACATATCAATAAATTCAAAACTCTATCTAGCACAGCTGCTCAAAAACACGTCAAATGTTGCAAACTGCATTAAAGTCCGTGGTTCCTTCAAAAGTTAAGTATTGTGAATGGAAAATTAGAAAAAAAGGGTTTTCTTAAAAAAAAAAATTAAAAGTTTTGTTGGATTGTAATGACTCGATCAACGTTTTCAGTTGAAAAACTGCGTCGCATTCTATAAAGCAAATCAAAATTGACCAACGCGTCCCGAAAATATCGTAATTGAAAAATAATAAAAAAAAAACGTATTTTTAACTAGGGAAATTTTTTTTTGTGTTTCATATACACATCCAAGATTTTTCATCATAATGTTGAACAAAATGATACACACACACGTATATACACACCCCCCACGCACGCACGCACGCAAGCATGTATACATATATATATATATATATATATATATATATATATATATATATATATATATATAGGGCTTGAAACGAATGATAAAAAACTGCGGTAAGTACTTTTGACAGTCCCCTCTTGGTATTGACCTAACACTACCTAATGAATTCTGAAGAGACCGAAAAGGTGAAAATCTGAGGGTGTTATATGGTGGATGTATTAACATTTCCCAGCCAATCTCTTTCAATATTTGCTGAGTGGCTAAAAATGTGTGTGGTATGACACTGTTATGGTGAAAAACTACACCCTTTCTGTTAATAAATACCGACTGTCTGTCTCTATTTCTTGCTAGAGTGTCAACAGCTTTTGGCAGTAGAGATCCAAATTGACGATTTTGTCTGCTGGTAAAAGCGATTCAATTTCATTATGTTTCAAAAGATAATCGCAAATGAGTATACCGTTCATTAGATTGAGTTCGTGGGGGATCCAAGTATCGAGTTTTTTTGTATATCCAGCTTTTTTAAAATGGGTTAAAACTGTTTTGTGGGTAAACCCCAGCACTTTAGCTATGTCGTAAGAACTAACATGCAGATTTTACACTACTTTTTCCAAAATAGTATCAACTTTATTCGTAACAGGTCGACCACAGCAATGTTCAACTTTGACATCATAATTACCGGACTGAAAATGCTCGAACCGGTTTTGTGCTATTCTACACTGCATTAAGTCTATATGCGTCACAAATGTTTTTCGCGGCTTGTGTGGCGTTTTTCCTTTTTTTTTTGTAATAAAACTTCAAAATGTATCAAATTTCTACGATATAGATTCACTTATTTTGGTAGATAAAAAACAATAGAAAAATGGCGGGACACCGTTTTTAATTTACATATTCTTTTTTTTAAATGTCATCCATTTAATGGTATCAAAACTAACTAGATACAAATAGCACAACCAAAGAAATTTTACTGCAACTCTTTACGTATAAAATACGAACAAAATTTCCCGGATCCAATATATATAAATTTCTGAACTCGAAAAGCTTAAAACGTATTAAAACTATGTTTTTCAGCTTGGATAGCTTGAAAAAGCCACAAATTCGATCTTTTGAGCGTGATGAGTTTATAATATACTGCTATTTTATTTTTTGAACACTTTGAGTTATAAAGTAGTAGGAAATTTCAGGGTCAACAGTTTTTCAGATTTTTTGAACTACACTCCGGGAATACATTTCGTATTATAGATTTTATATAGATATACGGTATAGATAATAGAAATAAAACTCAAATCTGACTGAGTTATATTTTATGTTTAATGTATCCAGTTTATCATTATCATAACCTTACTTATATAAATCATATCACTAATAGTAATGCGAGCTATGATCAAAATTTATAAAAAAGAAATTTAACCATTTTTCAACAGAATACAAGTGATAGTTTACTAGTTAACCTAATATTAAAATTTCATTAAATTATATCTATACTAAAGCATTTCTTTATAGTTCGTAGTTCAAAGAGCTTATTGTATATTTTTTATTTGTTATCTAATATTGTTAATTTTTACAGAAAGAACATTTAACATTTTGGAAAATAATAGTGTCCGATAGAGCGATAACTCTAGAGCAAGGTGACGTGCCAAGAAAATGAAGTACCTAGTATTAATTACTTCTTTAATATCGTTCGAATATTATTGGTATTCCAGGACAAGGTCTTATTAAGGGTAGGGTCCGGAATTCGGATGGACTGCCCGCTATATTGAATTCTTTACCCGCAGATAGAGTGCAAACAATTCGTTGTTCGTCAAGTAAATGCTAGCTATGCCATTTATAACTTCATCTGTTACACAACATTGGCGGTTGATTGCACTAAAAGTAAAAACGTAATTCGCAGATATAATCTGTAAAATTTAACAGATAATCCATTCATTTTTATTTTATTATTATAATATCCATTCTGTCAAATTTTATTAAAAACTACTATGATATTTTATTTTTGGTGAAAACTACCGTTGAATAAGAAGACTATACGAGGTTTTTTTTTTATTTAATATCTGTAGATATGTTCTACAGAATCTACACTTTCTTACAAATTAAAAAAAAATATAGTGACAATGGAAATACACAATCTGTGAAAATTTCAATTATCTATCTATTGCAGGTCATGAGATACCCTGACATGGTCATGAGATCGCTGACAGTCACACAGACACACGGACAAACAGATGGTGAGCGGAGGCTTAGTAATAGGGTCCCTATGCTAACCTTCGGGCACAGAATCCTAAAAACAGAATTTATTCTAGATAGAATAGAAAATTGTGAAAATGGCAGTAAATATCCAGGGAAGTTAGAAACAATGCGGTAATACTTTTAATCGTCTACGAAAGCATCAAATTAATTTATACTGTTTTTATTTTAATCAGTTACCTAGTATTAGTTCTTTCAAGAAGTTGATTACAGACTATAAATACGTCTTTAAGATACGGTCTTATATATCTTTTGTAATTGTTGATATCTCTTCCTAAGCTTTAGGGCCATCTATTAGCTATAAAAAATATATTTTATTGCCCTATATTTGACTTCGAAAAAATATGAATTCCAATTTCATTGAATTAACACGAATTAACAACTAGTATGTTTTGGAAAATACATGAATTTTCAATTCCATTATGGTGTACATAGAATTAATACTGTGTAATAGATAGTCTGAGAGGCTTGCCAATTTACTTTTTCTGTATTTATTCGATATAGGCTTTTAGTATTTTAAGGCAGAAGGCATTTTCTGGTAACACTTTTGTGAGAAAGTTTTGTGATTACCCTTTTCTCGTATTGGTAGTGAACGTATGAGAGATCTCTATTTGAGAACCAACGCAACAAAGCAAATATATGATTACTTCATCAAAAATATTTTAACGATGAAAATGATACGTAATATGAATGCATCTTAAGATTTTTAAAGTACTAGTACGCGCAAGACGATGTCGAGATTAATTTCGCAATAAATCGCGTCGAGTGGCAGCTGTTGGGAAATTATTTTCTCAGCGAAACAGTGCTACAGAAAACTTTTAGCTCCACAACAGAGACTCAAGTTATATCATTTAATTTTAGCGAATAGTGCAATGAGTACATAAGTAATAAAACTTGAATAGTTATAACTCTTTAGTGATTTTTTATATTATATGGATTGTACAGTTTACACCTTATATAAAGTCTCACAGTAGGAGACGGGTTTGTTCCTCTTTTTCGAGTTCCATAACCCAACGCGTAATGAAGGATTTTTTATAGTTTCGTCATTTCCGTCCTTCCGTCCTTGTGTTACAGCATTATAAATCTCCAATTTTCTCGTTATTTTTATAAAATCGTACAAAAAGGTAATTTTCATGAACCGCCATACAATTTTATAAATGAATTACGAAAAATATACTTTTTTCTTTCAAGACGTATATTTTATGATTTATCAGCTGCCAAAGGCGTTAATTATGCGTCTCTCTACTTTATATTTTTAATAGTGTGTTTCAATAATTCAATAAAAACGACTACATAAGCACTTAATATATATTTTCAAGGAAATTTCCAGTTTTCAATAATAACGATGTATTAATCGGCCCATAAGAAACCGTAAGAAATCGATCATGCATCTTTCCGCAAATATTCATAATCTCCTTCTTTTTCAACTTTTAAAAGAAATCGTAGTCATTGATGTACCCGTTTCTGAGAAAAATAGCTAAGAATAAGTACATAAAAATTCGCATCGAAATCCTTGTGAAAATAACACGTGCGTGATGCCGCGCCTCCCACCCCCCGCCGACAGTTCTACTTTGCGGCTCGAAGAGCCGGCACAGTGACGCAGTCGATCGCTTGATTCAGACTTGCTCAGTGGTTGGATGTGCCCCTGCGCGTGCTTATCCTTGAACTATACGAAGTTCCAGGACAAGTAGGTATTTTGTTAGTTTAAATGTTATGTTTACGATATTGACGTTTATAAAGCTAAGATTGTGTGCGATTAATATTTAAGTGTTTAATAACGATACCCTCCATCGTTATCGAATATGCAAACATGACTTATAGTTGGGGAGTTTGTAAAGGTGACATTGTTGCGGCTTTAAGACTTCACAGTGAAACTTATCCTACAGTCAACAACCGAGTAAAGTCCGCAAGTAATTTTGCATGCTGTGTATCGTTTACGCAACAATTTGCCTTAGTTTATCTGGTTTGTTTGAAGGTGAATGGAACACATGCAGAAAGTCAGAGACTAATTTAATAGTACCTTCGACTACCTTTACATCACTGACAACATCAAGTGTCATTTGTAGGTAAATGATTAGACGCCGCCATTCGTCGTGGGGCGGCGTCGGCGCCGGCGGTGGCACGCGGGGCGCAGACCTCGCGCTTCAAGCGGGCCCGGCATTTAGTAGGGTTTTGCCTTGATTGTTTTTTATTAATTATAGGCACATTTTCAATGGCATAATTCCGTTATACTAACTTGGACAAAGTTGTAAAAAAGGAGGAAATTATGAATATTTGAGGAAAGATGTATGATCGATTCAATCCTATGCATTTAAAATTCAAGAATGCTTGTGCTGACATTATTTTAAATGAGATTTTTCAAATTTACATATAGGATGATATATAATTCGTTTGATTCAAACTTAGGGCATTCTTTGTTTCGTTTCGCTCTTTGGTGAGGAACTCGAGATGCAGGAGCTTGGCTCCCACTGATATATTATATAGTCCGCCGTATTTAAATGTACTTGCTTTTGAAGTGAAAGCTTTCTCAAGTTCATCGAAAATTGATATAAAAATTTCCTTATAATTGTTATTTTTCAATTATTTTTCCTAACATATCTTTTGTTCGAACGTTCGATGCAAGTTTTGAGTTCAAAAAGCATTTAGGTTTTACAATCGATCGGTTAAGAATTCTAAAATTTATTTTGAACAAACATTTATTTTCTTAATTTTACCGAGAATAGTGACGGTCGAAACAGCTTTTTAAGTAAACAACATAAACAAACAAATAATGCATCTTTTGAAAAATCTAATTATTACTGGAAAAACAATTTTTAAAAATTGTATACGATTTTTCTTGAAAAAGCGAACCGATGTAATTAGGTTCGCCGCATTTAAAGAAGATTTATTAAAATTAGAATTTGGAACCGATCGGTTCAATAATTGACAAATTATTAAAAAAAAAAATTCACAAGAAGCCAAGAAAACAGATTCGAACATACCTCTAAAAATGGTTACACAAACCTTCTGACCTCAAAACGTCGATGTATGTTGAAATTTATTGAAATGTTTGATTTCCTTCAAAATTGGGGAAAAGTGTTTTCCCCAATTTTATTCAACGATAAAAAATGTAAAACATTGTGTGTAAGTATGATCCCTTTTGAACACCAAAATACTGACTGTAATCAATTGATTCGTTGCAAATTTACATGCATAAATTACTTACGTACATCCACACGCACTGATTGTGATATTGCTTTGAAAATGGTCAGAATTGCTTTTTAGTATTCCAAAACATCTGATGAGGCTTTTGTTCTGAATAATAATAAGATAGCGAAAGTTTTGAAATTCTCAATTGTTTTTTAATGAGTAAAAGAAAAATAAAAAAAAAATCATTGTTAAGTTTCGAAAAGAAACTGCCGCATAAATTTAACAAAGTATTACTATATCTCGATTCCTCGAAGATTGCTGGCCTAAGAGAAACGTTTTATACTTGGGAATCGCCGATAATGAGTTATCCTCTTCAGAAAATTGTTCCGTTTCCCTTGAACTAGTAAGCCACGAGGAATCTTTCGGATTCCCCGAGGCAGTTTGTTTCGGCTTCTCGCCCCTCGACAATTAAATTTTAAGAGAATGGCGCAAGACTTTTGAGCGGTGTTGTTTTGATTCGACAAATTAATTAAAACTTCTCTGCAGCTTCAAATTAAGAGAGAAAACGGTATTACGCGGCATCGAAGAGTCGAATATACGATAGCTTTATTTAGTTGTAGTTTACTGCTGTTTATTTGTTTATTAACAATTGGGAAATTTAAAACTGGAAATTAGTTTATACCGGCCGGTTGGTATATTAGGAAAATGTTTCATTGTAGTAGTTACGATAACTTTAATTCAATGAAGAATAAGCCAATGATGTACGCAGTACGCGACCTTATACTATGTGTAAGCAGTCTTTAAAAAACAATATTGTAAAACAATTTTATTATATTTATTTATTGTAAAAAATTAACTTTATTTATTTAGGTATATGAATTGTATGACCTTGGTCTTAGATATTCAAAAAGAAAAAAACAATGAAATGAATGCAACAATTTTTTTGTTGGGACGAAATGTAAATTATTTACAGTTTACAAAAAAAGAGGTAAAATTGAAATAAAAAAAAAAACTTTAATCTCTTGGTTATTTATATCATTGCAAAAGTAATTAGCAAAAATACAATAATTATCAGTGATCGTTTAGTACTATAGCATTTAATTGACTTAAAAAATTGTGAATAACAAACATTGAATAACACAGAATTTTCATAACTTTAAAAGAACTATGGAACCTATGATAGTGCCCAATTTTCGGAAGTTGATGTTACTGAAGAATTTCTACATAATGATGAATATTATAAGATAAACTATATAATACGCATAGTATGAAGGAGTTATGTTTTTAAGTAAACAAAGTGACGTTATATTCTGAGCAACAATGGTCAAAAAAAGAAATTTTATATAGTAATGTACCATATTGAACTTAAATAGTCATAAACTCGGCTAAATGAAACAGTATTTCATTTAGCCGACGGCGATCAGCTTTAAGGTTGTCAGTTTTTTGAACAGCTGATATATCTGGATTCCTTATTTTTGCTTTTTTATTTGTCATTTTGAAATATTCAAAGTTAAAATTTGATGGTCAAAGAAAATACGTTTAAAATATAACCATATTTTTTTTTAACGTTAACTTAATTTTTAATTTAAATTTTTATTCTTATTTACTTAAACATAATATACATCTATATATACACACACGAACGCGCACGCACGCATGCACGCTTACGCACGCATGCACGCTTACGCACGCATGCACGCTTACACGCATGCACGCTTACACGCATGCACGCTTGCACGCATGCACGCTTACACGCATGCACACTTACACGCATGCACGCTTACACGCATGCGCACGCACTTATACACACACACACAAACACACACGCGTGCACACACACACGCACACACACGCATATACACACACACATGTATATATGTGCCTGTTGCAACTTTTATAATTATACAAATGCAAATTTCATAATTACAAAAGCTTACAATTTTCCTTGTACACACTAATGTACATATGTTAAATATATCAAAATTATTCTTAACTTTTAATACATACTACTTTTAATAGGACGTACAATCATTTATTTGTAATGTGACAACAGCGTTATTTTGAATTAAAATTTTAATAAAAGTTTAACAAAAGGAAACAAAGGTGAAAAACTTTAATGATACAAGAACACAAAAAACTAGGAAATACTCACTAATATGTATGTAACAAGCTAGGTGTTTCGTTGAAAATTAATGGTCAATTGGATCGTGAAGCCGTAGTTAGTATTCATTTGTGAAGCGTAGACTGTCATTTAGGTTTTATTCACCAATTTGAGATTGACCACCATCTGCGACTTAAAAATTTAGCTCTCGACAATATACCTAGCTTATACTATATCATACAGTAATTTGTGGATTTTAATTTTTCCTATCTGAGTCGAATATTAATTATTTTATTTACTCTTTTGGCGATCCATCTAAATCATAACGACCTTGCAGACAGAAAGCGTCTGCAAATCCTCAATATATCTCGTTTTTTGTAAGCAAAAAGGCGCAATGTGTAAAGAATTCTATGGATGCTTGGTTAATTGACTGAAAGACTTCAGAGAGTTCATTACTCAGTACGACAGCTGACACGGTCATATTAGCTAAACGTGGTCGTGAGGATTGTCCAAGTCTAGCAGTTTGAAAGGGTGTTTCGTAATTTCTGCACGGTACTGATTAGGAAGGGAACAGTCTGTAACATTTATGATGTTTCGCTACTGCCTCTTAACCTTTCGAATTCCATTGCAACACTATTTTAGCATAATTGCCATAATCATCTGGCCTCATCATTGAATCGTCGAATTTTGTGTGTACAACATAACACAGCTTCTAAATATAACACACTAAAACGAAGCCAACGACGTCATATTTGTCAAAACATGATGCTTATCTGGGGACTTACAGAAGGGACAGATGCAAATGTGAATGATGTGTGACTATTGACTGGTGACTATGGGGTTGAGGGTGTCCACAAAGGTGGCGGTCACCTTCAAATTTAAATTCCCATAAAAATACAATAACCTACACGCGTAAACTCCTAACAACATAATGCTCCTATGTATGCTCCGTTGTAGTCGGGCGAAAATCGAAGAACCTCGTACTGCAAGCGTTTTCTTCCCCATAACTCGACAGAATTCGGGCTGAATCTTACGTAACGGGTGAGTTACTGAATATGTATTAATAACGTCCGCCGATATTTTATTTTCGGCAATCGGATCCCTACCGTGGACCACGACTCGGCTTGTTATGATAATTTTATTATCCCACTTACTTTCCTACAAAATGAACGGGCCTTAGTTTATACGGGGAAAATTGTGAGCGCGGCTCGAAAACAGGGGACGATATTATCGGTAACATATAATTTCGTTTGTTATTAGTATTGCTTTTATATTTAAGGTTTGTTATATGTTACAAATAAAGAAAGAAATTTTTAAAATCATGATGAATGCTAAAAATAGAAAGATAAATAAGAAAACAACGTGACTAAACCTACCAACTTTGTACACATCCAATAGTGTGATACCTCAATGGATGTATTGACAAAAAAACTGATACCATTTGGGGCAGAAATTGAGGTGGACGTTGGAATTAAAAACGGGAATAAAAGTTAGTTTCGCATGTTTTTCATTAGAGTCACGTACAAAATGAAGAACTTTCGTAATCTGTAACAATCATACATAATAAAAATATAATATTATTTTAACATATTTAATTAATTATATGAAAACAAGAAGTAAAATCATTAAAATTATAAATACTTCTATATTTAAGTCGTTCATTCGGATATAAGATTTTCTATAATTTTAGTTTAAACGTTCTGAACTTAGTATTTAAATTTGCGTCCGTCGAACGAATTGTTAGGAAATATTTAAAAAATACACAATTCACTAAAGGTTGTAAAAATAAAATTGTATTTTATAATTTTAATTAACATTTCATCGCTTTCGTAGTCTGTTTTCTTTTGAAATACATTAATTAATTCATTTTCAATGTTTCTCTCTGTTATTGTATCATAAATTAAGCCATAATTGCTAGTGAATTTCGTATAAGTGCAAATCGTTGAAATCCTGCAGTGG
Source organism: Eumeta japonica (assembly GCA_005406025.1). Lineage (NCBI taxonomy): Eukaryota > Metazoa > Arthropoda > Insecta > Lepidoptera > Psychidae > Eumeta > Eumeta japonica. Next base: position 352,305 of record BGZK01000110.1, read on the forward strand.
GTATATTGTATTAAATAAAGTTTAATTTACAGTCAGTTAAATTTTTCTGTGCAGGCGTCGGTATAAAGCGCAATGAAATACCTAAGAAATAATTTTTCTTATGTTTTGTTAATCGGCAAGCGCAATTAAAATCATAAATATCAATCTAATAAAAAAAAAAAAAAATGCTCTTCCGGTTCGGAAGAATTTAACTTCGTTTAGCGGTTAACTAACTAATATTGAGATCCTAGTTTTAGGGTAAATCTCCGGCGGCCTGCGAGACGCAATGGGGCGGGATATCAGCCCATAGCGATGGTCGGTGTGGTCGCGGTGCCGGCGCCGTGAACGTATTTAAATATGTTCATATTTGAGCCGGTAACGGGTTTTTTCCGCTCCATTTACTTTCAGTTACAGCTATCTGCTGCAGTAAATCACCACAATATTGGGTTTCTATGATAGTCCTATCGCGGCTTTGCAAGTTTTACCGTTTCTCTCTTTAGAAATAAATTTTCGAAGGAAAATATTATCTTGTCATTTTGGAAGCGAACTTCTGACAATGCCGGGGCTTAGGAACGAAGTGATTCCGGTCTATTGTAACTAAGTGAATAATAGAGCACTTCTTGAAATTATGTTTTCTTCGGTATATCAATTTTATTTTTTTACATTTTCATTTATTTACTTTTATCAATAAATTTACAGCATAATAAAATAAATGTGCGATAAATAATAGAACCTGGTAATAGTATATTTTGAACATTTTATGAAGATTTTTACTCTTTTCGCTGAAATTGTAACGATTGTGACTCGATTTTCAGTAGAAATAATTTATTTGGAAAAAGCTATGCTGTCATGTATTCAGGTTTAAATCTATATGGACTGCATCACGCTAGAGTTACATCATTACCAAATAAATACCTAACTTAAAAAAGGTTTTAGGTGGTTAAAAGTACCTACTTTTTGTTGCTTAAGAGATTGTAACGTAATATGTGCGTGTGTGTGTGCATGTGTGTGTGTGTGTGCGTGCGTGTAAAGAAACTATATGTCTTTAATTTGTACAGTGTGCTATTGTTCGTAAAATAGTGAACATTTACTGATGTAATCCCTAGATGGCGCGGCCTAGTAATGGCGGCCATCAGAGCATAGATGAATATGAATATACATCAGAGGTTAAAACCGTTTGTTGACATTGGTCAGGACTCATCGTGATTAAGTATATTATTATAAGATATTGTAAAAAGGAATTGCAATTTAAATAATAGACTTTAAATGTTGTTACTTTGATTTATAGTTAGGAAACTATCATCAAATAGTATCAGTATATGTAAATATTAAAATAAAACCTTTGATTTACAGAGCAACACAATTAGATATTTGAAATTTACAATTCCTGATAAGTTTGGAGAAACGGACTATATATATCTTGGTAATAATTAAAACATTCTCGAACCTTCTGTGCCTTACATGACGACATTTTTCAATTTTATATTAAAGATAAAATACACAAATCGAGTCTATTGTCACGTTATTGTAAAATAGAAAATCTTTTGATTATTCTCTCATTTCTAGACGGCATCCCGGTCCGCTAGCCAAATATTCAACGAATTTAGTGCGGCGGACCGCCATTCCGACACGCCGAGAATTTATGAAATGAAGCAATGTTGCTTTTGAGAGCGTTTCGTTCTCTTCGCCAAAGAGGCGCCCCTCCAGCGGTCCAGTCCTGTCGGCGACACGCGACCGACTGAGAGCAAAACCCTACACTGTTGTTGTACCTACCCCTACATTAGACAACCCGGGAAACTTGTTATAACTGCTAGATCTACACCTTGTTTGAACTGAAGTAAAGAAACAAGTCAAGAAAGAAAGAAAGAAGGAAAAAGTATATAAAGGCAAGTCGGCGCTGGTGGAGTGGTACCGAATTAACTATTTTTTTTTTTGTGTAATAGTACAATAAACACATCCATTAATAAAATATTTACTTACAAACGTGAATTATTTATTTTATGCGAATGCTTCAACGTGTGTCTAAAGGAGTTCTGATGTGGGAGTTCGTCAAATATTTTGTGGGTGTAATAACATTTTATGAATATTTTAAATGTATAAAGGTCAACCACAATAAAATTATCTTTCATGCTTCTCTGTATCTTTGTATTCTATATAGTTTATTAAAACTGAAAAAAAAAAATTAGCTTTTATTTCAGTTTATCGCACATTAAAGTAGAACATACACGTTATTGCTTGTGGTTTTATACACAACTTTCTGACGTCGAAAAGTGAATTCCGTTAGATTCTACGAGCTATATTTCTGTATCATATTTCATTGTGGTACGTATCTATATATACAATAAAACTATCTATTAACAGATATTTGTCTATTTGTCTGCGAGTTTGTGCACGCTATTCTACACAATGACAAAATCATTTGTGATATGGTTTTCAGTGATGATGTATATTGTTTTTGTTTGTTTTAATACTATTAGATCGGGGAAAAAGTATTTTAGTATTTTATAAGCAAGAAGTTGTAGTATAAATAAAAATTTTAATAAAAAAAACCGACTTCAAAACAAAAACTATTCCAAAACAACTTAATATGCCCTAAAAAGTAAAAAAAAAGTATTCTTCTACAACTTAATAATCAACTTATTTTTTCTACTCATCAATATGTAACCACGATCTATGTGTTTACCACGCAAGAAAGTAGGTAGGTTACCCACTTCAAATTTAACTCAACACGTACCTATGAATAACAAACAATGATCAGAATATTTTTTAGAGTTCTCCTAAGTAAAATTAAATGAAAAATATTAGACTACTTAAAAGTTAATCAAATTATTACGATAATATAATGTAGTTACAATTATTGTTATTTTTGGAGTTGGAGTCAGCTAAAGAAATACTAGAGTATACCTATAAATAACCTAACCTAACCTAACCAACCTTTCATCAAATTACCATTGAAGTACATCCTTTCCAATAAAAAAAGAATCATCGAAATCGGTTGTCGTGATATTGAGTTATTCGTCCATTTGTCACGCACATACTTAATGCTTTAAGACTAATATGGTTTTCTCATGGATGCCATTGTCAGACCTAGACCAAATTGCAATGAGATCACACAGAAAGCACCAGTTTTCAAATAAAAAAAGAATCCAAAAAAATTACAGTCGAATTGAGAACATCTTCCTTTTTAATTTTGAAGTCGGTTAAAAATATAGTTGTGGTTGGTTGTGCTGTTTATATTTTGCTAGTTTTGATACTATCAAACAGACAAAATTTTAAAAAAGAAAAATATAAAAAATAAAAACGGTGTCTCGCCATTTTTCTATTGCTCTCTGTCCACCAAAATGAGTGAATCACGTAGAAATTCGATACATTTTGAAGTTTTATTGGCACACAAGCCGCGAAAATAGTTTGTGACGTTTATGGACCTAATGTGTCGACTTTAGTTCCATAAATGTCACAATTTTTTTAAGAGTAAAAGTAACTTAAAACTGTTTCAAGCGTTGTCAGTCCAATAAGTTTGATGTCAAAGATGAACCTCTGTCTGATCGACACGTTACGGATAAAGTCGATACCATTATGGAGAAAAGTAGAGCAAAATCGACATGTTAGTTCTTACCATATAGCTGAAGAGCTGGGGATTAACCATAACATAGTTTTGACCCATTTGAAAAAAGCTATATGTACAAAAAAAGCTCGATACTTGGGTCCCATACGAGCTGACTTATAGAAATCTAATGAATCGTGTTATTTTTTTCGATTTTCTATTGAAACGTAATAAAACTGAACCGCTTTTAACAAGATTGATCACAGGTGATGAAAAATGGATTACCTACGACATGAACCTGTGAAAAAGATTATGGTTAAAAAGTAAGTAAGCTCCACAGAATATAGCGAAACCCGGATTAACTCGCAAAAATTGATGCTATGTGCATGACGGGATGGGAACGGCATTATTCAATATGAGTTTTTACAGCCGGCATCACTTCCCATCTCTACTTTTAACAACTAATGAGACTTAAGGAAAAAGTAGAGAAAAACGGCCAGAATTGGGTAACAGAAAGGATGTAGTCTTCCATCACGATAACGCCAGACTACATCATTTTTAGCCACTCAGCAAATATTGAGAGACTTTGGTTGGGAAGTGTTAACGCATCCACTATATAGCCCTGACCTTGCCCCTTCAGATTTTCATCTGTGTCGGTCCTTATAGAATTATTTAGGTAATGTTATGTTAACAACAAAAAAAGGACTGTTAAAACTGCAGTGGTGTTATGTCACTACCTACAAAATGGTGTATATATATGTATAGGCCTTTTCATCTCAAAATTTTTTTGTGCGCATGCGTTAGCATCAGCCATCTTTTTCGTACAGTTTTTGATAACCAACCACGATAAAGTGCCTGTACACAAAAAATAAAAATAAAACAATTTTTGGTGAAGCATTTTCACTGCAAAAAATTGAAAGAAAAGAAAATAATAAATCATATAATTGAAAAAAAATTTTTTACATTTCATTTTAATTATGTTGACTGTACGAAAAGAAACAACAAAACGGTGTTGTTATGGAGTATGTAAAAGTGATACACGGCTAAAATCATTCAAAGACAAGGCATATTTTTTTATATATTTTCTCGTCATTAAGATTTTATTTATAATAAAAAATACAAAAAATATTCAATATCTTATTTACATTTTTGTTATCAATAATACCATATGTAATTTCAAAATATTAATGACTTATTTTAATAATTATATTTTTATGAGTCACATTCATGTTAAAAAAAAAATTGCTTTTTTCAATGCTACAAATGACTTAATATTATTGATAAAGATAAAATTGTTAATATTACTTTTTTTATATAAATAGTAAGCAAATATTGATACCTAACCTCTCTATCAGCTCATTTTTTTCCCTTTTTGTGGACGTCCATGACATTTTAGCCATCTTTTTAATTGCTCACAATTATGAGCTTCAATTGAATCATAAATAAGTGAAGCACCATAGATGGTTTCTTCCAATAATGTATTTGATTGTGGTGATAGTATTCCTTTTCCAGCCCTTGTTCATTAAACTGCACGAGTCTTTTGAATTTCCACCATTTCAGCATGGCGGCTACACATGCGCTCGTCTTCTGATGAAAAGGTCTATTATTATTAAATGGAAATGCAATATGATGAAAATTATCTTGAATCTTGAATGTGTATATGAAATACGAAAAAGCTTTTTCGTCCGGCCTATATTTATTCCCGACTTCACCCGCGTATTTATAAGTTTTTTGACATTAATACGGCTAAGAGCAGGTATTTTAGAAAATTTTATATCGGAGCAAACAGTATCTGTTTTCCTGGTTGTGCTTACGTGTTTGTATGCTTTGCCATGTTCATCTGATTTTAAATACTTGTTCATTCTCGTTTTCTATAAGTATATATATTTATAGAGAACGAAAACGAGAGGGGAGACGGGAAATTGTATTTATGCGTACGAAATCTATTTATCCATATTACAAAATTTATTTAAATATAATAGTGAAACTTTCTCAGTTTGTACGTATTTTATGTGAAAACTAGCGAACTAATCAAATAATGTGGCAGGAAGAGAGTGAAAACGGGAGCTCAAGCAAGAGCGGTATGTGCACACGGGAAGAACTTGTTGCCTGCTAACTGTTAATAGTAGTAGTTCCTACATAAGTTCTTATATAGTTATTGGCTGATAGGTATTGACAGACGAGATGTCATGATAATAAAACCGGCCAAGAGGAGGTATGAAAGTATCTATTAAGCGTTATCTTTGTAATTTTTATCATATTATTTGATACTACGGTTTAGAAAATAGAGGGGACACAATTTTTGCTATTTTAGGGAGGGATTATTTTTAAAATTTTTGTTCAATTAACAAAAAAAATGCTTACAAAACTTGAAATGTTTTTAAGAAAACTGTCGAAGTATGTACAACACGTTTATGTTTATTGAAAAATTTTTTCAGCTTCTGTTATGTGTATGGAGTGCCCTCTTCAAAAATATTTGTTTTGTTATTTAACTGCTAAACTAAGTAGCGGTTTATACAAGACTGACATAAGGACGGACGAATGGATATTACGAAATAATAAGGGTTTCGTTTTCGCCATTTTGGCTCGGAACTCTTAAAACAAAATATAGTTAAAATGTTGTTTAAAAAAATATCAATAATATCGTCAACAACAACAACAACAACCATTTCAGTGAAATAAGTGTTTCGTTGAGGAGTTAAATGAAACAAAATATGTTATTGGGATGTATTAGTATTAATATAAAATAACCTCTCCAGTAAATTCTTATTATAACTGACTATATATATATTTCATTCCTGTATGAAAATTTTTAACAAAAGCTTTAAATGAATAAGCGTAAGAAAATGCTTAACAGTTAAAGTTACGTATGCCTTTTAGCATGGAAACGTTTCATCTGTAGTAGGTCAAATGACATTTCTTTTTACACCGTAGAACGAAATACTTACACAATGGTCCGCTACGTGAATGGGTGCGCAGAAGTACGTCCACCTCCTTATTTACCGAGAATATTGTGTTCTGCGAAATACATCTTCTCTATATTAGGTTATTGCGTCTAGGAACGTTTCTCATCCATTTCGGGAGCACCTTTCCCGAATACATTTATTAAAGTGACCCTCGAGCCGGGGACGTCGGCAGATAAATCATGGCGAGGAAACGGGAGGTTTTAGTGGTGCACCGAATAGAAACGGGAGATCCGCCGTCGCATTAAATAAATATTAAAACCTCGTCGGACGACATTTATCGAGCAATTAATTCTTAGTCGGAATAGACCCACAGTGAACGACTACGAACGTCGAACTTGTCCAGGCGGAGTATACGGAGTTTGAGTGATATTTTCTATTCGGTTAATGCTCTTAGGGATCTCGATGGATTATTTCCTGCGAATTTATCTATACCGATTAATAGTGTTGTTCGAATAAGTGTTGTTCACGTTGAAGTGTGTATTTCATTTAAAATATTTTATGAAAGCCTCCCGGCGGCGACGTAAAAGTTTATTAGCAGCCCGGCCGGCTTATGAGGCCGTGATATAAAGTGATGCTCGTTTTCATTAACCTCGCCGTCTCGCCCCCGCCGCCCCGCGTTGTTTCGACCCCGGATTATCGGATAATCTTCGAGCTAAGGAAGAGAATGACTTGTTGCTGCTCGGGCGAGTTAGCGGCTGATTAAAGATACAAATGTCAACGGTTATTATCAGTCAAGCGTCTCCGATCGACATACTATATAAATGGATAAAATTAAGAATAATTTTAACTTTATCACACATTTTTAGTACGAATTTTCTTATTGCAAATTATGCTCCAGACACTCGGCGAATGAGAGCTAGGTTGAAAAAAGTATAAGATTTTCGACCATAACAACACTTACTATATAGTACGTCACAGCCATGCATGTACTGCAGTGCAGTTGCATTAGTTGTGTGTTTGAAAACTTATTTTTATTTATTACTGCAATATACAGTACCACTGTCGGTGCAGTTTTTTCGAGCCAGTTAAAATTGAATCTCAAACATATATGTCACGTACTTCAGTGATTACAAATTAATCATTTCTTAGATTTAATGCACTGAACAAGTTTTTAATTATTTTATTCAATAACGAAATGTTTTTTGTCATAACTTTTAAGAAAATAATATCAATTACATTTTTATCATTCTTTTTTCATTACCTTTTTTTAAAATCTTCTTTTAATTACTCTCCGCCGTTGGGAAGGGTCGGACCACACCTTTCGTTTTTATGTATGCGTTCAATATCCGCTTGTAAATGCATCGTTAATTCACTGTGAAATAAATATTTTACTACACGGTGGATGTAATGGGTCATAAAACGCAAATCGGAGCAGTAAAGCGAACTCCAGCAATTTGCATAGCTGCAAGTTGCACTTTCCCGGTAGTCCAATGACTATGGCTTCAGCGGAATCGCAAATTGTTCGCTCTATTACTTCCGACACGCGAATGCACCGCTGCTAACCCGGTTTCCTATTATCATCGACCTACATTTCATGCTTCTACCATGCAAGTTTCGTGAAAAATGACGGCGGTGTGGACGTTTTTAAAAAATTTAAGAATATTTTTTTGCCATAAATTCCCTTTTTAATATATATTTGTAGGCAATTTCTCATACATTTCTTTTCGCCTACATCCATAGGTCTAGTTTCTAAATGTCGTATTCCTATAGGTTTATAATAAATTCATTCATGAACCTACCTAAAAGCACAAATTAGTTGTTTTGATATTTTGGTTTTCATTAAAATTTTTAATGTATTACATTATATTAGACGATCGCTCCAGTTTGACCAGGGTGGCTTATTTGCTCCAGGCACGCCACAATTCAGTATCATAACGAATCGAGACTAAACATCTCATAAATTTTATGTATGAACGCTTTACTTAAATGTTTCCTTTAATTTACATATGTAATATTAAAACATCGTGAATTACATCGGCATATGCTGGTATAATACTAAATTACAGCCATTTTATAAATATGTATATGTGATTCAACGCGAATTTATCTTTCTTTGTTGTTAGACATTCTCATAAAGAACAATTTCGACTTAAATAACTTATTATTTAGGGATCCTTCGTCTATTTGCTACAATTTTAAACTTTTAAGGCGGCGAGTGAACACTTGACGGTCACGAGATGTGACCGTCATCCGGTAATCGTGCCAATAACAAAGCCATAACGGCAAGCGGACGGTAGGTCGTGGCGGCGGCGGGCGTCCCCTCGTCTCGCGTAATGCGGAATTATGCGCCGGAGCATATCGCCGCTGATCGCCGTTTGATGGTCCATTACGGCGTGCTGTAGCGCCGCGCCGCCGGGCTGTACTCGCGTCCGTCATATTTGTATTTGGGAAGCATGAAGTCCTTTTCATTTGCGCCTGTCTTATGGTTATTCTGTTTAATATTTTGTAAGTGATTCGTATTTGTATTTTCATAGATATTATGTTTGCTCATTATGTGTCGGATGTAGTCCCATAAATGATAAATACAAACTTAAAAAGTGCGAATTTCGTGTGTTAAATTAAACTTTTAACATAAAAACAATATTATTGCGAACTGTTCGCTCACAAGCTAAAAATAAATCAAAAGTACAAAATAACTCCCCTAAGAAAAAAACCGGCCAAGCGCGAGTCGGACTCGCGCATCGAGGGTTCCGTACAAACATGTAGGTATATGAGTTTACTCAACACTACGATCGAGTGATAGTTATGGTATTTTTATTGCAAAATGAAATCTATAACATTACAATGTGGAAAACTGTAGGAGTGAAAATTTAAAACAAAGGTCTCTTTATCGTTTCAGTAATCCTTTTATTTATATTAACACATATCATTTATTATATAATATAACTGAAATACCTATATTAGCCTTGCAGCAGTCTTGCAAAAGTTGTTTTATCAAAGTTATTTATTTACAAAGTTTTTTAATCACTATTTAGAAATCTGGTTCAAAAATACTAATTAAGTATTAAATTGGAACCAGCTCTGTAAATGGTGATTGAACAAGCGTCTACCTGTTGCCGTTATCAATATTGAGCGAAAACGAACAAAAACAACACGTTTGTTGTATGGGAGCTCCCCTTAAATATTAATTTAATTTTAATTTAATTATTTATTTGTAAAGTGAATATATGACTAAATATTCTGTGAATATTTCAAGCGTCCACCTGTTGCCGTTATCAATATCGAGCCAAAACGAGCAAAAAAATTACGTTTATTGTATGGGAGCCCCTTTAAATATATATTTTATTCTGTTTTTTAGTATTTGTTGTTATAGCAGCAACAAAAATACATCATCTGTGAAAATTTCAACTATCTGACTATCACGGTTCACGAGATACAGCCTAGTGACAGACGGAAGGACGGACGGACAGCAGAGTCTTAGTAATAGGGTCCCGTTTTTTACCCTTTGGGTACGGAACCCTAAAAAGATATTAAAGAATAGTAGTCTAAACGTAAACAATCTTCCTCCGTACCTCATTCCTCTTCGTCAGCAGTTCCCATGCATATTTATTTTGAATGCATTTACATTGGGGTGGAATTTTCAACAGTGCAATACATTTTGTTTGTCATGTCAGACGCGACATAAGAAACATGTTTATTTAAGTTTTTTTTTATTTTATTTTAATTCATTTATTTATTTAATCTAAAACCGATTATTTGTTCTAAATATATATTGATTTATTTATATTTGAAGAAAGAATGTCCTTACGGCTAGTCGGGGTGTACATCAGGGATGTTGCGGATCCACTTTTTCCCACATCAGCGGATGCGAATGCGGATGCGGATTTTAAGAGGCTCACATCCGCGGATGCGGATGCGGATCTGTATAAAAAATTTAAGTGTTGGGTTGGTAGAGTTAAAAAAACACAGTATTATTTACCCTTTTTTATTTAATCACAAAGTAATGAATGAACTACTAATAATAATTAATTATTTTAGTAATTAAATTTAAATATTGGAGCATTATATTTAATGAAAAGTAGAATGGCCGCCTTTTCGGATTCCAGTCTGTTTCGCAAGGGTTCGTATATTAATCCTGCGCTACTAAACAACTGCTCACTTGGAACACTGGCTGGTGGAGCTGATAAGAATTTGCGTTCCATTTTAGATAACAGTTTGAACTCGCTTTGATTAACACTCCACCATTTAAGAGGACACTCATTTAAATTAATTCGTTTCTTATTGCGGAAAGTAAGTAACTCCTTCTTGAGAATTACGTCAGGGCTGTTAATTTCTGGTGTTTTCTGACTCTCATCGTCACTTGATGAGTCGAGGATCATGGCAAGATCACTAATTAAACAGGACTGACGTCCTGTACCTGAAGTCCCTGGTCGTTCCGTATCCGTGTCCATGGAATCTGTCATTTTCATTTTCTTCGCTCTTTCGGTACTTGGAGATATTGTTCGAGAAGCCAAGATGTCTTCGGTGTTTCTGCTAATCTTCAATATATCATCTTTAATCTTTTCCTCAGTTAATGATGTGAAAAATTTGTTCTTATACCGAGGATCTAGGTAAGTGGCTATGATATATGAGTTTTCTTCTTCCAACAAAGTCGAAAATTTTCCTGAAATTCCAGCTTTTAAAGTTTTAGCTGCATGGTAAATGGAGATTCCGGTGAAGCTGTCAAATAGTCACTCACTTTTGCGTCAGCATCCGAATTATCGGAATCACTGATGAGATGAGAGTGTGAGAACTGCTAAGTTCACGTGTGCCTTCTTCAAAGGTTTCAGTAACTCAACACAACATTCTATTATTTTCCACTCTTCTGGTAAAATAGGGTCAATCTCGCTGTCATTTATGTAAAGGCTTAAGGCATCTTTGCTTTCAAAAACGTTCTAACATATAATATGTGCTATTCCACCGCGTAACACAATCTTGAAAACTTTGAGATGCGGTTGGTTGAGCCTGTCCTGGATTTTGTGCAGTTGTTTTGGGCTATAGTAGAATGGTTAAAATGTGTCGATATTTTTTACATTTTGTTTGATACCCTTTATATTTTCTTGCGAGTTTAAAGAACTTCGAATGGCAAGTTGCATCTTATGAACTGCATAATCCAAGTCTTGCAATTTTGCCAATCGCATTGCTCTTTTCATATTGGAGCCTTCGTCTCGAATCATGCAATGCACTTGATCATTTGAGATATTCCACTCGAAAGCATCGTGTCAAATTTTTCAGCTATTATGTCACCTGTGTGGTGGTCGTCAAAGGTCTCACATTTCAAAATAATTGATGACCGTTCAAAATCGCTAGCTATCCCATGACAAGTCAGACTCAGCAAAGAGGCATCAGAGCTTGGATCTGACCAAATGTCAGAAGTAAATGACATGTGATCAAATTTTTTTATCAATTCTTTAACTTTGATAGCAATTTTGCCATACAGCTCCTTGCATACAAATTCAGTGAAAAAGTTGCGCCCTCTAAAATTGTATCTCGGTGTGCTATTTCTTGTATCAGTCTGCGAATACCAAGTCCTTCCACAAAATTGAAAGGTAAATTTTGAAGCGCAATCATTTCTCCGATTAACTTATCAAGTTTTTTCGAGTTTACGTTATTGACATCCCATTTGTTTGCTTTCTGTATTACTTCTTCTAATGAAAGCTGTTTCTTCGCTTCTTGAAAAGGCGTAACGCTTTTACCTTAAAACAAACAAAAAACATAATAATATATAATATAAATAAACTACTTTTATTTAACTATAAACGAAGCTCTCTTAAGTACATTTTATACAAAACTTGTACTGTAATCAACTAATTATCTATATTCTATCCATACATATAAGAAAACTAGCTGTTGCTCGCGACTCCGTCCGCGTGGACTTCGTTTATCGCTCTTCCCACTGGAACCCGGCATTTTTCCGAGATAAAAAGTAGCTTATATCCTTTTCTATGTCTTAAACTATCTCCATACCAAATTTCATCCAAATCGGTTCAGCGGTTGAAACGTGAAGAGGTAATAGACAGATAGACAGACTAGTGGACAGGCAGGCAGACAAACAGACTTTCGCATTTATAATATTAGTAGGAGGGTAGGGGTAGGGAATTAGGGATTAGCAGGGATTGTAACGGATCGATGTTTGTGCACGCTAATCTTAGAAAAAACGGCTGGACCGATTTCGATGCAGTTTTCAAGAATATATTGTGACAGGTCCTATTTAACATATAGGCTACTTATTATCCTGGGAAAATGTTTTATTCCGGATAAATTCGTCATTTTGTTTTTCTGCAGTCCACGCGGACGGAGTCGCGGGCGTCCACTATTAATATTTCACTATAAATTTAATGGTACCTACAAATACAAACAAATACAAATATTCTTTATTGAAAACCACAGGAACAAAACACAATGATCAAACTTTCTTGTACTACACTTTTAGCTAAATTCCAGTTTACTTACATGACAAATCTAAGATTTCGAATTCAAAACTCAGTTTTACGACTTGGTAGGATTGGACCTTATTAAGGAAATTACGTTTAGCCAAATTATATCGTTATTTTTAGATACCTATATAATTATCCAAAACTACTACAATATCCAAGGCTATCCAAGGCTATAATATACAATACAAGTATAAATAAGTAAGTAGGTACCTAACGAAACCTAACAGTACCTAACTAAATTAGGTGATTTTGTTTAAAATACAACTTACCGGCATCCGTTTTCATTTTCTGTAGTTTTTTTCTTTATTCGTTTTTTCAAACAAAGTAAACTCTTCAGGGTGCATTGATTTTAAATGATTTTTTAGCGACGATGTAGTTCGACCCTTTCGAGAATATGTTTTACTACATATTTTACACTGAGATTTATCCCGGTCATTTTCAATGGGTTTAAAATAGTTACAAATTTCACTTTGCGTAGGTGGTAGCATAATTCACTTGTCTAAGACATTAACAAAAGTCAATTTGAATTAAAAAAGTAGCACTCACTTAACGTAATACAATAACTTAGGTACGTAAACAATACAGTTACTTAGATGTAGGCAATTACACCACAATAAAAACAAACGCGCGAGTCAGATCTTGTCAGTTGTCACAACAAAACAGAAGCGAGCCGCGTCACTGTCACCGATTCACCGAAGTCTGAAACAAAATTACCGCGTTCCTATTGGTCAATCTGCACGCGCGGTCGACACGTGCCACTCGCCGGGCCTTCCCTTTTCTTTCATGTCGCGATCTGCTACACATCCGCATCCGCTTCAGCTCCGCATCAATTTATGCGGATGCGGATGTCGAAATTGATGCGGATGTTCCGCATGTGCGGAGGCGGATGCGAATATTCGCAACATCCCTAGTGTACATGTACCATAGTTCGGGCGCTGACGAGTGAGTTTTATTCATGTGACAAATGCGTTCACAATTTAAATGTAATTAATTACAAGCGATCAAGTGGTTCCGTGGTTTCCTGTAACTTAGTGTTTTCGAATACGCTATCCGTTTTTCTGCGTGTTTTCTTTTTGTCCGGTCTCAATATTCGAACCTCCGATAGAGCCCTTACGTAACAGTATTCTTCTATAAGTCATCGTCACAAAAATGTGTAACTATCTAACTTGACAATTCAATTTATTCATTCTATGAATATAATAAAACAGAATATAATTCAATGGTTTTTAGAATTTTCAAACTTCGCAAAAACTTCTGGACAGAATTTGATGAAATTTAGTGCGATTCGGTTTGATGTATAACCCAGAGTAATATATAGGGGGTTTTATTCCGTTTTAGCTACTAACGGGAGCTGAGGACGAAAACTAGTACTAATAATAAGTAACTATAACATAAAAATATGTAGTGGTTGTTAACTTTGTGGTACCGATTTAAAATATCAAAATGTCTACGGCCGCGTATATACTTCGCGGTGATGGCTCATTGGTCAAGCGCGTTCTCTTCGAACTAGAAGACGACTGCTTCGATCGTGACCATGGAAAAATTGATCGATATGAGTTTTTGACTCATAAAGAAAACCAGTCGTGCCGCGTTTTAAAGGGCACATTAAGTCATCAACGCCAGTCGCTGTCATCGTATCGCTGACAGCTCTTTGTCTATGGATCTGCGACATCTGTGTTCTGCAGTATCTGTAACGGAGCAGCTATACACTTCACGTATAAGTGCTTCGTCGTAGCACCTGCCGACCCGTATTGAATCGACGTGGAGGGCTTAAGGTCGAAGCCCTTTAATGTACAACAAAAAAAAAAAGATTGTGGAAGGGTATACCTTAGTTGTGGGCGGATTTAAACTTCACGCGACCGCAACAATATACGCACAGGATTATTTATGGATTTTAGTGGCTCATGAGAAGCGTCGTCTACCTTATATATAATAATAGGCTCGCTCGTGACGCCTGCGGACGGGGCACGTAATCCATTAAACGGCGCTAGGACGCAATAACGATTTCTTAAATAGCAATATGGCGTACGGCGGCGCACCCGGGGGCCGCTATCGACGAGTCGCCGCGCGCGCCGCGTTACTTTGTGTTCCTATCGGATTTCTGTTCAATCTAATCTCGAGGAGGGGGCGCGGCATCCGCGCGGAGGCACAATATTTCACTTTTTATGATGTAGGTCACATCGGTCGCGCCCTAAAAAAATATAAAGAGAAAAATGGGTATATCACCCGGATTGGAAGTGACGCCACGCTCTACGCGAATGCGCTTAAAAAAATTGTTTTGTCTTGTTCATTGTTTTCGCAATTCTCTTTTACAACCTCCTTTCTTTGTTCATCTATCATAGACACGCACGATTTAAATATGGGATGTGAGACCATCTCGTAAAACCATTTCGGCAAATTAATTTCAGAGCATATGAAAATTTGTAAAAGTATAAATTGCAATACAGTTCTAATTATTGCTGAGTACGTAACGGAAGCTGTTGCAAGTAGATTATTTAAACGTTTCCCTCATTTAGTTCAAAATGCCTAATATTTTTTTGTTATCAGAAAATATGACGCAGGATGAACAGAACTTTCCGAATTTGTCCATTTTCTAGCGAATATTAATTAAGTACTGCATATTATATTAACAAATGAATGAGATGTTACAGCATATATTTAATTAATAATATTTTTTTGGAAAACAAAATATTTTGCAAACGTCCCTATGTGTTTCTATTACTCCATTCAAAACAACTTTGAATTAGAATGATGAAGTTCGATCCGGTTACATATATCCACATATTATAAATTCGAATACTATAAGTCGAGTTCATTGAAGCAAGTTTATGTGTATAGAAATCTCATACAAGATATATACAATACAATTATCGCATTGTATATCACCAATCATCAATCATCGATCAAATGGAATCAAATTATTATTGTGGAGTGAAATAGACGATGCGTGAAGACGAATAAATAAATATGTATTAATTTGTAAATAAGATTGGTTGTGCACCGGTTATACTGATAATGTAATAGTAGTCATTGCACAATATTGTAGGAACAAAAAAATTAGATTTGATTTTGTCGGAATAGACTGCATAAGTGATTGCGATGTTTCAAATTCAAGTCACACGACGGATGGCGAGACGCTCTTTCTGATGCTGTATGTATTTCGCGTTAGTTTGTGACATTCAAATTGACACTTTTAATTTTATTTTAAAATGTTTTTCTATTGAATTTTAGTGGGAAAACGAATATGCGAGCCACCACAGAGTAGATGATTGTCGACGCTAATGAACACTTGCCATTCTCGAGGGCCACTAGTGCGTTGTCTGTCTTTCAGGAAGGAATAGGATATTTGATGGTGGGGAGAAATGGGCCACCGGAACTTTTAGGAAGGATTAGGATATCTGATGGATGCAGCAATGGGTCACCGGAATTCTCACTCGCAGGATGAAATGAAATAGCGGAAGCTCGTACTTTATGTCCGTATTCTGTGAGAATTTGGTATCTTATGGGTCGAGCCCGCTAATTTTTGAGCTGCAGCTAAGTTGACTATAGCATGGCTCTACTATTTACATATGGTTCGGTAATGTCTAAAGACTTTCAATTATTAAATGGACTAAATGCTTTAATTTTGTCTTTTGAATATGATGTCTAGAGTTACATTTTTCACTTAAAATAAATACGGTATCTACTTTGGTAGTTGGAATATGCTGACTGACCATCAACCAAAATGGCCGCTGTATGTTAAAACTCACCCTTAATAAAACAGGTCCGCGATGTCGCGGCGGCACTGAATGTTCAAACAAAACGGAATTACAACATCCTAATAATTCTAAAAATGCACCAAAACCATCGCCGTCCGATTCAATAATTACCCGTAGTTACATTAAAAAAGCGATCCTTTCTTACTGTCGTTGAAAAGTAGCCCTTAAACGAAAGTTATTCCTTTTTAAGTGTCATCCAATATATGCTATGGTGAGACTTTTTTATTCGTTCGGCCGTATTATTATTTATCACGTAATCGTCTTAAAATTATGGCGGACCGATAAATTTCGCTTTGGATGCGGGATATTGAATCGGGTAGTTTATTTGTCAGCTGGGAACGTAGGTTCGGGCCGAAACATCGCCCCTTAAAAATATGGATCCCACCGCCCCGCGCCGCCGGGAACTAATGTTTTATATTCTGTCGCTGTATTGACAGCCGTGAATTATTGCTCGGCAGATTGCGCACGCCTTGTCTTCAACTAAATCATACGTCGGAAATTTGGCGAAATATTCTGACGTTATATCCCGGATAACTCGGTGCGTTTCGTTCAGGTGATTTTTATTCGGGTTTGTGTGTATGAGAGTACTTAAATGGGAAAGCATTTTCCCTACGCCTGACTCACGAATGCGTCGAGATGAAAATTGGCAATACATTTCATACACTCTTTATGTTTCTTTCGGTTAAATTTTCATTTGTTTAGGGTAGTTAGAAACATACTATATTTTTTAACGTATTCTTTTATATATATGTTTGAGGTGTAAACGAGCATACGAGCCATCAGGGAGTAGATGGTCATTGTCCACCGTCACCCGTGAACACTCGTATCTCTAGAATAAGTTCCTTGGATAGGAATACGATATCTGATGAAGGCGCGAATGGAATGATGGAAGTGAAAGAGGAGTCATAGAGGGGGGGCGTGCTACCGGAACTCCCACTCTCTGAACAAAATCCAACAATACAAACCGCTATATCACGCTAAATATCGAAAGGAAAACCGAAGTCTCGCGAGGTTTTATTGCATTAGCTGGTTTCTTTGAATATACGAATTGATATTCAATACTGCTTGAAAATGATTACTTTTAATAATATGGTCGCAGTTTTATCGGTAGCTGAATCAAATTGTCGATGTTGCTTATTCTGTGGCTCGGCTGTGCACTGCATATATGCCTAGTATTTACTCTATGGTCCTCTGCGCTATTGCAAATTGTAGACTGGGTGGCGCCCCGACCACTTCAGGCGTATCCACCGTCCGCGCATCGGGCTCAAAAGGGGATAGTAGTTGGCGAACAGACGAGCAATGCGAAAAAGGAAGTGATTTGAAAAAACGACGAGGAAATAGGGCTAAGTAACATATATAACTGTTTATTTAGCACTGTCATCTGTCAATTCCACTGAGGATCCAAACATAATAATATATGTTAGTATGTTAACTTGTAGATGGAGAATATAAAATTAACAAGTGTTCCTAAGTATACGCAACGGCAACAGGCGCTGGTCAAGCATTTGTAGGGCCTCGTGCTCTACCTATTAACTAAATTACTTGCCATTTTGTCAAAAAACTGTTTTCTTTAACGATACATGCGGTATAGTAAAAAAAAACCTTTTTATTAATTTGTAATATTATAAATTGTTTTGAACGAGGGCTGGATGCCCTTTATATCTCCGTGGCCCTGGGCTGCAGCCTAAAAAGCCAATATATAGATCCGTCCCTGAACCGTCAGACGGAAGGGTCAGCACTACAGTTATCGAGAACGCAGTGAGTTCTCGCGTTAACGAAGTTCCTTTAACATTACTTTTTGTTACAATTTTCATTATTACGAATAACGTCAAATATATGAAATGTATGCCAAAACAAAACTTTTGTTTCAAGCTATCCACTCACTTTTTGTTTAATATGTGCTTGAGGATAGCAAGTGTTCTAAATTTTTCTCATTCTTAGTTACACGATTGCGTATTGGGCAAAGTAAAAAGTATGTAGTTAAGCTCGATTTCTGACTTATTAGTAGATTTCATAAGAATTTAACTATTGTATTTGTCCTCATGACGCAACTTTTAAAAAATTTTGCTGTTTTCCGACTTAACTCGACGAGCAGAGTTAGAAAATACATATAGTTCAAAATTTTATATATATATATATATGTTTTTATATTTATATTTTTCAGCACATACACATATACATATACAAATATATAGATAGCAAATAAATATATAGAATCTTTAGAAATTTTAATGAAACTCAACATACATGTTCTATGGACGATTACAAAGGTCGGGTTCATATTTGAACCAAATCGGTCAACTAGTTTAGAAATTATACCATTTTAAAATTTTGAAAATCCGAAAATACATATTTCATATGAATTACATATGAAAATGAAATGAAATCTACTTAGGCCGAATGGCCTTTTTTCCTTTATTCACAATTGCTAGTGATGGGAAACATGTGAACTTAATATTGTCAGAATGAAATTTCAATGAAACGTTATCGATTTTTACATGTTACAGGAAACATATAATAGAGTATTTATCAAAAGTAGCCATTGGAGAAAGATGTGAGAATGCTCTATTTAAAAACGATAGCACAGGCGATTTCATTACAGTACCTAAATTCGTGACTTGTCCATACCGTTTAATAGCATTAGCTATTATAAAATTACATTTTGTATTATAAATTATACCTTGAAGAACAATTTTAGAACCATTTTTTTGTTATTATTTGCTTTGACTTTCTTATAGTATTAAAGTAATTTATTATAGGTTCCGATTAAAGAGTTGGCAAGTGTCGTTTTGTGTCGGTTAGGGCGCGCTTGTCGTCGAAAGTGCTGGCCTCCTTAGTCAGTTACATGAATGAGTTACTTTTTATTATTACTCATCGCATAACGTTTGTAGAGAGAAAAATTGTCCTTATATATCGAGTTTCTATTGACTAGAAATGAAAATGAAGGTATTTTCATTTCTTGTCAATAGAAACTCGGTATATTCAGATTCACTTAAGAATATTGATAGCAGACGCTCAAATTCGTAATATAAGTTTTCGTATTCAAATCATGTAAAAAATTGGCAAAAACTTTAAATCCATACAAATTTTCAATATCTTTTGGACGAAAATAACGCATAATAGGGAAGCTCAATACAGTATTGAGAAACAGTATTCAAAACGTCAGAAATGACGATAGTAAAATTCCCCAGTCAGAATACACACAATTTCATTTAGAATTTGGATTTAGTCTATAAGATATATGCATTAACATATCCTATTGTTCTAACGATAGTATATATTTATTGATGTTAAATGTATTAATATGATGATGAGGTTAAATATATGAACTAATGAGCTCGGGATATTCCTAAGAGATGATTCCGTTCGAACCCACGAAATGTTTCGAACGAGTTCTCGCGTAATGCTGCAGTTTATTTTATGTGCTTTCGAAAAAAGAAATCGTATTACATCCGAAAGCTGACTACAGAGGGCGCTCGACGACGTCAGCGGGACAAGAACGATACGATAATTCAGTTACATCGCGACGGAATTTCTCGACGTGGGCTAATCGCATTTAAAAAAAAAAGAAGAAAGGACAAGGAAAGTTCAAATAACCCAATTTGAAAGGCGCAATATAGAGACCCTTCAGAAAACCATATGGGACCAATTCATGAAAACGTTGGCCGATCGCTTCACTGAAGACGCCGGGTCAGTTGAAAGGGTTGAATAAAAAAGGCATGCTTACGGCCGGGACCTTTTCGGCTCGCGTGGACGCGCCGGAGTTATGCGGGCGAGCTTAAATTTAGATGCGAATATGAGAGGCATTTCTCCCCCTTTTGGAGTTAATTTATCGGCTAAGAGTATTTGACAATGGAGGGCGCCGAGTTGCGCCGGATCTTTCGATTCGGGGAAAATTTATTTTCCCGAGAAGTTACGTTTAAGGGAAACGTATTTTTAAAAATTTTCGATGTTTCTTTGATGCTATTAAATAACTTACAAGATAAAAATTGAATTGTTAACTACTATCATAATAAATGCAATTTTAAAAATCAAGGAAATCAGTTCAATATTTTGGCAATACTTGAATATAGTTCATTAGATAGTATTTTTGTGCTTTAAAAATGATCCATATGTCTTATAAATGAACCATTATTTATAAGACACTTCTTGAATAAGCTACTTCCAATTAATAATATACATAGAGGCTATCCCAATAATTATTTCAATTTTATATTTAAAAAAAAGCCTTGGAAGGTACTAAGTGATGCTAGTGACGTAAAGCTTCTATGACGCGTTCCATATTTCCAAAACAAGCACCATTTGATGATAACTATTGTACCACAGATGACGATTATGTGGTTGTTACCCATGAATACACATGTTCCATACTATAACAAAAACTTAGCGATAAAATTGCGCCTGCATACTGTCCAATGATGACTACCTCGTAACCATAGCATACCATACTTCTAGCCTAATTTGGTTATGCATTCAGATAAGTGAAGTTGTGTTCAACTATTCTATTATACCATCACAAAATATAAATCATAGAGAATAAATAGATGAAATGTAAGAAAAAATTGAAACTTAAACTACTAATGTATATTGAATTGTTCAGTCTTCAGCTAAATAGATATTAAATTGTCGTAGGTGGTACGTATTTTGGAAACATTTAATATCGATAAGGCGGCAATTTCAATATCAATTAGCTTTAAGTGAAAATAATAAATCGTTTCTTACTTATCCTTCTTACATTTAGTTTTTTCGTTTCGGAATTCAGAGTTTTAACTATTATTGAAGTAAATCTTCTCTAGCTGCGACTTGAGAGTAACTCAGATCTTTTTCAAACGGAAGTAACAGTTTTCAGACGGAAGCGACATTCTCTTCATTACCACCCTAATATATGTACTTGTATGTATGTGTTGGTAACACTGCGGGTACACAATTGCTGTATAGTTAGACGTTATTTACATGAAAACGTGGAACTAGCCCAAAGTATTATAACTCTACATTTTGTTGCGACTTCAGCGAATCTTTGTGAATACACTATTTATTTTAATTGATAATAATAATAATAATGTGAAAATTTTATAATAAGACCACAGTAATAAAAAATACTTTTGAAGCATTAAAAAACAAGAGTTGTTAAAAATTCATATAACTGTTTTTGAGGAAAATATTACCTTTTCATCGGTAAATAAACGCAAAAATTAGTAAACTAATCATGACCCGCGGCCTAAAAAATATAAGTTTTTAAATACCAAAATTAAAAATTTCATCATCAAAAAAATTATATTATATTATAAAATTATAAATTTATTAAAGAAAAGTACTACGGCAAATGATGCATCAAATAGTGGCTAGTTTTTCCCGTCCATGGAATATCTAACATCATTGAATTTTAAACGTACATATATTATTTTATGATTAATATTTTTGGCGATATTCATCATAAAAAAAAGGGAGCTTTACTTCAACCGCGCGTAAGGTTACTCGCACACAGTTTTCTTTATTTTACTAATTTGTTAGCTCTTACAAGGCTGGTAAGTCAAATCGATCATTTTGATATGATTTAAAAGCTAAAAGGATGCAAATGGTTTTGATTTCTCAAACAAGGTTTAGAAACGTATAAAAAGGTAAAACAAATTTATGAATTTTGAAAAAGGTCTCTGATTATTCTTAAATTTGAAGTTGAATTACGATGCAATACGTAATTAATTATCAAAATACTACATATTTGAAAAACAAATTAACACACACAACAAAAATACTTTTTTTTTTGGTTTAGTTGTAGTAAGATAATAAAATATTCGATATTATATTGTACATTCAAAAACGGAATTGAAATTGAAACAGGAAAAAAAGGAAGCTAACAGGAGGATTCATTTGGGTCTATTACCTAAGGGGTGAAAAGGAAAATTTTCGACCAATACATTATTCTTATAAACACGTAAGGCCTAAACGTTGATATTTATCGTAATACTTGGCTCATAAGGATTAAATTTTTCATCAACTAATTAATCTGACTGTCCTACTGAAGTAACTTAACTAGCTAGAAAATTTAAATTGACCGTCGATTGATCACATTTGAACAGAAACGAGTAGTGATGAGATATGCAAAATTTGCATTGAAGTCTCCCTTTTGACAAACGAGGTGTGCGACGCTTCGCGCCACATCGAATTGTTCGCTTATAAAATTGAAAATTTTAATTTAACGCACGCTTCGAGTACGCGTCACGTGTGTTTTTCCAACTTTCCCACGAAAATAATGCATTGCCCAATTACGAATCGCGAAGTGCAGTTATCAATTTGAAGCAGGTTATAAATGGGGATTCACACAAACACGCCGCCGCAGTAGGCGCGCCATAGACAACGAGGCGTCGGCCCGGGCGGAGATTGCGCCGTCGAGTTAACGCGCGCGGCGAGCCCCGATGAATTATTCAGCCGTGACCTCACGTTGTGTACACTCCAACAACAAGTATTTCAATAAATCACCTCTCTGAAAACTCGGGGCCGGTCTATCGAGACGGGTTACCTTTAAAACATCCCTATCATATTCATATGGTTGTTTGTTCTTAATATAGAAAATAAAGTTATACGTTCAGGTATATCGAGTGTTCATTGGACTTCGTACCGCTTTGATTGAAAACGGTTCGCTCGTGACGGAGTTCTGAATTGTAATATGAAAGGAGTCGCTTGTCGTGAAAAAAAGTCTTATATCGCGAACGAGTAGTGTTGTGCCTAACTCGTTCGTATAAAAAGTCGAATTATTATTTTAAAGTTATTACGTGTAAAAATATTTTACTGAAAAAGTGTGACGGGTCGCACTAAAATTTTTTTGCGCAAGCCATGGTAAAACAACGTGATATGTATATTTTAAAAATTACGTCACGTTACAGGTCTTTTGAAACTTTAAAATAAAATGTATAACGGAGAGACATTAATAATATGCAGCTAGGTTATTGTTCGTTACTTTTTTAGACACTTTTCAAGATAACATAAAACTATGATTTTATTGTAACTGGCTTTTAATTCCATAATGTAGTTTTTATCAAGTCAGATAAATATATATACTATCGTATAAAGCCCTTGGCAGAAATTATAATCTTTTCTGAAAGCTTCTTTGTGT
The DNA here is from genome assembly GCA_005406025.1 of Eumeta japonica. NCBI lineage: Eukaryota > Metazoa > Arthropoda > Insecta > Lepidoptera > Psychidae > Eumeta > Eumeta japonica. The sequence goes on from BGZK01000110.1 coordinate 376,079, forward strand.
AACTTAGAAGCGAACGTTACCGGCGGCGTGTAGGCTGCGCTCAAGAGTGATGGCTTCACTTCATTAGGAAAATGGTTTGGTTAGGGAAAAGTAGATTAACGCTGGGCGTGTTAAAGGTTCCTTTTGGCCTCTGGGGCCTCGTAATGAATCGATATAATAAGTGACCTGTGGCAATGCTCGGAGAGTTCCCTTGTATCGTATTTATTTTTTTTTTGTATAAACCCTTTATTAAGTGTCGTATTATGAGGCATAAACAGTTTATAACATTGTAAACAGTAGTAAGTTTGTAAGGTTGATAGTTGGCAATGTCGAGATGAAGTAATTTGATGAATGTAATTTAATGTATTTAATCGCACGCCCGTTCACGTATCATAACAAAACCGCTCCTCAATTTTATTTATATAGTGGTAAGAGTTAAACATTACCTCAGATTTCAGTAATATTGATAAAATCTGATCATATACTAGTAGAAAAGTTATTAACAGTAGGTGGAAAAACTGTAACTTTTGTTAAATATTGTATTTTAATGTATAGGCAAGCAAATAGCATAAGCAACGCTATTTGCTTGGCGCTTAACTTTTCGTCGCGACACTACTTTTGATCCTACCCTGCACGAGACATGAATTACTTGGCTTGTAACAGTAAAATCGACTCCAATGAATTGCTTCGATATTTTTCTTGCATGAAATATTAACATTGTGCATGCTTAAATATGACTATCGTTTATTACATTGCTAAGAAACACGATTTGAATCGTTATTGGCGCTGCCTTACTTGCGAGCAGTAGAAATGACAACTCACCAGTACGTAAGCAATTTTCATCTTCTATTGACGATACGGCGATGACGGCAGATCTGCTTAACGAGATTGTCGAGAATGATAGTCGTAATGATAATAACTCATCCTTTCTCATGGGATAGAACACACCTATGAAAAAAGCACCTCACTATTGAAAACATTGAAAACTGTTGTCATGCAAAATTTACGCTTTGCTTTAAGAGACGATGTCAATCAAGGTTATGATCACTACTGAACTTAACTGCGTTATTTTCGTTCTTAAGAGTGATTTTATTAAAACTTAGATAGACTTCATTGTAGAAAATCAGAATGACTTGAAATTAACAATTAATAAAAAAAAAACGAGTGGTGTCGTGGGACACCAGGTAGGAACGAAGTTCCTTCGGCTAATGTAGAATCGACACAATTTGCAAAAAAAAAAATATAATGTACTTTAAGTGTTATGACAGGAATATGTTTTATTATAAGATGCTACTTAAATCGTTTGGTGATCGTTGTAGTGGAATTATGACATTTACTCCTTACTATCTGTTCCTCAATCATCTTCATTTTCTGTTCTTATTGTTAATTCTATTTTCGAAAAAATTTACGATTATTATGATTTATTTTTTATATTTTACCGACATATATTTGTTAATGGAAAATAACCCCGACCGATTCTCGGTAATCACGCGAAGTCGTAAACAAGTCGCGCGGCCTCATGCCAGCCGTGCCCGGTGTGATCCACCAATCAGCGCTCGCCATTCGCCGAGCTCGCGTCACCTTGCGCCAATAAACGCGCAGTAAAATAACGTCATATCTAAAAATATACGACTATCGCGCCTGCGCACGTCTCATTTAACGGTTTTATTCCACGGACTTTTTCTTATTCTTACGGTTTTATTGCACGGACTTTTTTCCACGGACTTTCTCTTACGGTTTTACTATCACATTTTTTTCAGTTCGGTCGCGCAGCAAAATCCCTATCTCCTCCTAGCCTGCCGTAAGGAACTTCGTTCCAAAAAGACGTAATAATTAGAACTTGCAAGCTGAACAACTGAAACTGTAAAGTGAAATTAAATCATTAAATAACCGACTCTCAACTCAATTTCACGAGCTTATAATATAGAAATACAGGCGGTACCTGCAAGCCGCAATGAAAATGTTTTGACTAAATTTAAGAAAATTTGCACTGCTATAGAATACCCCATATTAATAACCGACATTAGTGCCCGTCGTCGGGTCGCAAAAATTAATACGTCATTGGACAGACCTCGCGACATTCTTGTCACCGTGTCCTCACCACGTCTTCGAGATCTCGTACTTTCTGCTACGTATCGCTTCAACAACGCTCATTCTAAAGACATGTCCAACTCTAAACATGTCGATATTGCTGGTGAAAGTTGAAGAATCTATATTACGGAACATCTTTCTCATGAATGTAAACAACTACACGGTGCTGCAAGAAAATACGCCAGGGAAAATAATTACAAATATGTTTGGGTTAAATTTGGACAGGTGTACTTGCGTAAGGACGACAGCGGATCTGCTTTGCGAATTTGAGATATTGCTTTTCTTAATAAGTTGCACATACAAATCTTTATTAATTTTTTTTTAATTGTATTAGTTTTAAGTTTTGTTCTTTTTGGCTCACTACTTCTAATTCTTTTTCGTTTGAAAATTATTAGTTTTTATTATCAAAAAGTTAATAGAATTAAAACTAAAACTACTGAGTTTTATTTTACTGCACTGAATTGTAACTATGATGTATGCCTTACTGAAACAAATTTAGACGGTTCTATATTTGACGGTGAAATGGTTGACTCACGATATGGTGTCTTTTCTAGGGACCGTTTTATTACTTCTGTAAAAAATGTGGCGGCGGTGTTCTCATTGCTACTAAGAAGAACTTTCATGTTATTCATCATACCTCATGAGGAAGTAGTACAGAAGACATTTGGATTAGTATATTACCAAATAACAACAGCAATCCTTTTATAAATATTTGCGTATGTCATTAGCCCAATCACTTATCGAATGACAATGTTGCTATGTTTTACAATAATCGTCACAAAATAATTCTGAACACTAACTAAGAAACATAGTAAATTTGCGTTGATTGGTGAGTTCAATACCAATCACCTCAACATGCATGCATTTTACTAATTCTTACAAACTTACAAACTTTCAGATATTATACTACAACGTAAATTTGTAGTGAAGGATCTTGGTATTCTTTTTGACGATAACCTTACCTTCCGGCCACATTATGATTACATCGTTAAAAAGACTAATACGCTACTTGGAATCATCGCCAGATCTACAATAGAATTCAAGAAGTATTACAATTTTTAAGTATATATAAGTATTACAGTTTTTAAGTATATATTATAGCCATATCAGAAGTATCTTCAAATATGGTAGCTCAATATGGTCTCCTCACAACAATACTCATATTAAGCACATTAAAAGTGTACAAAAAATGTGTGTCAAAATCTTTTCTTTTCGTCAGAATCTTGGCCGGTTCTTCACTGACTATTCTCAAAGATGCTCTGCAAATGTGCAAAAATATAATTAAGGAACTATTCTTAATTTTAATAGTTCACATTTTGGAAAATCAAAATTTATATTTTACGGAGTTCGGAAATTCCGTTAACAGACCCTTGATTTTTAGGTTCGAAAGCATATTTGAGAGTCAGATCTTAGACAGTGCTGTCTATTTCGGCTGAAGTAAATAGATGATAGATGGGAACGTATGGTATAAAATTTTCCTGTATGCAGTTACTCAATTAAATTCAGCCCAATACGCAATAGCTTAGTATATATATCTACGTCTCAGATGACAAACCGAATGCTACACTGGGACGTCAACTGCGTTGTGAACTTTCACAACCTTCACAGCCTTCTTAAGTATGAAGGCCAATGAATTAATGCTCATTGACGACAACGGATTGTACTTCCCGGCCTTGGATCTTTGATGGAAAACGATCCTAGAATGCATGCTAAATTAACATTTCTCTTCGTTCTACATGTTAATTTAGGGTTGCCATCTCTAAAACCTGCCCCCCAGGACCGGAAGCGTAAGTTCCCCGGATTTTGAAGCTTTTACCCCGGACATTTCAATACTTTTTCATTCACTTACATCTTGATTAAAATATATTTTACTCCATACTTGATAGAAGAAAACTTTAATTTTAAGCCTCTTTTGTTGCATGAAATAGTGTGTAATCGTTCTTGTGACGACAAGTTGGTAATTTTGCTTTATTTTTTAATCTTCTTAGCTTAGGTATTAAATGAAAAATAAACAAACCCAATATTAGTTACTCAGTTAATAAAATTAAATCAAAACTTGTTTAACTTTATATTTTTCCATACAATTTACAATATTTAGTTTTAAAACAACTTAAATCTTAAATTCAGAAAGTTATAATAACTTATACTAAGGAACAATTTTAACAGCCTTACATGTTTATTAACAGTTAATTCAATGTGTACTATCCTGCCGCTGCAGAACTCGACCCTAAATGACAAAAAGGGAACACGGTATGTTTTCGATGTCTAACATTTTCAGTTAGTTGCTACTTTATAGCGTACTTGTGATATAGCATATGCCATGTTAAATTTAACTAGAAATGAAACGTGAAACGCGATCTGTCGTCGGTCGCACTGTAGATCTCTGGTCTGGGAGATATATACTTCGACCTCAATAAAAATTAATCACTACGCGGAGGGCAGCTATCAGACGCCAGGAAGTTGATATTAAGCCACTCAACACACAAATATACAGACGTAATATGATAACGTAATTGAAAAGAACTTGTAATATTACTTATTACCTACTCATATGCGTGGTCAATCTTTTTCTACGATTTAAATAACATTTCACATTCTCTTATTCTTTTTTCATTCTAGAATGTATTTGATTGCGCTAAGATTCGTAATAAGAAAATAGCCTTTTAAATGCTAGCAATGGATACCGTAAAATTTTTCTCCTATTGTACCAACAATGTGTATTTAAGTTCACGTTATATTGAATACGTTACTCACGGCGCCTTTGCATGTTATTTTTTCGAGTAGCAAGAAAAATATAGTAACAGGAAACACGACTCCACAAACGGGGCTGACGCGTGGCTTTGCGGAGTTCTTTACTTAGTATCGGCCGGAATCGTAAGGAAAATAAATATATAGTATAAATAAAGTGTAATGTGCTTGTTTTGGTACGCCCACTTCCCGAGCACGCAAGAGGGTAAACAGATTCCGGCGGGGAAGTTTAAACATCCTGCGAGTCGGCCGCGCGCCGTGACGCCCGGCCGGACGCCTCTGCGTAAACACGGGCCGGCTTTCCCGTGAGCGCGCCACGCACAAACAGAAGTTCACTAATAATGTTTAAGATTTATTTGAAGACAACCATGGAGCCCGTGTATCGGATAGAGGAAGTCGATTTATATCGAAGATATCACATTTCATACTAGACATATTTCTATAAAAGTTTGGATATCGAGCAGTACTATTGCGCTTTCTATTTAATTGTAAGATATAATGTATAAGTCAAAGGCGTTATGATGACTGGAACTAGAATTTTATATAGGGCTACAAATATATATTATTAGACACTAGATTAGACATTTCGTATTAAATTATAACCTGTATGTTACTATGACATATAAACTACATTACTATAAAGTTTCAATAAAATCTGCTCAGTAATTTTTGTACAAAAGAGTAACAAATATTTTACCTCACAATCTTTTGCTATATCGCGTTATTATATAAGTCGGCCTACTACGATTATTTTATAAACACGATTTGACAGATTTTGAGCAGTTTAGGCAAATTTTTAAGATTTGAAATATAGGAACTCGCACAAAAGGATAGATAGATGTCAGTCAAGCGATGTAAGCATTTTAGGATCGCTCGAAGTGATTTCTACCTGCCGGTCGTGAGTTTATATTGGAATGTAGTATAGTAGAATCATTTACATTATCTGTAGTTTGCTTACCCACAGGCCGCCGGCCGGCGCACGCCATGGACCGTGAACTGAAGCTATTGCCTTCACGACTTATTGACGAGTCAGCAGACTGGCGAACATTCCTGCGTCTACGCCACCGCACAACACGACGCCTTTATTGCTTTCGGATGTATAAATTTTATTATGTATATCAATGGTATGTAGGAACTCGGACCAAAAGAGAAATAATAAAAAAATTCAATATCGAATATAAAATCTGGATTAGGTAATTAGTTTTTCTTGTAGCAGCGAGGATGGCGTAGGTGAAATTTCTTTAACGGGAGAAAATTTGTAAATATGGCTGCCGATATCTAATAAAATAAAAATTCCGTAACATAATACAGTAATATACACTGTATTTAATACCTTCCCTTAGAAACAGAAACCCACGCATAGGCGAAAATGTATATACACGCAAAAAAAAAATACAATAGAAATTTTAGAAAAAAAAAAATTAAATAACTATAATGAAAAATATAAAGTAAGTTTAAAAAAACATTTTCATACAACGTGTGTTTAGGGTGTTACTTATTTAGATATGCGTCGATTTTGAAAGAATATTGCAACTGTTTTTCTAACGTAAAACATAATAAATCGTTAAAAAAGTGTACGTTTCCAAGAGTTGTTCTGAGAAATTATTTTACAATAATCTTCATTAAAATTTTACTAGTAAAATATAATTACGATTTTATTATTATATGGATAAAGGTGTGTGCGTGTATATGTGTGTATCAATGTACGTATGGTGGATGTTTGGTAACAGATGCAAATGAATGTGTAGGCTACACGTGCATTAATAAAAATAAAAATATTTCTATCTAAATAATTTATTTAGAAAAAATCTGAGGAACTATTAACTAATAAGCCAGCTTTAAACTTCTCGAAAAATATAAATGTCTATGAGTTGAATAAATTTGAAAGACGGCCGGCGCGCAGGCGGGCAGGCAAAGAGAGAAAGACGGAGTGAGAGACAGAGAAGCACACGCACACAAACTTGGTCCTTTTTCAGGACCTGATCTGATTAAAAGATGATTTTCAAAAATTGCAATGAAAACAATTCCCAATTCATTAAAATTTCTTAATTTTCACAATTTAAACAAAAAATCGTCAATTTAGGAGTTCCTTGTAAATAAAGTTCATACAGAAATAATAGAAAATTCTCAAACCTGATGTGCATTTTGATTAGTGGGAATTTATTATATTCTATTGAAATATGTTTCGTTTTGTTGTGAAATATCATGAAAGCGACCGCGAAAAATTAAAAAAAGTAGAATGCGACTGGTTTTTATAACGCATGTAACGCGCAAGGCGTGGTTTCCGGGGCGTTATTACGGCTCGCAATTCGTGCATCTCCTGTTGCAAATCTGGCGTGCAAACACGGCTTGGAAGCAGCACAGAAAAGTTCCACCGCTTGCAATATGTCCGCATTAAAATGTTATCTGTTTGTTCGCGACGAAAACAACCTCACGTTCCATATGACAGGCGGAATCCGAAAAAAAGATAGTAACGCTTCTGCACACAAAATATACTTTCGCAGAAAGCATCCCGCTCCACGGAAATAGGTACAGGAATCTTCGTTCAGGACGAATTTCTTTCGGCGAAATTCTAGAACACATCAAGAGTTCAAGAGGAATATATGTTAGCATTCGTCTGCGCGGGAACGCAAATTCCGAGAGGTAGAGACGCAGGAGCAATTGCACGAAAACACGAAATAGTCGCTCTCGTCTCGGGACACGTGATGGAGTACGGCGTTAGGGCATTCCGGAGAAAGCCCTGTCGATGTGAGGTGAAGTCTCGGGAATTAAATAACATCTCGGGTACAATATATCATCAGTGGTGATTTGATCGAGGTCACTTAACGTTGTTAGTAAGAGATTCGACATTAAAAAAAATGTACCCTCATTTATTAATTGAATCAAATAATGTTTTAAAGGCGGAGATAACAGTATTAAAAATTTATGAGACAAATGTCTGCCATCGTAGTCCCGCTGCTATTAATATTAATTTATTTTTTTTATGTAGGCTGCAAATAATTTCACGGCAATTGCTAGTTATAAATATATTTAGAATTTGTAAACTTTACATGTGTATTAATATATTTTAATTAACAGATGAGGGAAATAAGTGCGGTTTATTTATCTGTTTACATCTGGCTGCAGGTAGCTGTAGCAGTCATAAAAGTCGCTGCCTATTGTAATAAGGTGTAAAACATCATATTCGAAAATTTTGTAAATGCGATGTGGAATAGACCTAATAAGCTAAAAGTTAATTATCAATCAATTAATTAATTGTTTTCATAAATTTGTAATAATGTCTGCATTTAAAACATTGTTTGATTTAATTAACAGATGAGGGTACATTTTGCTAATGCCGGATCTTAGGCTATGTGGTTGTTTCCGTTAATATTAGTATTACGTTTGGGTTTTGTCAATTTAAAAAGTTAACACTTTTTAAGTAGTTCGTTTCATATAATACTTGTAATCGAATAACATTTAAATGTAGTTTGATGTCGTGGGTATATATCGATATATACGCATATATCGTATATATCGATAACTAAGAAAAGCATTGATTTCAGTAGTAAAATATGAGAAAAAAAAACAAAAAAATACATGAAGTGGTGATATGAAATCTAAAAAAAAAGTATAAAATTCGTACTTAAAAACTCATATATGCACATTAATGAAAACACGAGGAAGTCCGCTAGCAATCAGAGTAGCGCGATGCATGTCGTAAAAACGAGCCATTAATTATATTATTATTGTCCGTAAGCGAGAATTGCAAATTCGCACGAGTATTACTATTTTTAATAAACGTTAACATTTCATAACTCTAGTCGTTAATGTATACACCAGAACAAAATACATTTATCGCATGTGCTGTGTCGTCGTGCAGTGCCAAAATTAATATTCACGATCATTTTTTTTAAGTTAATTTTCATATTGGAACGTAGCGCCAAAGCAGCGCTGTACGCATTCGCTTGTAGCACATCACTAGCGCATGAGAGAGACAATAGTAAGATTAGTGCTGCGCTGAGGGAGCGCGAAATGGAAAGATGCAGCCAGCGGGACGCCACGAGCGAGCGCATCTTTCGCTTGATGCGGAAATGTACTCAAAGTTTCCACGTTTATGCTCTTTTAAGAACGCAACAGTGCAGCGATAAAGTCCTGCGCAATCGTCGATAGTGTTTTTATAACTACAGGTTACATCAAAACTGATAAGATCGTGTTTATCAAATTTAGTCAGAAAAGAAGTATAATTTACTGCTGCTAATATTTTTGAACGTGTTGAGCTCAGAAGTAGCAAGAAAATTCTGGAATGGTCTGTGTGGTCAACCGTCTTTCGATACATTGAGTTGTAAAAACTTAAAAACTTATAGACAAATATATTTTGGTACTCAAGGAGCTCAAAAATACATCTATAAATATCATAGCGGAAAGTTTTAGGAGTATACTGCAAGATCAACTGTTTCTCAAATTCTTCAACAGTCGGTGATAACACATAACTGAAATTATCTTTAATTTTAGAATATACAACAAAACTTCCTTTTAAGCTGCGTTGTAGAGGTGGTTAGTACCATTAATTTTAAAAACTCAATATGAATTTAAAAAATAGAGCACCTAGAAGAAATCCTTTTGTACAATGCAGACATATGTGATATATAGCACAAGCAGTCATGAATTCAAGATGTGACATAATGGCTATGAATCTATCGGAGCGCGGTAGTGCCCCCTCTCGATGCTCGTAGTATCGACCCGCCTCCATAACGGCCTGTACTTGGCAGCACAAAATTTAATGGATGTGGAGTTTTTAAGCAGAATGTGACTTTTTAAACGGCAAATAGTCTTCTTTCGACTGTTATTTGGTATTTTGTATCGTTATTGGTAAATTGAAAAAAAAAAATGGACATCCTGTACCGCATAAAACTGAAAGATATTTGTTTTTGTTTTGTTACAGATTATAATTGATATTGAATTATTTTTGATAATTATCGAATAAATAAATAATGGAACTATAATGCGATATTGAATTTTATAAATAAGGAAACAATTGTTGAATAATTAAACATTTTACTGTTTACTAGGCAGACGTTGTTCTTGCCTTTCTTGTGGGTAGTTTGCCCTTGTAGTTAGTTAACTGTTCCGTTAGTATTTGCATATAATGAATTCCTTCATTTTTGTATTGATCAATATTAATTTCAATATCGATGTTGCTTTCGATTTCGATCTCTTTTGATTTTGTTTCAGCTACCAAACCGTTTTCGGCCCGAGGCCCAATTTTGTTTAGGTACTCGTTTCCATTCTAATCCTGGGCCCGTTCTCGATTCTGTTCCCCGTTCTGCTTTCCATTCCGGTTCCGCTATCAATCGAAGTTCTTAATTGGGCGAAGGAAAGGACAAGGGCTAGTATCAAAAGCTCAGTCGCCTGTTTGTTTGTTTGTCCATCTGTCTGTAAGTGCACAGGACCGCGCACGTCGATTACGAAACTGCTCCGTTTAAAGACATCGAACATAAACACATGACAAAGTAAAATAATACGATGATCTAAATAAGCTAAAGCTAAATTAAGTATAAGCTAAATTATTCGGGGATAGTAACTCAATAGGAGTTAAAGATTAAAATTATCTTAGAAATACAAATACAAGGATGAAGTAATTTTCCAAGACTATGGATGTATACAAAACAAAAAAAGATACAAAACAAAAAAAGATACAAAATTCCTTAGAAAAAAGCACTTTAAGTTTTTTCTTGAATTCTCTAATTTTCCGAACAACTTTCCATTTTTTATTTCACTGATAACCTCATTCGACTATTATGGACATTTAAAAAGGTAAATTAGCCAAATCGATCAAGCCGTTTTTAAATGATGTGCTTACCAAGTAAGAGCATTTTATTTTTATTTACATAGACGTGTTGTATAAAAAATATTTATGCCAAGAACAGACAAGGGTATTTCAAAAAAGAAAAATAAAAATGAAATTACATACTCCATTTCTGGATCACCAATTCATTTTCCTGAAACCGTTTCAGGAAAATATATTCATAGGGATCATTTCATGTACGACGTCTATTAAAATACAGTTCTCAATTTTTTTTTTCACGAACGATCCGTCCCCTTTTTTTGGCAAGTCATAAGAAAGGTCATAAGGAGGTAAGTTAAAAATGATGATCCGGGGAGGGCGGGCGGCGGCGGCCGGGCGGCCCGCCCGCCATTAATCTGCGCGGAGGTCAGGCGCGCGGCCGCGGTCCGATCGCAAATGAATGGTCATTGAAATGAAGACATATGGCCCGAACATATCACTCCGACGTTTTATTTCGTTTTCGCGGAGAGAGCCGTCGCTCCTTGTTAAGGAAGAGGTTTGTTCTCTTCAAATAGGTCGAACTATACACGGATCTTGATGTCGGGTCTGCTATAGGCGGTCGTATACGAATGTGGAGACACGGTAATAGTTGTTATGAAACAAGTGGACGATGAAGATCTATATACACGTGTTAGTTATTAATTCGATATTATTGTCGGTAGTAGGTACGAGGCGGTATTGTATTGTATTTTATATTATCTATACTTAAAATAAAACAGTAAAAAGGAAAAAATCTATACGTTAAAGGCTTTTGAGAAAAAAGTATTTTGGGGATATTAGAAACGTCGATAGAATATATTTCAAAAGTTTTTAAAGTATGTGAGTTTGTGTCTGTTGTGCATTTATTCGCGAACTTCGTAAAACCTACTGGACAACATTCGATGAAATTTGATATGGTAATACATAGTATATTACCTAGGAGTAATAATAAATATGGGATAATTTTTATTCCATCATGCTGCTATTTTTCTCATTATGAATACTTTTGACTACTGATCATAGATGGCGTTAACTGTACCGATGGAATTGATATTTGAAGATAAAAATACAGCGAGAGCAGAATATCGGGTCATCAGTCCACATAAATTGTGTACGAATTCACTGTATGTCCACGCGGACAGGGCTGCGGACGAAAACTAGTTATATGTACTATATGTTATATAGCATAAATCTATATTTTTGGTTGGATATTCTAATCAAATTTTCATAATATGAAAATCAGCGCCACAAAGTTTACCTTACAAAAGCATTTTGAAAGTCTATATTTACTATTACGGAGGTCCTAAGTTTGAACTTCAAAAACATAAGATCGATCTAAATTATAATTATTTAAGAATTTCTATTTTAAGACCAAGTATATGTAACCTTATCTTTATAAAATATTTTGTATTACGTAGAAGTAAATCTTTGATAGAATGTAAATTATATAATTGAGGGTCATTATTCCAATGGTAAAATGATATATTTTTACCTGCGATGTTAAACTACTATGATAAATTACTACTAATATACTGATACCGACACATTATGTTTTATAATACAGGCGCTTCTACATAATATAATACTTCATTCGGTTTTATATAATACTTCACAAAGACGCAGTGTAGGTACACGCGTAAACCGTGATCTGGTGGTATTAAGAAAAAACTTGTACTCAATAATCATGATTTAAATAAACATTTAATTTATTGTTATTAATTATTTTCCGTAAATTTTATCTTATTACATTTCACCTCCTAACATATATTTGAATAATTTGATTCCGAGGAAAAAATAAAGAAAGTATCCACGTTCTGTCATCATAAAAGCTCGGTGTAGGTCACCGGGTCGCCCGGTCGCCGCGACCGCTCTAATGCTGTGTTCGGCGTGACTGAGCCGGCTGCTGCAGCGAGCTGTCTTGTCACGCTTCGCCGAGATTTATGGTCCCCTCGCTCGCTCTCCGACCGCTCGGCCCGGCTTCCCCTTCGCAGGGCGCCGGCTTCGCAGAGGGCGTCCCGTCTCGATCGACGTTACGGACGATTCCATGTAAATTTGAAGGAGGCCACGCGGAGCGCGAAGGTTTTACGTTGGGTACAAATACGGAAATATATCGTTCCCAGAAGTTTAAACCTTCGAAAGGCAGAGAGGTTAGAAAAGTTTATGGCCGGCTCCCGCACACACCCGCGCCTTGTTTAACGCTATGAAATCGTCGTAAACGCTGAGTCCCCGCTTGTACGAGTGAAATTTTCTAGTCGAACGACGCGCCGCAGCGCGATGTATGGCAGGATTTTACGAGTTTTGGCATCACTTACGTCTCGGCATCTGCATAACGTGACCGTTTTACGAGTTCTGGATATTGCGATTGCGATGTTGGCGTATGTGCCATTTACATAGTTAACATGATCATATTATGAAGACGCTTAAGGCTTCTTAATATGATTTTCTTTGACAGATATGCCTCTCATTCTTTGATTATATGTACAATAATCTACAATTTTTGGTATATATAATATTGTAACTAGTCACCCGTCCGCTTTGCTGAGCTCATGGGTTATGAAAGTAAATGAAAAAGAAATATATGTGTGTGAGTGTGTGCAATCACAGACGGTAGAAGTGAAACTTCAGAAAAATAAGGTACAGGAGAATTAAAATGAATATAGAGTATCAGAAGTAGGATAATTATAAAGTTTATTTTTCTTTTTTTACATTACAACTGTCACTTCAACCGCATGTTTTCATTTACCTCACGCTTGTTTCTGCGTCTGACTTAGGGCATATTCACAACAAAATTAGATATTTTGGCGAAGAAAATAGATTATGAACAACGACGAGAACACTAAACAAGACTTGAAATGCGTTTCAACGACACACGTGTTTCACCGAATGCTTTGTTAATAACGAATAGTGATTGTCACGTCGCCTAAACGCAGTACACGCAACCACGGACAACGAGAAACAAAGAAAGTGATAGCATGAGCTCAGTCTTCTCCGATACCAGACAGTACCCAAAGGCAAGCGAGACACTGCTCCCACACTACCCGACACGCGTTTACCCCCACCATATTTTGTCTTACAAAAAGGTTAGAGCCCAAAAAGATAGGGCGGATCAGAATTTCAAAGTTTCACTTCAACAATAGTGAAGGGTTTAGTAGAAATTCAAAAACTAAATAGCCTAAAACTAGTCGATTCGTCGAAGTCCCATACCGTATCTATAGACAATTGCGAAATCGTTTTTATTTCTATAAACGATTTCTACAAAGCTAACGTTTTTATATTACCAATATTCAACCATAATTAAAACTTCTAATCCTTAGATATTTCATTAGCTGTTATCAATCCCATACATTAAACATTTTTTTTTCTACGAACGCTTACGCCAATTGTCTAGATGTCGATATTTTCAGCAGGGCTAGACTTTCTTGATTTCCATTGTCGTAAACATTTATAGGATAAAAAATGTTTGGGATTGATGTTGCTGACGTTTGACATTTTGTCAGCTAACTGTGTTGACCTATTCTATGCTACTCTCTTGAAGTCGTACACACATCTGGACCTAGCTTACGGATAAGATGAAAAGGAAGAAATATCCAAACAGGTTTCCCACTCCGTATGGTTTAGGACTAGAACATAACTTACATTTACATTAAGTATCAAACAATAGTAAATCTATATTCTTTAGTCATCAAATTTATATTTTTTTGCGATTCGTTTAAACTGGGAGTTTCAAAATGAAATTATTTATTAGTTATTATTTGTTTTTATTAATAATGATTAGCTAAAACATAAAATTTAATATAAATGAATTCAACGGTTTCGAATTTTCATTCATCATTTTAGTCCCTCTAGGGTTAAGTAAAAATATATGCCATTTTTATTCCGTTAAGTAATAAAAAGAAAAGTTTGACATCAATAGATTCAATTTTTTGTTTTCCATACAAAAGTATTCCACCCGTTTGACTACCTTCGAGGTTGAATTTCTAAAAATCCTTTATTGGTGCTCGTCTACGTCATAACAGGAATCTTTGTATAAAATTTCAAATCTCTAGGCCTAGTAATTTGGATTGTCCGTTGATAAATATTGATAAATCAGTCAGTTAGTCACTATATGTATACGAGATGGAATCGATCATGCATCTTTTCAAAAATATTCATTGTTCTTCTTTTTCAGAACATCTTTACCAAAGTAACTATACCAAAAATATATTGTTGAAAAAACAATTATAAAAAATAATATAAAGTAATATAGAAATAACCGTAATGAATGATCGGCCAGACTGCAAGCTCGAGAGCGGTGTCGGGTCGCGGCGCCGCGTGAATGAATTCCAACTCTTCCCTGGGCTCGGACTCAGCGATGTATTATTTTTAAAGAATTCATCCAGTCGCTTACCTATAAATGACACTTGATGTTGTTAGTGATGTAAAGGTCGCCGATGATATTATTAAATTAGTCTCTGATTTTCTACATGTTTTCCAGTCACTTGCTAAACAAAGAAGGTAATCTAAGGCAAATTATTGGGTAAACGATACACGTCACGCATTATTACTTGCGGACTCGCAGGTTGTTGCCTGTCAAAATAACATCACTATAAAGCCTAAGAGACGCAGCAATGTCACTTCTGCAAACTGCCCAATAATAAATCATGTTTGTTTCGATAACATTGGAAGGCATTGTTATTAAACACTTAAATATTAATCATATTCAATTTTAGTTTCAAAAACGTAAATAACGTAAACATAACGCTTATACTCTAATTGCAACCTAACACTATACTGTCATACTAAAAAACGTCTATATCGTAAACAAATAAAAAACAACGAATAACAAAATACGGTGCTTCCGTGCAAGTTAGACGACCGCTCGCGGTTGTGCTACGCGGCGAGTGCAGGCCGCACTTCGCGTTTGGCAACGTATAGCTGGAGGGCACGTGCATCACGCACGAACATCAGCTGTTGCTAAGGTTGTTAGTTTGTGAATTTCTAATACATGTACCATTTTTCTCAGAAACAGTTACTTTAATGACTATGTTTTCTTTAGCAAAGTTGTTCCAAAAAAGAAGGAGATTATGAATATTTGTAGAAAGCAAGATTAAAACAAAACACGAGATTGCATGCCATATGTATGTGTTAAATTGACAGTGTTAGTGTCTATGAAAGTAGTTAGAACTAGCAGATATTCATATAACTATTATTATTTTTAATTGAAATGATGGTATTTAATGGCATTGGTAAACAACTTTCCAAAATGTTAATTCATAAAAATCGTTTTACAATATTGAGTTCAAATGAGTACACATTATAATAGTATTTACATGTGAAATGTACAATTATGTGAGTTTTCTTTCTTACATGACTTACTCCATCCAAACACTGCAAACGTAATCATGATTAGTCAAGTCTAATTAACTTAAACAATTAAGGTCGTATTAACAAAGCACATTTAATTGAGGCGTTCCATCTTGAGAATGAAACGAGCAAAACAGTTAAATGTTTTTCTATGAACATAATATGTCTCGCTTCCACGTTCTAGAGATAGCTCATCATTTGAGCGACGTTTATTAATACGACCTTTTAAACCTGAGATATTTTATAATAAGCATGACACCATTCAAAATAAGTAGATTTTGTTTCGTTTACGACTGACACATTATTCTAACGTATACGTAAACCGTAAACGTCATCTATTTTGCTCTAAGATATTTTCATACTACGCGTACTTTCTATTTTGTATTGTCTAGCTAAATATCTTCATTTATGCGAATAGGATACTTTTCATGTTTTTATACTTTTCAACAGATGGACAATAATTTATAAAATGCATGTAAAAACAATCTCAATTATATTATATGAGTTTTCAACCAAAAAGTCGACTGCATTCAAGTTTTGAGAGCTACAAAGCTACAGAAAGACAGAAGAAGTTTAAATTTTTTAACCTCATTTTTCGACGACGTTGCTGTTATTCAAAATTAAAATGCATTAAAAATATTTTTATAAATTTTGGCTTAAAACGCTTGTACCTCATTACGTGGAGACTCTGTAGATTTTTTTGTTGTTGTTATTAGTTCATTAGATGATTTAAGGAAGACGCCAAGGAAAAGAAGAATGTAAATAATAATTTGGATATTGTTTTGTAAATAAAGGACGTTCTTCGTAGCGAGACAGATATCTCTTAATGGGTAATTCAATCTGTGTACCATAATCGTTTTATAATTGGAAACAACGATTTATTATTGTACATTGTCCCATTTTTTTGAAAATAGACATATTTCAGGATATGTTACAATATATACTTAAACGAAAATATTAACGATTTTGTGGAATGTGAAATGGAAATTTATGACCACATATATTTACTGGAATTTAGCTATTTTGGTACGCTTTCTTAGTAACATATATATGTAGTACAATTTCATTTTAGAATTCATAAATTTTCTGATAAAATAAATCTTAAGCCTTATATTTTTATATAGACAATTTTAAAAAACACATCCATAACAGACTGATGGCAATCGTTTAAATAGTTTTCGAGAGATTGGGTTGCAAAAAGAAATATAATTATTTCTGATATTATATAACTATTTGTTAGCCGTCTGCTTTGTTGGTTGTTAAAATTTAGCAAGATTACTACTTTTGTAGTAATTATTTCAGTGAGCCAAATCGCAAGAATATCAAATATGCTAGCGGTTAATTTTATAATATTAAAATAAACGGATTCTAGTGAATTCAGCGTTGCAATTATTGATGACGATGAAGAAAATAACGAAAGAATCTGCGATAGAGATGGAAAACTTATAGTCTACAATTACATAAATTTATGATTTATACAATTCATCACATGCGGTGCAGGCAAGTGGCGCTAGGGCCACCAGCGGCTGAAAGCACAGGTAGTCAATGCTTACCTGTCATATTAAAACCGTCGAGTCGTCAGCATATAAACACAGCAAAACTATGTCTGTGTGCGTGAAGATTTGTACATGTGATTAAGATTTTGTAAGCAGTGCTTTTAACTTCCTCTAAGAAAATGAAAATTTTCTAAAATTTTCAGGAAGTTATTGGTTTCCCCCATTTTAAAATCGAGTTCTCATCAGATCTTGACGTTCTGAGGGTCGGAGCTTCTTGATCTTCCCTGAGATGATGTCCGTATGTCTGTGTGGATGTGTGTGTGTTGTGTGTGTGTGTGTGTGTGTGTATGTGTGGATGTATGTAAACCTCTTATAACTTTTAAACGGCTTGACCGAATTGAACCCATTAAACAGCGTTCCAAAGGGTTTCACCAAACTTAGATTTCTTGAAAGTTTGGGTCGATTAGGACTGGTAGATTTTGAGAAATTTTCAAAAAACTAAAAATTTTTTTTTGAAAGTGGTATTTTCAAAATAACTTTAAAATGGCTTGACCGATCAATTCCAAAATCTAAACATCTCTTAACCCTGTAGAAACACGTCGATTGCCGAAAACTGAGTCAAAATCGGTTGATTCGTTTGCGAAATCGTTGTCGAAAGAAATCAAACAAACCGTTTTTACTCAAAATCGCGTCAATTCCGTATATTTTCAAGTGTTTTGAACTCGAAAATAGGGAAGTTTCAGGGTTGGCCTACAGGGTAAATCTTTTTTACTTTGCGTTCCGTTCCATTTTATTGTTATTACAAAGAATTTTCTGACAGTTTTGTTAGTTGTTTTTCTTAGGGCAAGTGAATTGATGAACTGCCTTTCAACAATTATTTAGTAAATTTACTAGAAAAAAATTGAAATATAACTGTGCTGGCGAAGTGTTTATGAATAAATAAATTAAAATCGGCCAATTTTTCGACTTTATTTTTTGAGGAAATGATTAAATTGATTGCGAAGGAAAGAGTATGTGAATTTTTAGTTTTGCTAAATAAGTTTTAGCATATATCCTTAGGCAGAGGTTTCGTATGAAATGTGGCAGAAAAATACTAGTGATATTGTTTACTTTGTCCTAAATATTAAAGAGTTTGAAATTTTCGTGGAACTATACAGAACTGATTTTGATATCCATTATAATTGTTTTGAAATTCAATTGCAAGCAACCTAAAAGAAAAAGTGACATTACTAATAATTATAATATCTTTCGACACATACACAGCATCATCTCATCCCAAACTAAGCAATAAGATTTGTATTGTGGGTATCAGATAGTGAATACAATACATATTTACTTTTTTTCTGTAAATATGTACACATAATAACATGGAAATATCCAGACTCAATAAAAACATTAATTTTTAAACAAATAACTAAATGTTAGTCTTGTATGGGGATCGAACCCACACCCCTAGCGTAGCAATCTATTTGCTGTATGTATATATATAAATGTACATATATAAATATATATAAAGTGAGAAATTTATAGAACGACGCGTTCGGATTCCGCTCCACCAACGTGATGCCGGTCGAGAGGACTCTGTGGACCCGTCATCTCAGGATGTGTCGGTGGGACAACCACCACGTCGTCGCCTACATCTCATTAATCGTTAATATGTGAAGACCTTAAAACATGTACACTGTACATCTTTAAAGATCTTCACGACCGTGGTAAGCTGTGTCGTTATTTACCTACGTTTAGTAATGAAGGTTTTCTCTCATCATAAATATGTTTTTCAAGTGTTATCTTTGCCTTTCAAACCATTCACTCTTTGTAGCTAAACTATTTTCATTTGTAACTTCTATAGTCATGGATTCCTATCCATTATAAATAAATATTGGGAATCTTTAAGTTATGCTTAAAGTGAACTCAGTTTTTAAATAGTTAAATCCTAGTTCCTTTTTATAATACAAAATTTTCTTAGCTATTTTATTTAACAGCAAAATAAATACATAAATGAAGCAAAGATAATGAACAATATAAACATAAAGAATTTATAATTAATAATCATTATGTTATATTGTGATATCACAATGTTGACAATTTAAGTGTTACTTATTAACAATAATTTGATTCTAATCTGCCTATTGGTCATTCAAAAATACATGTCTTTAGAATACTATTATTGAAGCAGACCTAGTGCTATCACAAAATAATAATAATAAACGTAGATGAAGTTCGTCCTGCGATGGAGTAAGTACGTTGAAGTGATTTGGCAGTAATTGGATAATTAGCTGTAATATAAAATATTTTCACGTTAGGAAACCATATTAAATATTATTAATTTAATTTTCTTTTCTACATAATATCTGCAAAATAATTTAACGACTAATTAATTGTACACATAAATTAAAATGAGTTTTGGTAATAACAAACTAAATAGTAATTACAATTATGGGTCACTCTTAATGATTATAAGAAACAAAATGTCAACTATATACTCTGTAAATCTAGTCGTTTTTATGAATCAAATTACATAATAATCAGTGGTTACTGAGTTTTAAAATATTATTTATAGACGCACTGCAACTAAAACATTAAAGCGGTGGCATCACGTACAGTACAACGCACGAAACTCTGCCACTGTGAATCGCATGTGAATGATGTAATGCGCAGGTTAAGCGTTCCCCAAACCCGTCCTCCTTCACCCCGGGTAATATTTTACGCCATTGCGAGGCTTTCGTGACTAACTTCACAGCGGCAGAGTTTCTGTACTGTACGTAGAGTGTTGTACTGTACGTAGTACGTAAGTACGTAATATCATAACGAATATAATTGCGCGCATACGTTTGCAGTTATCAGGGGCGTGCTTAAGTCTTTTTTTTAAATATGTTCATCGATATGTTCCTGAGAAATGACCACTTCGATGACTTTCGTTCATTTGGATTTGGCTATAAAGCGAAGATATTATACCTGTTTCCGAAAAGACGATTGATTATACCATAATGTTTTTTTTCCCAATACGAAAATATTGACTGAAGTTGCCATACAATGGAACAATAGTCGTTTTAATAAGTACATAATACGAACTCATGATTTATACAGTTGAGTATGAGGAAGGTGATTTTGTTTGGACCTCGAGAACGGGATTCTAAAAACATTGACATTGTATCATTGTGAATACATTTACGAAGTACTTAATTTGCAAACAGCCTTCTCTATACCATCATCGATCACTTTTCTCTGGTTATTAATCAGTTGTCGTGATGGGGGACCGATTCTCGGGTCGTCTGGTACGATATCTGATGTGGTAAAATCAAAATTAAAAGAAGCGGTAATCTTGATGATTATACATATCTAACTACAATTACTGTCAAACGACATTCTTGTGATGTACCTACGAATGGTTTGTTTTATGTCATAATAGTGATTAAAACAAAAAATAACTTGTTAACTTGAGGTCATATAAAAGTTTTTCAATTTGATAAAGACGAAATAGCATACGCGTAGATAATAAGCTTGAAATAATTTTTATGTAATTGCTGAACTACATCTAAATTAAAAACTGATTTACGGTTAAGATTTGTTAAGTTCGAGATCAGTCTTCAGAAACAATTAAATTAAAAGAAACAATACAAATTTTCACATATTATTTACGAAAATCTGAAAGTCGTATTATTAAAATATCAATATATCGCCGAGAACAAGACGATCTGACACATTTGACAACAATTTCATAGGAAATTTTATTGCCTTATAATTAAATCCTATGAATTACTGCTAACGATTTAGTCCTAATGAAAATAATTTTACATAGTATGATTTTGTATTGTGTGAGGTGTTAATTCGCGGAAATCCATAGTTCTAAGGATCCATAATCCATAATCCAAATTCGAGGGTCAGCGGTGGGTTGCATGCTGCATGTTAATGCATGTTGCAGGGAAGCGTCTATAGTATGATTTGTTTATATAATAAATAGCTTAACGTAGGTACACAGGAAAAATCGATGCGGATGGCGCAGTATTCATAGCACTCGAGTTGAGTAAATAACACGAGAACTGTAAGAGGATTATTGAAGCTCCGGGCCGACCGCATTAGCGCCGCGCCCGTTGCGGTTGTTTAGAGCCCCGCTGCAATGGCGGCGCGGCGGTGATATGCTATTCTTTACTCTATGAATTTCATTCGTTACGAGTGATGTGCTCAATGTAGGGGAAGCATAGAGCCTCGGCAAATGTAGAGATGTTTTGAATGTCGGTAATGGTAAATGTCGGCTCGTTTATGTTTAATATTTGGATAAACTTACAGTACATTTTAAATGTCGCATAATATATTAAGTCGGGGAAAAAGCGTTTTCATATTTTATAAGTAAAAAGTTGCTGTAAAATCTCTTTGGTTGTGCTGTTTGTATCTAGCTAGTTTTGATACTATTAAATAGATGACATTTTAAGAAAAGAAAAATAAAGAGTAAAAAGGGTGTCCCGCCATCCTGTTCATGAAAATGAATGAATCTAATATAGAAATTCGACACATTTTGAAGTTTTATTACAAAAATGGGAGATATATGAGAGAAGGCGTGGGAAATACTCGTGACATTTAGATACATAGATCTAATGCAATGTCGGTAAGAGTAGCACAAAAATGATTCAAGCGTTTTCAGTCCGGTAATTTTGATGTCAAAGATGAACTTCGTCCTGGTCGACCAATTACGAATAAAGTCGATACCATTTTGGAAAAAGTAGAGCAAGATCAGCATATTAGTTCTTACCATATAGCTGAAGAGCTGCGGATTGACCACAAAACAGTTTTGACCCGTTTGAAAAAAGCTGTATGTACACAAAAACTCGATACTTGGGTCCCACACGAACTCACTGAGAGAAATTTAATGAATCGTATACTCATTTGAGATTCTTTATTAAAACGTAATAAAACTGAACCGCTTTTGAAAAGTTTGATCACTGGTGATGCAAAATTGATTACCTACGACAAGAAAGTGTGGAAAAGGTTAAAAAACAATTAATCTCTATAAACTGTAGTTTTAACGGTGTATAAAATATACTTACAAATACATATCTCACTGCCATCCATTGATTGCTTTGGTAGCGGATTAATGATACTTCATTCATATCGTAGTTTACATTCTTAGCAACAATTTAAATAGTGATTTGTGAAAAAACAATTAGATAAACACAAATAAAATTTTCAGTAATATCTGTTTTGAAAATTTATAATGACCTAAACTTATTATAACCTACCTAATTTTATCCTCCCACCTACCTAAAATATATTATAATCTACCTTTAGTGTAATTCGAAATTTTAACCATTTATTGAATTGTAGGCTTAAATTAATTAGTAAGTTAGTTACAGATAAACACGTATTCTGTTATCTTCGTGGAATTCTCATCAAATTTTAGTGAAACATTTTGATTATTGTATTAATTTTCGTAGAATATCGTAAGAGATCACCTGAAACTAGCTCGGCGACACGTATTCTAGCTTCAGAAACTAAAATATGGAACTGTATTGAACCTTTCGAGGTTGGAAATATTGCGTTACTCCTTTCTATACTAAAATTGATCAACTTCGTAATTATAATAATGGATAATTACAATATGAATTATATTATTATGAATATTATTATATTTGAAATATACAATTCATTGACAATGAAAACAAATAAAAAAATGCTATAGCCGAAGGAGACGAATTTTAAACAAGAATTAATCTAATATTTATTTATATGGAATTCTTGGAGTGCTTCTACGAACTGCAAAAACGTGACATCAGGTGTTACTGTTATCGACGAGTTTGAGCTTCATCATAAGATCTCGGGTAGTAACAACGATATCGACGTGTTCCGCGCCGAGGGCGACGTTTAATTATAGGTTAACTTAGAGTTCACCTCTTGTTTTCATGTGTGTTTATTGGTACATGTGTGTTTATTGGTACATGTGTGTTTATTAGTACGTGTGTTTATTGGCATATGTCTGTGCTTATATCTTTATCTTTTGGTGCTTGCTTTACTGCGTCGGTGTTGTATCATGAACCAATATTCGATAGGCTTTAATTAAAAATGATGCTACTACGTAGACGAATTATCCTTGTCCTGCCTATTTGTTGTTTTGTCTCAAGTTAGATAAAGAAATAGAAGACAAGGTGATCTAAAACTGGGTAATATACTGATGTATAAAAATACCGAAGACTTTGAAGTTTTGCTGATAACTTTTGTCATTTTGTAATGTAATGTAATTTTTTTGTATAATAAGTAGTAAGTGCTGTTTTACCCATAGTCAGTTATGCGTCAAATAATTATGGGTTAGTAATTTGTCACATTTTTTTTTATTAAGTAAAGTGGCAAGTAACTCGTATCGTTCCAGGAAGAACTAACAAGTAACTTTATTTGATACAGTGATTAGGAGTCGCTAGTGATGGACAAATTACTGTTCTGTCCCAATAAATATTATTTAATTAACAAAAAAGGGCGGAAACTTATCTGTATTCATAACATATTTTTCTTAACCCTCATATGCACCAGAAAGTTAGACTAAGAGCCTCTTCCACCATTTCCTTTTAAACCGACATTTAACAAAAAGTCACTTTTAAAATAAAATTTGTGTTATAAAAATATAACTCAATTTCAATTTCTAAAAATTGACTTTTAGTCAAAATGAGTTTAAAATAACGTGATGGAAGAGGTCCTAAACACCATAATAGGTGTAAAAGTCTAATGATGGACGTTTTCGCGATTTCCTGAGTATTCAATCCATATTAAGTAATTGAAAAATTGAAAATTAATTGATAGCATTTGACATCTTGATTTTTTACTTCAATTATTTAATAGAAGTCGAAATAAATTAGTTGCTCCATGTCACGGAGGCACCTTATGCCGTTTATAATGGATGTTGTCTTTGCATCGCTGAAAAAGGTCGTCAACAACGTCCGACCAGCACTGCACCAGGAGGCCTTGAGGTGCAAGCCGAGAAATTTAAAATAAAAAGGCAGAGGAGACAGTTTGCACCTGCAGAGGGACGTATAAAAAAGTTAAGATGATATTTTAATAAGGCACTTTTTGATTCTCTGATTTCAGTTTATCGGTTATTAATAGAAATGTTTGTGTTGTTCATAAGATCTGTACGTAAGCGCTTTGAAAATTTATGAAATGAATGAGAAAAAATTACTATGAATGGTCAAAAATCAATTTATTGTCTCTCAAAATATTCTCCATTAGCATAAATGCACTTTTTCATATGAGTAAATCAATTTTGAAAACATTTATACCACTCCTCCCTGGTGGTCTCGGAAACACATTTTTCCTACTCTTCGACAACCTCTTCTGAAGATGAAAATCGTTGACCGCATAATTGGTTTTAATTTTTGCTAACAAAAAAAAAAGTCACAAGGTGTCACAAGGTCGAGATTGTAGGCAGAATTTATTTGTCTGTTTGGCCGTCGTACGAAAATTGGCATTGCAAGATGAAATGAGGTTTATTGTTATTTTTATGGAGTTCGTCAATAACTTCCGACAATAAAATGGTTGTATACCAATCATTATTCACAGTACGACAATTCTCCAAAGTAACAATAGGTAGTCACGAGTACAGTTTTATTAAAAAAGAAGAAATCATCCGCTTAGAAGCATTTCGCTCGCGCGCCACTTTGATTGGTTTTGGTACATCTCGATATATATAACGGTGTATACGATAGACCCATACGGTGGATTGCTGTTTTGTTTTGGGGTTGTAGCCATTAATCCATATTTCGTTATTTATTACTATGTCCTAGACCGAATTTGTTGCCCCTTCTTTGAACCTGGTAAGGATGGCGTTGCACCAAGTGACGCGGTCCGCTTTTTGAGCCTCAGCCAAGTTGTGTGGGATCCACCGCAAGCACAGCTTTTTCGTATCCAAATGTTTGTGTAGGAATAATTGTATTTGACTCATGCCTATACCTAAGGATGCCCGAACACTCATGGTGGGTCACATGCCTGTTTGTTTCGACCATATGGCGCACAGCATCGATGTTTTTGCTGTCCATAGTAGGGGACGGGCGACCATCACGAAATTCGTCATTGATATTGACACGAATGCGCTTTAATTCTACAAATCAAACTTATAAATAGTCCGTTTGCTTGGTGCTTCATTGCTAAAAGCAGTTCGAAGCCGAACGAGGCTCTACTGAACTGTCAAATTACACTTAAAATCGTAGGAAATCATAATACGAAGATTTTCACGACTTAAATCCATATTGATGAAGACACGCAGTTTTTAAAATGACGCCACAATGTAAAAACAATTGACAGTTAGATGAAAAAAAAAGCTGTATTCTACAGCCAAAGAGTTCCATTTTCAAATGTAGCAATTAATTTTTAAATATTGTATATGTAAGTGGTCATTTCCAGAAACTTATAGTGCACCCTACGTATAAAAGAGCGCAGTAAATAAAATTAATGATATTTACCAAATTACCGTAGGTGCAGCTGTTTAACACACGATATGAAAGCATTGCGATCGCATTGTTTCGAGGACAGGTGTCGCTAGTTTTAGCAACAAAAGTAAATTATTACATAGGTCTCCCCCTTTTCTTGTTGCAACGCGGACGAAAGCTCCGAAGAGTCCGGCTGCCGTAATCGGCCCTTCCGATGGATCGCGGCGTTTCGTGAGTTGCCGTGAACGGTAGGGCGAAGTCAAACAGAAAGAGCTTTGCGAACTGACTCAAAATACTTAATCGAAAGTTCTTTTTTCTGTTTACCTCCGGTCCTCCTGTTCCAGTTTCACTCGCGCAAACTTCAATCGGTTTTAGATCGATTCGCTCCAGTTATAACGAAAAAAAAAGTGTTTGTTTCAGTGATGTAGCGTAGCTTTGAGCGAAGAACACGAGGAGGATATTAAGAGGGACATCATAATTTGTTAGGGTAATAAAATACTTTTTAATTTATAATATTTTTTTCTCAAGTGAAGAATACCTGTTTTTAATAGCAATAAATAATTTCAGTGTTTAATAATGTATATTCAGAGGAAGATCTAAAAGTAAACTTTCGAAAGTATTTAAACTGTTAAATTTTTTTATTCTGTATTAATTTGAACTATATTTATTTCCATTAATGAAAAATTAACGTTTATCGAATAGGAAATATAGTTTGCCATTAAAAAAGTTTATAAAATGTCATACTAAATAGATGAGATATTAGTAGTTTTATAAAAATAATTTTGAAGAGTATTTTTCAAATTATGTTCGTTTTTTCAAACGCCTAAAACGCCTAAAATCGATTTTAAATTAAAACTTTCAGATTGCAACTAAAATAAAGCAAAATAGAAAATAATAACAACTAACATATAGTTGCAGAGTCACAGTTTCATCAATTTAAAACTTCAATTACGATCTACATATTGAAAAAAAACGTCTATAACGTATTGAAATATTAAATACAAGTGCGATACAGTCTTCGACTGATTAGGGCATGAATAACAAATGTAGGCGTGTTCGTAGGTCGAATAGGCAATAACAACGTACTCACAAACGACTGTCATAAGTGTTGTCTTTGTTTTATGATTGCATATCTACATATATACATAACAATGAACGCTTCCCGTTTATA
Organism: Eumeta japonica; assembly: GCA_005406025.1. Lineage (NCBI taxonomy): Eukaryota > Metazoa > Arthropoda > Insecta > Lepidoptera > Psychidae > Eumeta > Eumeta japonica. Next base: position 403,118 of record BGZK01000110.1, read on the forward strand.
TCTGAGATATGGATGCGATTGGTCATCGTTGCCCGAGCTCACCGAGCTTTTATATGTCAGCCAGTGATAGCTGATTTGATTCCAATTATCTATTTTTGTACGATTTCTATATTTCATGTTTTATATATACATATATGCAAATATTTACAAGTCATTCATTTTCTATACTATGATAATAAATGTTTTTTTAACACATTCTAAAATAGTGAAAAACTAATTTCAGAGCCAATGGCTAATATTGTGCTATATTAGACGGTATGAATTACATTACATACCAAATAGTCTAACGTAGTGCCCAATGAACCGTCTCAGTGGTACTAGTATCTTAAGTGTCCTAGAAACGATTCGCGTCCATTGAGCTCTCTTGTCTTATTTCAGTCGGTTTTTGTGTCGCCGAAGCCTAATAAATCTCCACGCGAATATTGTAGACGCGGCGCACGGGCGCGCGGGCGTCGCCGCCGGGCCGGGGGGGTCATCTCGTAATATATCATCATAAATCACGCTAAACGATCGTCCAGATATGTGCCGGGTCGGCGTTCCTCGCGCTATGCATACCCCCAATTTGTGTAATCGGGGATGGCCGCCGCCGCCGGATATATAGCTCGTGATTGGAAGGCCGCCATTACTGCGACGCCGTGGACGTGCGCGCGGGCCGCGCTCCTGACCGCCGGCCCGGCTTTTGTTTCCGTGTACATTGTCGCGGACGTATAAAAGGGGCATACCGGATACGATGTACGGCTCGATTTTACGGGCACTTCGATCGTGTTATATCCCGAATCGTCGATAGCTACGAGAGGATGTCCCGCGTTATTTTTGCCAAGGATTTTTTTTATGGACTTCAATCTACCGCGATTTGTGTGTTGACAGTTATCTTTCGTCCTAGATTTGAATAGTTAAAGGGCGATCTTGCCGACATAATACAGTTAACGTATTAAACAATTTTCTTATGTAAGAGCCCTAGAATTTAATATAGAAGTAGTAAATTATCAAAAGAATTTTGGCGTTGTTATATATTATAGAATAGAATATAACAGATTTTAAAATCTAAAAGACAGAAAATGTTATATATGACAATTAATAATAAAAAGTGGTTTGACATAATTAAACCACTTTTTATATTTGAGCAAAGTTGATGCGACATATCATTATACTGCCAATAAAGTAATTCCTTCTATTTAGCATGCTATAACCAAAATTAGTGCATCATTAAATATTAACAAATACGAAAGAATTATTGTTTTTAAACCAAAATTTTCTGGACATTTGAAACGGTGACTAAATATAATAATTAGTTTTTAAAGTATATCACTATCGAATTTATGCCCGGGCAATGCAGGCGCGCATTACTTAAGGTTGTAATGTTGTATGTAATGAATTTACATGTTCATGTTCTAACCTATTTTTCTCAGAAATAGATACTTCAATGACAATGGTTTATTTGGAAAAGGTGTTGTAATAAAGAGGAGATTATGAATAATTGCGGAAATACGCATGATCGGTTCCATACGGTATATTATAAACATGACTTTTTTTTTAATTGGCCATAATACATGTAGAATAAATTAAACCATATTATTCTATATAAGTTAATATTTAGGTACGTAATAAGTACGATTTTAAATTCGTGTAACTAATGGAGGTCTTTTAAACTCACCGTGTTGTACAAGCATAAATACGCAATTAATATTATGGACACTAAAATTCTAAATTAAGTTTATTATAATACATAAATTTTTAAATCAAAGGTAATAGTGACAACGTAGATATTATAAAGAGATACTTCACCTCAGCCGGTCAAATTAATAATTTTGTAATAGCATCAATAAAATTCATATGTATTAATTAATCACATCGGACTCAGTTATTCATATAATTTCTTCTACTGGGGTGTGATGTAGAGACTAAGTAATCCTAAAATATTTATTGAAAAGAAAAAAAAATAATAATGAGTTTAAGCAAACCCATTAATAAGATTATATAATGTAAATAAAATTTGCCCTAATGACAATTCTGTATCCAATTTTTCTCAAATCAATGGCAGTACGATTCATGACTGCTCTCAGAATGCTCATGTTTTCTTTTTAGCCAATCTAGGTCCATCCGTATTGTTAACGAAGCGGTCAACAAAATTGGTTAGCGTATATGTTTTTTTATGTTACATTTCATATAAAGAGAAAAATGATATCTTGAGCTTGAAAGGCATTTGGAGCATCGATGCATTTGGATACGAATTTTTATTAAATTTGAAGAATGTGGAAATTTGGACGCATAATATTGTTATATGTTACCACATTATTTTGATGTTACACATCAAAATAAAAAAAAAAATCTCTGTGATAATGTTCGTGTTCAAAAACTTTCTTCATGCAGTCTGAAATGAATTCGTAAATTTATAAATCTATTACGAATAATGCCGTTTAGTGTATAGCTTGACAAACGAGATATTTATTGAACAACTTATTGTCTTCAGTGTGATTTTTTTATCATAATTCCCAAAATTACAACATGTAGCGTGGGAGTATAGGTTGCTAAAAGGTTATTCCAAGAATTTTGTAAATTAATTGCGTAACCTTTTCGGCAGATTTTTTTTTGCACGCAACCCCTGGTTTTTAATATATTTGAGGGGGCTAATTTTGAAAAGGTTTTCGTGCTTTGATCGTGTTTTCTCACTTTTGCTACACTGGACTCAGATAAGTAATTTCAATTTATTTACCGAAGTAAAGAAACACAAATTTTATAGTTAAAAAGGGTACATTTGGAATATTTCTATACAAAAAGTTTGATATCGCGTATCTCTAATTGTTACCTAGTTACTCTTAGGTGTACAGATTGACCGAGTCCGAGACCGATGGCTTAAGTTTCTATCTGACGATCGGAGAGATTGATTTTCAATGCGACTTAAGTTAAAAACTTTATTGGTCAATCCGCTCGTTGTAGTTCAGAATCAAGTTCTGTAGGTACCTTGCGACTCGAAAACTAATCAACCACCACATCTCATATATTGAAATTTTATTAATTGAAATATGATAATTTTAGTAATTTACTAAGTGTAAAAATTAGGTTCTTAGTTTGAATTCAATTGAAATAAGCGCATTTTGAAAAATTTATTACTAATTATTTAAATTATTGTTATTTTTATTTTTATTGAAATTCAAGTTTACGTCGAAATAATATTTTAATTACCTATATTCGGTAGTGGTCGTAGTGACATTGACAGTGCCTGTCCATGTATTGCGATTGACACGTCAATGCGCCCTTCGACGGTGTTGACACGACGATCAGGGAATATTTTTATAACGCACTAAAATCATAAAACGAAACTGCTGTATCTAAGAAAACTTATTCGTAGTTTGGTTTTGTTTCAGGAATAATGAAAATAATATTTAAATTCTGTTTTACGGCTATATCTATACACAAAACTCCCTCTCGCAAATAATATCTATAAGCCAGTTATTAATGGTATGACTAGTGGTATACAAATATAACAATAGGAAAGCAAATAGAGCGCGATTTTCAGATGGCGCACGATTCAGATTCGTACCTCGAATGTGGAGTCAGAAGAAACATTAGATACAAGGAAGTGAATTGTTGTCGGTAAAAAATTGTGTAGGGGTGTATCTAAGGCACTAATGTGTTCTGGGGAATGGAATGTCTCATTATAGTAGGTAATTTTTTTTAATATTATATATACTTGTGTCAATATTCCTATATTAATGCAATTACATGCATAGAGTTGAGGGATTTTAGCAATAAATTTGTTATTATAACATTTTTCCTTCAATTATAGGGTAAATTTCACAATTGGGAAAGTACCAGTGAAAATACCCTATATACTTATTGTAATAAATAAACGTATTTTCTCCTTTTTCAATCCTTTATTAAAGACATTATAATTACAAAATAGATGAAAGTTATTAATTGAATCTATATAAATTATAAATACAATTTCAACTACTTTTTACTACTTTCTTAATTAACGATAAAATCTCATTTATCAAAAAGGCATATTTGAACGGAGATACTTGCAAACGCGCCAATTCAATTAGGATAGTCGAGTGGTGTAAGCATCAGGCGGTTTGCCATACTTTAATTCTAATGGATAACGGCACGGCGCATAACGATAAATTACGCTTCATTTATCTCGTTCGGTCAGATTAATTGTGCGCACATAACCGAGGCCGCTGCGCCGTCTTAGATCGTTGCGTTGCCTAGGCGGCTCGTTATCGGTTCCCCTGCGTCATGACGTTTATTAGAGAATCGAATCAAAAAAAAATCCACATCATTAAAGTCGATGAGGGCGTAGAAAAATAGAGATATCGGATAGGACAGAAAAAGGATATAAGCCGAAAAAAGTGGATTTAAGTCACGTGCGTGGCGTTCGATTAAGGAGTGGCGAGTCTTAGCCGGGGAAAATAAATCTAGCCGATCTCCGACGGATGTTGAAAAATCATTCCTCGCGTCATAAATCGTATAACAAGCGGCGGGCGGCGAGGGTGGCGCGCCGTGAAAAATTGCATTCGCCGTGTAACCGTTACATAGAGACAGGGGCGCTAATGTTGCAAGTTAAATTTATCTCGTGAACATTTATTATTATCGTAAAACTTGACGGAGTCTGTCGATGACTCGGCACGCGGCGCCCGCGCCTCCCGGCGTGGGGAGATTAAGACATTCATAATATCTCGTTATGGCCTCGCCCTCTAGAACGGGGAATGAATTATTTCGGCTTTGAAAAAAAAAGAGAAATGATCTAGCCGTCGAAGCAAATATAAAGATTATTTATTATCGGAGTGCAAGAACGGTAATGGATCGGGATAATAACTGTTTCTACCGCTCTCTAGGAGAAGATTACTTTTAACGGTGTAAGAACAAATCGGTAGCGCGTATTGTGTCTTTAGTTCTATAAATGTTGTTAGTGTGTCAAGTCTTAATCACTTGACTTCCGCTATAATTTCATAGTTTCAGACTGAGGAATTTGGACATCGAGATCCTGGTCCAGTAGAGGTTGAAGACTGTCAATGAACGTTGTCGCCGACCCGATCACAATGTCTGGTACCGACCAAGGCGACGGACCAAGCGTTTTTCATTTCGAATTTGTGGTCTTGATTGTACCTGATACCTCCAAGTTCTACTGTTGACTACTGTGCCACCCGCGCAATTCAACACATGCTTGTTAATTATAGTAAATAATTAGAGTTATTTGTTTCGATTTGTTGAATAAAATAAACTTTCACTGCCGTATTAGTTATATTACACGTATTTTTATTATGGTTATGTAAACGGTAACAGTTTTCATGTTTGATCCGAGATCGTAAAATAAAAAAAACAATTAATGTTTGTTAAAAACATTTTAAATATTTAAAAATTATGTACCGACAGCTGTTTGAAAAAATGTGTATCTAAATGTTGTTTATTCTGCAAATCTTAATAATTTCACATATAAATTATCTGCACTATTATCAATATTAAAACGTTTTAACTATTCGAAAAATTATCTAAGATAGGCCCTTTCATACCAAAAAACTGATAAAACCGCCAAAAACAGACTATTTTTTAATATCTTATCGATATAATATCGACTAAAAAAAAAGGAGGTTCTCGATTCAACCGAATTTTTTGTTTTGAAAGGGTATTATACTTCTAAGTTACACATATAGTGTGTTTGAGCTCTTTTTTTAGTTATTTAGGTTTTAGGTATGGGAGTCATCATCTCATGCTATTGAACTGATGATGTAAGGCTACAGTACTCTTTGACGGTTAGAAATTAATGAATAATACGATTCGTGGACTGAAACTACTATTCAGTGGTTTCTAGTAAACCTTTGAATTTGGGATCATTTGATTTGTTTTGATGAGTCTGATGATGAATACAAAAAGTGTAAAGTGGATCGCGTGTAGTAATTACTAGTAAAACTATCGAGTTTAGGTTAATTTGATTCTTCTAGTGAGTCTTAAGCATTAAATTAAGCAACGAGAGTCTGATGATTAACCTAGGAGGTGGAAAATGTAACTCATCAGGGCCTACCAGCAAGGTATTCGAATTTAGATTCATTCGTTTGGTTTTGCCGAGTTTTATACATTACATTTTATAACGAGTATCTGATGATTAAGCCATGAGGTGGATAGTGGAACTATAATTATACAAAGAAAATAACCACTTCCATCAAAATTTAAAAATAAACTAAATTTTATAAAAAATAAATCAAGTCTGATTTCAAAAAACTCTAACAAAAAAGTTATGATTAATAAATTTTAAACCCTACAAAAGTAACTTAAATAAAATTATTATGATTTTTAATTAAATATTTATGATATCTGTTCAATCAATTATTCTTTTTGGGATTCTGTCCAGCCAAGGCAAGTTTGTTTGTATACCCTCTTGCCTCACGTGCTGTCGTCTTCGGTCGGTTTTGGAATATACAGGTTTGGGTTCGACACTTAGTGGGTAGGTAGATATGTATAATAAACAAATTATGCAATGAGACCATGTTATGTCAAGTAAAACTTGTCTCGGCAGGCATCAACTATGTGGGATTTAAAAATTATTATTATATTTTCAATTTAAGAATTTTAAATAATCGTTTTTTTTTCAAAATTTAGTTTATTTAATAATACATTATAAAATTTATAAGGCAATTTTTGACTTTTACTTTAATATTCTAAGAAAACATTTGAAAAGTTTTATTCAAATTCAATAAGCAAATAAACAAAATCATCAGTTACACATATAGTTGTATAACTTTTGTTTTTTATTACTTTATATATATATATTATTTGTACGCATATTGATATAGGGGGTTTAAAGTATTTACCTAATTTGCCAGTTTCAAAATTATAAAATATTTTTCTATAATTCTGCGCATACAAATGTTTGATTTACTAAATAAATAATAAAAATGAAAGAATAGGTAATTTAGAAATTACTTACATACTTTTTTAATGTATACTAAAAATGTCACGGATGAGATGCGAGATGGCAGCCTTTCCATAGTTTGACAACAGATATCGTTTAACATCCAAGTTCCAACATTCCAAGGTAAAGTGTTGTATAAAAATACACATCCCCAATTAAAATATACGGATTTTCCTAAGCATCGCGACTCTATAAACGTACGTTCCGAACTTGTACGGTTTATTTGGCGCCTCTCGACGTTTTGTTATACGTCTGTATTGATTGCGAGGGCAGGTACTCGACGATGAATGCAAGGAAAGGGCCTCGCGGTCGCCGGCGGATCACCGCGAGTTATGGTCCAACGGCCTCTGAATACTAAGAGCCGGGATAAAAATCGTCTCGACGCGCCGAAAGAGGGGGGCCCCCTCGCCAGCCAAACAAATCAATCGCGCGAGGATTTCAGGACGATTGGACATGTAAATCCGGAGGGCGCACGTGCGCTCGCGCCTTGCGTTACCTTTAATAATGGCGTTTCCCGAGAATCCTTGTAATATATTGACGTCGATGTATTTGTAGAAACCTCGCTTAACAAACTCGGGCGCATTGTCATCGATTTGTTTTAAGTTAGCCGCTTCTCAATGCGCAAAGCAATTCGGAAATGATTATTCCGATCCGAATCCCGTTCTCAACCTCGATCTCGTCTCAGCTCCAACGGCGGTCGGGATGATGATCTCGATTCTCTCTTGGACATTGCTTTACGTTTTACGTCTTAGCATTTTGAACATTTTATCACATTTATTTACGGGTCTAAAGTATTTGGGTCCAAAGGTCTTGTATAATAACAGATAATCTACTTCCATACAAAAAATGATTACAATTCGATTGGTCCTTTCATAAACTAGTTTGGACATAAAAAAAGATCGACATTAAATTTTATATATGTATAGTAATGTAAAAAATAATATAATTTAATTATTTACGTATTTAATTTAATTAGGGACGTATATGCAATAAAATTAGCTTCATTGCAAAATTAAACGCAAAGTAACATAGAACAGGAAAAAAACACTAAAAGGGGACAAACAAAACGAATTGCAATTCAATCCATTTTCCACATTAATTAACCTAAACGGACTCTTTACAAAATCCATAAAACGAAGTGTGAATAGAGATGCTTCTACAATAGCCCGCTCGTGTGTTATTTCCTCGCATTCGCGCGGCGCGCGAGCTGCCACAAATGATTTTTTAAATGCAAAATAGAATGCAACTTCTGATTATAAAATTAAGCTTAACTTTATAACATTGATATTTACTACATACTTAAATGTGTAATAGATAATTAGAAAAATAAGTATCATTGAATTGAAAAAAAGACGCTTGACGACTGTGTAATAAAACTCAAACTTTGAATCTAAATTAATATTTCATTTACTCGTTTATTTCAACTTTTGAAACTTCGCCATTCGACATAGACCACTCACCTGGATTTCCGCGACGTATCTCGGCGAACTGCAATCAATCGTCGCCCGCTACCTTTTCCGGGTCGTCAGCCCGCCGCCTGGAGCCGTCCCTCGTTCGGATATCCAATTCGCGGTCGTCACTCGAGACTCTTTCTCCCACGGCGGTCTCTATTTTTAAGAGCGATGTGGCCTGCCCGTCGCCATTTGAATTTGCTTAGTCTGTGAGTTACGTCGACCTGTTTGATTCTTTCGCGGATTTCCCTGTTTCATCTGAGATACCGCGAGTATAGGCTCTTTCCATTGAATGTTGAATGGTTCTGAGCTTGCTTATATGAAATCACATCTTGCAACCATAGGTAATTATTGGCAACAATTTAATATTTGTCTACCCTAACATAATTAATAGTATATTGAGTGACTAGGGATGAAACAAAACGATTTTAGACCAGAGTGAAGTTGGCTGCCCGAGCGAAGCGAGGGCTGACATCACTCGGTCTGAAATCGTGTTTCATCCCGCGTCACACGCTATATTTTTCATATCAACTGTATTGAAAAATTTATTGTACTCTTTTAAATATTTTGATTTTGATATTGACATATCATGACACAGGATTATAATATGTCAATACAATTGACGGTTAGAATGACAATTATAAAGGCATGAAATAAACAAAAGATACTCTGACAGGATTGAAAATAAATCTGCAACTTCGTTCAGCGGGCAGAAAATGATCAATTCCTGCTCTGCGGGCAGGAATTGCTCAATTGCTGCCCGGCGACGGTCGCATTGGTCTGAAATTGACTAGTTTCTGTCGGCTCAACAGGCATGAAACTAGGCATTTTCAACGCAGGCGATATGAAAATGACTATTAAATAGCTCTTTTAAATCTCACATGCTATGGCGTCAGTCAGGCTTTTACCAATATTACCGATTTGTGTTATATGAGTACACTGAATTAATTGTAATTTTATAAGCTACACAGTTTTAATACGATTGGTTTACTTTAGTTTGTTAATCATACTGTTTCTCCGAAAATCAAAAGAATACTTAATTATCGGAAGTATATCTTTAAAAGAACTTAATTGTACTATATAATTCTTGTGTTAGATTTTTGTCATTTCACTTCAAAGACATACTTTCCCATAATATTTATTTCAGATTAAAATCTTTAGATCTTAACCTTCCACGTTGGTTTAGTGCAGATTAACGGTGCTAACGATTCTGAGACATCTTCATATGCTCTAGAGAGATATATATATATATATATATATATATATATATATATATATATATATATATATATATATATATATATATATAGAACGAATGGTTTAATTTTTTTTAAGTCAAAAACTCATTCGACAATTCGTTCGTGATTAAAACTCTCATCACGAACGATTGGATATTAAATAATGGATCCTAATCAGAATACATTATTATTAATTCCAAAGCAAGACGCTATGAATCAGCCACCGCCGCGCATACTGTTTGGTTGATTGTGATAATAGCTAAAAATTCATACGTTAATTCGCATTGCTTTGACAGCTTATTTAATAAATATTCGCAACCATATCGGACAACCCGTAGAATGTCACAGAACAGGCACATGACCCGCTTATAAATAGGTTATCAAGCCGTATAGTTTCCACGTTGGTATAGTTATAGGGTATTGGATTTTTGGCATGTTGTTCAAGTTTAGTGAATATTTTCCGACATGCATCCGATATGCGTTCCATCGCTATAAATGCTTTTTTGAATTAAAACTTCATTCTCGGCGTAGTGGAGAAAATTAGTACGTTGTTAAAAAAAATACGTTTCCTTGTGACGTTTTAAAGCCATGTTTTCGTTAAACGTTTCATTGCGATGTTCCTTTGCAAAGTTTTACCTTCACGGTCGTTCGTTAGGTTGCATTAAAATTTTGCACACTCATCGAGAGCCGTTTACGACACAATAATATGGTGTGATTGGGCTGATTTGATGATGGAGCTGGAAGCTTAGCACTGGAACTCCATAATGAAATAACGTATCCTAGCAATGTTTGGACTTGCTGGGATTGTCTTGAGATGAACTTTGACCATGAATAAATGGTCAGGGTCTAATAATATGGACTTATTCCGTAATAAAATAACGTAGCCTAGTCTCTTTTTGCTTGATTCTTGTCTAACCTGAATAGGTTAGGTTAGGTTAGGTTAGGTTAGGTTAGGTTAATAATATTTGAATATAAAATGCCGTAAAAATTGGGGGCAGTGGTAAAGAAATTTCGTTTTATATTTTTTTACCGTAGAATCACTCGACAATTATTGATATATCGATGTGTATGTAATAAAATTATCTTGTGACTTGTATGCATCAATTCCTGCATTACAGACACTGATCATTTAGTCTATAATTACGAAAAATTAATATTCTTTTTGAACACCTTTCTTTGAAATTTACAATTTACCAAAATTCAACACAGTCAATAATTTTATATAAAGGATTTTTCGTTAATTTCCTTTTAAATAAAATTGAAAGAAACGAGATATTTAATTCCGTACAGGATTAACGATAGCTCTATGCGATAGTGCTAAACTAATTGGCTCCTAAAACACCGAGGGAATAAAAATCCATTTGGTACTTCATTCAATTCGGAATAGGTATAAAGAGTTAAAGGTTAGAGTTGTATCGAGCAGTATTTTTATCAATTTATCGATTATATTATATTTAAAACACTTTGGTACGTATATCAAGAAATATTGTAAAGATTGTAATAAATGCAGTATCCTGTTTGCCTCGGGCGGAGTTGGACTATTCATATAGCTCAGACGCGTATTTGAGAAATTTTCAGTTAAAATATGGCTCACATACATACACATCGCAAGCACAAACAATTGCATAGTTATATACACAAACGCCACAAACATACACAACCCTCTGCCCCCAAACACACACACACACACGCCTAGGAGAGAGCTGTGATCACATTAAATCTTTTGATAATTAATCAAAACAATATAAGACTAATTTGAGTTCTAAAAATGTTAAGTGCTGTTGATTAAATTGAATAAGCGATGATGATTGAGCCGTCAAAAGAATAGCTTTCGACCCAAAGGGTACCTCACTCGAATGCCTTGAATAACATTCAAATCGACCAATGAGTTTTTAAATTAAATTGATTAAAAAATTTCTAGCTACGTCCAATATGCGTTGTCGTACGAACTCAGCGCTTGGAAATAGTAATGAATAAAGTTGTCCATCTTCAATGTACTTATTTAAATGTGTCATATTTTAGTAGCTTTTTTTTACGACATCGAATAATATGTCACATCGATAAAAGTAAAGGTGTAGCACTAGCCAGAGCCGACGCGTCCCGTCACGTAGCGGACGCCGCGTCCTAAAGGATTCGGCGAACTTCCATTCTCCAACGTCACGTTTCCAGCGCCCTCTGCCTAGAATCGCACTTCTTATTGTAAACCCTGTGGAGTTCGCACTTTAACACACTTTTAGCTTTAATTCTTATTCTGTGCGTTACATTCGAAAGCGTTATACCTCCGGTCTATCTACTTGAAAATGTACTTTAAATCTGTACATACATCTATAATAATAAAAAAGTGAGATATTTCGGTTCAATGGTCCTTCGAACGATGCTTGATTGACTCGTAAACACAGCGCCATTATTTATTTAAATCTTTGTGCTAAATATGTTATACAACAATTCTTATTTAGGGAATATTATTTTTCCAATAAAATAAAATACTACCATAATTAAATAGCAAGTCATTATATGCATGAATATACATTTGCGTGGGCATAGATAGCGCAATGCGTATAGCCGCCGTAGAGTGTAGGAAGCACTTTAAAAGAATCTGCTTTTGTCGGCGGCGAGGCCCGATTGAATATTCTTTATATATATATATATAATGAAATAGGTTGTCTTTATTCGCCAATCACGTAAAAACTACTAAACGTATAGACATGGGACTGGGACCATTCGATGCGGAATGACTTGTAGATGGTTCTAGGCTACTCATTTGTCGAATTCCGTAAATCCTTCGCCATTTTATTTATAATAAAAATTACCCAGCGAAGCGGGCGGGTCAGCTAGTATTAAATAAATTCCTTTATTTTTCAGCCCAAAAATCTCTTCTTCACCCGTGATCCCAACTCTGGTCCTAATCTCAATTACAATTTCGTCTGTATTATTTGTTCCGGTCCTGGTCTCATTCCCAATACTAATCCTAATGATAGAGTTCCTATCGCCGTCCCGCTCTTTGATTTTTTCGTCGATCTCGCTCTCGATTTCAATGTGGAACTTGCTTTTGCTTTCGATACTGTGTCGATTCTGATGCCGGTTCGGTCTCGACTTAGATTCCGATCCCGCTACGATCGCAAACATCTATAATTATATCATTACTAGCGGCCCGCCCGCGGCTTCGCCCCCGGTGTTTTTTGGTTTTCATACCTGTATTTGACAGTTCAAAAAGTAAAGTGCTCCGATCGTCACCAAACTTTACAGGATTACTCGTCAGGTCAATCTAAAGATTTCCTGAATGTTTCATTGAAATCGGTTCAGCCGTTTCGGAGCCTACCCAGAACATACAGACACACTTTCTTTTTTATATTTATAGATATGTCTTATGCGCCTCGCAGTTTCATCCGCGTGGAATACTATTGTTGTTGGTTGGTTGGTTGGTTGCAATAACAACGCAATCACGAAACGTAAAATTATAAATCACATCAGACCAAAACATGCCAAAAATAATATTAAATTAGATATATTGTATATTACTCACGAATAGTATAACTATTAGCAAAAAATTTTTGAGAATTAATTTAGTAGTTTCAGAAGTGATTCTCTTAATAAAACAAAACAAATAAATGTTATCTCTTTGTAATACTTAAGTACAGTATAACGAAACCCTGCCGCTGTGAAGTTAGTTATAAAGCGTTGCAATGGCGTAAAATAGGAACGCAGAGGAGAAGAAGGAAGGGTCGGGGAGCGCTGAACCTGTGCATTGCATCATTCGCAAGCAAATCAGAGTGGCAGAGTTTCGTGCGTTGTACTCCAGATGTAAATAATACGAACGGTGTTGGCTCAGCGATTAAGAGCGTGGCCTTCGATCCAAGGGTTACTATATTCCATCCTAGCCAGGGATCAATAGACCAACAAATTTTTAATTTATGGCAAATTAAATCCCTCGCTGCGTGCCTCGGAGAACACGTTAAATTGTTGAACCAGTCCAGGTTCCTCAGTCTGAAATAAGGAACTGTAGGAGGGTATAAGTTCAGTAGTGGGGTATATGGGGTATATGTATGGACACATAAAAACTTCACCCAAAACCGACGACAGGATGATATAGCCACAGTTACTTCATCAGGTTCCATTTCATAAGTTGTCTACATTTTACCCGTTCCAGTTCTCTTCTCCATCGAGAGCTCTACCAGTTCTCGACAACCGTATGCTGCACTGGTATTATCAATACATAATGTAATACACAGAGATGCAGTCTCAAGTGTGATCTTCAATCGGTCGTTCGCAACGCGGTGCTGGCCGTTTATTTCATGGGTCTAGCTGGTAAACTGTTTTATTGTCTCTGAAATAAGTGTCTCAGTTTACATTATATATGTGTCTGATTAATAGTTATATATAAGGTCGGGGAATAAGTTTTTTTCATATTTTGTATACAAATTCAAAATAAATTTTCATCATATTTTATTTACATTTAATTATAATGTATATATATCAGTTTGTTGAACAATTTGTTGCCATTGTGTAAGTAGTGACATAATTTCCATTCCGGTAGAAATTTTGGTATTTCTGATCCAAAAGTTCCAATAACTAGTTTTTTACAATCCTCTCTTGATGTTAACGTAACACTACCTAATGAATTCTGAAGAGACCGATACAGGTCAAAACCTGTGGGTGCAAGATCGGGATTATATGGGGAATGCATTAATACTTCCCACCCAAACTGTCTCAATATTTGCTGAGTGCTAAAGATGTTTCGTCTGGCGTTATCACGGTGAAAAACCACACCCTTTCTGTTGATCAATTCCAGTCGTTTTTTCTCTACTTGCTTGAGTCTCATCAAATGTTGGCAGTACATATCCGAATTGATAGTTTTTTCCGGCGGTAAAAGCTCATAATGAATAATGCTATTCCAATCCCACCATGCACGTAGCATTAACTTATTGCGAGTTAATAACGGTTTCGTTATAGTCTTTGGAGCTTTCTTGCCTTTTGATCATGATCTTTTCGCTCGTTCTTGTCGTAGGCAATCCATTTTTCATCACAAGTGATCAATATTTTCAAAAACGGAGCGATTTTAGTATGTTTCAGTAGAGAACCATAAACGAGTTCACAATTCATTAGATTTTTTTCAGTAATTTCGCATGGGAGTGAAATATCGAGCTTTTTGTATATCCAGCTTTATTTCCAATGCATCAAAACTGTTTTATGGCCCATCCTCAACTCCTCAGCTGTGCCGATATTTCTGTACTTTTTCCCAAAATGGTATCGACTTTATCCGTAACAGGTCGACCGGGGCGAAGTTCATCTTTGACATCAAAATTACCGGATTGAAAACGCTTGAACCAGTTTTGCGCTATTCTTAACAACAACGTATTAGGACCATAAATGACACAAATTTATTTCGCAACTTGTGTTGCATTTTTACCTTTTTTGTAATAAACTTTCAAAATGTATCGAATTTCTAAGTTAGATTCACTCATTTTGGTGGACAGAAAAACAATAGAAAAATGACAGGATACCGTGTTTACTTTTTATTTTTGTAAAATGTCATCTATTTAATGTTATCAAATCTAGTCAGATATAAATAGCACAAAATAAGAGATTTTACTGCAACGTTTTACTTTTAAAATACGAAGAAACTTTTTCCCTGCGGACCTAATATATAAAATTGTGGTTTATTTTATTATTTAAATTTTTAAGTCCATTCCAATTACCATTTATTTATTTGGTGATTCTACAAAACCTATATTAAAAATATAGAGTACAACGAAGTATAAAAACATTTTTTTTTATGTTAACGAAGTATAAAAACATTTGTTTTTATACTTCGTTGCTATATGCTATTTCGGGATATAATTTATATCGATGCAAACTATCATTTAAAATCTTTTAGCGTTTGAAATCTCTGCATAATGTTCATACTGACGAGAGGTATGACAAAAAAAAAACTAGATACTCAAAAATTATAATATTTACTAGTTATCAGCAGTCCGCTTCGCTGATCGTAAATTTAAATTTGGCAAATTTTTTTAATAAACAAACGTACTCCCTATTTCGCTCCCGTAGATATAAAATGAATTTTTTCATCTTTTGTATTAATTTTTTTGTCAATTTTGATTGTGATCACGGTTCTGTTCTCGATGTCAATTCTGGTTTCACGTTTAGTCCCCGTCTCGTTCTCGATTCCGATATACGTCTTGATACCGATATTATTCTCCTTTGGGCAGTAATGGTAGTAACGGACATCCAAACAAACATAATATTATAAGAATCCCAAAAGCATCTATAAATGATTCAGTATCGAACTGTAAAAGTGATTATATTGCCATGTGATTGTGTGGCAATAAAAACCATTTTCATTATATATAGCCGTCACTCCTCTGCTTCACTGCACGTAAACTAATATTCAGGAATAACTATTTTTTTATTATTCAGAATAGCCCATGGTTACGCTTGCGTGTGCGAAAAATCAAACTCCACCTTTGATATTAACCGTTCTCGCTGTCAATTCTACTCCCGATCACAGTCCTACTATCGATGTCAATTCTGATTTCATTATCAGGTCCCATTCCGGTCCCGCTATTTCGATAGCGACCTAGATGCCAATTGTGGTCCTTCTTGGCCATGGAAGTTAATAATTGGAAATTACTATGGAAATTAATAATAACAGATTACTATTTTGACTGGTATTTATACATTTTTTACATAAAAGCTAATCTTGTCATGTTTAAAGTAAAGAAAAAAAAATTAAAATTTACATAAACTAAATATGTGGCGCCATCTATTAGCATGAAAAGGTAACTCTTCGCCAGCGCCTAAAAAATTCGAGCAAATGACATTTCTGGAATGTAATTCTTCAGTTTATTGTCTTTTTAATTAAAATCTAAGTAATTAAAATAGAATTTGAGTAAAACTGAAAGCGAAAATAACTCTAAAAATAATTTCATACATTTTTATTCAGTTTATTCGTAAAATCCAGTAATTTCAAAATAGAAAACTCTCAAATCATATCTAGAACATTCGGAGTGACGATTCGAGAATCCCGCCAGTTAAGTATATAAGCAGGCACACTCGGCGCTGCGAGTCAATCTTCTTTTCAAACGCTTACAGTAAACATCGAGATATAAAGTGAAAGTAAAAGCTTTATACTGTCAATTGCTGAGTATTATTCAATAACGTTCTTTATTGTGATTCTAAGTGAGAGTAATTATTTTTATCATTGAGTAAAGCATCTAAGTAAGTGAATATTTGAGTTGTGAGTGAAACAAATCTCTGTGAGTGAAATACAGATCTGAGGGGCTCCTCCTCGAGCCAGAATCTATTCCTGTGAGTGAGTTTACATCCTGTGGGGCTCATCCTCGAGCCAGAATCTATTCCTGTGAGTGAGTTTACATCCTGTGGGGCTCATCCTAGAGCCAGTATCAATCTTTTCTTGAGCAAGTCAGCTATTGGTGACTTCTAGACGAGAAACTCACCGTATTCAAGGCCTGGTTTATCTTTTCACCTTGCAAGGTAGCGGGCAAGCTCCCTTGTGGTACACTTCTGAGAAAATCACCGTACCCAAGGCTTGGTTTACGGATTCAACTTGTCTAGCACTTGCAAGTTCCCTTGAATACATTCTAGAAGTCTTCCTGTTTTACTTTTCAGCTTCTTTTCAGAGTCTAGTTGGGTTTCAGCTTCGAGAGACTTCACTGAATCCAGAGAGTATTACAACCACACGCAATTGAGTGTCCAGAGGGTTAACTTCAAGAGAGTATTATTGCTTCCACTGCCTATTTTTTGTGATCATAAGGTGGTAATCGTATTTGTGCGTTCAAATCATTAACTTATAACTTTAATTTTGCAAATTGAGTTTGTGATAAATAAATCTAAGAAAAACGGACTCTCTACCTCTTATCTTTTAACATGTCATGTAATATATCATAATCTTATATGATTATTATATCCTATTTAAGAACAAAATCTACCTCTATGCCAAATTTGATTACAATCCGTCCGGCCTTCAGTCAGTATGTGACAAACATACATTCAAACGCACTTTTCCTTTTATTATTTTATGAATAGCCTATAGCCATGTACAAACGATTTCGCGTCGATTGGTTCGGTTTCATGCCGATACGTTCAGTAGCTTCCGAGATCTTACGAGTCAAAGAAAAAAAATATTTTCAATATATATACAGGTGGATTTCATCACGTATCTTTTCGCAAATATTCATAATCTTCATCTTTTTTAGAACAACTTTGCCAAAGTAACTATAACAAAAGTAAGTCATTGAAAATATAAGTAATATAAAATAATGTAGACACAACCCTAATAAATGCTCAGGTCACACTGCAAGTGAGGGCGCAATCTGGTAGCCGGACGTGCGGCATGTTGCGGTGTAGTACCTACGCTTCAGCTGTTCAAAGTCTGTCAGTACGACATTTCTACGTAGATGTTCTAAGCTACTTTTTTCAGAAAAAGACACGTCAATGACTTTGGTTTCTCTGGAAAAATGTTTGTATAATGGAATTATGAATATTTGCGAAAAAGAGTATGATAACATCAACCTTTACATATATTACTAATATTTGTTTTTGTAAACATTCAGCCTGAGTATGTATGTATACACTTTTCCATGCGTTTAAATAACTTCCAAAATACAGCTGACCATTCTTTTTCAGATACTTCAGGAATTTAAAAATTATAGGTAAGATAGTGAATTTTCCTTGCTCTCAAATCTCTTGTCTCTCAGTTTATCTTTGATTTTGGGAAACAAGTACAAATTGCATGGTGCCGAATTAGAGGAAAATTGTGGATGATATAGGACAGACACATTTTTTGAATTAAAAAAATCAAATATTCTGTCGGACATGTTGCGGCGCAGTGTTGTCGTGATGCCAAAGAACGTGCTGGTTTCGTGACTTTGGTCGTTTGTCACATCAAGCTGATTATACTGCCGAGACATAAACAGTCACATACTATTCAGAATTAACTGATTTTTGATCCTATAGAACTAAAGTAGTAATATAACTATTAGTCTTACAAAAAACGTGCCGACTGTTTGTTTTTATCTGCTTCGCGCATGGCGACATTTTGTTGGCATTTGTTAATTTTCAAAACACCATCCCGTAGATTGTCGTTTTACTTAATTTACAACCATGTTTCGTCATCGGCAAGTATATCGTATACTTTTTTTTCTCGCCTCCATAATTTTTTCTACCATAAATCAGCACCATACTATCCGGCGGTTTTTCTGCTCCTTTGGTCAGTTTGTGTGGCATCCATCTCTACAATGCTCACAAAAAGAAAGCTGATCCTGAATAATGATTTACATCGCTGCTACTCAAAGACTTAGTTCTTGCTCAAACTCTAAAGAAGTAATTCTTCGGTTTTCTCGGATTAATTTTTCAACTACTTGAACACTTTCTTGAGCGCCTGCGGTTGGTGGCAGACTTGTCTTCGCTTCAAATCTTTCCCATTCTCTTTTAAACTCGGCAAACCAATTAAAAACTGTTGTTCATAAGCAAACAAACTCACCAAAAGTAAAAGTTAAAAACATTCTTGGTCTTTTTTCCGATTCACCGTTTGTGTAATCATAATAAATTATACCGCGAAAATCACGTCGACTAAGTTCTATTGTTGCAAGCAAATTTTTGCTAAATCCTCACAAAAATAAACATTTTAAAGAAAAAAATATTTGAATTGGAACACGTTTAATTTTTTTATTTATCACTAACAACCTATTTTTACAATGGTGTATAACTTGTCAGCAGTATCAAATTATCGAGTAAAGACTATATCATTACTTTAGGTATTCCCCTCGTACACAGACTGTAAAATTCAATTAACATTTGATAAGTTCAACCATCAATGTTCAACTTTTTAATTTTTCACATCGGCGCTGCATCAGACAAAATGTTTATCGAACTACAATACCAGTAATTAATATTCTACCTTTTACAAAGGCAATAAATGCTTCAGTGCAATTGATACAGCGTTGGCCGTCGATTGCCCATTTATTTATTCGTAGTCGTGGCTTTAATTACATTAATATTCCTGATACTACGTTTCACGTTGAAAAATTATTTAAGAAAATTATCCTTTTCGAGTGAAATCCAAAAGGTACAGCATAAAAAATTCGTTATCATGATCTGAAGGACTGCAGAGGGTGCGAGCAAAATAGATTATGGGCAAAGAGAGAAATAATGAGACGAAACTGAGTCGGGTTCTTATCTTGGGTACTCCTTTTTTATTTTACAAAACACGCTAAGCTATTCTTACGTCTAAACTTAGTCATAGGTTAAATTATAACTCAGTAAGGGAAAACAATATAATTTAGATGACATTTTTATTCACGATTGCAGCGAAGTTATATCTTAAAAGGAAAATATTATGTTATGGCCTATAAAATACAATAATAATGTAAGTATGGGGTATTTACTCGGTAGGAAATCCTAAGTGGTGAGATCCAAATCGATGCCAGCATTTTTAGGCGTTTTATGAGGCTATTTTATACATTCGGGCTATCAATAATATATATGCATTTCTTTAAATAACTAATGTAAAATAAATTGAGTCACCAAAGTTGTTGTGTTGGAAGTTAAAACATACTAACAGCAAAGACAAATGTAAATTTTATACATTTCCGGTTGTCAAATGGAAAATAAACCAAAGACAAAAGCGCATTGTGACAATGAGAAGACAAAAGCTAGTACTACCATAACTTTAATATCTGTATTGAAAATAACATTGACAATAGTGGGAATTCATAACTTTTTATACAAACAGCATTATTAATAATGTATATAACTAAATATTATTAAATAACATTTTTTACATTGAAAATGTTTTTCGATCGCTTCAGAAGGAGGCCCATTTTCAGCGAAAATGCGGATTTGCTCCGCTATCGTGAGCTCGAAGACTTAGGATCTAAACGGTTTAGGTGCCATACGTATAGACAAGTATGCTTATAGACAAGGACAATATGACATAAAAAAAATTTAAATAGTTTGAGAATTTTGTGAGAATATTCTAAGATGAGATTAAAAATGAGTGTTTTTATAGGATTTTTAAATAGCATTTTTAAACCTATTTGGAAGATTTTATTCAAGCTCCTAATTCCTATATTAAAGATCAGTTCAATACCTCGAGTGACTTTTTCAATTTTTTAAAATAACGAAAATTTTGGGAATCATGAACTTTTTCAAATCGACCGTTTTACGATTTGTACTTGCGTCGAATGTGAATCAGAGTATTGATATTGGTTTATAATGACGGAAAACTTAATTTTTACATATTAACAGATCATTTTTCAATTATTTTAGAAAATAATATTTATATTTAAATTGGGAACAAATTATGATTTATGTATACCTACTTAATAAATATTGTTTTAGCGTACATTTTAAATGTACCCGAAGGTCGTGTAGAGCACCCAATGTCTACATTTTTAATAATTAATTAACTTTTTTTAGATTCAAAATTAAAGTCCGTTACATTTACGGTGCGTTACAATAAAATTAAAAACGCAATCACAATGCAAATAAATGAAATATCACGCTTCATTATTTAAAACAAAAAGAAAGAAAAACATATATAATTAATTGTCGTATACATACTATATGATGCGTTATAAATTATGAATTTTTCAAACACATTTAACGGTAAAGTGTCGCATGAACTTATGCTTTCCTAATGGCACAGGACTTAAATAAATAACATTAGTTATTCGTTTTGTATTCCTCAACATCACTTACGTGCTCAACGAGGACGAAATTTTGCCTATGATGATTGTATGTGGTTTGTATGCAATTTTATGATTGACTGTCTAAAATCCCTATTTTATAACTATTCTTACCTTTTAATTTGAAATTAAAAATGAAAAGAACGTTTACTAATTTAATAAATGTATATAAGACTTTAAATGAGAAATAACTATTTTTATTATTTATCAAGTTATAAATGTTTGTCATGCCCATGTCATGCAATCTTCATTAAATTTTGAACTACTTTCTTATTTTTTTTCTGCTGAATTCTTACAAATATAAAATGGGACAAATATCAATCGTCATTTGTTTTTAACAGGCATATTTTTATCCACTATTTTTTTTTAATCACCAAGCCCTATTCGCATTTTTACCAAAAACACCTTTAACAGCTGTCCTTAGTTTCTACATTTGGTGGCGCTACAGTCGTGCACATTGCGGAAACAAATATTTCGCACAACCTATAAACCCAACAGTTTGCAAGTAAACATTTTAAAAAGTAAATGTAATGCATTTAACGCTTTCCAAAGATATTTTGTTATATATTTTGTCACTTAATTGTTAGGCTATCATGATACCCGGTTAATAAAACTGTGGTGCGTTTAATTTTATTAAGGACTGATGTTGTGATTAAGTTTAAATTAGGTATGTCTCCAATTCGTAGTATCCTTTTGATCGATACCGCTTCGTGCTTAAGTTATTCGAGCATCGAAGACATGAAACTTGAGGAAGATCCCATTTTTATGTGCATAACGTTCCGATAAGTTTTATATTACTCCAAGTCCGACATTTCAACTACCTGTTGGGAAGTGACAGTAAAAAAGAACTTACATCAAAAAGTATTTTTATTGAACGTCAATAAAGAATCGTCGAAAAGCTTCACGGTGCCACTGCAGGAAGTCTGACGCTGTCCGTCCCTTTGACGAGTCTCGTCCATTAGTGTCCGATGTCCGAAGAGATAAAAGTCCTATTAGGTCCAGCGCTCGGGGCCGTCGGCGGCGCGAGCGCCCTTTCTATTAATGAGCCGATGTTTCGTCGCTTCTACTTACATTTCGTACGGAGCGCCGAAAGAGAGAGAAATCTCAAGCATTTTCCAAGCAGGATGTATTCATCGTCGAGCAAAGGAAATGTTTATTTTGGACCGAAATCGACAATGATTTGTCGTCATGAAACGATTCGACCGGTGGCGATCGCGGACGACGAAATCTGCGATAGTAAAAGTCGTGCGCTGTAAAAAAAAAAGTGAAATAAACTTTTAACACGAGCGCTGTCGCCTGTCGCCCTGCGAGCGACGGGAAATTCCCCTGGGAAGGCAGAAAATGTTTTTCAGCCCGGGAAAGTGGTCTGGGAGCCAATTTCATTAGGTGTCTCTCTCCAGGCGAGTGTACGCACATTCCATTCCGGCAATTTGGGAAGGCATCGAATGCGTTCACTCCCGATTTTATTACAATAAACAACTCCGGCGGCCTGCGCGCGCGACTAGCCTTTTTCTCTGCCTATAGATCTCCTTTACTGCATATTGGCACCTTGCGATCATTTTCGCGATTTTCCGCGTCCTTTCCTTACTTGATGAATTCCTTTGAGCCGGCACCTACGCGCCCTGTGTGTAGCTCCTACTGAATGAATAAATAATGCGAAATTCGACTGGAACGATTTCGAAATCACTGATATATTTCCAGAGATCTTCAAGTCGTGATCGCTTTTTTAATCAAAGCAAAAAATAAGGGTTGTGTTTTAAAAGTAGATATTTACATTTATCACTTCTCGTATAAAATTATAGTGGCATTTTTAAAATGCAAATTAGATACACAATGTATATATATATGTATGTATTTTCTAATATATATTAGAAAAATACTATTTTCTAATGTATTTTTCTAACATATATTACAGAATACATACATTCAATAAATATAAATACAATATTATAATATAAAAATAATATAAATACATTGGAAACACAGTTCGATGAATTGTGTTTCAATGTATTTTCCTAACAGGAAAGAATTAACTCCCTTTTTATTCTCACAAAGTTACGTCGTATTTTATTACATGTTAAGAATATATTATATTCCACATATCATCAAAATTAGAAATTACTTTGATCCGACCAACGAAATTCAGCATTCGCATCAGCCGGAGCGGCGGGCCCCGCTGTTAACAGGCTTTTATATTCTACCGTTAAGCAATTACCCGGAATTTATCAGATCGGTGAAAAAAATTATTCCGGCTCTATAGAGCTACCGACTGCGGTCCGGTAATCTACTGCGGTACGGATTAACGGAAAATCGGCACCGCCGAAAAATATTCGTCAGCGAAACGGGGGTAGACGGCGAACCGGGGCGAGGGAGGAGGGCATGGAGGGGGTAGGGGAAGGGACGGGCCGGTTAATTACTCTTGAATATTTATTGGTCGTTTGAATAAATCGCTCCCGCACCGAAGAAACGTTAACTTGCGAAATATTAAGAGAATAGCTCTGAGTACGATTACATCAAATCGTCTTGAGGTTTTCGAAAAAAGAAAATATCTGTTTAAAAAGACGTAGTAAAAATTAGATACTCCATTTAAAGACGATAATTCTTTAAATAGTAAGCGGACTTTATATGTTAAGTGACCTATATTGTCACGTAGTCAACTCCGTAAACGTAAAAATATTCTCTATACAGATACACACTAACACAATTACAGATTACCACCTTTTAATCACCGATTGTCCATGAAGTTTTACGTTGACTAACAACTTCGACATAATTGTGTCTTCCCTTCACGAACAGAGATTAGTGGCCAGTGCTATTACTAATGTTATATAAATGAAAAAGTGAAGTTTGTGTTGCGGAAATCGACAAAATAATAACTATAAAGTAAGTAAATAAAATTAAGTGGTTGTCTGTGATTTCAAAACAACTTACGTTTTATTAAGTTCATAGATTTATTTGTATGTATCAAACACCGACATAATTTTTTAGAATATTTCGTCTATCTGTCTGCCTATTAGTTTGACTCGGGTACCTTCATAACGACAGAACTGATTATGTTAAGATTTTCGCTGGAAGGCAGAAAGCATATTGGGTTATATTTAAGTATTTTTTATACCGATAATTTAAAATTCTTGCATAAAAATGGATCAACATTCACTTAGAAATGAAATAACTGTCGGAATTGAATTAAGGTGGTGAAGGTGGAACCACGATCGAAAACGTAACTAGAACCGGAATTGTCGAAATCGAAGACAAAAAACGGGATCAGTATCATGATGGACCATCGGTATCACACGTCAACAGTTGGTATAAATTATGTAAGAATTCATTCTATGTCCACACGGGCTCAATCATGGGAATATGCTACTAACAACATAAATTAGCGATGGCTTTTAGGATTTCCTGAGAGCCACTAAGAACCTTTACAGTTTATGACGTAATGTAATCTAAACAGGTGAGTCAAATCGCACAACTGATTCTCGGGGCGAAAACTGTTGTGCTATACTTCAAATAAATATACAGCGGTCAGCATTTTTCGTTGCGGTAACCCTTTTTTTCGTGTAGCTTCCATCCGCAGAGCGCCTGAGTGTAACGTGCGATAAGGAACTTCGTACGAAAAATTAGCGATGGATTTTAGGGTTCCATAGGAGTCACTTTGACGAGTGAAAACCTTTCTATTTTAACCGATTTCAATATATGAGTTTAACTTAAAATTCGATATAAAAGTGTAAAGGTAGCTTGAAACCAATGGAAGAATATACGATATATTTTAGGGATCCGTGAAGGCGAATAAGAATTTTTCTGGTATTAAGGATTTTTAGAATTCAGTATGTACACAGTTGGAAGTCAATGGAAAAATATAAGAACCTTCATGGTTTTAGCGATTAATAACATTTAGTATGTACACAGTTGGAAGTCAATGAAAAGATAAACGAATTTTTTTTAGAATTTCGTTAATATACTTAAACATCCTTGCAATTTAACCAATATTAATAAAATCTACTATAGAGACAATTAAAGTCAACGGAAGAACATATGATAGAATTTTTAGGATTCCTCAAGAGTAACTTAAATTGGTAGAATAAGAGTCAGTAAATCATAAAATGTGTATTAATTACATAATTTTTCAAAAAGAAAAATGTATTTAGATGGACATACAGACAGACGCTACAAATTTATTATAGTGTGGTGCAGATTTATTATATAGTACTATAAATATCTATGCCACGACGATCTCACAAGCAGCCCTAACGATTTTCATGAAAAGTCTTATTTTGATAAAGGTCTCATTTCCGTTTATATTTCCACGTCAAACTCAAAAGCCGGCGAGCCAGGTCTGTAGCTTGGATACTTACTTTTTATGGCGAGAAATGATGTTTGTGATATATCATATAAGAAATGAGGTCAGAAGATCATATGTTGAAAAAACCAAAAACTAAGTTACACCAATGCAATAATTGGAATAAACGCGAGACGCTTCATATCCACGGTGGGGCTATGAGCGTAAAGTTCATGTACTTAATAAAACTATTTATTAGATTTGGATTCAAATTTTTCCACCTAGGGGTCTTTTTTAGAAAAAAAATCGAGGCTTTTTTCATTAGCTATTGCTATTTTGCAATATTGCTATTTTTTATTAAATCATGAAAACAGAGAACCTGTCGCCACGCTGTTCTCGTGTTATTAGAACTCTCATAATGGTTGATTTATTTGCCTTATTACTCATACAAAAATCACGATGTATTTTTATTATTGTATTGCAAAAGTCGACGTCGCACTTTTTTACTTCTGTGCCTCTGACTAAAAAAGAAAAGTTTTTTTGCGCTTGATATTTGGCTTTGGATCACAATGCTCATATTTTTCATACATACTTTTTATATAGCATTTCGAGGGACAAACGGGCATGCCCACCACTTGAGAGTAGGTGGTCACCGGTGCCCATGGACACTCGCAACCCAGGAGGAGTCCACAAGTGCGTTGTCGGTCATTTGGAAAGGAATAGGTTATCTAATAAAGGAGAGAATGGGCTGATATAGGGCGCAGTGGAATAATAGATAAGGAGTGTCCACTCCTTATCTGTATTATTATATGATGGAAGAGAAAGTGGACCACCCAAACTTCTACTTCCTGGAGAACGCCACAAGCGACAGCCTAAGCTGTTACTTCACGTCTGTTTTCGGGAAAATCATGAGAAATATCAGAATACCTTCTATCGCTCGGTCTTAGTCCACGTATTCAAGAGTATACGGCAAGTGGGAACCCAACAATAGACACTATATAAATAGACAACAATATAATTAGCAATTTTTCTCTACAATGTGGAATCATACATACATTTTTACCAAAAGCAAGTTTGAGTCAGATTTTAAAATATGCGATAAATATTCAACGTAGGGAATCCTCTCCACGAGAGTTGAACTCGCATTCATTAATGCTCTATAGAGATTTATTACTATCATAGAATGCAAATCATAGCATGACGAAATAAATTTGTATAAAATTGATTTGTTTGGTTTACCCTTATGCCAAATGTTTAATTTATAGATCAAACGTTTTTGAGAAAAAAATATCAGTTACAAACAGTATGTAGTAGAAGTAGTATAGTAGAAGTAGTACGCAGTGAATTTTTTATTTTCACTAGTTGTTAGGCAAAAAATTTCCTTCTAGGGAATTACGGCATAATGAAATTCCAAATGTTGTCCTCGTTTACAAAAAAATTTATACTATGATAGACGAAACTGTTTCAAAAAAGCAGGTTTTTCTATTTCATCAACCATTATATTAGATACTAGCTGCGCCCCGCGGTTTCACCCGCGTGGTGATGAAAAATTGTGATAATGATGATAGAAAGCGTTTTATTTTTTTGTCGATTTTTAAATGTTTTTCTATTATTTTGCTATTCGGGACGAAGACAAATCCAACAAAATAAAAATTAAAATCGATCCAGCTATTCCCCAGTTATAAGTTTTCGAATAATTATGTTGTGTAATATATGTAAATTGGAACTAAGTATTTTTTATGATGATCTCACTAATTTGTATTATAGGTATTATAAACACTATAGTTTGTAAGGATAAATAGGTACGGAAGTATATAATGATTGATGGTAATGCAAAAGTTATAGGTGGCTACTGCAATATACTCCTATAAACTATGTTAAACCATTTATTTTGGTCTATATAAACATGCAGATTTTGCGATTTTTAGAAACGTGCGAGCAAGCCACATAGAGCTGGCTGTGGGAAAAACATTGCGTGCTCAAATATATGCCTGCTACCTTTATGGTCTGACCCTGCCGCCGGACCGCACCATAATATCGCGCACTCGCTTGTGTATCGTCATAACTATTCAAATATTTGTCCAAATGATGCAGTGTAAACGACAAAGTTTATCTACTTTAAACATCAGATGCGATAAAAGTATTTATTTTGATATAAGGGTCAATTTGTTACTACCAAATGTGAAATTATCAATTATTATTGTATTTATAGGTCACTATTTTGGCGATAATAGCTTACACGTAAAAGATAGATATATACTGTCGCGGGCTTTTTTGTAGAACTATTTAAGATAAACCTTTCCATTATACATTATATATGTGTAATTCCAACGGTTTTTGCGGCGCACGCCAGAATAGCTCGAAGATGACAGATATTTTTCCTACTTACTTGACACTTATCGTTATATTTTGGATAATTCACACTACATCTTTATAAATTGTAGTCTATGTGTTATTTTGATGTATAAGCTATATATTATTGTACAGTGTCATCGAAATCCATTCAGTAGTTTTTGCGTGAAAGAGCAACAAATGCCCATACCCACAAACTTTCGCGTTTATAATATTATTTTTTTCTGTGAGGAAAAAAAAAATTTGATTTGATTTTTAAAAAATCTGTTTCTCGGGTTGCCCATATGTGTTCTAAGTTTCTCTCATTTATTCCGATCATTGCGTAGGGGTGGGTATCTTTTTTGATTTTACCAAAACTTAATTTTGTGGTACTATTTCTTTAGTCTGGTTGTTAACCAGTTAAAAAACGTGAAAAATAGTGATAAAGCTCTTAAAAATATGAGTAATAGCTCATTAGATTCGGAATGACCTTCAGAAAAATATATTTTAAGGATTTTACCGCGCGAAAAAAATTGCGATTGGTATTTACAAAATAAGACGAAAAAAAAAGGTATTTAGTTTTTTGTTAATAACTTAAAAACTACTAATATTTAAGAAATTTTGTAAGAAGGTTCTTAGAGAAAAGAAAATTTATAATGAAAATTTCTACTTTCAGAACTCTATCTCTATTATTTATAATTTAAATTTAGTGCTGAAAATAGTGCTCAACGAGGCCGTAACAGCACGGACGCACCGCTGCTAAAGACAGTGTCTCACATAAAATAATTTAGACACTGTATGAAATGTTCATTTAAAATATGAATAAATTATGATATCATTTGAACACTAGAAGGAATAAATCCCCGTTGGCCAATAAATAAAATAAATCTATTATTTAAAAAGTTATATTATTGTTAATTAACAAATTTCCAGTCTCCATTGTATATATAACAACATAAAATTTTAAATAATTGATCTTTAGCCTTTTTCTTTCTAGAGCCTTTCTCATATATATACTTAACCAGACCACGCGATAAAAGTTTATTATTTTGTTTATTACAATTTTTTATAACTAAAAAAAATGAAATGCCCGAAAAAACGTTGTTAAAAATTCTTTTTTTCATTGTTTAATGCTGTTTTCAAATCAAACAATGACAGTGAATAATACTGGTTAAAATTATTTTATATAATTTGCGAATTAACTTCTTACATGAACAATGAAAGCACTTTTCGATAACACATACAAGTAAAATTATTGCAAAATATGAACATTTCATAGATTGAAACGAAAAATTACATTTAACTAGTTTTTAAAACATATTTAACTAATAATTGTTTTTATCTAAGAAAATATTCAATTTTTAAATGTCCATTTCTTTAAAGCCGAAGCGAACGCCATTGCGTAGACACAGCTACGGAAATTCCCGTAGCACGTTCGAGCCGCCGTCGGTCGGATTTTTAAGGTTAGAAAATCTGAAGATGGCTTCAGCCATTACTTCTGCTGAACTCTGCGAAACTTTCTCTATTAAGTAGGGAGAGTGCGAGACGTGGGCGTGATCTGCGCCGAGATAGTTTTACTAGGGCCCGCCCCGGGCGGCCGCTCCTATGTAAATGTTATTGCGTTTACGATGAAAACAGACCGCGCCGCGGGAAAAATATCGATATCGATATCGAATAAAAAGAAAACTGCATTTTTTTTATGTACGTAACTTCAGTTTTTGGTTTTGTCCGTATTCCGGGTTCCGTTAATAAGATTTTAGGTCTTCTGTTACGTTGCTCTGTATGGAAACAGAACTATTTTGTGGTGTACATATAGGTAAATAATGCTCAGTACTTATAGGTCTTTACGTATAGGTCTTTACGTATAGGTCCTTACGTATAGGTTTTTCGTCAGTACTAAGACTGTGCAGAATTGGACAATTTCCAAGTTATTCATAATTAGGATTCCGTACCTCATAAGGAATCTTTGTAGGATTACTTCAATTTCCGTCTATCCGTTTTTCTGTATGGGTGTCTCTCAAAACTCTTTTTTGTGAAAATTCGTGGAGGTAACAAGTTGTAGTTAATATCAAATACTTAGAATTATACATCTGTAAAAATTAAAGCTTCTATGTAATGGAAAAATGCAACTATGTTCGTCACGTCTTTTGACACTCCTAAATAAATGAAAACCTTATATATTTTCACTGAAATTTGGCAAGAAGCAAGACAAGTAAAGTAAAAAATCTCAAAATCGTCGATTTGTAGTAACATAATTTTTTATTGTGATTACATTTTGAGATTTGCGGTCGCAGTGTCGATCATGATGTAGACCGATGTCTTGGAGAACATCTCTTTCATTCGTCGCTTCGAAAATTTAAGATTTTAAAAAATTCGGATGTATAAATTTTTTTGTTAAGGTTTTCCAATAAAGTAAAACATAAGATTATTCGGAATTCCCGGAACGAACATCGCCGGTAAAGGTATCGAAATGAGGTAAAAGCGTCGAGACTTTTGTGGATGGAATAGCTACATACATAATTAAATTTGTACGGAACCGTCAGGGTGCGAGTCCTATTTGCATGTTTTTCCTCTGTGTTTTGTTCCATAGTTTTGAAATTGTTTAATATACACTATTTGAAATGAATTGTCTTCAAATTTGTTCTTCACAAGGGATCATTTTTATATCAGACTAGCTGTCTCGCCCGCTTCGTTGGGTAATTTTTATTTATAAATAAAATAACGAAGGATTTACGGAATTCGAAAAATGAGTAGCCTAGAACCATCTACAAATCATTCCGCATCGAATGGTCCCAGTCCCATGTCTATACGTTTACTAGTTCTTACGTGATTGGCGAACAAAGACAACCTATTTTCATTGTATATGTATAGATTGTTTAAAAGTTAGGCATAGCTCGCGCTTAAGAGCGACCTCAATTCTATATTTGATATCAAAATATAACTTTTGCTAAAATTTACAAGAGAGGAAACTCAATTTATAGCATGGACAAATATTTTAAACTTGATAGGGAAAAAATACACACAGTTGCTATATAATTATAATAGTGTATAGTAGTGTATACTTCACAGGACCCGCAGTACATCGAAACTCTAGCGGCTCGGTCAGTCTTGTTATCAAATTTACATGTATCCCTTGATTATGCATCCCGATTTTTTGCGATCGCGTCCCAGCCACATACTCCTTCGTTTTTTCGGTATTTCAGTCGGATTAAAGACTTTGCCACACGCAAACTAATAGTAAAATAATAGAGAAAGTCGTTGTCGACGTTCTCTTGATTTGATATTCTATTTAGAATGTGTAGTAGGATTATAATAAATGGAAAAGGAGCATGACTTAATGTATACGATTAAACATGCTTTGAAAAAGAAGGACAAGCCAAGAATATTATGTGAATAATAGATGCAATCTTTGCCATACTTACTCATTGACTTTGCAATGTATGTATATATAACTATGCAGTTTAAATGTGCCAAAGCTGAATACGACTTTTCTTCAAGCAAAACCAGTATAATCTCTACGCTGGGCTAGATTATGGCTGTCGGCAATTTCACGCATTTTTAGACATTCTACGGGCCTAGCACGACGCCTTAGACAATAGTTTGTCTATAAAACTGTCCTTCTCGGGCAACGTGATGAATGAAAATGACAGTCCCATAGAAAGACTTTTGTCTAGGGTGTCATGCTAGGCCTGCTGCTGATTTTCTTATTGAAATGAAACTTCTTTATCGGCGTATGGGAGTTTTATAGCAATGTAAAGTTTTTCTGTTACGCGCCATCTTTATCTGTTACGCGCCATCTTTATTCAATGTTATTAATGTCATAGTGGCATAAACATAATTGTTACTAAGGCCACCTGCCACATACACTTTCTGTCAACACCCTAGATGTATTTACAGTTTGTATATATTACATTTTCCTATTATCTAAGTTGTAACCTTTTCAACCGACATACATGAACTATATCTCACGTTCTTTCATTGAGTGACTCGATTTTATATGTAGCGTTTGATAATTTTCCTACAATTCTATATGGCCCTTTATAACATCGCATTAATTGAAAAGTTTTACCTATCACCCTTCTAGGTACATATACCATTACCAAGTCTCCTACATGAAACTCTGAACATTTCTATTTCTGAAACTCAGTAGTGACGTGAAAAATAATCTTTCAATTAAGTGATTAGCGAAAAAAATTTTATAAAGTTATTGGCAAAAAGAATAAAAGATATTTATTCTAATTCCAGTGGATTTCTAACAGAAGTAAGTAATTAAACCTTTTTTCTAATACATTCAACACGTGGGTGTGATTACGGTATTTATTTTTTGTATCCATGTCTATGATAATAAAAGCCTTTTGCATAAACTTTATCTAATTTAGCTTTATTCAACCAATTTCTGTGAAGTTGTAAATAGTAAATCATTTGTCGAAAAATGATGTCATAAAGAAGTTTCACTTCTTACGTGTGTACACTAATACACACACACACTTTTTTTATAATCATAAGTGCTATAGTTTGTCTTGAGCAAGTATACTTAAAAATGTCAATGTGTTTGGATGTTCGTCATTCGATCAAGCTCCTAATCCTAATTATTTTTTTTCTAGAGGTCGCTGGCGCATTATATATAATACATATTATATATTATTAATATAATTTTAATTTACGCCATACGAAGCGGGCAGGTGACAGTTAACATATCGTAAATGTGTAAGTATGCTCATTTGAATGGACAGAACTGATATTATAGAAATCTCTGCTGAGTGGATTGTGGAGATATTCTGTGTGAAATTCGAGCGGCGTATTGTGATAAACGTATACAGGCCCCCCCCCTCATACTTCTTATGAGCTGTTTGAATCGATTATGGATCGAACCTTATGTGAGATAAGTCACAAAATCAAATGCAGTGCAATATGTGGAAACTTTAATGTAAACTTATTAAATGTAACCAATCGCATAGATACGATTCTGGAGTTCTTTCGCTGTTACAATCTATCTCTTTTTGGGGCCTTCAAAAGTAACCTCTATCTGTGAATCATGTCTTGATAATATTTATACAAGTGTCGGACCATATCAAATAAATATTATTATTAAATTAAAATCAGACCAAAGTGGTCAACTAGCGTCTTTTGAAATACCGGTTATAATAAAGATAAAGAAACTTATAAAGTGCATTCCAATGAAGGAAAAACGGTTAGTAAAAAGTATAACGAAGAGCATTTCTGAACTACAATATTGTAATAAAAAAAGAATAAGACAACACTTTTCAAACAAGTACTAGCAAATTAAATGGGTCATTGTCATTCGGTGATTCGGCAGCTGTGGAAATGCCCAAAAGTAGAAAGACATTTTATGACCTTTATGATAACAGGACATATGATAAATGCGAAAGCTTTGTTGAGTACGTTAGACATT
This sequence comes from Eumeta japonica, assembly GCA_005406025.1. Lineage (NCBI taxonomy): Eukaryota > Metazoa > Arthropoda > Insecta > Lepidoptera > Psychidae > Eumeta > Eumeta japonica. Next base: position 436,448 of record BGZK01000110.1, read on the forward strand.
ATCAAAGAACTTTAAAACGTGTTTGTATCGCAGCTAAAACGAATTATATTAATATTAAAATAAAAAAATAGCAAGAACTCAATGAAAACGACTAAGAGTGTCATAAAAATGAAATCGGTAAAATTAAAGGCCGCAATTTTAAGTTTCTTTCAAATGTAAATGATAAACATGAAAAAAAGATATAGAAGTTGTCGAGAACTTCGAGAAAAAAATTTACTGACATTCCAGTTTCGAATACCAAATCTCTTAACTTAGATCCCGTTTTTATTGAATCATTACTGAAGGAAAATATTTCTCGTAGTAGCATTAATTTAAAATTTGAATACATAAATTTGGAAGATGTGATTACGACATTGAGATCCTTAGAAATGAAAAAGGCTGTTGATCTCTACGATCTGTCAGTTAAAATATTAAACTACGTTATTGATTGTATTTTGCTACATTTGGCGATATGATAAAAGAAAGTAAATTTGATCCCAAATTCAAATCGAACTCCACTAACTAATTAACAGCTCAATTTTAGCTGTATGAGAAGGTGAGCAATTCTATCGCGAGATGCGAAAGGAGTGTTTTGCGATCTCTCCAAAGCCTTTGATTATGTAAATCATGAAACACTGATCAGCTAGATTATTATCGGTTACGGAACGTGCCCTCGACCTTCCAAAATCATATTTCATTATCATGGTTCAGAGGGTCGATATCAATGACATCTGTGAAACTGTGGTCCGCACAGGGATGCCACAGGTATCAATCCTTGGTGTGTTTCTGTTTTTGGTGTATATTGATGATTTACCTAGTTTTGTTATTCTACACTTGCATCTGCAAACAGTACTATCTCATGAACATCAACAGGCGATACCTCATTATTATTCAAAGTTAAAAGAGAACAACTCGATTAAGATAATGCGAACATTGCTTTCTAAAATTGAAAAATAATTTGAATAATTTACTTTTTAATAAGAAGAAAAGCAAATTAGTAAAACTCTTACTTCCGAATGTAAAAGATGAAGCAGTTACTATTTGAATAAGAAACTAGGAATTAGAGCTTGTTGGTGTTATTGTATTCTCGGGAGTAACTTTAAATAATAAATTTCAATGGGGTCCTCACATCGGTGAGTTAGCGAAAAGGCTTAGCTTTGTTGTACATGAAACTGTATACTGTATATGAAGTCCAAGAACTGAATCCTGTGACATACCCATATTGATTGCAGATCCTAACGATCTATCAACAGGAACATTAACCCTTTGAATTTATTTGAGGTAATTAAGATTTCAGAACTCCAAGGAATCGACTCGTGAAGACATAATCATGTAGTTTCTTGATCAATGTATCATGATTAACGCAGTCATCGCAGTTTATACAAGTTAATTTAAAATACGCAAGAAAAAAATTAGAATTGTTTAGGAAAAATAGTGCTAGACATTATTTCAATATAGAAATAAAAATAAACTGTGTTTTCATGTTAATTGACAACATAAGGTCGAGAATTTACTTAGAGGGCTCTGCGCGAGCGTATTCAAAGATACCGAGGATAAGCAAAATTTACCTTTACACAAAATGAAAGTCTTTATTGAGCAAACACTTTACAAAAAAGAGTAAATTTAAAATGCATAAGTAAATGTTTAATATAATCTGAATGTTTATTAGTTAAATGGACATCTTGACTCCCTACGGATTTGTTTTTCTTACAATAGTATTATATATTATTGTAATTCTATTTAATCTTGGTTTCCAAAGAACTATCTCAAGTTTTTTGCTCGTTCTGCTTCAGGAATAACTATCTTACAAACAAGTGGTAATTTGAAAAGCTGGTAATTTTAGAATGCTGTAAATTCTTAAAATGTTATGACGCTTATCAAGTGTTATTTAATAACCTATGAAATAAATAGATTTTTAATATGATTTCGAATATTTGTTCTTCAATTACGTTCAAATGGCTGAAGAAATTGTACTCAAATTTGGCGTAAAGGTAGATTACGTCATAGAATTGAACATGTGCATGATACTTTGTACAAAAAAAAAGTATCTATATTATAGTCAATAATGACTGAAAATATAAAAATAATTCTCGATTTTTATGAAATTTTGATTTTGATGAAAGATATAAAAAAAGCTAAAGAGAGTGTTACTTACGACTGTAATCGCCACGTCCAGATTAGCGTCATTGTGTAAAGAAAATAAAATCGTTTGCAGCTCTTGCAATGGACAAAAATTGCAACAGTGTAGGCTTTTTTAAACAACATTATAATTAGTCGCACAAGTTATTTCGTATATTAATATAATAAGAATTTTATCAATTTATCGTATATTACTCGACAATATACATAGGTAACGAATTTGATGTTATTTGGCAGTACATATGCTTTATTAACAGCGAAGAGAGTTAAAGAGAAATCATGTAAAATCACTCCAATGCACTGAAAAAAATATTTCTAACCAAGTTCGAATTTGGCTTGGTTAAATATATTTTGTTGTAATAACTGAATAATTCGTTGTATTAACAAATAATATGTGTGACTTAACCAATCGGATTAATCGTACCAACATACAGGTTGGTTAAGACAACCAAAATATTGATTCGCTCAAAATCAACAATCCAAATTCATTATGTTATTCAAACTTATGGTTGGAATGACCAATTTTTTTTTTCAGTGTGAACCACTTATTTGTGCACTCATATATGATATGAGTTGAAAAAAAGACGCAAATAGTTTTATTTCAAATCGACCAGAAATGTCAAATTATATAATATAATTAAATTCATTTATAATGTGGATACGAGTAATTAAATGTGCGATGTTGAGATTCATATGAAGATAGAGAATTCAGTCTATTATATTCCTAACGAACTAAACAGAAACCAGGATTGTAATATTTCTATCTAAATAATTTAAGTAAAAAAACTATTGGTAAGTTTTTTTCCGATTGAGCCTTAAATTGTAACATTACTATTTATGTTAAAATTACCTGTAATTTACAAATCATTTTAACGAAGCAGAGTCTAGCATAGACTTTCTCCATATAGTTATCGCTTCGATGCATATTTGCATTTAACGTCCAATTTATTCGTTTTTCCACATAATAAGTTATCGATAAGAAGTACACCGTTTTATAGACGGCATAATGAACGTACATTGATATGTGTCAAACCAGTGCCAATAAATACCAAAAAGTGGATCATCCTTTAAAGGACATCCGGCAATTTTGTATTAGTGTGCTTTTAACAATGACTACTGATAACAGTTACGTGGAAAAGGGAGGAAAATGTATACAAGAAAATACATTTTGACTCGGAAAACAATGGTGCTATAAAAAAACTAAATGTGCGGTCGAGGGATTCCTATATGAACGCAATTTTTTTCAATATAAATAATACAAAGTATAAGGAATAATATTAAAGACGTTCGTTTAATATTTTAGGAAAAATAATCATTTATTAAAAATTATTTATAAAATAGAGATTTATAAAATATAAAAGTACTAAATAATAAGTTTAGTAGTATTAAATGGAAAGAGAGACAGAGAGGGAGAAAGAAGAAGATATCGCAGAAGTCGCATGGAGAGGATACAACGTTTTTTGTTGTAAAAATTTCTACCAGTGAATTCGCGTAAAGGAAGTTCGTTCCAATAACATTTGAGGGCACAGAGTACACTTTTTACCAATATTGGTCGTCGTGTGTTGTTACAGCCACAAAAACGAACTTTAGGCTCGCACCAATCGCAAAATTCGCCACAGTTTCCTATAACTCTACCGCTGTTTGTAAAGTCGGTGACAGCGATATAATTAATGAAAATTAGTGGACACAGATACAAGAGTAATAAATTAACAACTGTTAATGATCGTTGATCTGTTGGATTTTCTCAAGTGAAAATTAGTTTATGTAAAATGATAAATTTTACATAAAGTAATTTTCATTAGTTATAACTCTCACCAAATGAATGACAAATGGACGGTTTTATGAAGTATTCAGTGTCGTCCAATACAACTATATGACATCAATGCTCGACTTATTAGGTTTCTTTACATTAAATTGATAGTATTTTTGAAATACACGTTTTACAATGCACGTACAAAGTTCATTTATAATTTTATTATACATGAATATTATTTTTCATAGCATAATGAATAAAATAAAAGAAGAAAAGAAAAAGTGCTATTTATAAACAATTCGATAATAATTACAAGTCAATTCAAAAATAGTTTTGGGAAGGAAGATTTTTAATGAAGTGTTTTTTTTCATTAAAACAGATGATGCAATAGTTGAATGAACATAGTTGGAATTTTTTAGAACACGAGGGACAGATTGTTCATTGCCGAAATCGATCTTCGGTCCAGACAGGACGAGCGGCAGGACCGCGACAATAGCGCAGCGGCCGCACCGGGCACGCCATCAAATACTAATGAATCAAGTTTGCGTTTCCGCCCGGCGCGCCGCCGGTCTTGAATTTAAGTTTTAATTGATTTGACATTATTCCGTTTGCGGATTGGCGGCGCGGCGCCGGCCTGTATACGATACGCGCGCTCTCCATTATAACTCATCTCCCGATGAAATGATCAAACGAAAATTAATTTAACGAAGTTTAATTAAGTTATAAAAATTTGGTTGCCTGTAAAGTCGGTATACGGGCGAAAGTTTTACGTGACAACGACTTTGAATGGTAAAATCATTTTAATGTGAATATTCATTCGTATAGTAGGAAGAAGGATGAAATAATAGTAACAATTTAAAACATTTATTTATACAAAGAATTATATTTAAAACATTAATTTATACAAAGAATCTCGCACTGAATTTCATATTAACAAAATTTTATTTTTACCTTTACACATACATACGTATTTATATACAAATACATACAATAACTTGCAATACATTTGCAAGCTATGCACTAATTCTCTAGTGCTGCGCGCGCGGCAGACCGATCATGGTTGAGTGGGAGAGACGCAAGGCATTCGGCGCCTCTCTCTCGTTCGGTGACTCATCGTTACGTTACCGAGCGTTACTTTTCATAAGTGACTCCCAGCCGCAACCTAATTTAAGACGTTGTCACGTCAAAATTGCTTTCGGGACTTCGCGCTAAGATATCGGGCGCCGCGAGCGTCGGCGGCGGATCTCGATCGGGCGCTCGCGTCGCGGAGTGTAAAGGAGGCCGGCGAGCCGCGGGCGCGCGCGGCGATGGCGCCGGGCGCGTTAGTTCTTCGCAAGGACAGGTCCCCGGCGTGGCGCGACGAGCGTTCGAAACGTACGTCGGCGGGTCACGTTTTCGAGTCGAACTCGATGTGTGTTTAGGAGCGAGTATCGCCCGAGCGGAGCCGGAATGTAGACATTTAGAGGATTAATAGTTCGGATATTTTGGGCGCGGGGATGGGCCCGGCCCCGCGCGGGTGCGGTCGGCGGGTGCGGTCGGCGTGTCGTCGGGCGGGCCGAAATTGGGAAGTTCGGCGGCGATCGCTCGCTCGAGAGGTTCGCTCCAAACTTGCAAATGAAAAGTTAATGCTGAACTTTCCGACAGCCGCGCGCCGAGTGCTCCCCTGGCTTTTGACATGCCCCAAATGAACCTAAACTTTTTAATTATTTGCCGACGCAACGCCGACGTGTCACGGCGAAGGAAATTTCAGCGGCACATTTTCGCGATTTCACACATGTTTTTATTTTGTGTTCTCAACGCAAAACAATTATAAGCAGAATATATTATTGCCGTCACTTATTTAATCTGAAACATCGACTCAAAAGACAATCTAGTCTAATAATAAGCCATTCAAGTTTTATGGCTATCTGTTTTTTGTAAAACCGAATTTTACATGTTGAAGTGAAAACTTCTTTAAGCGCGTTGGGCAGTTTTGAGATGGGTAAAACCCCTAGAACTCGCGACACTGTTACTCTTACCGTAACCGACATCTCTGTATATAAATATGTACATGTAATTGTGGATGTACGTACATACATACACATGCATGTTGGCATTTTTAGAGACAGGAAAAAACCATTGATCGTTACCGTAACCGACATCTCTGTACATAAGTATCTACATACATTGGCCCTGTTTACACGACGTTTACAAGAGAGTTGAGTTTAGATTGAAATACTTTGATAATGTAATTAAATATAATATAAACATATATTGTGTATATACGTACAACATAGATATATATATATATATTCATGTCGGAACTTTACAAATCGAAAAAAAAAGTGTGTCAGCTCCGACGCACGAATGGAGTTATCGTACATATAGAGTAGTATAATGGTAAATGAAAGCATCTATTATATTATTCAAAGCATAATACACAATTCATTCATTTATTTATGTTAATAGTAAAACAATTGATTCGTCCTTTAAGAAAATATTGAAAATAATTATGTTACACAATAAAATTTTTTGTAAGAGTGATTTTCTCTATCATTGACGTTATCTTGCGTAATGTTTATCACAGGAACAATAGCGGTATCATTAAACACTGAAACAATTGGTTTATGGTAACTAAAATATGATACATGAATGTCGGAAGATACATGTGTGATAAATCGTGAAAACATCGCATCAATAGTTGTACCATATCTAGTTGTCCCTAGTGTTCTGTCAGAAATTAAATCTAAGTTCAGTTCATCTTTCAGAAATTGTACTAAACGGAAACCATCTCTATTAAAATCAATATTAAGATCTCCACCAAGTATAGGTGGTATTTGTCACATTCTGATTGATTAAAATGTAAACAGTAACCATGACGATTTATTTATTTCAGTAACCATGACGATAGCGTAACGTCATTTATCTAACACTTGATTTTACTCCCATAAAATTCCATACCCCGGGCCTAAATATGCAATCGATTCTTAAGGAGTAAGCTCGAAAAATATTCCTTATAATCAAATTTTTTTAAATTCCTTTCCTTTTGACATGCTATGTAATGCACAGACGCAATGTATTTCTACTTTACCGACGGCGAACAATCTAACACACTTTAGATTGTGGGAATCGCATAACAGTTCAGTATAGAGGAGCTACTGAGAGCTTACTCTTTTTTGAACGTAAAATAATATGTATTATTTTTCATGTACAATGGCGCATTAAATTCTACTGCTTTTCAAAAGTAGCAGAAATACGCACCTAAGAGAGCGTGGGGCCCGCTGAAAACTGGCCGAACTCGCCTACGTACTCGGCGCAGGGGCTGGCGGTTCAGAGATCGGCCGACTACATTCCCCGGCATGGCGGCAGTGTAAATTAAACGCCCGCCTAAGCCCCGTTATAAAATTACATTAGCGTTATGACGCCGTAGAGCGCGGCCGCGGCGGGGCCGGGGCCGCCGACTCGATTAAAAGGGCCCGCGTAAAGGTAATTACACCTGTTCGTAACATTAAGCTTCGGCGTGATACGCGCCGCACCTCGTTACAACAGATTTCCTTTTGTTTAAACTAATGCACGTTAATGACGCCTGTTGGGCCTACTTCAGGAAGTCGGATTAGGTGAGCTCGTTGCGCCTGTAAACGCCGTACGGCAAACGGGTGATGTAGGAATAAGGTGTTTAAATACTGTGACCGATGAGGATCTAAATGTGTTTAAGTAGGAAATCGAATAGAAAATCAAGTGCCAATTTCACTGTGACTGTGAACTTTTCATAGATTTTTTCAGAAAAAAGGATGGAGCTGTTCCTAGATGTTTTTCCAGTCAGATCAGGTCAGGCGATAACGATGATTTTAAGTTGTTTTTGTGAAGGCCTTAATTTGAAAATAATTCTATTCGAAATTCATATAACAATCCTGTATAATATTCAAATTGTAGTTGTATAACTACAATATAAAGAAAAAGTATAATTAATGGCTTTCAATAATTTACTTCACCTGTTTATTTAGAATACGCCGCTAATCTCAAAAATGCTACAAAAACTTTGATATAGTTTTCACTAACAGCTAGATCGATTCACGAGGCAAATTGTATGTGTAACTTTATAGGTACTTTGCGTAAATTGGTTAAGATGTTATGATGTTAGTGAATGAAGTCGGAAAAAATACGCCCCTTAGGCTTTCGCGTTGTACGTTATTTATTGTTTAAGTTATGTGAAAGCGATGTTTGCAAGAATTGTTATTTTCAAATATGTTTAAAAAAAAGACTGCGACACTATCTACTTGTCGACACTACGACTAGTTATTCCAAGTTACAAATCTGAATGTTACGATATCGAATTCAAAAAATTGGGAATAAGTCAATTCAACCCTACAATTTAAAATTTTGCTTTAAACATTACTATATAAACCGTATATTTTTAATATCACTGTTATAACGTTAGGATTTATTTTTACTACCCACATTATCGCAAGGGTGTATCCAAGGGGGTCATTGGCGACGTGATTCGTCGTCGAGTTGGGTCTTTGTCACATTATTGTGAATGAATTAGAGCCTGTCCTGAATGGACCTTGACTATGTTGACCTCCCTCCCCAACTTGAAGGATAGATCCGCTCTTATATTATCGTTTATTATATATTATATGATTTACAAATGACGGTGCTTGTTTGAAATAATATGTTCATCGATCGAAGATGTTTGGCAGTTTTTAAAAATTTGTAAATATTGTAAGTATATACGTTTAAAAAATTAAATTATTATTATAGATGGGCATCATTTTATAGATCTTCAACTACTCGAAAATATTTAATTGGCCAAAATTATTTTGAAGTTCTTGGAGCTTGATATAATTTTTAAATTATTTTAAATATAATTTTTTCCGATTACTTGAACCGACTGAATGGGACATTTCGTGCAAGTTTAAAATATAAGGTTAAGAAAATTTGGAATCCATCTGCTATATAATTTGGTGATTATTTTTAATAATAAAAATAAAGCTCTTTTCGATATTATTAACAGATGATGATAGTTCTTGCGGAATTCGGCAAGGTTTTTAATTACTTAGAATTTACTGAATTGTACAATTAATTATGTTAAGAGGCTTTCAGATTATTGAAAAGTTTTTACTACCCGACTGTCGGACATACTCAATTTTTCTTCAGACTGAGAGACGTTGACCTCATTGGCCAACAGCAGTGGTGTAGTTCAAATTATGGGTTACTACACTAAACAAAACATCAGTGAAAAAATTATTGGTCAATTTATCCGTGATCACGAACCCGGTACCTTGTGATGCCAAGGCGACCTGTTCGGCTACCCGGCTATCGTCTCAGTCCGGGTGGGATAAATTTCCGCTGAGGTGGGATAAATTGTTTTCGTAACAATTTTCTCCCACATGTTTTCACACAAAATTTTCTATTAACCTTGCCGTTAAAGCGTGTTTTGAAAGGTTCGCGGCTATGAGTGCTCAGATTTATCTAAGCGATACCATCCCATTCGGGTGTGGGGAAATTCAATTTAGTTTTTACCTGCGGGCGCGCTACCTCCCGGAGGCCTCCGCCTCGCGTCTTTCGCGTACACCTTAATTTTATTTAATGCGCTCCACCGTAACACAAATAAGCCAACACAAACAAGCGCCGCCGGGTTCCGTCGCTTGTTCCCCTCGTCGCTCTACTTACACGGGCACCTGCACAAAATTAAATCGTTTCGTTGTTCGAAGTGCGCTTTCGCATTACTTCTATACGCCGTATTGCAATATTGAAAAAAAAAAGTGCGTGCGCGAGAAGAGATATTTTTAAAAAAATGTCTCGAAAACGTTGCGAACGCTTATCGCCGAAAAAAAAAGGAAGACGGCAAAGTAAGCAGACGACAAAAGAGATTTTTCTGTTTTCATTTACTTTCCATTATTCTTTTATCTCGTTTGTCATTCTTTTCAGCCGGCGGGGCGGCGGCGCGACATGAGAAAGGAGCGTAAGTCTTGTTTATATTTTCATTCATTGAAAATAAAAGCTATAAAAGTATATAAACAAGAGTGTTTTCGTCGCACACAAATGTATACGGCGTCGGAGTTCTGCAGCAAAACAGGAAAAACTTGTCACTTTTTAATCCACATTTTGTTGCTGTCTTTGTCCGTCCATTACATTATTTTCCGGTTCCTATGGATACACAAACGTCTATTTCTTTCATAACCATAATACAAAATAAATTCGATACTTATATTGCTGTAATCGGTATGCGAGTAAAAACAGTTATTCCTTAATATATATTTTTAAAATACCCGATGGGCTTATCTTTGATACAGAACCTTGTAGACACAAACTGTATTTTCATTTCCATTTCTGCTTTTCTGTCTTGATAATAAATCACAACTGAGCCCGGATTCTATTTGGGTATAATTTAGTTGTTACGTTTATCCATTAGTAAATTAATTGTGAACACAATAATGATATATCGCCCCGGCCCGCAACATCCGCACAGGCACGTTTCTGTTTCTTCAAATTATATTAGATATTGATCTTTCGATCGGTCTAGGAAGTCAGCTCCAAATATTAAAGATATTTCCAAGCTATTCGAGCTCAAAAATATTTATGCTTACATTTTCGAGCTTTTCGACTTTAAAATTGTCAGTGTTCAAGAAAAGTTGTCAATAAAACCATCAGATACGAATGTAATTAAGAAAATTATTATTTCCTTAATATTATGTTAAAGACATCTCTTGGGTGAATCGTTCAATTTGAATGAAGCGTGTAACATTCAACACAGTTTTGAGAATAAAAATAATTATATTTCAACAAACGATTAGCTAAGAAATTAATAATAAAATAAAGAGTTTTTTGAAATCCCTTTAGGACGATATCATTCGATGGAATCAACGGCTCAAACAAAGCTTGTGTCATTCGATGCAGTTTTTTGATTCAAATAATAAATGTTTTTCATAAATTCATAGCGTAAAATAATTTTAATATTCTAATAATTTTTTGAAAATTCTTTGAGATATCTATCGAACAAATGGTTTTAAAAATTATTTTTAAGTTCTCTCAAAATCTGTTTCTTGTGAATTTTCAAAAAAATGTAAGTTCATACAACTGCTTTCGAATACCTCGAAAACCGAATTTGAATTGAGATATCTGTCGAACAAATGGTTTTAAAAATTAATTTTAATATTTCTTAAAATCTAATTTGGGTAAAACTTTCAGATAATGTAAGTTCATATAACCGGTTTCGAATACATACCTCGTAAACCGATTTGAACTGAGTTATCTATCGAAAAAATGGTTTTGCAAATTATTTTTAAGATTTCTCAAAATCTACTTCGCGTAAGATTTTCAGGAAACGTATGTTCAAGGGCCGCTTTCGAATACCTCAAAAATCGAATTTAAATTGGTCTATTCTTTCTAAAGATATTCTACATTTATCTACACACGCGCACCTAAAAGAACATACATATTCATATGGATATGACTGAAAATAGTCAAGAACACTTTCCATATGAAATTAAAGTAACCAAATCTGATGACACATGATTTTGACAAATTGTACTGAAAATATTCCCGAATTTACCAAACACTATTAATAATCTTAACGGGAGGTTTTGAATCAAATTTTTATACTGAACTACGTATTGGTGGAATTTTCTCAACGGGATTGGGATGTTATCCACTAGATATTTTAGTCATAAAATATTTTATATTTTACTTAATTCATTTTTAAAAACGAAGTTGTCAATGGTAACAAAATGCGAATTGACATGTATTCTTAACCGTATACATTGCTACTTACACTTTTGTTATTGATACATTTTTTTTTATAAATCGACTAATTCTATACAGTTTTAAGTATACGATTTTGTTACATCTCCGGAGCGAGTAATATCCCACCGAAAGCTTGCTGGCGATAAAATTTTATCTTATTCGATTTACTACTTAGTACTTAAGTATGGAAATTTTTAGGACACAAAACTATTTCTGAAAATGCAGACCATGGCAGTGCGAATCGTATTTAAATCCGTTTATCGGTATGCAAAATTAGCAATCTTACGAATAGGCGCGCACCGGCGTCTTGCTTTTAGTGTGTATATGATTTTGACGATAAGAAGTAGTTATAGTCTAAGAGCCAGTGGAAAGCTACCTGTATGTATTTGACCTGACCCGGGGTTTTGTACAGTAAGGCTTCTATCCCTGACAAACATGAGATGGTGAGTCATTAAACCCAAAGTGGTGGACGCGTCAGGCGCTCAGGTCAGACAGGTATTAATTAATGGCAAATTATAATTCACAGAAACAAATTCGGTCTAAGAATGAGCCATTGCAGACTTTAGGGAAGGGTCAATTTGAAAAGAGTATTTTATTGAACTTTAAGCCAGATAATGAAATTAACAGTGAAACTTTGACCAAAATACAAAGTGTTCTCTATACGTACACTATATACTTCCGGAGAGATGTTTGCCGGTCAAATTTTTGAAATCAGAATATTTTGTAATGCATGCGTGATTAATTTTTTAATTTTGTGTTTAATACATAAAAACAAAAAAAAATGAAATAAATATTTGAATGATTATTTATTATCTCCAATACTTGTACTTTAATATTTGAGATTCTATCAAAATATATTTACTTTTTTAACATCAAACTAATAAGTTTTAGTACATAGTTTACAAAATTAAACATTAATTTCTATAAATACAGTGGTAAAGTAAATCATATTGATGTGAAACAGGGGACGTAATACATATGCATCTGACCGGTTAGTAGGTAAGATTTTGTTGTCTGCTGAAAAGCGTACTCAATAGGCCTTTTCATCTCAAAATTTTTTTGTGCGCATGCGTTAGCATCAGCCATCTTTTTCGTACAGTTTTTGATAAGCAACCACGATAAAGTGCCCGTACATAAAAAATAAAACAATTTTTGTTGAAGCATTTTCACTGTAAAAAATTGAAAGAAAGAAAGTAATAAATCATATAATTGAAAAAAAAAATTTACATTTCATTTTAATTATGTTGACTGTACGAAAAGAAACAACAAAACGGTGTTGTTATGGATGTAAATAGTGAAATATTCAAATACAATACATATTATTTTATAAATTTTTTATATATTCTCTCGTCATTAAGGTTTTATTTATAATAAAAATACGACAAATATTCAATATCTTATTTACATTTTCTTATTAATGCCATATGTAATCTCAAAATATTAATGATTTATTTTATAATTATATTTTTATGAGTCACATTCATGTTAAAAAACTGCTTTTGTACTACAAATGACTTAATATTATTGATAAAGATAAAATTGTTAATATTACTTTTTTTATATATAAATAGTAAGCAAATATTGATACCTAACCTCTCTCCATTTTTTTCCCTTTTTGTGGACGTCCATGACATTTTAGCCATCTTTTTAATTGCTCACAATTATGAGCTTCAATTGAGTCATAAATAAGTGAAGCACCATAGATGGTTTCTTCCAATAATTTATTTGATTGTGGTGATAGTATTCCTTTTCCAGCCCTTGTTCATTAAAACTGTACGAATCTTTTGAATTCCCACCATTTCAGCATGGCAGCTACGCATGCGCTCGTCTTCTGATGAAAAGGCCTATGAAGACGCCTGCCGTGATCAACATAAGTTTTTAAGACTCTAATAAATAATATATATCAATGGCAGATCTGGTCAATTACTTTTAAAATTTGTAATGAAGAGGGACGATTTTCAAAACTACGTTATAAATAAAGAAGAAATTAAAATTTACAAAAAGACTAAAATGTATCCCTACTCCCAAAGAAATTAATTTTTTAAAACCTTAATCGTTTTCTTAATATTCTTAATACAAATGGCCAGTTTCACAAATTTTCAGTATAACCTACGAAGTAACAAACAAACATATGAACTTCTACTTTTAATTACAAAATTGAAGTTTAAATCTGCAGTTGTTATTAAATATTTGAAATAAAGCTTCAGATATCCTAATACTTAACAACAATAATGATTTGTTTTCATTTTATCTGTTTAAACGCGATAACTATTTTGAGATGAAATAACGTGAAGAATTAAAGTAATATTACTACGGTTTGAGGTAAATAGCGTTTTTATTAAGAAAATGTATTTTTATTTTAGTATTTTTAGTCAGCGATAAAATCTCGAATTTTTCGCATGAAAGGACCGAACCGCATCCTATTCCCTTACGTATAAAAATACAAGTACTTAATGGCCTTATCATGTATTTTAACAAAGCTCGCGCTTTATTAGGGCGTTAAAGTACTTAATTGACCTATCATGAATATTCATGTATCAATAATGTGTAAAAAATATTCATCGTAAAACTTTTACATTCAGGAAAAATGATGTGATGAAGGACAAGCAGTTGCGATCGTGTGACTACCTAAAAAGAAGAATAATGACAAGAATACAATCCTAGTATATTGATAAAACAAAACTAAAAAGTAGTATAGTAAAAAAAATGATTCAAAAAGATAAAAAAAAAACCCGACTGCGTAAAGTGAACTAAAAATATGAAAAGAAAATGACATTAAAGACCGTCTGATAAAATATGACAAATAATGGGAGTCGAAAGCTCTCTTACTATATGTATGCTTCCGATAGCAAATGTTTGTCACATTTGATTGGATGATTTTTAATTTTTTGAATTAATCTATTTATCACCCTATCATTATACACACATTTTATATATTTGTATACTCGCATATAATACCAAACCGATTTGAAATTTCTTTTACGTGTGCTACAAAAAATACTTTCTTTTTGAATATGAATTACTATTTACAGCAAGAAAATGTTCAGTTTTCACAGCGAATTGTTTATTGGGAAGAAAGATGCAAATAAAAGAAATAAATTAGGTTAAAAAATGAACGATAATACTTGTTCCTGAAGTTACCTCTATCTTGCTATTTAATGGAAATACAGCATTAGCATAAATTTAAGAGGTGGAGTATAAAACTTAATGGAAATTTAAGGGAAAAAATGAATCTTAAGACCTAAATTTTAATTAAAAATTTTTATTTATATAATGCTATTGATTTTTCGTAAATCTTTACCTTTTTAAATGGATAAAGATTATCGTTGTATAATAGATGACGATTGGTTATTGATAACAATAATACTAAGGGTTTGGTTCTTCAGAATCGATATCAGGACCGGAATTTAAATTGAAATTAAGAGCAGGACTAGGATTAGGGTCAGAAATGAAGAAGTTTGTTTATTTGAACTACAGGGAATTGCATAGATGTCTCGTGGTTTGAACGTTTGATTCTGTTTTGTATTCAAACTGCTGAATGGATCGTAATAAAATTTGCATAAAGGCAGATTGAATGTCGGAATAAATCAAATCAAGAGCGATATTGAAATTACAATCTAAAGAGGAACAGGATTCAAAATTGAGAACTACACTAAGATCTGAATCAAAATTGGCACTAGAATCTGAATTTGAAGACGGATCGGGCTTGGAATCGAGAGCGGGACCGGGACCGGCACTAATTGTGGAAACAGAATTGAAATCAAGAGTAGAACTGGGTTCGGGATCAGGATTGACAGAGAAAAAATGTTATAGGTGAAGAAGATCTAGGCGTAAGCGAGCGAAGTCCGGCCAAAAGCTATCGAGGGCGTCTTATAAGTAATATCGGTTTTCGTAATTGAACACATGTAATAATTCTACTTTTATGAAGAACACGACTGTTATACTTTCTTTTAATGATGCTGTCTGTGTTAATTGACAGGGTAAGATATTTTGTTAATGAAAGGTATAGAATGACATAAACATGAAATCCAATACACGTTTTTTAGATATTATTGTTAGTTAAGACATTAATGAAAAAAAGTTTAAAACTGCTGTGGCAGCAAATAAAATATTTAAAATTGAAGGAGAACATATAGCTAAATATAGTTAACGAGATATAGATATTAGTTAACGAGAAGATAACTTCTCGTTAACTAATATTTATATCTCGTTCAATTAATATTTAATATTTATATCTCGTCAATTAATCGTTTTAATACTGGAGATGTGATGCTGGTAGGTCATTCGTGTTCAGTTTGCCCACCGCTATGGGATGTTGAGCCTACAAGGGAAGTAGTGAAATGCCAACTTAGTACCAGCGTTCGCCGATTATCGGACTCCCTTCTAAAGAATCCGTACATCGCCACTTAAAATCATTATACAACAACCTATAAAAGTTGGCGAATAAAGCCCCACCAATTAAACTAGATTCAAGAGAAACGTCGAGCAGAAAACGTGCAAACAGCTCCTTGTCCCGCAGAAAGATGATTGTGTTATATAATGTGTTGTTACTTGCGATGAAAAATTGATTCATTGATACAATCTAAACATGGAAAATCAGTGGTTAAAGAAAGAACAATTAATTGAACCCCTCGTCAAAAGTGCTCGATTCGAACCGAAAATCTTGGTAAGTGTTTGGTAGAAATATGAAGGTTTAGTGTATTTTGAAATAATTCCAGATCGAAAAAATTGTATTCGAAGAAGATGTTGAAAATACAATGTGGTAATTCTTTATATGTAAGCCAAAGAAATGGTTTTTCAAGATCTCAGAGAGCTTGCTGAACGTTGCCTTAAGGCCATATAGTACGATGCGCTATTGAATATTAAGGTTTTGTCTTATATTAAATAAACAAAATTGAAAACTGACATTTTCATCAGACCTTAATACGATATTGTAAAAATAATAATATTTTCTGATGTTATATGTGGAACTTCGTAGCAAGTTTAAGATTAATTTCAGAAAAAGTATTCTAACTAAAAGATATGATAAGGGTTGAAACGCTTAGAAATGCATTTTTTGCATTCAACTAGGTATTTAGTTAAATGTTAAAATTGTTGTTCAACCAGTAGTAACATATTATGTGTTATATATACACATAGTATGGTACTACTGGTAGATTATGATATACAACATGTATCACTTTACATTAAAATATTAAGAGCTAATATTGACAATTAATTTCAGGCAACGAAATCGAAAAAATTCTACATGAGGTAGGTATGTCAATAGCAATTAGATACTGTTTACTTTTACTTATTTCTACTCATTACTTTATCAATATTTTGATACTGGCAAGTTATACGCCATCGTGATGACTGGTTATTTAATGATTAATTTTAAATTCAAATGTTTTTTTATTTGAAATCCTTAAATTTGTGAGAATCTGACGAGAATTTACTGGCAACAATGGAACTCAATTGGTGTGATTTTCGAGCTCTGATTTATTATGATTACAAAAGAGATTTAAACTTTCTAGAAAGTTTTGAACTTTTGCTTACTACTTTTAGAGTACAGTAGAGTCTGTTTCTTCACTCATGAGTTTTAAATAAGTTCGGTGAGTTTTAGGAACGACGGGGAAGCTTAGAAGTTAAAGCGAGGACAGGTCGGCAACCAATCGCATTCATTTAAGAAAATGCTCAAGCAGTCAAAAAACTTCTTTGAAATAATCGAAGAATGACATGTGTAGAGCTTGAACAAGAATTGGGTATTTGATCCACAACATTACAAACCATTATTCAGGATCACCTTTCTTTCCGTAAGCGTTGTTGGAGAAGGGTGCTGTACAAACAGACCGATGAGCAGAAAGACCGCCGGGTAGATGGGTGCCCATTTATGGTAGTTTTAGAAAGAGTGAGAAAAAAATGAATACGACATACTTAGGGGTGACGAAACATGGATATAAAGTTACAATCCCCAAACAAAGCCACAGACATACAGATGGTGCTTTGAAAATTTACCAACAAGAACAAAATGTTGAAACACACAAAAACGAATGATCGCCACGTGTTTTTGTAAGACCGGTTATATTATTACTCTGATACCAGAGGATCAAAAATTAGTGAGCTCTGAGTGTTATGTGGCAGTTTGGTGTGACAACTAATCGTAGTCATGAATCCGGCATTACCACAACGCTACGCCGCACACGTCTATTAGAACAGTTGATTTATTAATTCAAAAATTGTGTCTATCTTATTTCACCCATCACTCCTAATTTAGCACCATGATGTTTTTATTTGTTTCCCAAAATCAAAGAAAAAATATTGAAAGGCAAAAGATTTGAGAGCAAGAAAGATGCTTATAAATAAGGAATTTAAGAGATATCTGAAAAAAATGGTCAGAGGTATACTTTAAGTGATTGGAACGCATGTAAAAGTGTATAGATGCCCAAGGTGAATATTTTGAAAAGATATATACGTATAAGTATTAAAACTTTTGAGTATCTCATTTTTTTTCGGCATGCACCTCGTATTGACTTTCATATTATAAAAATGTTATTCCTGATGAAATACAGAAAACAACATTAAATTAATTCAAAATATAATCGGTCAAATAACTTCAGGTGGCATATTAAACTTTCAAAGAAGTCACTTTGATAACGACGATACAGAGGGTGAATCTTCAGTTGAAAGTGAAAATCGTGAGACTTGCTGAAGTCGTCACCTGATCACTCCAGTTTGCCAACACCAATTTAACTTCAGCATCAAATTAACGGCGTCTGGCTTGTTTCCTGATAAGATTACATTGGAAACTGCGTTCTTAACTTGCGCGGGATTAAGCAATCTTCTTCGGACTTAAACTCCATGGATATGAGTGAAAAATCTAATAAAACTTTCACTATCCTCGTTTAGTCTGGGCGATGAAAGAACCGCGCCGCCGAGAAAATTTTGAACGTACTTGTGTTTTCGTATGTTGAAAATTTTCCATATAATCTTTTATGAGGAAAATTTTTCAATACATATTTAAAATCTAACTAAATTAATGGAATCGGGAAACCTGAAACAGTCGAAAAATACATTATTTGGCATTAGTAAATGAAAAAGAAAACAAAAAAATAGAATCATGGAAGATGCTTTCTTATGTAATATATGTGGTTTATGGCTAAAGATAGATAGATATGCAGAAACTGAAAAGTGATTTAAAAGGTCGTGTAATGTTCAGAATAAAGAAGGTATGTCACGATGGTTTTTCCACCTAGACAGGACGAACACAAGTAGTTTAATGAACTAAATTTACAAAGAGAATTTTCTGTGACAGAAGGGTTGATAAAAGGTGCCCCAAAAAAATTTTGTTATAAAATGAAATTGGTTGTACTCGAGAGGAAGATTAAATTTTAAGCATCTGAAAGCTCGCATAAAATAAATTTAAGTAATAAATGTCAGTGGAGCAAAAAAAGTATCAAAGGATCGCGCCCATTAGAGATGCATCAACATTATCAGTCTGGATATTGAGTGTAAAGTTTTGTAATGTTATTTGTAAAAAGTTGGTATTATTTTTCATAAATTATAAAACTATGTTTAGACTGAAATTCTAAAATGTTTATGGTTATGTTGTCAAGTTTCTTCTCATCTCCGAAGTTTGGAAGCTAAACGATTTGGAATATTTCATGTTCATAAGTCTGTTACATATGTATTACTAAAATTGATATTGTATTTACATGTAGTCCTTCCCAATCGTTTTGGCATAAGCATGAGCTTATAAAGAAATAAAAAGAAAATTAAGAGAAGCTTTATTTTCACCCACTTTAACTTCTAATTTCTTAAATCAACAACTTACGTTAGCTTTTTTTTAAATATTATATTTTATGAAACTCTCGAAGTGCGAATCTGAATTGCTCTGAACAGGTATTTTAAACTTGCTTTCGCCCGCGACTCCGCTCGCATCGACATAAATGCGTTTTTAATTTTTAATATCGTCCCATCACACTGTCAACCGTAATCTCGATCTCGTTCCCGCTGTCGGTTCCGATTCCAGTCTCGATATAGTTAACGAGTCTGCTTTTAATTCAATTCAGATGGAATTATCTCAGAGGAACCCATAATACTTTTACAATGAAAACATTTTTACTGCTGCATTTTTTTATTATGAAAAGATCTTACTCCCTTATTTCCGATCCCTGTCTTGCTTGCGGTCCCGTACCGATGTTCAACTTAACCCTCCTTTGAATCTTGCTGTTACTAACAATTAATTGACATAAGCACAGAATTCGTTCTTCGTTTACGCGAGGGAAGCCGCGAGCACAAGCTATATCTTTTAAAATTATAACTTATCCATTGTTCTGATGTATAAGCTATAATTCTGTGAAGTTTCATCAAGGCCACACCGTGGTTTTTGTGTGAAAGCGTAAAATACATGCTCTGATACACCCTCGCAAAACTTTTGAGTTTATAATATTAGAATGATTTGCAAGAAAATTAAATATATGTTTTGTAAATTCTCTATGCCACATATGCATGACAACCTTGGTTAATTTAAGAAATACCGTAGAAAAAAGAAATCCAAGAAGCATCTAAGATTTGTAGTCGAGAAATCTAGAAATTTACAAATATCGTTTGGTCAGTTATTTTCTAAGGATTTCTAATTACAAAAAAAAGTGAATTGGCAAGTATTTTATATTTTTGTGAATGTTAACTTTAGTGTGATTTTTATTGTTGATATCGACGTTTTTCATTTTCATTTTCTTTGTAAAGAAGACATTAAAACCGTTTGATGATACTGAATCGCTGGAGATTTTATAAAAGTCTCGTTTGTCCAATACCTGCTTCATTTGTTAATGGAAGGCTAATATTGGAAACTTGTTGTAAGTCAATAAAAAAATTGGTTGCCTGTAAAGTCGGTATACGGGCGAAAGTTTTACGTGACAACGACTTTGAGTGGTAAAATCATTTTAATGTGAATATTCATTCGTATAGTAGGAAGAAGGATGAAATAATAGTAACAATTTAAAACATTTATTTATACAAAGAATTATATTTAAAACATTAATTTATACAAAGAATCTCGCACTGAATTTCATATTAACAAAATTTTATTTTTACCTTTACACATACATACGTATTTATATACAAATATACATACAATAACTTGCAATACATTTGCGTACAATGAAACAGCGTTTACTACAACTTAACTTGTTCCTATCTGAGTGGAAGGGACGCGTGCCTCTCACTCGCTCTCATTGTGAGCGCATAACGTGAGCGGAGCGTAACGCAGTTTCTTGAAGTGTCACCCGGCAAACCAATTTATAAGACGTTGTCACGTCAAAAACTAAGCAAGTATTCAATGACATCGATACAAAGAAATATAAGATGCTAAGAAATTAAATTGCAAGTTTTAAAGATTCATCGCGCAAATACAACATTAAAACGTGTTATATTACATTAATTGTTAGCATAAAATTTGTTGATATATGTTCTTTTTATATGCACTCTATTTATTACTCATTTTTTTTTTCTAATATCGTTACGTATACGTTAGGCATGAAGGTGCAAAAGACGAAATAGACCTGTGCGATCAAAGGCCCCAGTACACACGGTGAACACATTGGACATAATATTTTATCTTAAGTTACTTTAAAAATATTTAAAGTGATATACATTAAACTTTAGACAAATGATATATTATTTCGGCGTATGTGATGCTCCTTTCGTTCAGATTGACGTCATAAAATGCAGTCTAAGATAAAATAAATTTGAATAGCTGTAAAAATGAAATGTTACAGCATCTTCGCGTTAAGTTACGTAATGTCACAGCGTGTATAACGCCATTACTATTTTTTGCGATGATTTCGGATCCGGACACACGGAACGTTATACGCGGCAAGAAGTAGCGAGAACGGACGAGCGGGCGGCGGCGGGCGGAGGCGGCGGGCGGCCGCGGGCCGAGCGAGCGCCGGGATTAATCACCCGGCGGCGGGCGCGAGCGTCCCGCTGAGATATCGTTAATTTAACACTTAAAACGTTTTTATTCGAGTGGATAATTGCGAAGGGGCGAGCATAATGCGCCCACGTTCGGGGAGATTGATGGCGCGCCGTGTTACGGCGCCGACGGTGCTGGCTGCAGATTTGCAAATGAAAAAATAATTCGATTGCCTTCTTTCTTTCTCCCTCGGAACATTAACAACGGAATTTCGTCCCGAATTAGCATTCTTTGAATATTCAAACATGGTAAAAGGCATAATGGCGGTATATTCGCTTTTGAAGGGACGGGGACGCGGTTGGACGCGTAAACAAATTCCTTGTGCGGAGAAGCGAAAGGGCGTCGTCGTTCGTCCGTCTTTGTATTTTTCCTCGAAGGGCATCTTAAATCTCTCGACGTCCCCACGAATGTGTTTAGCTTTAAAAACGGCGATATATTGTTGTTACAAAGGCGCTAATCGGATACTGAATGAAAAGATTTATTGGTTGAGTTAAGAGTTTAATCTTAACTACACGCCGCACAACCTAATCGCTGCGGCACAACTGACCTCAGGTGACCTTGGGGAGCTTAAGCGACCGGCCGGCTCCAGTGTGTGAGGTCATAAATCGAATTCTTAAAAAAAATCTACATCGAGGCAAGTAAAACATGACGCCTTATAGAATCTCACTGTAGGAATAATCGTGAAAATATATCGGTGGAACATATTCTTGAGCGAATAACAAAATATTTTCGTAATTCAAGTTTCAAATTTGCATCGCATTTGCAAAGTAGCATAAAACTTCGTACGAAAACTTTTTAAAAAATTACAAGTTATAAATTTAATGAGCAATTTTCAAGAGACAAAATTCAATGTTTTTGTCCATAGTGTCATTTACTCAATGTAAATTAATTTTGACTTAATATACCCATAAAAGTCTGTAATGAGGGTTCTCACATAATTACGCTTTTACCTGTAAAATTACATCTCGCAGGTACGTCCAGATTTCAATCCTAATTAAGGGCATAGAGTTGCAAGTCTCGGACTGTATTTTTATATTACTTTTTTCTGAAAAGTTCTCCTTGAAGATTTACCTTTCCTTCAAAGCTCGAAGGAATCGTTTGTAAACTTAGTCACTATTAAATAATAATTTTGCATTTCGATAAATTATTCGAATTCAAATATAAGGGATTTTACCTTATTAAGGTTCGTCACTGTACATATTGGTAAGATACCCGAACAAAGTAAGGCGAAATTTAAATTGGCCTACGTTTAATGATATTATGCATTCATGAACAAAGGTACCATGGCATCGGCCATCAATCAGTTCTGTGCATTCTCCCGTGAACAGTGCAATGCGCTCGAGTGACCTTCGATTAGCAATTATCGAACAATCCATACACAATCAACAAACAATATAATTGGAATAACAAGAATCAAAACAAATTTACAGACTAAAAAAGCATTTTTAAGAATTTATTTTAAAGTTAAACATAATTACTGCTATTAAAAAAAAAAACTCAACTGCGTCGAATAATGCATATACAATCAACCAACAATAATTGATTTGTAACAAAAACCAAATCGAAATCAAGAATTAGCAAAAAATTTTCTAACCTTTGTATTATTTTAAAATATTTTTATTATATATATATATATATATATATATATATATATATATATATATATATATTTTGAAATAAACATCGGGATTGATATTAACATGGATCGATACAAAAGAAGAAAAATTCGTTTTGCGTCCATACTGGTGCAGCTGTCGGAATTCGCTATACGGGCAAGTTATATATGTATATATACTAGCTTGTCCGGCAAATGTTGTTCTATACTTTCTTGTAGTAACGATCGATGATGTTAATTTCAAGATCGATGTTAATTTCAATTCCGGTCTCTTTTCGATTCGGTTCCCAGTCACGCTTTTGATTCTGATCTCGTCTCCATGCTCGTTTTCGACCCCAGTCCCGGTCTCACTTTCGTTTCTGATCCTGGTTCCGTTCTCGATTCTGCTTTCTGTCCCGCTTTTAATTCCGATTCCGCTACGAATCACAGTTCCAATTTGAAAGAAGCTGGGGATTAGTAAATAAAATATAAGCAAAATAATATATATGCAATATCACTCGAGGATAGCATAGTTTTCATTGAGTAAATGAAGTTTTAAAATCGTTGTAGTAGTCCGGTTAAATAATACACATATATGCTTAAAGTCGGGGACAAACTCTAGTAGGTATAATATACAAAATACAAAACGCCCCAGTCATAATTTAAATTTTGATCCCGTCTCTACACTCATTTTCAACCCCAGTCCCGTTCTCAATTTCAATCCTGGTCCTTCTTTCGATTCTAATTCTGGTCCCTTTCTCAACTTTGCTCCCTGTTCAGCTTCCAATTCCAATACTGCTCCCAGTCATAGTTCCGATTTGCACAAAGCCAGGGGTAAATATTAATATCAAAACAAAATATAACCTATATTACTCGGGGAAAGAGTAGCTTTTTATGAAGTTGTTAAAATCGTTTTTGGAATATAAATTCATGGAAGAAGCTGGAGGTAAATGTTAGCAGCCTAATTTATTCAAAACAGTACAAATACCTATTAATGAAAGAATTTCTAAAATCGGTTCTTTATTTCGTTTTAGTAGTACAAATACGCGGATGAAACCGGGAACAAATGCAAATTTGTTTTTAGAAATCTTACCCAGTATGCGTACTTAAGTTTCTACGTAATCGTATTAGGCACGTATAGAGGACAAACATACGTTGATTTATTTATATAGATAGCTGTCAACCGCGGCTCCTCCCTTGTGGACACAGAATGGTTTCCTACATCTTTTGTGACGACCGATATAACTGTGGTCCATACACCCATCATAATTCCGATCCAGCTCCCTGGTATTTAGTTCCCTCTCGATCTAACTCCGATTCCGGTTTTGATTCCGATCTAGGTTCCAGTTCCGCGTATGATGTAATTCCAATAAAGTAGCTCATTTTAAGTGTTTTTTATCGCGCTGGAACCCTAGAAATATATCGCGATAAAATGTACCGTAAATGTAACCTAGTAAGCTTTTTTACCATCCCATGAAAGTTCCATCGTGGTCTGTTCAGCCGTTCCCGGACAAATAGACAAACTGACAGATACAAAGGGTTGTTCCAATCCAATTCCGATTCCGATTTTGCTCTCGATCTCTATTCGGGCATCACTTTTGATTCAATTAAAAAAAATACCCAGAGTTTTAAGAGTTTTTCACGCACGAACCTTAAAAATTATCGCCTTAAAAGTACTCTAAATGTAGTCCAGCAAGCTGCTCTACCTTCCAGTGAAAATCTCATCGTGATTTGTTCAGCCGTTGCAAAGATACCCTGGACAAATAGACGGATACAAAGCGTTATTTTCTTTTATACAAACCTTGTCCTGATAATAACAAACACAACAAAAAATAATTATCTAATTTGGTGTAATCGTTCGGAAGTGATGCGCCTACATACATTTTAGAGATTCATTTTATTTATACATATATTATACATATAAAATAAAAAATTTAAATTAAACGCAGTTATGAATATTATCAATTTGAGAAAATTTCTATTGTTTTAGCAGGAAATCATACAAAATATTTTAGTCTATTCATAACAGCTTTCCATAAAAATTTTGCATACTACTATTAATTATATTATCACAGTTGTACAATTTCACTTTTAATACATTTTAAATACGATCCAATTTCTAAATATCTATCACACTAATAATTATTCTTTATTGTCATTCAAATCACTATTTCGATAGATTGAATATGTACAAGGGCTCGCTTGACAGCGCGACAGCGAACGAACTGTAGGTAGGTGCTTCGACGCTTAACCACGCTCGCTCGTTAGGATAAAGGAGTTTTAATTGAAGTTCACTAAAACTTCTGCACTTATGGTGCACTCAATGCATTAATTGCATCGTCCATTACAGTCGACGTCAATTAAATTCGTATCTGACTACTTCTTACGAATCTTACGCAAGAAAATAAGTCAGAACTGTCTACGACGATAGAGAGGAAGTTATTTATGTGCGTATATTATGTGAAAGGTACTAAAGTTATCACACTGTGAGATATATTTTGCTAAAATAAAATTAAACGTGTGGCACTCGGAGACTGCCGCGGTAAAGCTATTGCATAGCATTTTTTATCAACTTATGCAATTATAATTATTTATTTATTTATGCAGTATTTTTTTTGTTTGATATTAAGGCAAGTTTTTCATCACTTTCTTCATTAATAAATGCACTTTGTTTATTCATATTTAAAACACTTTGTACACAAATTTTACGCGTATAGCTATTCACCAGCAACTGCTATTCACTGTTGTACTTAGGTACACCTATGTATACATATATACCTACATGTGTACTTACGGGGCACATGCGGTGAGTGTGGCATTATTAAGATATGATAGATACCTATATACCTATATACTTTCTCACAAACAGCTGCTTACGTATTCATCCGATTTCGGAGTAGCTCGTCTCGATCCGTCGAGCTTCGTACAGTCGTACTATACATACACGTTAAGCGAACGCTCGGCCGAGCTACATGGTAGGCGGAGTGGGGGGTGTTAGGTTTTATTTTCGTTACGGAATTTCTTGATTCGGTCGCCACGCTCAAAGCCCGCGATAAAAGCTATGCAATAGCTTAAAAACGTCATATCGTAATTATTGTTTTTATTAATATTATGTTTTAAAGTCTAGCTTATTTGAGAATATTGTCTGTTTTTGATTACAGTTATTATACCAGTTGAGTAATATAGAAATGTGGTAAAACAAAATCTTCTATTAATTGCAGGAATTAGTGAAAATATTAATATTTGTAATATAGTAGTCTAACGTAGAAAGTTATCTAAAAATTATAATTTGTATTAATTTGTAATATAAAGAAAAGATTTTTAATTCCAAGTGATTACTGCTTTTTCGTACCAGTAATAAAATCATATTTGAAATATCAACAAAAATATTACTAATTTCAAGTGCCATTACTTTTTCTAATTTGTTAGTAAGCCGTTTAGTAACGATAAGCGTGTTTAGTAATTTCAAAAAGGTACATATGTAAAAATTAGTAACAATTGTTTGTATTTTTAACAAAACTATTATTAATTATTAGAACATATTGTATTTCTTTATATCGAGTAATATCGTAGCGTAGATTCAAATCATTTCTTGCAAACATAGCCGAAAGGTGTGCAATTCTACATATTTGACAGTTGTTTTAGGCGACATAGTACTTCAAAAAAATGTCGTAAATGGGAGTTTTCATCAAAATAGAAGGAGTTACAAACATGTTGCTTAACCGAGCGGCGAATGGCTGTACTTTACGAGCACTGTGGGCTTAACGTAATATTATGAATTCATAGAAAACAAAACATTCATTTTAAAAATACTTGGTTTTTTTTTCATTTTTAACCGTAAATAATTGCTGAAGAATCATAGGCCTGATGCGCTCAAACTTTATCACAGTTTTAAATAATATTATACTAATACAGTTAATTATTTTTTTATTATTATATTCAAATAATTTTTATTAAAAAGAGAGTTGTGAGACATGGCTGTAGTATGGTTACAAGTGATTGTCTCAATACAATATATATATTATGCACTAATTCTATGAAATCTGTCAACTATGTTGTTATCAGCGTCATGAATTAAATTACGTGCTACTTCGGCACTTTTCACTTTTACACGTTTTACTTTGGATCGCGACACTTTTATTCATGTTACTTTAACACTTGTCACTCTACTGCCCGCCTTGGCACTTTGACGATGACTATGTCACTATGTTTGGTGTCATTTTGACACGCATAATTTTTTTTACAAGTCACTTTGACAAGTGTGACTGTGGAAGCCACAAGTGTTACTTTGATAACTTCACTTTTACAAATGACAAAGTAACATATGCCAAGTGACTAGTTCCAAAATGGCAGGTGTTAAAGTGGCAGGTATCGAAGTGAAAGGAGTTGAAATGATAGATATCGAAGTTCCAAGTGTTAAAAGTGAAAACGTCACAACGTTAGAGGTTAAAGTAAAAAACAGTGACTTTTTAATTATATATGTTAAACGACATTCCGACAATGTGTTATTTTTAATTGCTACTGAATAAACTATTTACTGTTGAATTTTTTTTGGAAAATTCGAAAGACATATTTAGTTTAGTTTATGTAAAACGTATTATTTAAAATTTTTAACATAAAAAAAAAACCAAATAGTTTTTCGTTCTTTATTTAACAAATTCTAATAACAACTATTTGAAAGTTACTATTTTCAGTCCAATTTTTGGAAATCGAGTTTTCATTCGATCTTCGAGTTCTAGGACGCTAGGAATATATTTTGATAATTTTCAAAGTGAAGTCTGAATTTTTGTGTATGCGTGCGTGCGTATGTGTTTGCGTGTCGCGTGTACACGTGTATGTGCGTGTGTGTGTGTACGTGCATATGTAAACTGCTCATACCCTTTGATCGAAATCAGTGTGTTGGTTTGAAAGATATCGTAAATGAAAACTTTGAAGAAGTGTTTTTATAACTTGTAAAGTTTTTGATGAATAGATGTTTGGTTCTTGGTATCATTTTTTTTCTTTAAACAAGTTCGTCGGATGACGCAAAGCAGATCAAAATCCAACAATTCTTTCGAAAAAATTTTGTAGTTGAAAAATTAAAAGCGTTTTCTTTTTAATATACAGAGATTTTTGAACTCGAAGAGCTCAGAACTTATTAGAACTATATATTTGAGGCCGAAGAGCTTACAGTAGACATCAGATGGCAGACGGCGTCGGAGTACAGCAGGCGACATACGAGAACTTGGAGATATTTACAATTAGGACAAAAGGATAAGTTGAAATTTATATTTCTGAAATAAGAAATTTTTCGTAGAGTTCCTGCGATTGTGCAAAGATTTAATTATTTATTTTCCAATAAGTTTTTGTTGTTTAATCACTTATTTTCAAAAAGCCACAGAATTCGGTATTATGCGTGCAAATATGTAGGGGAAATAATTTTTTGTTCTCGGTAAAGTTGTGCTCGATGGCGCAATAGGCATGATGACAGTAAACAGGAATCACTAAAATAATGTATTTATCTACTGTAATACACTTAATATATTTTGAAATAAATATTTATTTTCATTTATAAGGCGAGATTATTAATTTATTTATTAAAATAAAACTACAAAATACAGACGTCCGCCATGCTCAGTTGAACATCAATCAAATTGAATCACATCACGCATATGTACAAACTGTCGCTATCACATAAATTCCGTACGAAACTCAACGATCGCTACAATTATTTATTATTTTAATTTGTATTTAAAGAGTATATCGTGATTTATATCGATCTATTGCTTAGTTTTGAATTCTAAATAATAAATTAAGTCACGGAAGAAAGATTTACCAAGGCAAATAGCTCTAATTTGTTTAGAGTTAATGCCTTAATGCTGCTGCAGTTCGTAGCATCAAAGAAAGACTTCTATTTAACAGAATTTAGAAATGTCAAAACCACAATGTAAGTAAAATATTAATTGAAACCAACCATTTAAAAATTGAAATCTATTTAAAAAAGTACCGCTTCATATGTTTAGTGCTAGAGGTTAATGATTTTAAATAATGTTTTTATTATATAACATACGCTTACCTATCGATTTCGGTAAATATTTAGAAGTGGGGCTCTACCTATTTTTGGCTATAAAATGTGATTTAATGAAGATATCGACTTGATTTTTGCGCTATTGCATTCGCCTTGTCGGCGGATTTAATATTGTCACATGGCAATATTAAATCTGCCGAATCCGAAATCTAAACCGAAACTGAAACCGAAAATTTATATATATACATAAATAAATAGAGAATTTAGATATATGACTTGGGTCTCGCCATGCAAGATTAAACCACTTATATCTTATTGTTTTGTTGTGTGGCACGTAAACAAACAATTTATTAGGGGTTTTTAATGACGTATTAACGCATTGAAGAACCGCACATCATTTATACATTTTCGAATTCGTGTCTGAATAAAATATCTAATCTAATTTTTTGCTTTAACTCCCTAGTGTTTACAATCCAATTACATAGGCGTGACGTCACAAGCGGACTCCATGACACAAGGCACCGTTTTGGCGCTAATTTATAAACACATTATTAAAAACGCATTCATTTCTAAAAATCCTATATTTATTGCAAAAATAATATTTTGGATATAGTAGATTCTTAAGAATATTATAAAACTATTTTCCAAAATCAGTCATCATGCTTATTGATAAGTAATTCATAGTAGTAGTATGTAAGGAACATAGTACTTGTACTAATATCGGGTGGTTTCAGAGTTTATCTAGATAGGTGTATCAGTAAGGAAATAAAAAAAGGTATTTGGAACTGGTTTCATGGAAACGAGCACAACAATTTGGGTATTTTTTTGTTTTCAGATAACGATTTTAACTGCGGAGGCATGAGCGTCTCTCTTTCAATGTTAAGCTCCAATTCTTGTTTACATTTAATCAGCTAGTAAAATACGGAATTGAAATTTAACGAAAGGAAGAATTGTTAAAAATATTTAATTATTGTTGGCTGAAGCCAATGGTATGTGGCAGAATGAAATAAAACATCAGTTGTTCTGATAAATCTTCGGGTTCTGGGCCTTCAGGTCAACTTTTCATGGATCTATTTATAGAAACTGTTCAATTCTTTTGAAATTTTTTATTTAAATAATTCATACGGCGTTAAAAAACGTAAATCCTTTATGAATAAAACTACTGATCGACAATGCCTATACAAACTCTTTCTAAAACTATTGTATAATGAGTGAAATTGAAAAAATTAAAATAAAATATAATTATGACTAAAATTGTAAATAGCTTACGGATATGGACGGTGATATAAAATTTATTTATTAATTACATTTTAATAATATTAAATCCATCCGAGTACATAAAAATTATTAAGACGGATATGTAAATAATTTCCAAGCGCTATAAATATTTCTCAATTGGATTTAGAGGGACCATTGGGTGCCATGGAAACTCGAATTAAAAATTTGGTTCCTTATTTTTTTTTTTTCTGTAGCCAATGAAGAAACAAGTCTCGGGTTAAATGATTCACTCGCAGGAGTGTGGCCCCGGGGAGAAATAAATTTTCTAAATAGATAGCTACAGTTTCCAGTCCAGCTCCGCGAGCTCCTTTAAAAGCACAATAAAAATGGCGAGTTAAACGTAACCGCTGTGTTATATAGCTGAGTTTATTTTTGGCAACCGTAAACGGGAGAATTAAAATACTTTATTGCTGCTTACACCGAAAATATTTGTTTTGGAAGATGAAATATTCCTAACAAAATCTAATAAACGGATGGGAGGAAAGAAATAAGCATATCTACTTTGTGTTATCGTGGTAGTAGTTGGAAATTTCCTTATGCGTTCGCGTCTCATTTTCTTATATCGAGTGCGAGCTCGCGTCGTGAGCGCGATAGTGGGGTGTCTGCACATATGTGAATTCATACCCGCGGTAATATCAGTCGGTCGATATGAATAGCAATTCATTTTTTAATATTGTTCTGTGTGAGGGTTTTGTATAAACTCGTAGGCCATTTCTTAAAACTTTTGGTACAACAATCGACTCTTTTATTTGTAATTCTGAAAATTTTTATTTTTTCCCGAATATTTATTACCGAAACTGAAAGATATAATGATTTACAACGCATGAGCGAGCGAATTTTCGTTTATTCTTTCATAGAACCGTTTTCAATATAAAGGAAATTACTGCACTCTTCTCCATTCTCCGTATGACGTATAAATATTCTTTTCGAAAATTAAATAATAATAAATAGCATTCACACACATGACATATACAGTCACAGACTGAAAAATTATAACTAGGAAGAACAAAATAACGAGGAGGTAAATATCCAAATTAAAACTTTTAAAAGGTAATTTAAAAAATATGTGATTTGTGCATTAATACATCATGCTCTTCATACTGGTATGCAAATGAAGCATGCATCCAGGCATATACAATAAAATTTATGTACAGCATGTCATAGTGTATATAAAAATTATCTTGAAAAATAAGTTGTACATCCGATTACTACTAACTTTCTATATATATTCATCTAATACTTTGTTTTAGGCCTTATGTTAGGATTATAATCCGTGTGGAGACAATTAAGAATGTAAGATGCGTCGACCGGAAAAAGTAGTAGTAGTATAGTATATAGTAGTATAGTGGTATATAGTACAAGAGAGGATATTACTATATATCCTCTCTTATACTATATACCACTATAGTCTATATGGTATGCTATATACCACTTACAGTACAGTACAGTATGGTATACTATATAACAGTAGCTAGAGCGACGTGCAGTAGTCTTCACCACAGTCCAAAGTAGATCTATACCAGTGCGATTACCTACTATTAATAGCTAAGTGTGGTGACCTTGGTAAATCTCTTCTCACCTCTTGATGACGACACCAAAGAAATGGCTCCGAGTCATTGGTGACCCGCTGTTTTTGGATAGAGCATGGTAGGTCGTAATGATGCAGCTGGCGAGGAAGTAGATACTAAGAATCTCCGGCTCCGAAAGCCATCATCTTCAACGATTTGACCTGTCGAAATATAATGTTCGTATTTTTAAGTCCGATGAGAAGACTTCTGAGCTGGATGAAGCAGTGAATAAGTTGAACTAGTTTAATATTGTAGGTTCATTTAAAACCCATACACAGGAGAAGTGTATGATAAGTCTCCAATTCGGCAATATATTTTGCTGTCAGGAAGGCAACGAGTCTCTCAAGGTAGTATTAGATTTATCATCTACAAATTCTTCAACTATATAATGAAGAACAAAAGTGTGTCAAAGACGATAGCATACCTTGTAGTCGTAATCACCAAACAGAATTCGATGAAGGACATACAGATAAGTATATGCGTCTATTTCGATATACCCTGAGGATGAACTATCTAGAGATTATATACAAAGACATTTTAAAAGCCATACCTCACCAGCTCATCACAAAGGATATGGAAGATTTGAATACGAAACTAGGCAAGTGAGTTGGTGATGAGCTAAGAAACGGGTTATATGGAATTTCGACAAAGAAACTCAAGGTCGCCTTGCCGGTTTCATGAAAGAGATATTTTCTACAACTATTTCTTCACGAAGTCGCTTCACAAGAAATGTATCTACCTGAGTAAATAATGGTAATGGGCAGATCACAAAGTTTGTAAAATCGATAACCGCAGGAGATGGTTTTCGAACACTAATTAGGCCAGACGTAACCTCTTCGGTGATCTTAGTGGACTTGATAAAAGTTGAGAGCCATAGCTAGTTTACAGGTGGTTTGGGATTACACCGTGAAAACCTAGGGATGAGACCTTATCAAGTAGTTCAAATCTAATGACTTAAAGTAATTAGTCTATATATTAAGGGTTTTAGTTGTTTCTTCTGTTAGTTCTAATAAATTTAGCTAACCTCACCTCAAATTCTTAGAAGTAGTTGTGATATTAGTGAGAAACAACAGGGAAATGTTAAACTGAAACAATGAGTGCTATTCAATTTGGAAATATTGGATCGTTTCCTGCCATTGATATTCTATGTCTTAAATTAATAAAAATTAAAATATAATTAACAACCCATTCAAAATTATGGTACTTACTTGAATAAAAAAAAAATTATAATACAATTTATAATCCAAGTCATTTCTGGAAACTTATTTTCTGTGTGAGTTTGGTTTTAAAAACGGTAATTTATAAAATTCCAGAAATTTGACAGGATACAGGCACAGTGGAACGAGGTAAAAGTGCGCCGCGCCGGCAGTACTGCAATTTGCGATAAGAACTCACGACAGTGCTAATGACCCATTCACGAGATAAAGGCTAATTTATGTTCACGTTCTCCCACTCGCCGCCCATCCACGACCGCAAATTCACTGTGCTTTTATTAAAGTGACTATGGATAATAATATGATTTTTGTGTTGTGCGGTTAAAATGTAACAGAATAGGATGTGTAATAATGGTGTGTACACTATATTCGAATCATTTAACATAGTGGTTCGACAATAAAATTAAAATTTGGGAGTAAAATGAAAACGCGTATCGACATAGTATATAACTTAAACAATACTCTAACAAACAAAAATCTGATAGTTATTAGACAATACTTCCGCCCGCGTAGGCATACAATGAATTCCTTCATTCTGTATATCGATTGATTACGCTCTCAATCATGAACCCGATCTAGTGGTCGAGATCACGATTGATTGACCGGTCATCATGACGGGGTAGTTACCGTGCCAGTTTCTGATCACGATCCCGCTGTAGATGCCAACGCGTGTCAGTCTCGATTTCGGTTATAGTCCCATTTTTGATTCAAAACCCGGTCTTGATTTGAGTAGATTCCGACTCTGGTCCCGTTCTCAAATCTCTTAAAAGCTTCTCATTCCGATTTGAGTTACGTTATTAATTTTAATCCCACACGCGATTTGGACTTTGGTTCCGTTTTCGATTTCGGTCCTTCCCGGCCTCGAATCTCGATTCTGCTCCCCGTCTTGATTACTATTTAGATTCCGCATATTGATCACGATTCCGATTTTGACGAAGCCAAGGCAAATGCTAGTATCAAAATAAAATTTATAGTACATTATAGTTACCCATTAGTAAGACTCAAGTTAATTATTTTAAACATAGAATTTTAATCAAACACAATTAAAATAAAAACTACTACCAATTTTTAATAACGCCCTATTTATTATGGCTAGTCTTAGGAAAGAATGAATTATTATAAATACAAGATTTTAGTCAAACACAAGGAAACCAACGCAAGTTATATATACGTAATAATTTTTTCTAAGTTTAATAATCGAAGTAATCCAATGAGTATATTTATGAATATACCTACAGGATAATCTTCATAAACTATTTTATTTCATTATTTTCAATCAAATTACTAAATACGGTATATAATTATGTAAATGATAAAATAACTTTTTTGTTTGTGGACCGATGGGAATAAAACAAACACTCAATGTTACGGAAGCTTGTTACAATACATTAGTGAAAGTCACATTCAAATTGGTTAAGCAGTTTCTGTAACAAGTGTTCCAAAACGCACATACAAACAAATTATTTTTGGCCACGGTAACATAAGTAGAACATATATAAATTGCATTTTGGAAAAAAATCTTTAATCTCAGACATGGCTCCTTTACGATTTTATTACATGTATAGGTTATTATCGTCCATAATAGTAAACAGTACGTAATATACTAAATAGGTACACGCTAAGCGCTAAGATTCTTTTAAAATATCACGATATACCTGGCTGATAAAGATAAATACACAGCACACTAGGAATTCAAACAGCTACGTATACATAAGTGACTTGGAATATATACTGGATACCATTCCGGAATAGGTATATTTTGATGAAGTCAATACGTTCGCCTGTAAAAAACGAAATTTCGATTTTCTGTGTCATTAAGTATTTTAATATTCTTGTGAAGATTGAAAATATGTATTTATCACACATTGAAGGGAAACACCGTAATAGAAGCTGCATGCAAGTTACATCAATCTCCAGACATGTGAACTGACACTATTTGAATCAGCATGGGATAACTAGCGACCATAGTCGAGCAGTACGATATCATATGGGTCAAGCAAGCACATTAAAATGATTATAATTCTCATAATAAGGAGTTGCCATATTTCTCTGACCTTGACAGCTGTGTCGTAAATAGCCTTTTCTGTGCCCTGTGCTATAACTGCGCCCTTGTTTTTTTTTAGATATTATAGGTACCCTAATTAGAGCAATGCAATGTATAGGCCTACTTTATTTTATTCGGGATGATAAAATAAAGCACAAGGACCTTGGTGTTGGTGGACCAATTTTCTAATATTTTGGAAGAAAAATCTATTTTTTTAAAGAACTAGTCCTGCCTGGTCTGGCCATTCTTGCGCCCCCCAGAGTCTACGCCCTGTGCCTGGGCACCGGTGGCACCGCCCCATTTACGGTACTGCTTGACAGTATTTTAATCATTGCCCGCCATTTTCAATAACACTTATAAGCAGGCAATAACTAAAATCACGGATAACACAAGCGGTAGGGCACGCAACGTTGGTAATTAAATTGAAGTGGCGTTATAGCCCTTTCGCGCTCCAATTAATGCCCTTTGAGCACGCGCGTGCGGGTTCGTTCTGCTCGTCCGGCCGCGCGGACGCTAGTTCCACCTAATGCTCTATAATCCTTTAAACAAGCCGATTTCACGCCACAACACACCTTAAACTAATATCTACAGTAATTTTGATTTACCCCTAATAGTAAAATAAATTAACTCGAGGTGAATTCGTAAACAGCTATTTTTGATTTGTACCCGTTATTTTTTTCCCCCGACAAAACAAAGGAGTCCAAAAATGTATGCAAGGATATATATATAGATAAATGTTTTATATTAGATAGAGAAGTATTGAATCGATTTTAAAAATTGAAGTGTCAATTGTTGTGCGTTTCAGGTAAGCGTTAAAAGCTAGATTATTATGACAATTTTTGGAAAAATATATATGTCAGCTGTAAATAAAAAAAAATACATAAGCTAAGAATATCTTTGCAGACTTTACTTTATGCAACGAGGTAAAAAATGCATAACGCACCTCCGTGCGTTATGCACCCGTGCGCGCAATGAGTGTAAACTTTAAAAAAATCCCTGACAAAATGACTTGATCGGCTTTGCTGTTGCTGAAGTTCTGTAGCAGCTTCATCAGACGGGTCCAGACAGCACGCGGGGGGCTGACGGCGCATGACTTGTCTTTAGGGGCATTTCTTTAAAGGAATCACTTCGACACGAAGAAGTCACTGAGATACCAACACGGGTCGGGTCCATTTGTATATCCAGACACAGAAGCATTCTGGTAGGTGATAGGGGATGTTTTCTCTAGAGTATAGTGAATGTAGGGGTCTTATGCTTAACGTTTGGACGTTAGTTTGACTAACTTAAATAAGCCTTTCCACTTCAACTTTGAGAGCATCAAGTTGATCTCTTAGTACATTCCATGGCTTACGGGTGACATGATAAAGAGGCGACGCTTCGTAGGAGACTGCTGAAAAGAGAAGTATGTCACGGAAGGATTCCGCAGCAGTGAAGAAGCATCCCTTATATAATTTGAGATAATAGGGAGTTTTAAATTCCTGTGGAATACCGAGTTTCTAATGCACCAGAAGGCGTCCATGGCTATTCGGAAGAATTTGTTTTGGATTACTTGAAGTTTTTAAAGTGCGGAGGGGACGGCGAAAATAAAGGCATGAGACGCGTCATCGCGGACTTTATGCATATTTTCGTATTTAGTTATGGCGACGTCGACAGAAAATTGTTATTTTCCTAACGCTCTTATTGTGGTCCTACCAATGGAGATTTCTATCGAGCGTGATATATATGCATAGCCGTAGAATAGGTGCATTCGACATGTGAAGGGAAAAATGTTCCGGGCGACTGAGTCGACTTTTATTCTGGCTAGTCTTAATGGCTGCCGACTTTTCTGGACTAACCTTTATCATCCAGGTTAGAAACTTCGATCCAGCTCATAGATGGCACTCTGAAGGTGATGGTGTATGTTTTAGAGTTGCCGAATTCGCATGTACATCGCGGTAGCGTCTGCAGAGCGTTAGTTGTACGCCTGACTTCAGACGCAGTATGGCGTTCGGATACACTGGGGACGCCATTTAACATATTATATTTATATATTTTTCTATGTTATTAATTGAATTCCTAATTTTTGCTATAATAATTATAACTGTTTAGATCATATATTTTCAATTCTACAAATAAGCAAATTTATCAGCATTATAATAATGCGAGATTACGTTGTTTCGCTGTATTTTTTATTAGCGAGTTTATCGATATAAGTAAATTAAAGGCAAAAGACAGAATATTTAATGTATTCAAAAAGGCATGATATTCAGGGTGCATGGTTATTTTTATGTGGCCTCTAACATATAATAGGGTTTTAACTTAGGTTTAAAATACCTGTTTTATCAATTAAGACATATGATGAACATTGTACAAATAATTACAATGCAGGTAATTAATGGGCGCCACCCGCCAACAAGTGCCTTAAAAAGATATATACAAACATAATGAAGTTCACAATCAAATGTTGAGATAAATTTGAAACAGCCGCTTTTCATGGAGGGCTGATAAAGATGATCACTGTTGTACAAGGAGATTAAGGTACCAGATTTCGAATATTGAATTGGGTTCACTTCCCACTTATAATTGTTCTTGGACTCTCATCTGCGATGAAACAGGCAGATGTGTCTTAGCAAAAATATTGCGGACTAAAGCTGTCTCATGAATGGGACGCTATGCACTTCCTAATCGGCGTCTGCGCATCCAGACATCAGACATCTACTCTTGTGATGTTAAAAAAAAATGAACTTAGAACCACTATAGACACATGACATTGAAACCGGGATAACAGATTTAAACAAATTTATGTATTTGAAAAAGTGATTTTCGATATGACACAAATTACATATCATCTAATTAAGGATTGAATGACATTGACAATTAGATATTCAAAACAGATGCTTTTAAATTTCTTCTTTTTTATTATCCATCGATTGACTTGAGTTATAAATACTAAAATTGTTTTACTTTTAATCAAAATGAATTATGAAACCACCAGAATAACATTACGATATCTTGTTCATAAGCTGTTATCAAATTATCATTTTATGAAAGAAATTCTTATTTGCTAGTGAACATCGATGTTCATTACGGGGTGTTACAACGTTAATGAAGGATAATTCAAAATAAAAGTTACCTTTTTAAACACGCGGCGGAGTCTGTATATCGATCGGACGCGTGTGGATATATGTCCCGCACGCGTTCGTTCTCTGCCGCGAAACACAGAGTTCCATTTTGAATTTCTGGATTATACTTAGTTTACTAAACGAAATTGAATCGTATTCATTAGAAAATAAGGCAGCAAAAAATATCTAACTTTCGAGTAACTTACGTCAGAAAATTTACAATATATTTTTAAAGTTGGTTAATCGTGCAGTTGGCGATGGAGTTAACGTCGCTTATTTGTTTGAATCTCTGTTCGTAAGTAGGAGTTTACAAAATTATTCGCGAGTGTTTTTTTTTGATATATAAATCAAAATACGTTAGACACTTTGTAACATAATACAGTATATACTTTTAATGTTTCTCAAAGTAAATACCGAATAGTGTGCCTAATGTTTCCTTTATCGGTTTTGACGTATAAAATGGCGGTTAAGATTTTATTTTACGTGTTGATTTCATATATTATCTACATAATTTATTATATTTTAAATATTTTGTAGTCATGAATTGTGATAATAGTTTAATCTTAGTTTAATTTTATTGTGAAATTATTACATATTTTAAAAATAGTGATGAATGTGGCCAAAGACGAATCATTGCAATTTGCACTGATAGCTGGAAAGAATTTCCGCGAGTATTTCTTGATAAAATCTCACATATAAAAAGAAATAACTTTATTCCTATTTTTCCTTTTTGCGA
Source organism: Eumeta japonica (assembly GCA_005406025.1). Lineage (NCBI taxonomy): Eukaryota > Metazoa > Arthropoda > Insecta > Lepidoptera > Psychidae > Eumeta > Eumeta japonica. The sequence goes on from BGZK01000110.1 coordinate 475,541, forward strand.
CTTTTGGTCGGCTGGAGCGCAATTAAAATCACTACAGGTTAATACTGGTTAGGAAGCATAACGTATGCGCGCCATTAGCGATTTTCGTGGTCATGTTTTTACTAAATGTAGTTCTACTATCGTATATCGCTTTTGTAAAGAAATAGTATATTTTATTAAATTAATGTGCAGTGAAATTAAACCTACGTGGTTCTAGTTGGTTTGCGCAGCATTTCAAAAACAGTTGCGCTTGCGAAGGGAGGGGGTAGTTTTATAATCGCGTTGTCAAAGGGTTAAGAAATAACCGAAAACCTCAGATAAACAAAATGCCACCTCACAAATAAATTTATTAACACTGCTTTCCTTTAGATTATAATAGTTTCATATTAAATTTTGAGGTGATAAAACATAAGATTCTATGTTTAAGAGCTTTCTAGACTTATGTCGATCATCGTCCGTATTAGCTTCGATGACAAAGGAATTGTTATTTTCTGCATCTAGGTAAAGAAAAAAATCAAAATTCAAATTGAAGATTATGATCATCATATTCTTTCTATAACTAGCTTTTGCCTGCGGCACCGCTCGCGTAGACATAAAATAAATTCCTTTAACTTGTAAATCGCCCCATCAAGATTCCGATCGCTATCTCGTTCTCGATTCTGAACCCAGTCGCCAAGTTCTTTCGTTTTCGAGTTCGATCGCGGTCCCGATTTTAATTCCGACTTCGGTCTTGATTTAAGGATATTCCGATTTTATTCTCGATTCCGAACCTGCTTTAAATTTTGATCTAAGTACTGTTTCTCATTCAGTTTTTGGCTACTCTCTTGCTTCTAATTTTGAATTCACAGTGACCTTGGTCTCATTTTCGGTTTTGATCTCGGTTTCGAAATATATTTTTGTTCCTCGTCTTGTGTGCAATTTTGATTCTGCAGTTAGTCACGGTTCTGATTTGGACGAAGACGTAGCAAACGCTAGTAGTATCAAAATAAAATTTGTGCTATATAACTTGGGGATTATCCAAACTAAACAAATAGAAATAATATATTTTTCTCTTCCTAGGTGTACTTTTAATACCTACGTAATAATAAGAAATGCTTAGAATGAAAGTTTATTTTATTTTATGAACTACAATGGAATTCAACGGATTAACTGATATGTTATGTTTTTTAAATTTAATACAATAAGACGTTTATTAGCCATTTTTTTTAACTTGAATTAAACAAACCCAAAAAAAATTAAACTTTCACCTACAACTTTTTTTGTGACTCGAATGAAACAAATTTATTAGGACAATATTTTAAACAATTCAACAACGAATTAAATCAAATTAATTAAACGGCAACAAACCGCATAGAAAACAAAGACATAAAAACTAACCACATTTGGATGCAACACATTGATTAGCCTATCTAAATCGTGTGCAATAATCGCTTGCGAGATTCAAAAATGAGGTAAAATTATACAACGCCGTTAAGAAAATATTTAGGAAATGAAATCCCTCGGTGAAAATAATTAAATTTTGCACAAAGATTTTCTAAATGACGTAAATTTGCATCAAGAAGGTATTTTTGGAAATCCTCTCCTTAAGGGAATGAAATAAGGGATGAATTTTTATGAAACTTCATTTTTGAAGTAATAATTATAATAATTGGTTGATAAACTCATGCAAGTAGTGTTTAGAAATAAAAGTGCATTACACTTATTACTTTTTAGAAACTTTGATCCCCTATTTCACCCCCTTCAACAATGTTTTTTTAAATAGTGATACACCGAATTTTTATTTTAAACCATGACATAAATATTTTTTTACATTTTTTAATTGAAAATTGGCAGAGTATCGAACAAACTTTCATCCCTTATTTTAAGCCCTTAGGGATGTATTTCTAGAAATGCCATAATAGAAATCAACTCCCTGAGTTTCAAGTTTCTGGCATTCACAACCACAGTTTCATGTTACTAAATTATTTACATAAATTCCCAAGCCTATTTTATAACAACCCTATTTAATCACTTGTAGGGGTACTTTTGAAAAGTTAAAAAAGTAGGTGTCTAATTATTATTATTTTTGATAGAGAATATAATTATACTTAGAGTATCGAATTGATAAGTTAAAAAAAATAGTTCTCCATACAAAGTTGCATCCCTTTTTAAGGGTAGTTTTGAAAAATTTGTAACTATGTTTTTTTTATTATTCTTGATAAAGAGTATTTAACTGTTTGTTTGAAAACGCTACTACAAAAAATAACGAAATTCATATAAATTTCCAACACCCATTTTGAACCCTTAAAAACCCTTTCTTAGTGCACACCCACATCACCTAAAGAACATTTGTACAAAATTTCATGCTTCTAGACCCAGCGGTTTCAGCTGTGTGTTGAGCGATCAGTCTGCGAGTTTCTTCTTTTATAGATATATATAAGGAGCTTCCGAGACTTTTCTCATTCTTCTTTATTGGTAAAGTTATAAATTATGTTTTAAACAAAACCATCATTAAAATTCATAATGTACAATTTAATTGTAAGGATTCAGTTGACATTAAATACTAGGCAAATAATATAATTGTTGTGTCTAATCAGAATCGTCATCAATTATAACTCGACGTTTCTTCTTTGTATTACTTGATATCACATCTTGATTATCGCTATCTTCTCTACCACTATCATCATCTGCAAAATGAGCGATGAATTTAATCTGTGTACTGAAATGTTAAATTATCGAATAACAAATGTAATTGAATAATCTGTTTAGATGAACACAATAAACTAATGAGATGGACCATTTAGTATAATGGAATGTTGTGTTGTCGAGATATATTTTAATCACCCTGCTGAGACATACCCTGTTGCAATTTTAAGCAAAGCTGTTTCAAATGGTAACAAAAATATTCTTTTGAGTTCTTGAAATGCATCATATAAATTCTTGTGAAATAATCTTAATTATTTTTAATGTAGCCTGCACATTTCATGCAAGCTATTTATGCAAATATAATGATTTTCAAACAATCAGAAAATGACTAATATAGACAGATGGAATCAAGAGAAAAAAGTCCTCAAATTGTTTAGGGCTATAATCTTATAAGATATCAAAACCACAAAGTTTTGTTTGGGATGCTTATGATGCTTATGTAACTTTCCTGATAAAGGAATACAACTATACCTTTCTGTATAAAAGTTGTCATATATAACCGAAGGTATGTGAAACCGAAACAGTGCGACATAAAAAAAATTTAATTATCCAATGAAATAAAGTCTTAAAATATACCTAATATACCTTTTGGCAAACCAGACAGAATGTCTTCAGTGTCAGGCAAATCACGGCCATTTAGTATTGTTTTTTTAGCGAAAGAAAGTATGTCTTCATCATCGCTAAGATTATTATCAATATTAGTCCTTTGCAGTTTCTTAAAGCAGTCTATGTTTTCTTCAGAATCAGTGCTTCGTGATCGTTTGCGATTTTTATTTGTTAATGACTTTTTTTTGTAAGCCTGAGCACTGGTTTCACGAATCTTTCGTAAATTCTCAAAAAGAGAATTATCGTCCTCGCTAGAGGCACCATCATTTGTTACACCTACATTTTGTATACCTTCTGTTGGAATATCTTTATTATTGTCAAGTTTTTCCTCATTATTAGGATTATCGTCCACAACAAGCGTGCCTTCCAATGCTTTAAGGATTATTTCTCTTTTTTTTCTAAGAGTCTCGAAATGTAAGCTGGCTGGAATTCTCCAATATGATTCCTGGAATAAATGAGTTATTGAAAATCCTGACAAAAGAAATTGAAAATAATCACAATTCAAATATAAACACCTGTTCATTGTCTGGAGGGTGTATTCCTATTCCTTTTATAATTTTCTGAAATATCTCATTTTCCATAGCTTCAGCACAATTACTAGATATAGGGACTAAAGGTATTCCTTCTGCTTCTGGTTCAAACCCTTCTGCTTGTTGATCTAATGCCACTTCTTCCAAATTTTCAGCAATCCATTTCAACGCCTCTGATAAATCTAATGACAAATATGAAACACAAGCTATTAAATTTATGTTTTGTCATAAGTAACATAATGGAAACATTTGTATTGTTATAATAGCTAATGATATTTTAGATAAAAAGTTGATTTAAATCTGTAATGACATGAAATAGAATTAGATATAAAAATATGAGTGAAAACCAACAAATAAATACAGAACAAGATACAAACAACATTTGGAGTACAATTAGTGTAAGACTGTAAGAAGTTGGAGAATAGAAAGTAATTACAAAACATTGATTATAACACATGCTATGTTAAAATAAGCTCACCTTTTTGAACAGCTTCTATTAATAATTTTCCTATTTGGGATGCAGTTAAATTATCTTTTTGATATTTAGATTTATTTATTGCAGTACCTTTACTTGAGTCTACTGTTTTTTGCCTGGATATTTTTATTTTAAGTGCTGTAGAATTAATGTCACAATCAATATCGGAGTCAGTATCACTTGATGATTCAGAATCAGAAGATTTTTCTGTAAATGAGAATTTTATGATAATTTAATATAATAATCAAATCAACAAACATAATTGCAAAACTAAAAAGTTTAACCTTCAGTATCTATTTTTTGACCAGATTTTTTTAACTTCTTCTTTCTGCATTCTTTTTTATCCTTAATAATTCCTAGTTGAAGTAACCTTTCAACAAAACTTTTTTTTGGACGTTTTCGAGGCATTCTAGCTATAACGGCGTTCATAGGATCTAGAGTGCAAGATTTTTTTTTTATTTTCATTCTATAAAAAATAAATTACATACTAAAAGTAATCAAATGAATAAATTTTTACCAATGGTTTCAGAAAATTGTTCCCATAATTCTTTCAATTTCTCATCTTCTTCTTCACTAAATTCAAGGGGTACTTTTTCGCGAGTATTACTTTTTTTTGTTGGCGCTCTAAAAATTAAACCTAAGTCCTTTAGTTTCTTAATAACGCTTCTTCTAGTTCTTGTCTGATCAATTAGGTTTTCCATAATCCAGTCAATTACATCTTTGTCTGTAGCAGGATTTTGTTGGTTTTCCATGTATAAATTTCGAAGTTCTTCTTCTTGCTCTTCAGACCATATTCCTTTGCCAGGTCTAAAAATAGATTAGATACACTAAAAATGTATCAATAAAACTTGAGTATATTAAAAAAAATACTTACTTTGCATCATTATAAATGTCATAACCAAGTTCTATTTGATTTGAATCTTTAACATTTTTCCAAAATAGTAGTTCTATAAACGTTTTAGGGTTGGCTGAAGCTATTTCTGTGAATTTTCGAAATATAAATATGGCCAATTTTTCTAATTCCTAAAATATATAAAACTGTTGTTATGAGGTTGAAGATAGACACACTTTATAATAAAAATGAGTATTCAATAAACATACTTTGTACTCCGGTGATGGATTATGTAATATTTTTTGAAATATCAAAAATAATGATGCTTGGAATAGCATAGAAGGTCTTTTGCAATCCCAAGCTATTCTATGCAATATTTTTGCGACACAATGGTTCAGCTCAGTAGAATTTCGGTCATAACTTTCTAATAAAAAAACGCATGCGCTGACAATTCTTGGAACGCAGAATCTGAAATATGAACACATGAAATACATAATATTTTAATTGTTTACTTAGATCGATAAATCCTTAATATTCTACCTTGACACAAAATCTTTGAAGTCAAAATCAGTTTCAATTACTGCACTAGTCTTTTCTTCTTCTTCTTCTTCTTCATCTATAAATATAATGAAAAAAATGTAAAGTTATTGTTAGTAAATAAAATTTTCAATTTTTATGTTGCATCACATACCACTCTCATCTTCAGAAACCTCGTCTGTTTCATTATTTGTACTATTCACATTTTCTGAAAAAAAAAAAACTTTTATATTTAAGTTCTAAGACAAATTGCACGTATTTAACAAAAAAGCATACCGATTTGAACCCCAAGGTCTGTCGTATAAATGGTTTCTAACATAATAAGTTCATCTTCTGCAGGTATACCATCTTCGCCGAATATGCCTCCTTCAGGCCATACTTCTCTAATAAAATAAAAAAATAAATAAACACCAGACATAAATGACATTAAAATACTAAAATTTTACACTAATGATAATTGGAAATATATAATGATGATATACACAAAATGTAACCTACCTATACAAATTAAGATTAATTTGATGGATAATAACTAGCTTTATAAATTATTAAGAATTAAGAAGGAGAAGACAACAACCCTGTGCTAAGGAAAAATAAGTGAAATCTTAGATAGATTAAAATATACAATTATATTCATATATTGTTGTTCAATAACGCTGGCTAATTGATGTCATCATTTGAATTTTATTTTTAAATGAATAATGTATGGGCACGGAGCATCGAACATGATATAATTTTCTTCTTACAAATCAATACTAATACCAATGGCAATTTGAAGTACGCTTTATGAAATAATATTTTTTTCTAACCTTTTCTTTAATTTTTTACTTTATTTTATTATTTGTCATTACAGTGGCCATAGAAATACATACTCTGCAAAAATTTCAAATTCCTAATTATTATGGTTCAAAAGACAGCCCTGTCACAGACAGCGAAAACTTATTAATAGGGTCCCATTGGCACCCTTTGGATATAGAATCCCATCAGAGTTCAATAAAAATATGAATAGCTTATCTAAAATGCATAATCATAATAACAAACCTTGCTGCTCTAAACATTCCAACACTTTCTTCAAGTTTAAATGTAGCCATGAGCTTTTGAATATTCTTTATGCAATACTCTCTGTAAAAAAAAATAACCAAAAAAGTTTAAATCTCAAAAAAAAAAGGGGTTTAAAATTTTATTCTCCATTGTTTCATCACACTTCAAGCTTTAATAAAACATAGATTTTGTCACTTTTTGTTAACTCAACTGTAATTGTTATTAATTGTTTAAATGATCATAAAATTATGTTACAACAGTAGTGAGTATGAAAACTCATTTATGCAATTTTGAATATTACAGTGAGATATCAATGAAATGGATTACTCATTTTCTGAGATTTGAACTTACTTCTGTTCATCTATAGGAATATCTGAGGCAGCATCAAAAGGTGGTGGATGTTCATCAATTTGCGAATTTAATACCATAGCTAGCTGAGGGCGTACTTCTTCCCATGCAGGTCTTTCTACATTTTGGACTGGTTGAGACTTGTTAACTTTGGTTTGATGTTCTACAAAAATTATTTCATAATACTGTTGAGTATTCAAAAAATGAATTAATATGGAATGAAAATATAATGCTTCCATATGTTTTAAAACTTATGTATATATGTTGCTCCTTCTGTTAGTCTCATATAAGGAAATCTGAATTATATAGAAACTCAGTCTGTAAATCAATATTTGCGGTGAAGAACAATGCTAAAGTAAATAGTTTTAAAAAAACAAATTATAGTTTAGTTGATAACATTTACCAGACGACTTTAATTGTTTCAGTCAATCGTCAGGTGCTAAATTCTGCACACAGCTAAGACAGCTCATGCTGATGCGTAATTACGATATTATTATGGTGACAATCCAGAACCGCCTAATTTCTCGATGGGAACATATGCCCATTATTAATATGCCACAAACAAAGTTCATTATTCTATATTTTCGTCAGCAGTATTGATGTACAAAGTGAGGGTATTCTATATTGTTATTCATTATATGGAAATCATAACTACAGATCTATACTACACAAAATAAATGGTAAAATACTTTTTACATCAATAACGAATGCCTTACATGATCTGAATAAAAAGTGACTAAAATCTTACTTTTCTTTTTGATATTTCTTTTTCTAACTTTCTTTTGAACAACCAAACTGGTAGTTTTACAGTAATGCTCTAACATTTTTAAAAATAAATGGACAGTTTGTATTAAATCCACTAAATAAGTTCTGAAAAAAAAAACATAAGTACATAAAATGTGTGAAAATAAAACCACATTAATAAAATTATCCAAGGAATAACATATTAACCTTGGCATTTTATTTTCATTGTAAGATAGGAAAGTTGTCAAAATGAATTCTCTATATTCCAATACATAAAAAATGTTACTCTTTAAAACCTTTGCAGACTCTTTTACAGATAAGTCTGGACTTTTATCCATAGCTAATAAAGTGTTTAAAAGTTCTTTATAAGTTCTCAGAGCCAAATGTAGACGTCTGACCCAAGTTGCAAATTTTTTCTTTTCCACTTTAATCATATCATAATATTTTTCCATCTGTTGTTGTACATAGTGGAACATAGACACTGACATTGTTTCACTAAAACCCAAAAGTTATTATGGTTAAATAGATAGAATTGATTAATCATTTTCAGAATTAAAATCATGAGTTTTATTGTAAGTATCCATTGTGTCAAAAAACAACATACCTCACTAAGCCAATATTAAAATCATGGCCTCTATTAAATTCCATGAAAAATTTTACTGCACCTAAATAATATGATTCATCATTTTGTTGCGCCTTGGCCCTAACAAGTACATCTTTTACATGATGCATCAGAGTGTTATAGGAGCCATTTAGAAATTTAATACAGAAATCTCTTAAAAACAATCTGTGGAGAAAATGGAGCAAAGAAAATTCAACATCATTAGCGTGAATGAACATTTTTAAGATAGTGGTTAAGTTTTGTGAATCATAGGAAGTATTGAAAACTCAAATATTTAACATAAAGACATCAATATTTTTTCAATACATAGAAGCATGCATTCTCTTCAGTCATGAACACGGGAGGTTAAGATATTAACATTTCATTCAATTCCAATATGAAAAACAGTCACCATAATTAATGGTGATTTGACTAGTTTTTTTAAACAGGCACTGATGTATTTGAAATCCAATTTTAATGAAAATGGGATTTGATATAAATCTTTATTAGTATATTTTAAACTACATACTTATATTGGAAACTCCAAATTATAAATTTTCATTAATTCAGATTTCTAAATATATTGAAAATTGATATAAAAGAAATCTTTTATTTTCACCTCACTGCAAATGGTGATCTTCTTTCCATTGTTCCAGTTTCTGTCGGTCTTCTATTTTTAGATTTAATAAATTTATCTTTTTTGCCACCAAAGTCTAAATCAGCAACATTGTTAAGTGGTTTTAAGCAAACCATTTCATTTTCCGAAATTGATTTCATATTCTGAATAACATATGTGCCTCCAAACCGAGAATGTCTTAAAAAATTATATTGAAAAATTATGCATTAAATTATGGCATTTATTTAAAAAAAACTGTACATAATAAATACTGACCTTGCAAAAGAGTATTGCTTTACTTTTTCACTTTTCTGCTTCATCTCTTTATTACGTATTTTCAAGAGTTCTTGTTCATCTCTAAGTTTTTCATCAATACTTCTGTGTAATTCAGAATCTGAAAGGCTGGTTGGATTCTGCTCCCTAAGCAGATGGGATATTATTTCCAGTATGTGCATAAAATACTGTTTTTCATTTTCAGAAGACATGTAAAATATTATATCTAAAATTCCAGAGCTATTTAAAGCCCAAAGAACCTAAGACAATATAAAGATAACAGTTACAGTATAGACAAATAACATTGAATGAGTTACACATATGAATATGTTATGGGAAGTATTACCTGATCATGAACACTAGCATCATTTTCTGGTTTACATTCTTTGTCAAGGTCTGCAGGCACGTGAAGCACATTGAGAATTAATATTAAAATTCTCTCTATAATAAGACCTGTATCTTCATCACGTTCATTCCAGTCCTACATACAAATGATTTGATGTTTTTAGATAATTCCAAACTAAATTTAAAACTTAATAACAGATTACATGGTTTATAAATAGAATAGATTCAATAATCAAATATTTATTTATTTTTTAGAGGAAAAGCATTGTGTAAAAGCTCTTATTCACAAATATGAAGAGGGTGAATTCAAAAAGCATGTTGCTCAAACTTTTTTTCAAAGGTCTAACTAGAAGAGGAAAGAAAAAGTTTAAACATCATTAAAAGATATATATAGGTTTATTCATAGATGATACTTTCATGTATTACTACTACTATATTACAACTGTAATTAAATATTATGTTGTCAATCATCTGGTCTATTTATGTAATACATCATGAAATAAACTTTATTTATATGATCATGATCTCTGTTGTAATTCATGACTGACAATTCATTCTACACGTCTTTTGTTTCTGTATTAAAATAGATATACTAGGTTCAATTTTGTGCATAAAATGTGTAACATAATATTAAATGGAAAATGATGAGCTCTTGGGTTCAAAATGTATTATAGCCATACTTTTTAAAATTTCTTTATCTTCCTAATCAGATATACATGAGGACACAATTTTTTGATATGAATACATATCAAAAACATTGTAAACTTTGTCTGCTTAAACACACTAATCCACAAAATCACTAGAAGACTTTTTATGGAGTTTCCATAGCCTGGAGTAACATATAGGCTTAATTTTATCAAAATCAATTCATAAGAGATTAATAAATTTTTAATAATAAATTCCTTGCATACAAAGTCACAGGCACAAATGGTATCAAAAAGTACATGAATTTGATAGAAAATAAAGAAAGCAGCAAGAAACAATTAAAAATCAAAAACCTTTTTAAAATGTTATTTCAGAATAAATTGAAATGAACTGAAATTTCATTTCAATTGCAAATGAAATTAAATAGTTATTCACATATACTTGTATAAAAAACTGGCCAAGAGCATGTCGGACCATGCTCATTATAGGGTTCAAAGGTCATTGTTAGAAAGAAATGCACTACAGAATAAAAAAGTATCATCGTTACACTTTTTCCATGTTTCTAGCACAGAATAATTACAAGCACTTAAGTCGCCTATAACTAGTAAAAAAAAAGGTATGTTGACTAGTATTATTAAACTAATATAAAGTAAATTGCATCAGCAAAAGAGCGTATGTTCATGGCACTAACGTCTTTTTGTTAAGAGGTGCAGTTCTTCAACAATAACTCGAAAACAATACATCCCACCATGTTTAAAATAATTTTTGTTGAAAGTATTTGTAAAGCTTTACTTTCTTTATTTTTTAGGATTCCGTACCTCATAAGGAATAAACGGAACCCTTAATATTGAAGCCTACTGTCCCTTGGAGCTTTGAAAAAATCAAACTTCTAAGCCAACGCTATCAAAAGATACAGCCGTATATGTCGTAAATTTTCGACACCCGCTAGGGAAACCTACAGGGTACATACCGTTAACTCAGAATCTTGAAATTTGGTATGAAGCAACGTCTTCAACCAAAGCACAGATAAAGGAAAAATTGTGAAAACCATAAATTTTTAGTTATATCGTATAATAAAAATATTTTTAATAATTTTAAACTTACAACACCTTTCCTCATGAATGCGTAGAGGTATTTAATTTAAATTCATATCAAATATCCAGGTCTATAATACCTTTAAGCTGTAACAAAATCAAACTTCTATGTCAACGCAATCAAAAGAAACAGCAATTTAAGCCGCATATTTTGAAACTTGCAACTACTTGCAAGGGAATCAAAACCTAAAGGGTACTTCGAGTCGACCTAGAATCTTGAAATTTGGAATGAAGCAACGTTTTATAGCATAAATAAAGGAGAAATTCTGAAAACCTTAAAGTTTTAGTTATATCACATAATTTTTTTTAACAATTATAAACTTATTAACCTTTTCATCATGAACGCGTAGGGGTGTCAAGTTGAAATTCATATCAAATACTAAGGTCTAAATGCCTTTAAGCTGTGAAAAAAAAAAATTATAAACATAACTGTAGTTACCGCATTGACTGCGACTAATCTCTATGTATGGGGAGGAGACAACATTTCATCACATATGTACGTTGCAATTTTAAGGATGCCATGACAGATGGATAATATAAAAGATATTATTTAAATAACCAAAGCACTGTAAACGGCCATTGTGAATGCTTGCATTTTGAAATGTTTAATGTCAGAGTGATAACTGTATGTAGGTCACCACAATGTCAAATTAATGTTGCAATAGAATGCATAAATACAACAATATACAACAGCAATCTCAATAGGTATACTTTATGTTCTCGCCTGATTGTAGTGGGAGACTTCAATATCAATTTAAAATGAAACCCTAAAATGGAAAGTCCACATGTTTTTCAACCATAGACATGTTTCCGTTAACAAACACTAGCACTACAAGAAGTAGTACAACTATAGACGTTTTTTTGAACTTCAATGTTCAATGTGGTACTATTCATACCTTTTTCAGTCTCCATTTACAGATTTGGTTCAAATTTAATACTAATATTTTTGAACCAGATTTCCAAATAGTAACTAAAAAACTTTGTAAATAAATAATTTTGATAAAAGAACTTTTACAAGACTGCTGCAAGGCTAGTGTAAGTATTTCATTTATATTATAAAATAAATGATATGTGTTAATATAAGATAAAGGATTATTGAAGCAATAAAGAGACCTTTGTCTTACATTTATAATCCTGCAGCTTTCCACATTGTAATGTTATGGATTTTATTTTGCATTAAAAATTCTGTAACTATGACTCGATTGTCGTGATGGGAGAACTTTTACTTATATAATATTTTACGTTTATAGGGAACCCTCGGTACACGAGTTCGACTCACACTTGGCCAGTTTTTTCATATTTTTTAGACATACAATTTAGAAAATAGAAGTGGGGGGGGTACACAATTTCTGCAATTTACGGAGCAATTATTTCCAAAATCATTTATGTAATCCGAAAAATTGCCTAGAAATCTTTGAGTGTTTTTAAAAGAACTGTCGAAATATGTACTCATTGATGTTTGCTGAAAAGATTTTTTTCAGTTTGGTACATGTATGGAGTGCCTCTCCCCCACAGAAATAATTATTTTAATATTTTACTATCAAATTAAGTAGGGGGTCATATAAGACATCTACATTATAAATTTCATATTATAGTTTTGAATACAATGCCTATGACATATGAATGGATGGATGGATAGACTTGACAAAACTATAAGGGTTCTATTTTTGCTTGTTACCCTAATAACTAAGCTAAAATACACCAAAGTGATAGTCAAAACAAATTCATTTTATAATAAAATTTTTAAATGACAAGTGCAGGCTATACATTTTTGAAATGTCTGTTTCACTAAGTGCCAAGAATTTTATTTGTCTTATTGTAAATACCTAACTATGTATTTCAATAAATTTACTTACTATTTCAAGAATATTTGTGAGTTTATTTGCAAATAGAGTCCAAGTTGCTACTTTTGTAAATGCATCTTCTTTATAGCATTGTAAGTGTGACAATATTTGTAAATAGTTATAGTGAGCAGTTCTTTCTGTAGGTACTTCTTCTCTATATAGCAGAAGTGCAGGATTCGTCAAATTTACCAAAAGTCTGTTGAAGTTTAAGCGGGTTCAAAATGTAAACAACGAACCAAAAGACATTAAATGCATAATACAACTTTATTTATATTAATATGGCCCTTGATAAACAATATAAGTTTTGTTAAAATGTATACTTTAAATTTATTGAATTGATTATTATACTTAAAAGAAAGGAATATAAAAAAAATTACTAAAAATCTTACTTACCTTAGTGTTACATCGAATAATTCATTGTTTTCCCAGTGATCCTTCAACATAGGTATTAAATCTTTTTGTAGTACTTTTGTTTGGCCAATATGCCTTCGAATTTCGTGATCCTCTCCATCTCGTTTCAAGTATCGTATTAAATCTTTAACCGTATTAATCGTAAATGCGTCAATTAAATATTTACCGGTTTTTTTATCATAAGTCCCTAAAGCATTACAAGTGGCAGATAATTCTGCAGAAAGCAAAGAACTCATTTTAATTTATTTGCGCGGGAAAATAATGCAAAATTATGTTATTGACTTAATTATGATACAAAAGTTTTGACTGACAACATATAATTATGGATAATAAGAGACATGGTCTACAAATTCACAAATACGTATCCAATCTTAGGACAAAACAAGAACTTTTACAAGAAATTAACAAAATAACTCATAGAACTTGAAGAAACCGTTTTATTGTTGACATTAAACTGACAGATACTTACTGACAGTGACAGCCACTGACTTTTTCAAAATAAATACTTGGATACGTATTCTTAAAGCCCTAATAAAAAAATTTAAAATAAAATTATTAATATTTATTTTTTTGTAAACCAGACAGAATGTTTTTAAATTCATGTGAAAGTGAAACCTGTAGCGTCAAAAAATATGCAAATTTATGAGTATTATGAAGTTTGTATTATTAAATTACTAGCTATATTTTTCCTATACTATTACTATTGATATATGTCTTCGTATCTTGAGGAGCGTGTATTTAAATGAAATGTTTGCCATTTTCTGAGCTTGTAGCCCAGAAAATGGACTATAAACCTATTTTTATAAGCATATAGAAATTAGAATCTGGGTTATAAGCCTAGAAAATGGTTTATAATCCACGTTCTGGGCTATGCGCCCAAGAAATGGCAAAGACAATATTTTTCAAAACTCATTTGACAAACTTTCATACATCTACTACTAAAAATCAATTTAATAGAGCTTAATAAGTGATTTTCGTCAGTCAGCAAAAAATGTGTCATAAGAGGTGATTGATCCGATTTGTAGGGCGACGAACAGCAACGTTCACCTGAATAAAAAATAGATTTGCACTATAATTATTATTAACCTGCAATAGTGAAGCGTAGTACAATGCTGAATACATTTCGTGATAGACACACAAAAAAAATACCTTGATTTACCGGCGTTCCCGCTGTTCCTGGGTATGTTCCCACATTCCCTATCTTACTATCGCTATGGCAAGGGTCATGACGATAGCAATACAAGAACCTCTGTCTCGAACTGACAAATTAGGTATAACGTACGCATTTAAGATATAAGATTACTGAATTGGAAGTAGCAGGTGTGAAAAGTAGCATTATAACGCTTTATATTCAGAATTAGCAAATGGTATTGAAGGATATGAAATTCATACAGATGTATGCGCCAATTTCAATACACCTTGACGTTGAAATGGAGTTTATCTATGAAGACTTTTTAATGATTTGATAAACCATTAATATCTCTCAAATCCATAACAATACACTGAACTATTTAAATGAGATAGCGATGCGCTGATAAAAGGGTATGTGATTCAATTCACGAAACAAGAATAGAGAGACAAATGAAGTATGCCTAGAAAAAGCGATTTCAATCCTGAGAGTAATGAAAAGGAATGGAATTTCGGGCAATTAGTATCATACTGAAGGAACATATATTGGTGTGATATATCTGAGAAGTAAATAAATAAAATATATTTGATATCTCTACCGCCCGGTTGACTAAAAATTCCAAGCACTGTAAAAGCTCCACTTTGAGCAAACGTCCCTGCGTCACAGTATTTTTTATTTCATATAAATTTCGTTTAATACTTCATACTTTATTTAGCTACCTTGCTCGTGGATTAGGTCATTATCAATGTAAACGGCCATGCATCTTTTTTACTTTTGTGCCGAGAATGTGCAAAAACAGGTCCGATTCTAAATTTTCGTGGTCTTTATATTATTTCAAGGTCTTTATATTTTTGGGAGGAATACAACTATCAAATTATTCTTCCACGAACTGTACAAATTGATTGTTTATAATATAATAATAATTACTGATGCAAATCAGATTCACATTTGCTCCCATGATAAATTAACTCATCATATGTAAGCTGTTATCGTTAAAGAGGTGTGTATCTGCTTAAGCTGTCACAATAGAATTGTAAAAATAAATGATAATATATAGCTAACAAGTAATTTTAATACTGTAATGTTATATTATATTATAAATAATTTTAATACTAAGTTTTACTAGTAACCATTGACAAATAGTCGATATTGTCGATAAAATTGTCAACAACTCGAAATACTATCTAATAACTTTTAACTGTAGAAGTTTATTCCGAATTTTCAGGACCCCCAAACAATAGCACTCCCGGAAAACACCTCCGAACACCCAAACACAGTTTTCTTTAATTATTAAATAAAATTAATTACATCACCACTGCTTTCGCGGAAAGTGCAGTGTGAAGGTTCAGCGTATTTCACAAATATTTAATTAATGCCACGGAAAATTAATAGATGTTCTTCAAAATTATGAAGTAATAAATAAAAGACAGCTAAAAAGAAGCTGCTTTCGCCATAAACTTTAAAGCGATTAAGCTTTTCTAAGAATAATTACCGAAATTTTTTATGCACATCACCACTACAGGCACCACCACTATGGAAGAGCGCCTCTGAGCAGTAGTTACACACAGTTGAACATCCCACTTTAAATTTATTTTACTTTTATGGGATCATAAATTTTTTTAGTAACATGTACGTTCGTTGCAGCGGCACGTGTATTGAATGCACTATTGAAGCGGGTAGACACATAATTTTAGATAGAAATAAGTGATAAAGGTAAAAATTGTCTATTTTCACGCCGGAAATACTTTGAAAAATTAAAAAATATATTAAACTATTGTAAATTTGGAAATTGACAAAAGAAATGTCAACACTAACCATTAAGGAATGTTATAGCTTCCATCATCAGCTCAGCAATACGAAATAATGACTCTTAGACGCAAACACCTGAATAATTAAAAACAAAACTTAAAAGTACTGTTAGTGCCTGTGAAGCTTGAGGATTTTTGGAGTATCCCTCTATTGTCTTACAGTTTAAGTAAATTAATTTAAGGAGCTCAACATGCGCGTGTTCAATAAGGTCCCTGAAGACATATAAAATTTGTCACTATTGAAGTAAAAATTTTTATAAAGCAATCGCTTGGTAAACAAGGGTGTTATATATTTTCCAAATATTTAAAAGATAAATATGCATATATATAATCAGCATGATTTCATATGGGTTTGATTTGTGCTTTGATAGTTATGTATATGTAAAAAAGCAAACTGACTAGACTAAGTGATATATCAACACACAGCCCTGAATACTAGGTCTAGAGCTTTTACGCTTTGTAGAAGGATTCATGTCATTCTGCAGATTAGGATTAAGAAAGAATTTTTAGAAATTTTACCCCTAAGTGGTTGAAAATGGTGAAATACTATTGTATGAAAAATCGAAACCATTGAAGCTAATGATATGAAACTTAATTTTTTAGTAACTTATAAAGGGTGTGTTTTTTTTTAATTAAAGGTAAAGGGAGTATAATAGGGGATGAAATATTGTATAAAAAAGCGAAATCGCTATTTATATCGAAATTTACATTTTAGATAATTATTATCGATTAAAAAGAATGACATGCATTGTTCTTAAAAAAAATCCTAAAAATAGTGAAACAAGGGTTGAAAATTTCATATTATAAAATGAAACCTTTGAAGCCATTGATAACGAAACTTATATTTTAGCTGCTCATTGCAAATAAAAAATAACAACATATGTAATTTTTGGAAAACTAGTGAACGAGAAGCTGTATTGAGATCAAAATTAAAGCGAGGCTGTGATTGAGAATGGAATCGGAATTCCCATGATCAAATCAGAGTTGTGAGTGGTTCGGTGGCATTGATCATCTACTCTCTGGTTGCTCGCTTGCTATTTTTCCCTTAAAAAGGGAATAAAAAAATATTGTATAGATATATATTTGATTGTAATTCTAAGCAAATAAATTTAAAAAGGACTAGCCATAAGTTTTTTGCTAGTACTTTTTCTTACAAAACTGCCTTCCTATCGAGTGGTAAATGCTCAGTTCTTATGATGCGATAATATACTTCAAGTGTTATGTCATAAAAATAAATTAATAAAACATTTATTTCTAAGTTTTAGTTTAAATATAAGTTTATATGGGCCTTATATTTGAAAGACATTTTTAGTTACACCATATGAACTTACTGATATACATAAATACAGGCGCCAATTGTAGATCATACTGAAGTGTCTTAATATATTAAATTGAATAACGCACGTTTCTCCCCTACTTCCTTATACACATTTACGTCGCATTTTGTCATATTAATACAACCAAACGCAGCATACAGATAACTAAGATGTTACATATTGTTAATAATGTAATTATCTAGATGGCCAAGTTGTCGAAATGCTAGTGCGGTGGGTAGCTTACAAAGACAAAGTACGGCAAGTATATGCTTGTTCTAAAGACATTAGAGAAAGTTAGACCGAAAGTACACTCGGCCGTTAAGGCTTCCTCTCTGACCACACAGCGGTCAGCGGACTTCTGTGGAATGTATGTCTACATCCGAATGCTGGGGCTAAGTGGTGGTAGGTTAGGTTAAAGAATTAAAAAGTTAGAAAATAAAAAGTTAAACTTATACGTGCTAAATCACTATTATTGTTTTTAATTATATCATTATATTATAATTTATCATCATTATCGACTTAATACATTTTGGAATTCGAGGAGCCTGAAAACATTGTTACTTTCATTTTCCAGCTCAGAATAAATTATGAGCGTTCTCTTTGAAAATTATCAAATGTATAAAAATGACTCGATTGTTTTTTTTCAAATATAACTTTTGACAGAAGCAACCGATTTCAAAAGCTGTTTACAGTATTTGTTGCGAGAAACTGTAAAATAAAAAAAAAAAGAATTAAAACTAAAAAAATGGAACTCTTTCCCAACCTTATTATGCATATTGCATTTAGCTGTCATTTGTTTTTACAGATCGACGGGAAAAAGAAAATTGTTTGTCTAACGTCAACGTGAATTGAACGCGAGGAAATTTTTGTGCAATGATTTTTTATGACTTTCCTTATTATTTAAGGCAACAAGAAAGGTGTAACAGACGTGCTTCCATTAATCTGACTAACGATCTGCGTGTGGAATGTCTTTCTACGGTGATAACCGAAGACGATATCTGTACTATACGGTTCAAAATAGATAAAAAAGTAACGTACCAGCAGATGTAATAAATTTAAGGCATCGGTATTAGTCAAGTACACCAAATCCTTTATGCACATTTAGCAGTAAGGAAGCTTTATATTTATATTCAGTGAATACTTCATAATGTGATAACTCTAGAGGAGTTAGTCAGTGAAGTAAGCTTGGACCAGGATGTAGAAATTAATCTCCCCGTTATATTATCATTCGCAGACGACGTTATTATTATAGGCGATAGCACCACAGTTCATACTAATGTAACGAAGAATTTAAAAGAATTCCTAATATCAGTAGGCTTAAAATTAAATGAAACTAAAAACCAAGATGTTAGTCAGAGATCCAATCAACAGGAGCATAACCAAATAGACACAGAAAATAAATGGAGTTCTTATCACTCCCGTGGATACAATTAAATATATGGGTACGTACATGAGCTCAGAGCTGAGTCGGAGGAACACGATAAAGGCAAGACAAGTAATCCGCAATGCGGAAAGTCTCATTTCCTTCATAAAGAAGACCAAAATGCACTGGAAAATTGCCAAGTTGATTTACAAAATGGTGATCTTTCTTTCCATGACATACGGTCTAAATGTAGTACCACTAACTAAATCAAATAGAACAAGACTGAGACAGTATGAAAGAGAGACTTTGAAAGACATGTTCCAAGCCGCGACAAATCAACTTAGACTGAAAACATAAGAAATCCTCGAAGGAAAAACAATCATCAAGATTAGAAGAATATGCTACGACGGTTATCTTTTAAGAATAGACCAATTCTACATACTTATCTCTGCTCTAAGATATATTACAACAAAGAGAAAAGTTGGATGTCCTAATTATACATGGGAAGATCCGCTTTGACAAGACTTAAGTTATCACAACAGGAACCAAGAGGAATGGGCCACATTAGCTCAGAATAAAAGTGAAATGAAAAAGGCTGCGGATGAACTATATCAACTCCCAGAAACCGACACTGAAAGCTCTGCACCAAGTGAAGAAAATGACGAATAAAAGACTAACGGGAGAAATAAATTTATTTGAAATTTTTTATATTCGTTATTACAATAAGAACCAAGAAGAACAAAGCAAATTAAGGATTAGGAAAGCTGTGGATGAACTATACCAACCCTCACTAACACCTAAAGTTTATACTAAGCAAAGAAAATGAACAGTAAAATATTAACTGAAGAAACAAATGTATGATAAAAGGATATCTTAGAGCACATATGAGTTATCACAACAGGAAACAAAGAGAAAAAGGTAACATTGTAAAGAGCAATATAGAAACTAAAAGATTGCGGATAAACTACACCAACTTCCAGAATTAAGCACTGAAAGCTCTGCACCGAGCAAAAAAAAAAAACGGAGAACAAAAGACAAACAGAAGAAACTTGTTTTTACTCATTATATTTATTGACACATTATAGTATCTATTACCTATCCTAAATCCAGTTTCTGGCTAAAGGTTGAACAAATAACCGCTGGCTCTGCACTCCCGTCACTCCTAATCCATACTAGAACCTGCGCTCCCCCCTATAATTACGCTCCTTTCGGTGTATCGGGACTTGTCCCTTTCAGTCATTGCGACTGGCTGAAGGTTGAGCTATGATGATGATGAGTGGATATCTCATAACGTGACCGAAGCTTAAAAACTTCGCTGTGTTAATTGGTGTAGCGAAATGATGTAAAAATTTGGCAGTTGTCACTCAAATAGGTAACGAAAGCTCGATCCCGAAACCAAAGGACGGTGTGCTCAGTTCCACTTTCGAGCAGTTGCCTACTAAAGTAAAACGAGGTCGGAGCTTCGGAAAAAAGATGGTTGCCTCTTTCTTCGGAAGAACAGGTCATTATACAACAATTGTCTTAAAAGATAAAAAAAGTCACTGTAAGCTGGTACACTAACAATTTCTTGCCTCTTGCTTTGGAAAAGATTTAGGAAAAACGACCTCGCAATAGGATTCTCCTTCATCATAACAACGCCTCACCATACCGCCACATAAAGAACTACGTATTTGGGGACATTAGATATATAAATATTAGGTCACCCGCCTTATAGCATCGCCGTCGCAGTTTCCGATTTTTATTTATTTTCTAAAATGAAAGAAAAACTTCAACGAAAGTGATTTACGGACGCCGAGGAAGCAGTAGCTGCATATGAAAAGGTTGTCGAAGCGACTTTAAGCGTGAGTGAGCAAACTGTTTCTCTCAGTGGTTCCATTGAATACAGCGATTATTGATCTCAGCGGATATTACTTTGTAAAACAAATATTAAAAATAATTTGTTATTTTTTAAAGTTTTTTTAATTTTTAAGGACTTTCAGATAGATCCTTGCATTAAAAAAAAGATAACGACTTTTTCACTAGTCTTTTACTAGTCCGACTTCAAATGGTCCATTCGTTCAAAAATTATTCAAATTTACCTTCACACACAACGCGCGCAATTGCACTCACACACACATTTCTTTTTTAACGTAATAAACCTTATAAAACGAAATTTTAGTAACTCATTCCGAAAAGGGATTGGATTTGATTCGGGTGCGTTACTATACCCCAAATAAGCATCAAAATCAAAATACGATTTAAATCAGAAAAGAAATTGAAAATTTATTATCTCTATAATAAAAAATGCAGATGAAATACATAAGAATAATAAAAAAATAGTTTAATACAAAGTACTTAGTGTCGTTTACTAATGACCTTATATTCGTTATAACGATTCGTAATGTAGGTAGGTATTATATCGAACAACATCGCACAGTCACACAGTTATGAATTTTTGTGTGCGACAATGAACAATGAACAATGAACGAAATTTTCTTGTTTCATTGTATATCTTATCATTTTATCTCTATAAAGCAAACTGAAAATCTTAGACCTACTGAATTATCAAACAATCTAAGCAAAAGCAGCCGAAGTTCGTGTTCAGAGACAAAAATATATTGCTTTAACGTTAAAACCGTACAAACGAAAGCGATCCCCGGTAACGTATTTATAACCCGATATCCCCAAGTTCGATAACTTCACTTGAGACAATACAAACACACAAAGCTCGCCATAGATTTACCCCCTGACTGAGTAATTCGAACGACTGAAATATTCCACTCGGGAGACATTCCTTTGAGCTCACCCTCTTGTTCCTTTTCTTCTTACTTTTGCCGATGGACGTATTCTTTGGAAATTCGTTTACGAGAAACGGTGCTTTCAAACATTATTTACTGACCAGTAAATGGGTGAGCGATAGGTGAACTACTGATAAGTAAAAGGTATAAGTCCTTGCACGTACAAAGTATTTTACGTGATTGTTTGGAGTAGGTCGTCTATTTAAAAAACGACAATTTGTATATTTGTATTTCAATAAATCATTCCCAATTGTCTAAGTATTAAATATTAACAGAGCCAGTAATCGCGATTTCGCTGCCATGAACCTAAATTATTTGCAATGATAACTATAGAGCATACCGACATGTGCATTTTTTTCAAATCGCTCTATTTATTCATACAAATTTATAACGTATGAAAACTTGGAATATCCCCTGCTGAATCAGCGACCAGTTTCTACCCTTCTTTTGTAAATCTGTCCGACCCTCTTCTTGTTATGATTTTGTAGTATTGTTGATAATGTAAAGCAAAAAAGCCTGCTAAGTTGGCCTAATTTTTTATTATTGAATTGAATGACTTTATGATAAAATAGCATTCCAATGTGATTACTTATTGGACAATGGAAAATCAAAAGTTAAATTTTACAAAATTAGAATTAAAAATTAATAATAATCAGATATTAAAACTTTTTATTAAAAAATTGCAAGTAAAAGATTTTAAAAAGTTTATTGCACGTTTTATGTGATTACTTGTCTTTATTTTTCAAATTTCGGCTGAGCCTCATTTAGCCTTAGAACCCAAACGTGATCCGAGTTAAAGAGTCCAACAATGTGCAAGCGTTAAGCATTTATAAATCGAGATCATCGAGGTCAAAGCTACGAGATGAACGGAGTCAAATGCGTGTTATCTTCGCCATTGAAATTTTTATAAGAGCATAGCTTCATATCGTCACATTAAAGTCATCAAATCGTTATATCAGGCAACTCAATAATCATATTATTCACTCATGGGATCTCATTTCAGCTCGAAACGTCCGAAAGTCACTAAGAATTAACTTGAAAGTTCATTAGTAATGAATAACTAGCCGAAGTTTTATAAAGTTTAGTTGAGTAGTAAATTAGTGTTACCAGATCACAAAAAAAAGAAATGGGGGAAAACGAACATTTAAATTGGTAGTTCTGGAAATAATTGAAATCTACAATTGTACTTTTCTTTGTGTATTTTTATCAATAGTATAGATAATTTTATCATAGCCAAAAAATAGTTAAGCATATGTATAATAAGACTTTACAGATTTATTTTAACATAGCGCAATGTGTAATGTTCACCTATGAGAGTTACACTAATCCGGTAGGTATCTAAGGTTATTGCCGCCATCGCCTTATCCAGTCTCGTAAAGGAGGTACGGCTTAATCTGAGTTATTGGTACACTGCCAGAAGTTACCCTGGGCGTTGTCGAAGTCCTGGATATCGGCCAGGGATAATAGCTTTTCTCTGAATTGGATTTCGGTACGAAGGACTCAAGCGAACGTTCTTTATTGGGTTTTCAATGGATTACACAATGTACGCACAGATTCAAAATCAAATTGTGGTAAGATTTACTCTCTCGTGCGGATACCCGTTCGCGGGCGGGATCCCATCCTCGAGGACATCGAAACGTATCGTAATGAATCGTAATGAAAAATTTCACCGATGCGTATTAATAGCGATCATCGATTTTCATTCGCTAAACGCACAGTATTAGCGCCGTATATTGTACGGATTAATTTAAATAAGTGCAATATTACTTTTGGAAATTGAACTGTTGGGTATATAAAACAAGGTTCAACATTTTGTATTGCAATTAGCGTGTATGTAGTTAAAAAAAATCGAATTTAGAATGGGAATCGAATTGGATGCGAAACGGTATCGAAATTGCGAGAAAAATTTCTTGTTGTTTACTTTCATTTTTATTTGCGATCAGGCAAAAAAAAAATGAAAGTAAAGGACAATGCGCATTTTTAGTTTTAACGTATTTCTTTTACTACCGGCAATGATTTTTAATATTCAAATATTGTATGAAGAATTTCGTTTATCCCGATGCTAAAATTTTGTTCGTCGTGTTGCTACTGACTCCCAGACCATAACATTATTACATGATACAGGGTTTTAATTTACAAAACAGGTTAACACCTGCATTGCTAAGGTAATGCAAAATATTTAAAGGTAATATCGTAACGATTTTAAGCACTCCAATGACATTCCACTCGATTTTGTATCCATATGTGTGTATATATATATCTACGTATTTACATACACCCTACATATGTTCTTAATGTTATAACCATCCTCTTTGGTTTACCATAGTCGGTACTAGCGTTGGGAACATAAGCACTTATGTATAATTTAATTTATTTTTTATTAAACAGATGAATTTTTTTCCTAATTCTCCTCGCTGCAGTGAAATATAGATTTTTCATAAATCCGATCTAAAGTGGAAAATATATTTCACAAATAAATATATTTTTACACAGAATCATTTGAAAGGGAAGGACGCGGCGGTCTAAATGTTGCCGACTTCAAAGGAAGTTTTAATCCAGCCGGTCCGCTCGTGTAAATGTTTGAATCCGCAACGCTGTCGGTTTTTTTTTTTCACAAACGACCTCTTTGATCTTGTTAATTGACGCCCGTCATTGAGTGAACCGTTAAAATGTTATGGTGTAATTTCAAATGGCAAATAGATACCTCAATCAAATCGGACGTCTCTTTGGTAGGCACAAATGGACTAGTTTAAATATAAATGCACTTAAAATTGTTTGTAAATACATAAAAAAAAATGCTTTTACTTCACTATATATATAATTCAAATAGGAACAGGTATGTAAATATCAACAAATAAATTGTTATAAATATGTATTTCAACATATTATACACACGTTAATTAAAAAATCGATTCTCATTATGAGTACTGGCTCTTATGCCTTTACAAGTTTCACATGTAAAGGCGTAAGAACTAAATTTACCTGATGGTAAGGCTTTCGTTATTACCATGTCATGTCATGTCCGTCCGCCGGTTTGTCCGTTCGCCATTTTGTCTGTCTACTCCTTACAGCTGTTTAGCTATTTCTTCTTTTACAATATCTTCTTGTATTGTCATGAAATTATACAAGCAGATATTCATGTCAATCGTCAAATAATCTTGTAAACAAATTAACAAAGCAGAGTTTTAGAGTACATATATATTCGTTTACACCATTTTGCTGAGCGTAGTCGGATAGGTGATATTTTAAGTGGACTTTAACACTCTTATTCAGAGTCGCTAGTCTAACTTTAAAACATGCTTAGACAACAGTTCAACGCGAGTTTACAAAAAGTCTATTCAGAAATCTTGTTTAATTTATAAACACTGTTTAAACCTCGTCTAAACTCGTTTAAGGCAAAGGCTGTTTAACAGTGGTCTAAGGATTGTTTTACTGAATATTTGACATACGTTGTCAAAAGTGACATTTGATTACCGTGTTTTTGTCATCAAGTTATAGATTGACTTCTATAAATTGCGAATTATTAATTCGAAGCGCAGACATAATGGAAGAATTATCTGAAATTAAAGAGTTTCACAAATGTTTCAATAAATATAAATTTTATATATACATGTAATTATATAAATACATGCTTTTTATTACTTGGATGCCAGATACTAAATATTTTTAAAACATTTTTTGATCAGAACGTTGCCATTATAATGCTTAAACACTGTTTTAATTAGACTGCAGTCTTAGTGACATTCTGAATTGCTTAATGCTTAAACAGCTGTTTAAGAAGAAAACAGTGTTTAGTCAAACTACCGTTGAAGGATGTTTTAAATAAGGATTCTGAATAAGGCAGTAAGTTTTTAAGTGTCTTTTATCTCCGGCGTACATTTTACTTGCCTCTAAAGTCGTTAAGTGCGTTATGTATGCGCCTCTCCACTCTAAAATTATTTGAACTAAGTGTTTCAAAAATTGGAAAAAAAAATACAATATAGTGTTTTATGAATAAGGTCAACTAAAATTATTCTGAGCAATATCTGCTTACTAGTTTAAATATCGACAATTTTAATTTCCGTTTTTAATAGCAACAATCTAATGGATGGATACGTACTTTGTATGTACATATGTATGTACGTTTTCAGCACAATAAAAATCTACTAACATTGAAACACCATATGTGTGCGGATTTACTTTAGGATTGAATGTTAGAAATTCATAAGAAGTCTTGCGATACCCCTTGCAAAATCTAGTGTAATTACAAATTTTGATCCGTTATGTTCGTTTGTCCGAAATCCTGGATGGAGAAGTCTGACGCCCGCTTTGGCTGACATTTACCATTCATTACTTTTTAGTTAAAATTGACTACATATGCTTTGTGACAAGTTAAAAAAAGTAGAATTAATATATATATATATATATATATATATATATATATATATACACATTGATGCAAAGGAACTCTGTAATTTTGTTTTTTCGCGATTGCTCAACATCAACAAATAAAGTTATTATTCATTAATGCGGGTGAGCATATTCACATGCATATATATCGTCTCAATGGCAACATTGTCGATCATTCCTCGGACGGCCAACAAAGGACTGTACTAAACATAATTTCCTGAAAGTCAATCTTAACGCGCGAATCGAGTTCTTTACATTTCCTCACGAAATAAAGTCCGCTGTAAAATCCGTCGATAACCACGCGGCCATGACAAAGAGCGCCGCTCGCCTTCCCTCCGCGCCCCGTACTCACCTCCGCAGCGCGACGTGATGAGGTCAGATCGAGTCGTGATCCTTAGATTATTCTCTACGTCTAAACATTCGCGGGGAGGACTTTTACATTTCTGGGCTCTCTTTCTGAGGGTCCCCGATAATGCGGCGCGGCAAAGCGTCCGTATGCTTTTCCGATATTAAAACGCAACAGGAAACGTTGTTCATTTTTAAACTCGACAATATTCGAATAGCGAAAAGAAAGAAAAAAAAAGGTGAGAAGCTTCGCGCACAAAGGAATACATGACAAATTCGTAGCCCGCGGTGCGGAGGGGGCGCGGCGCGGGACGGGGTTGGAACTTTCGCTCGCGCAAATCCGTAAGGGAACGACTGTGGATCGGCGGAGAAAATCCGCGTTCTTTTTTATCAACCTATCACTCGCTCTCCTCAGAAGTCGCATACATATCGAAAACGTAGAGTCGTATCACACTATGAAATAGATTGCATTCATGATTATCACATTATTTTAAGTGAGCTATTACGTTTACAAGTAACATACGTGGCCAACTATGAAGCGACCGTAACTATTTTAATATTAATTTTTAGTTTGATAAAGTATTCATTTTCAAGTTTATCTATATAGGCGTCTTCCGTGGAAAAACGAGATAAAACAATTCTGAACGTTGTTTTAATTGCGACTTTTAGTATATAGAACTTTAACTAATTGTATTGTTGTTATGTTAATGATTCTCAGCAACATGATCTGAACTACAGATGGCACTATTTGTGCTACAGTATATTTAAATATTTATTGTTGGAAATGAACGTAAGCTACCTTTACCCTGGGAATATAAGTTATCATTTATTACTATAAATACATAATGCATGATTATGAATTATACGTTCAGTAGTTTTAATAAAGAAAAAAAAAATAAAACACCTATGTGAGTCAAATTTCGTCCGTCGAGAGCGCTTTAAGCTGTAACATGTAACCCACGTTACACGTTACAGACTATGTTCCAAAACGACAACTTATTATGATCGCGGGCGAAATTACAATTGGTTGAAATAAATATTCTTTGTTGATAATCTTTATAGACTTTTCTTTGACTCTATACTCCTTTTTCATAGAATACAAAAAAGTTCATAGCGCAATCTATCTCGTATCTGGTCTTTATATCTCATAAAGCGAAATGAGGCAATTTTAGTCATACAATACATAATAGTTATGCTTAAGCGCTACTAAATCGATTTGACTACATTAAACTTTCTTAATTGACAATAAAGCTCATTCACCACGTGAGAAGTTACATCTGGATAGATTATAAAAAAAAAACTTAGCATTTCTTTAATTATTTTAATCAACGATTTGTTTTTGACATGGAGCAAAGTCGTTACACCCATAGAGAAACTTGTAATGTAACATTTACGATTAAATCGAAACATTATATAATTATCTCCAATTATGTAAAATGGGATAAAATAATTTGTTGCATGGAGAATAAAATACTGAGCATAAAATTTTCGAAATATTCAATAAAACACATTAGTAAAGTAAACCGCATTTGAAATGTCATAAACATAGTTAAATCTGATACGTCAATCACGTCATCGGTTCTAATCAATTTCAAATACATATTACATGATAAAAAAATTGGTTGTCTGTAAAGTCGGTTTACGAGCGATAATTTTACGTGATAACAACATAAGAAAACATTGATGAAAAATTGCATACTTTTATGAATTGAATGGAATTATTATCACTTGCCGCAATTGTTGTTGTAATAAACAATTTTCCATTGTTTATTACAACAACAATTAACTTTTCCCTTCACTTTATAAACAGTTGACAAAACAGTTCACGTGTAGGTTGTGTGCGGCTGCTGTCTCTCTTCTACTCGGACGCATCGGCCGATGGAGTAGAAGAGAGATCGTTTGTTCCGTGCTTTCGCTCGCACGCTTGGCTCAGGCGGAACGTGACAATGAGTCATGCTTTTTCGTGCATGCAGTCGGCGTTCATCGATTTATAAGACGTTGTCACGTCAGCAAGAAATATATTGTCTTAATTAAATAATGTTGCATTGACTTTTGAACAGGTACAATAAATTATATTTTTTATTCGAACCATTTCTTGAAATAAAATGTTCCGTAACTTGCAAACTGCTCAAACATAAATTGAAAACACACATTCAACGCGCTTTTCCGAGAAATATCTACTTAGCTAACGATTATTGATGGAGTTGACAATAACCACAGCCCGAAAAATAGAAAATCTCAAACAATATTACGTTCCACAAGGACAAACAATAAGGCAAAACAAGACCCTAATAAAAAATGACATGTAATGAAAAATACTCTAGAAGGAGTCACTAGTGGTTTTAATGTGGCTACATTTTCGGCCATTTGTCTAAGCATTCGTCATGGATCGTTTGTGTAATAATGCAAAGAGCATTGATTGCGTCATTTATTTTAATTTCAAAAAGAAACACGGACAACGCAAATTGGTTTTTGAAGAATCAAATTCACATTCAGATAAGGCCTTTGAGTATTTTGTGTGTGAACTTATTTAATGAACTATGTATTTGCAGTAAGACCAGATGCAGGAAGGCGGGCGGGATGGAGCCGGCGACCGTGGTCTAGTTTGGGCTGGCGGCGGGTGTTAAAACACGGCTGCAAGTGGTGAAAGCTGACAGAGCTCGCAACTTGTGGCTCAGACGTGGACACTCGAACTCGGTTTCTGACGTTACCATGTGAAGTGCATTCGAAATGTCACCCAAACTTTGTCGCGGCCACTAGTTGCTTTGATGTGGCCTAATGAATTGCGGTATTTAACTTAAAATGTCGGATCAAAAATGATGAATGCGTATTTTCTACCACCTCTATGATAAATCAGTGTAAATTGTTTAAACATACAAACTTTAGTATAGTAAAGATGAACTTTCTTAGTTCCAACTTGTTTTAACAAAGGTTATGTGCATCATAGGCGCAATAATGCAGAGCGCAAATGGCTCGAAACGTCGCAAGGCCTGAACGAAGTGCTTATATGCAAAAATGTGGATAATCAATTTGCACATAGAAATATGGTTGACTTTAGAAATAAATAATAGTCGTTATGCCGAAAACTGTTATATTAGTGCAGAAAACTGTTATATTAGTGCAGAAAAATACGTTTGCATGTTTATTTCTGTAGATAATAGGTAATATTTTAGAAACCCGTTTGTTTCCAATTGCATTAGGTGAGTGAAAAACTTTTTTCGTATTTCATATAAAAATTCGAGACAATTTTTCATTATATTTCATTTACTTTTAATTACTTGAATATAAAAGTATTAACACACACACGCACACGCACAGGTACACGCATATATATGCGATTTAATTGGTAATGTGATAATCCCATTACTGCAGAAATTTTGTATTTCTGATCAAAAAACTGCGGCAAATAGTTTTGACAGTTCTTTCTTGTCGTTAATTTAACATTACCTTAAGAATTCTGAAGAGACCGAAACAAGTGAAAATCTGAAGGTACAAGGTCAGAATTATATGGTAGATGCATTAACACTCCACAACCAAACTCTCTTAATACTTCCTGAGTGGATAAATATGAATGTGGTCTGGCGTTATTATGGTGAAAAACTTAATCCTTTTTATTGATTAATTCTCGCCGTTTTTCTCTTCTTATTGCTTGACTCTCATCAACTGTTGGCAGTAGAGATCCGAATAAATGGTTTTCCCGGCGGTAAAAGCTCATAATGAATAATGCCGTTCCCATCCCAGCATACACATAGCACTAACTTATTGCCATGTAATTAAGGCGAGTTTCGCTATAGTCTGTGCAGCTTGCTTGCCTTTTGACCGTGATCTTTTTTACACGTTCTTGTAGGTAATCCATTTTTCATCACCAGTGATCGATTTTTTCAAAAACGATTCGATTTCATGACCTGTCAGTAGAGAATCGTAAATGAGGACACGATTCCTTAGATTTCTTTCAGTGAGCTCGTGTGGGAGCCTAGTATCAAGTTTTTTAGTATATCCAACAACTTTCAAATAGATCAAAACTGTTTTCTGGTCAATCCCCAACTCTTCAACTATGTTTTAAGAAATAATATGACAGTCTTAGTCTACTTTTTCCAAAATGGCATCGACTTTGTTCGTAACAGGTCGACCAGAGCGAGGTTCATCTTTGACATCAAAATTACCGAAATGAAAAGTCTTAAACCAGTTTTGTGCTACTCTTACCGACACCGCATTAGGTCCATAAACATTACAAATTTTCATCGCAGCTTGTGTGTATGTATTAAACTTCAAAATGTATTAAATTTCTATATTAGATTCGCTCATTTTGGTGGACAGAAAAACAACAGAAAAATTGAGGGATACCGTTTTTACTTTTCGTTTTTCTTCTTTTTTAAATGTCATCTATTAATGATATGAATACTAACTAGATACAAACAGCACAACCAAAGAGATTTTACTGCGACTTTATCTTTAAAAAATACAAAAAGAACTTTTCTCCGACCTAATATATTATTAATATCATTTTCTAGAAGAAAATTAGATTGCTTACTTTTTAAATTAAAAAATTTAATGTTTCACTTCACGTAAACCAAAGTTAATATAAATTAAGACAAGAAGCACTAGGATTTTCAGACATTATATAATTGAGTAATATAGTCTCTCGCCGATTTCGACCTAGAAAATTAACATTTGAAGCTACAAAGCTATATAGACGTCTTTCCTACCGCGTAAAGCAGATATAGTAACTGAAAGATTTATTATTAAGAACTGACTAAAATACATTACTTTTTTATTACTTACTGTCGATAGGGTTTTCAGAAGCTTACCAATTTTAAATAAATATCTTTTGGACATCAATAAGAATAATTATTTAATAAATTTCAAAAGATCCTTATTAGAAGATGATCGAGAATGGAATGGTTACCACCTTTTTTCAATTAAAGAGAAAAATACGTGCAATTTGACCAGAAAATGATATATGGCGTATTAGAAGCAGAAAATAAAGTAAATTAACAACTTCATTCATTGAGCAATACCACGAATTTTGCACTGCGAATAAAATTTTGTTTACTTAAACTACAGGACTATATTGGATTCTGGCATCAGATGCGCGTACGAGCAGAAATAGCATTTTTATTTGGGACCAGGAGTTGAACTGAATATATAGGATGGACTTAACGCATTTGAACTTTTATTAGATTTCAATTACTAAAGAGTGCTGATTGAAATATGGACTGTTTATTTGGATCTAATGATAGAAACACCCATTAAAATTTGCCAAGATAACTCAGACTCGAGGTGACTTAAGACTAAAAAATGAACTTGTTCAATTTGAGATATAATTAATTTATATAATTGTTCCTCAAATTTTTGTCAACGTCGTTTCAGACAGATGGGACCAACACTCAATTTTTTTATTATTGGACATAATAATTTGATTTTCTTCGCATGTGAAAATTTAATTTGCCAACCGTCGGTCTGTCTGTCATCTAAACATTCGTGACTGTCTTTGAGGTGGACATATAATAATAATTCATATTTTTTTCCTTGCACAAGTTTATATAGTGAAGTGGTTTTCATTTAATAATATAATAGAACATATCAGAAGAAATCAGATTATATTGTGTCCAGCCGTTTTAAAATTTATTACGGCCGATAATCAGCTGTGGTCGAGTGATCAACAATGATGCCTTCGAAACAGAAGGTAAAGGAATTTACAATTTGGAAGCCAGGGGTTCTTATTATTAGAATCGGTTTAACAGTACAAATACACGGATAAAGCAGGGGGAAAACATTAGTAGATTGTGTTACTCATAGATAGCATCGTTTTCCATTATTAAATATACACAGACGAGATTGGAGAAAAATGCACTATTTTCTTTATGTTGAGAACCTTTTTGAATGCGCGTACAACATTTCTTCAAAGTTTCATCATGATCGGATGAATAGTTTAGGCTCATATAGAGGTCAACATATACACACAAATAAACAAAAAGCTACATAGATATAGATTACTACCCGTTATCCACCCACTTTGCTGGGCGTTATAAGTTATGAAAATTATTCAAAAAATGGTGAGGAAAGTATGAAATAAAAAAAAAATAGCCTAAACACAATTTACAAACGATTCCGTGTTGGATTATCAAAATTTCATATTGATGCATCCGGTGGTTTGTAACTGATGCCCGGCAAAAAAAATCCTTTTATTTATATAGGCTAGCCGACATTCGCACACCTCACTGGACGATATAGGTTTTGAAATTAAAACAAGAAGAAAAGTGAACGGTGTATATAATTTAAAAATAATTAGCCTATAATTATCTGCAATTGATTCTGCGTCGAATAGTCAAAGTCTTAAAACTGACAAGTTCAGTAGTTTTTAACTAACGCCTGGACAAAGAAACGATGATTATGATTGTGTGTCTAAACTACAAACGATTTCGCGTTGATTGATCAAAGTGCTGTACCGATACGTTTAACAATTTTTAAGTATGTAATTACATATTTATACATATTGTAATAGGTGGCACAGGAGGCGTTCAGTCTCCGGGCTGGTTAAGCGAACGTTAATTCTATTTGTGAATTAATAGTGAAATGATTGATATTCAGTTCACAGAACAAAAGTAGAGAGATAGAGGAATTCCATCTAGGAAAAGAGTCGTGGACCCTGAGAGTGATAGAAAGAAAAGGAATCTGGTGTAATTAAACCCATAACAACTGCATAAGAATTGGTTATACGCATCTGAGTTCAGAGGTAAATAAAAGTTATTCATTACGCTAAATGAATAACTTTTATTTAATTAAATAACTTGAGCAGGATAAAGGCTCATTATTGAGCCTACGCAGATCCCACAGTATAATGAAAATTATTTTTTCTATGTATAGACTAATAGGCTGAATCTTCTCGAGTAGCTTCGTTTTGACGAGACGCACAACTTTTCTCTGTGCGCTAATAAGGAATTAATGAGAATGGTAGCTAATAAAATACACGTGAAACATGTTAATTAGGTGATTATCCAGATTTTTATTGCTAACAGTTAGGTTTTTAGATAAATCTTAACATAATTAGATAAAATATTAATAATAAGTTTGTGGGTGGTTGAATTGAAGTGTCCTCCATTCCTAACAACCAAATAACAAGGTCATAAAAATAATTATCACTAAACTATGTTGTCAGTGATAGCCATCATCACGATCACCTAGTTTCTTATTGTTTCAACCTAATTGTCTTACAAATTAACCCGTATGTTTTCTTGGTCCTGTATTCGAAAATTATTAGTGCCATTGTAACATTTTTCTCCTTACTAGCAACCAAAATTATGCGAGTGCGAGGGAATGCTAATAACCACGGTCATCAATGTGATGAAAGTACTCAAGAGCGAAGACTTTGTGTGTCCGGCGAAGCACAGAGCGCGTGGTTTTTATTAGTCATTGGTCAACTTAATTATAATAGTTCTTACTTACATCATACCTCCATTTTGGCTCCTTCTTTCTTAGTAGCTTGTAATAGAATAAACATTACATATAATATATATATAGGTGTGTGTGTGATACAGATCAGTACTGTTATAATAGAGTTAAAAAGATGTAATAATGTAAATTATTTATAGATAGATAAAAATTACGTATCACTAATATTTAAAAATAAAAAACTTTACTTACTCATTTATTTTTCAATATTATATTTATTACTGCATAAAAAAACACAAAATGGGGAAGCGAAAATTTACAATACTAGTAATTAAAAAAATTGAGAATATTTTATTGCCATAAAATAGATAAAAAATTTTTGAAGCGTCATATCTGCCTCTCTCTTACTTATACGAAGTGCGTGCACTATAAAGTGAGAATCAGGTACATACTCTTTACAATCAAAAAGTAAATACTGGCTGGTAAAGTTGGAATATTGATGAGATTTAAAAAAAAAAGAAATAATCTAAATGTCTTTTGTTTTTTAAAAATTGAAGTTTGCAATCTGTCGTAACGTGTTGTTAAAAATGCAAAAATTGAAATGCGCACGGTTATTAAGTATCTGCTCTTGATAAATTTAACTACAGATTGAGTTAAACAAGACTTATAGGACACTTTAGGAGCAAATTTTTCACCATATTCTGTGGTTGCCTGTTGGTGCGCCGGATGTAAAGGTGGTGAAACATCCACCAAAGATGACCTTCACTCGAGTCGCCCAACAATTATAGGGAAAAGATAAAAAAAAGTCGAAAAAATTGTTTTAGCAGATCGTATGTTACGATACGTTTTATAGCTGAAGATAAATATTTCGACTAGTGGTGCGCGTAGTATTTTACATGAACATTGGAGAATGAAAAAAGTGTCAGCGCGCTGGGTCTCTAAAATGCTTACTGATGCATAAAAACAGACCCGGTTGAACATTATTCGAGCCTCTGTGAGACTGTTACAAAAAGAATTTGATAGTTTTTCTGGCTCCATTTAAAACCTAAAACCATGGATGGAAGGTTGATTCACTATTACGCTTCAGAAACAAAATTAGTCTGTAAGTTGGGAAAGACCATCATCTCTAACGCTTATGAAATATAAGGCAAGTCGTTCTGTTGGAAATATCGTGATATTTTTTCTGGGATAGTAAACGGATGGTCATGATAGAAATCTTGACCGTGGAGCTACTGTGATGGGCTCTTTGTATGTAGAATAGATAAAAATATTGCGTTACGAAATTCAAAAGAAACGGCAAGGCAAACAAGGGAAATTGTTTTGTTCCATGAAGATGACGTCTCGGTTCACAGGTCTGCTGTTACTACGGTTGCAGTTGGAGATGCTGACTGCGAAATACTTACGCATCCTCCATTTTGCCCCAAACCTTGTCACTAGCGGTTTCTATCTATTTTCCAGGTTGAAGGAGTATCTGAAAGGACAGATGTTCGAAGATTATGAAGCAATAGTTGCTGCAGTATAGCAATTTTTAGATGCTCAGAATGAAGAGTTTTTAAGGAAGAAATTTTAAATTTAGAAAAATTATATGCCAAGTGTATTATGTTAAAATAATAAATGTATTAATCTAATAATAAATGTATTTTAAAACTATATTATTATATTAAATTTCTAATTAGGTAAGTATACCGCTAACGCCCTTTGACTGTCATAATGCCCCCCATTTGCTTTTGGACCCGCTACCGCCCCACGAAAGCTTCAGCGCCCACTAGAGGGCGGTAACGCTAACGGTGATGCTTACGGTAACATATAGTGTTGCTAGTGTAGCGGATATAATTTTTTATAATCAAATATTATTGATATTCTGCATGCAGATACAATGAAAAAGGTAGGTCCATAAAAATATATTTCATAATTGTTTCTTGTAAGCGGAGAGCTAAATGTTTCTATTTTCCAGATACGAATTCCATTAAAGTAAATCTTGTGAAAACTATTGAAAATTTTCTATATAACTCAGATAAGAACAGCTCTCTCGTGTGTTTTGTCAGCGACTAAAATTTTGTCAGGTAAACTGAGTTCGACGCGTCCACGTTTCATATTTTTTTATATTTAAAATACTAAAAAGTAAATACGGTATGATCGTGATATTAGCTGTAAGAGTCTATTCAATTTGAAATGGAATAATATTAATAAACTTAAGTCATTTACATTACTATTATAAAAAACTATTCAAAAATTACAATTCTTTCTGTTCTGTTTTTTTCTGATAGTATCTTCTTTTAGCTGACGTAATAATTTCACTGGTCGAATACGGCAAAAAATGTACAAACTTTTTAATTCCAGGATACCTGTCTCATTTCTATTCTAAAAACAGAAATTCCGTAATGGATAAAGTTATTCAATCATGGCCTTTCCGAAATGTATAACTGCTTCTTCAATTATCATTGGAGGACTTAATTTTTATGCATTTCGTTTGTTTGCGATTTTTTAATGTGCGAATTCTAAATATATTTATGTGGTGGTTGTTGAAGAATTTTTCCAGGTTTTGCTTCTGTATAAATTTGTGTTTCTACACATAACGATTACAGAATTAATATGTTAAAAGAATTGACGATCCCAAATAGTACTACTGTTCTAAAGTAAAATCCTCCAATGTACACAATACGAAGAGAATTGGCAAAGAAGAAAGTATAAGTGCTTCAGAATCGTATGATATCGTGCAGGTTTCGTATCTCTGAAAACGTCGACAGACTCTTAAAAATGTCTAAGCGCTTACTCTTTTACAGATGTATTGCAGTACTTGTCGAAACGGGATATCGGAAATTCAAGTGCTTTCAATAAAACAAAATTATTCGCGATATCGTTTGTCGTGAGAAACAAACATATCGCTCAACAGAATCGAAAAGACAATGTTGCAACGAGATACCTGAGGTAAATAAATAAAACTCACTTTAAAGGGTTTCAGCGATGTTACTTCACTTAACTATTATATTGAGAAATATTGATCGATATCGCCTATTATATAACCTTGAGTTAAGATATCTATTATAGGATTTCGCTTGGGATGAAAAAGAAATTCTATACTTGAAAGTTGAAGATGTTTTGTTAGGTTTCAATGACCCCAATGGTGAAGAATATTCTCTTAAGATTTTTTTAAAATATCAGACTATCTTTCCGGCCGTGACTGCGCCTGCGTGGAATTCAGTTTATCACATAAAGTTCTTAACGCAACTGAACCCCCATCTTGATTCACCGGTCCACTCTCCTCCAAGCTCCACTCTTTCTACATATTTTCAATAATTCGAACGTGTCGTGATCAGAAGGTGGTGTCAGGATAGCTTTTTTTTGACATTCGATTTAAATTAAATAAATTATATATTCTGCTTCAATCAAGTTACCCGTGAAAACTGCATTAAAATCTGTTCAGCAATTTCAGAGATATGCGGTAACAGAGAGACAGTTCGAATGTCTTGTCGTGGCGAAGTAGTTGTAACCCACGGAGTCCGGTGTTCGGTCGCTCCCTACTCATAGCAGTAAAAAAAATTCTAACAAAAATTTGATAACAAACTGTTCAGCATTGAAGGCCTGTGATATGTAAAGCTGACAACACAATATATAACCCGTCCAAGAACACAATTTTGCAATCAAAATGTTGTCTGTACTACTCGCTCGCTTCAATTTGACAGACGTTGGTTTATTGTGAAACAGCCACTGAGTGACTGATACTTTATTTGAACATTATATGATAAATTCATGATTTATCGGCAGAAACGACATGGTATATGTACAGAAATAAACTTATTTAAATTTTTTCATTGCCCATTTTACTCGCACCTGCTATTAAGCCTGAGTTGGATTGTTCTGTGCCCAGCGTGAACTACTCTCGTTACAAAAAATTCCGTTATAAAATTTTCATGTATGCTTATCCTATCTGATATTCTATTATACATATATAAGCGACATACCATTGAATGACTCAACACGAGCTCTCCGAAACTATATGTCTGATTGCCCTGAACTTTCTCATAGCCACTCTTTTCGGGACGTAGACGCACACTAACAATAGATTTTCCGCAAATCCTATCCAAAAAAATTTCGTCATTTTATGTCTACGCGGGCGGAGCCGCCGGCAAAAGCTAGTGAAGTATATGCTGAATCTCTTCGTGTATAATTCGCTTATTTCTTAAATCCAATTTTTAAAAATCAAGATATTTTCTTTTGTTACTACCGTCAAAAGGCGACTAATTCTTTTTTTCCCACCTTAAGTTACTTGACTGAGCTTAAACTTGTAATTATATATCAGCGGTAAACAATCGCTTTAGAAGATCTTTTGTTTGAACATTGTCCGAAATCTTTCAAATGATTATTCTGGTTTTAGTCGATGCTTGGAAATCGTACAAAGTAATCGCGGAAAATATTTTTGCCGTTGATTTATTTTTCGGTGAGAAAGAGTTTTTAATTTTGCATTAAAAAAATTATGAAGGAAAATTTTATTTGGAATATCCATATTTTTTTCTCTTACATAATCGAAATAACTCAATAAATACCAGGCAGTACATTTTTGTTACTAATTGTTTATCGTTTTTATCTTCGTAAGTATTTTGCGTTCAAACAGACGGACAGGCGACCAAGACAAAATTATAAGGGACCCTTTTAGGTTTTGGATAC
The DNA here is from genome assembly GCA_005406025.1 of Eumeta japonica. NCBI lineage: Eukaryota > Metazoa > Arthropoda > Insecta > Lepidoptera > Psychidae > Eumeta > Eumeta japonica. Next base: position 514,331 of record BGZK01000110.1, read on the forward strand.
GGAATCCTAAAAAATGATAAACGATTTTCCAACAAAACATTTTATTTATATATATAAAAGATGTTTGTATATATGAAAACGATAAACTCAGAAACTATTTAGCCGATCATTATGAATATTGGTATGTATGTGAATTTTTTCACAAAGAAGGTTATTATGTTATCCCCATTGACACAACTCGCCACCAGGTGGCGCGGTGATGTACCGACTTCCGTATCGCTCAACCAATACATGTACATACCAATATTCATAATGCTCGGTCAAATCCTTTTATATATATAGTTTCGATATTAGCTTCGTCTAAGTCGGAATTGTGGCGGGTAGCGAAATCGGGATTGAAAACGGAGTGGGGCAGAGAATTGCGAACGGGACGAGAATATAATTTGAAATCAATCGACACAAAAGATGAAGGAATTCATTACACGTCCGTGCTGGCGCGGCTACGGGCATTAGTTATACGGGCAAAAACAAACAAAAAAGGGCAGAACAATGTCTGTCGGGCCAGCTAGTAAAAATATATAAAGAAAAATCAGACATTCAGGACCAGCCAGGCGTACAAAATTCATAAATGATCTTCAAAATATACATTCGAATTTTGATCTGTTACCAAAGATAATTAGACAAATCGATTACAATCTCATTCGTACAACAGCGATCCAGATAAGATGAATCTCCTAGAACGGATCGAGTCCCTTTCAATGAATCACCTTTTGTACAACGTTATCGTCTAAATCTGGAACTCTCTCCCGTATTTGTCCTTCACGAGTAGAGCCGAGGGAAGCAAAGCAATTTATTAAAGGTTTTTCATATCAAGAAAAAAGGGACGGCGAGTAATCGTATTAGTTATTTATTAGTGTCGGTTTGAGGAGCGGGCAATATACGGAGTGGGCATTCGTTGTGCGTGTCACAAGAATGTAATCAAGGCATTCGTCACGAGCCGCGGCCCCCCGCCGCCCGCGCGCCCCGCGCCCCGCCCGCCCATCGCTCACGTACACTCCTTTCAAATTTCGTTCCGGCTCGCGACGCTTATATTTAAATTATACAATTGCCGTTAGTTTCGGAATCGCACGAAACGAGCTCGTGTGGTTGGTGTTCAGGACAACTGAACGCTTGTTTAATTAAAAAAGAAGACAATACAACGCTGCGAAAAATTATGAAATAATTTCTTTTAGCTAGCTAGATTCTTAGCCCTAAATAGATTATCTTGATTCATAATTGCACATTTTTAGTAGCTAAGAAAATACTTGGAACATTTAGAACGAAAAACGTAGCATGCATGCAATAGATTTTATGAATATATAAATAGTCCTTCGAAGTTGCTATCCATTTCATATGCAGTTGCACTAAAATGAACTGTTGTGTGAATCTTCTCGACGACAGCTATCACCTAAACTCTTTACTGTCAATTATCCCGTTAGTCCTCGTTGAAATTAAGGAACACATTTTGTCTCCACTGAGTGTTGCGTTTGCGTTTATATTGCGTTTCTCGTGACAATTTATAGACCTAGGATTGCCGTTCAGGTTTTCCTGTAAGCTATGAGTATATTGTGTATTAACTTGAAAATTTTAGTCTAAGCATTTTGGAGATAAAAGGAGGCGAATGTTTGATTTACATTTTCTTTATTATATTTTAAAGTATTAATTAGTATAAATTTCACAATCATAAAATAAATATAAACTTTCAACAAACTATGTAGTTCATTTTTTATGTCACATGATGCGTTTGAACCAAGTCTTTAATGTCTAAATTGGCTCTCCGAAGTTAATAAATCAGAATTCATTTATTTATGCCGCATGTTGGTATATCTTGATTAGGTAATTTAATTCTGGACACGTATCAATTTACATTATTTTCGTCTAGTGATTTAGCGAATGAAGGCCGTGTCAGACCAACAACCACTAAACTTTATCACTGAGACATTACACATGTGTATGATAATACAAACATTAAGAAAAGTCTATATATACACATATTAAAACATTATCTACTCTGAATTTATAATTCTTTGTATTGTGGTTTAAAAACTTCAAGCTTCAAAAAAATGTATTTATTTTATGTTCAGTAGTTGCATATTCTATTTTATTGTATATATTCCTTCAATATCTGCTATAGAGGCTGAAAGAAGTATGGAGGCAATTGCGATTTGATTCTCGAAGAAGATCGTTCGATAGAATTGAATTTTCAGAACAACATGAAATCTCGATCTTATAACAAGTAGCGGGAAAACAGCATTCTCCTCTCTACAAGATTTGAATCATATAACTTTTCGGCAGCCGTCGACAATCCGAGAACGAACTGGAAGTATCCGTGCGCGACACTAAACGCTCCTCATTTTTCCATAGTTGGAGGAAAATTGCCGTCGTATTTCCGGCTCACATGTCCTTAAGCCGGAGACAACGAGATTATCCGCGGGGAAATAAAATGGAGACACGAGTGTCATCAATCTCCCGCCGCAAGACGCGCACGCAGCTCGCCGGGCGTACGTAACGACGATCGTTCGCTTCATCGACGGCGTCGACGCGATAGTTCGGCCCGAGCGCGGCGCCCCCTATCGGAGAGAGGCCGGGGGGCGCGCGCGGCGGCCGCGGAAGGGAAGTAATAAGAGCAATTAGCGAGGAATAAGTAAAAGTTGGCCGGGCGGCGGGCGGCGGGCGGCGGGCGGCGGGCGGCGGGAATCGCGCCGATTGCGGCCGAGCGGGCGCGCCGCTGTGTCTTATCTGCGCGCGCTGCCTGCACAAATTACGTTTAATTGTTGAAGTTTTATTGTCGCCTGTATAATTACAATATCGGACGGCGGCTAATAATTTGCGCGCGCCGTCGCCCGCGGTCGCGTCGTTTTCGCAAATTTAATACTAAAGTTACGAGTGTTGAATCACTTTCAGGCGATCTTTATTTTCTAATCTTATGGCCCGTTTACAAGAAAATCCTTTATAAAACTACAAACTTAATTCTCGCCGGCCTGATTTAGCAGTTTTTTTTTTACAATTAATCTGTTGAAAAACATTGGTTTTATGAGTTTATGTCGAAAATTTATAGAAAGTATATTTACTTTCATTATACAAGATACAACAGTTTCATTCATTATTAATATTAATGATTAATTTTATTATATAATATACAACTTCTTCTTCTGTTTGTCTATCACCTGTTTGTGTGCTTATAGCTGTATAGTCCGATTTCATGATTCTTTTTACTAATACAGAAATACGGTTTTTTGGCCCAATTTTAGCATAAGCCTGTGACTTTGCTCTCATAAACAGCATGTGAGTAGTAATTTCTAAAGGAAGATCAAGAACACCATCAGTTCCGGATCGGCAACTCGAACAAGACTGATATTGAGATCGAGAACTCATCGTATCAGTATTCATAGAATTCAGTTTCCCATTACCATTCAGACAAATATGTATTCAAAATATGTATTTCACTGGGATAATTTGATCGGAATTGAACTAAAATCGAAAGCGCGATCGGGATCCAGAGCGGGAATGAAACCGAATTGACAAGACAACGAAATCGAGAGTGAGATCGAGCTCGAAATCGTGGACACTATCGGGATCCGAATCGAGAACTGAACTCAGATCGCGATTATAGTTAAGAGCTTGATCACTCGATACAACAAGTGAAGGGATACATTCTATTACCATATGGGTGGAGCTGTGGGTGAAATCTAATTAATTATTAGTAATTTTAGGTATCACTTGCGGTTCTATTCTAGCAATAAAAAAATAAAGGTAGATTTAAAATCAATTGTCAATTTTCCTTCCTTTATAATAAGTAAAGATTTCACTCTGTTTCGCCCAGTTGTTGAGTACTGTTTAGTTTTATTTTAATGTACTAATAAAAAAATTGAGAATACAACAATAATTGGCAATATAGCCCACGTATCGGTGGCTCCTCTGGAGTTGCGGGCGTTCACGGCGGTGATGACCATGATCTACGTCCGGTGGCCGGCATGTTTGTTTGCTCCTTTAAAAAAACTATAAAAAAATTCCATATTGCCCCATCGTGCGCCCTTCCGTTTCGCGTTTCGGTCGGATGAGACTGGTCTTATCTTAAGACTTCAGTTCTAATTTTCATAACTTCTAATGGTGCAATTTTATAAATCTCGTTTTTTGGTGCGATTTTGATAGATTAAATTATGTTTCTTATTGTCATTAAATAGTATTATTATGACTAGTTACTGATGCTTTTTTTTTGCACACAGACATCTCGAAAAGTAGTTTTTTTGTACCGACCTGTTAGTCGCAAAACAAATCTATGATTGATTCTATGATATTTGGTTTATACATTTAGCATAATCTTAGTTATTTTCTCAGAAAAAACAAAGTTTGTTAGTCACGCAGGTCAGGCTGAAGTGCATGATCACGAATAATATATAATTTTATTTAACAACCCTTGCATTTTGTGACTTTTCTATAGAAGCGACTGTATACTTATAATGATCAAGCTTCTGTTAAAAAATGTTAAAGTAGAAAATATCTCTGGACGAAGAGAGATTGTTGTAATGTAAATTTAAAAACATCTGTAGGTGTGGATATAGGTGTATTGGTAGCCCAAATATAAATGGTTAATAAATACACACTTACAGTTTTTCGTTGATGTTTATTTCATATTCTTGGAACACACAGATGACAGTTACGGGTTACAGTTACGACATATATATGAAATTAATTATTAAGTTATAAATTGGTTCACTTCTTATTGATATATTTAAGAAAACAATTTTTTAAGCCGTACTCGAATTAAGTCACAACGATTTCTTTCTTTTGTTGATATTTCGACTGTCTAAAAAGTATTGATATTCTTTTTAGGTCAGTAGTCCCTACACATCGACAAAAACAATATATTCACACAGTAAACTAGTTTTATTTAATTTGTTTATTTTTATGTTGATTAAGTTCTTCAGCATTAATAACAAAGCGAATTCACATTCATTTATAATGCATTATTCAATTTGAATACGCTTAAATACCCATTTAATATAGATAATGTATGTTATCGCTAACATTTTTATAGGGCATTTGACCGTGCATAATTATTTGCCAATTACTAGTCACTTGAATTTTTTAATCAAAGTCGATTTATACACTCCAAGAATGACTCCTATTTTCGGTTTATTCACTACAGTTCTTGCTAAATAACTTTAAAGATGTGAAGTTAGTTACTGTAACGCAGCAATAAAAATATAGAATCGCGAGGGGCCCTCGTTTAGCTGTACATGACGTTATCTGCGCAGTCAAAGGTCCGCGTCTAATTTCAAACCGGCAAAGTTATTTGACGATTACTGTAATTCTGCCCTTGCGAAGGAAAAAAGGTACTCGCAAATTTTCCCCGAGATATGAAGGTCATGCAACAGTGTCTTCAGATCCATCAAGTAGTTCTCCAAACTCTCGAAGCTATATGAGACATATCGAATGATAGACATTATGAGCTTAAACAGCTTTTCGTACTACAGATTCTTAATTAGTATATTGATTAAGTAACTTAGTATTAGAAAATGTGATATAAAGGACTCTCAATTTCCGGGAAAGCCTAAGAGTTCTACATTTTTAGAGTTTTGTATCGCAAAACGATAAAGGAAACAGAACTTTTAGCATTGTTCGTGTATCTGTCTACATGTCTGTCACAGCTAATTTACTGTAAATCTATTGGACCGATTACAATATCATTTGTTATACAAATATGCCAGCAACAAACGAATGAATTTTAAATATGAGGTTCACTTTCGGGGGCCAAAAAAAAAACCAGAAATTTTATAAACTTTGCCACGTTACATATGAAATGAAAGCGTTTTTTGAGGATCGGGAATGTATTTATATGTATAAATTAGAGTAAATACTTTGAAAGTTAATTAAGAAAATAGATAAAAATTGAGCATTACCTTTACGTTACATTACCATTACATAATTCATTTTAATAATGATATCTAATTCAAAAAATATGGAAAATAGTTTTTTGCTTATAGATTACAGGGAAACCACTCTCTAGGTGACTGTAAGTTTATACTTATTTCTGCTCTATCGTAAAAGCAGTAATAAACACAAGCGTCAAACTTGGCGTGATCATAGCGAAAACTTAAGAATAGCAAACGAAAATCGGTCAAGGGTGAGTGGGGCTCTTGCTTAGAATCTGCAAATGAGTGAAGAAAGCAATTTATTTCACTTAATAGAAATTATTATAATTTAAAATACTTATTCAACGCAAACATATTGCGTTGCAGGACGGAACCCTCGGTACGGGGGTGCGACTCGCACTTGGTTGTTTTCTTTTTTCTTTCACTTGGATTCGTATTGTTCGAAAGACACATTGCACCGGTCGGTACCTCCCCTGTCCTAAATTGAATAACCCCGTCAATAGCGAGCGGGAAGTTTTCCGTTTCACGAGTTTTCCTTCTAGAATTTAATATCGCAACCCGGACGATGCTGAGAAATGTTTTTGATATCCCTCAACTCGACCATATTTAATTGGAATCGATAGAAATCCGATTCATACTTTAACGGGGCATACTTTATTACTGCGCTAAGCAAAATATTCGAGTATCTTTTTCTGTGAAATATCATTGAATTTTATAACGAAGAGAAATACTGCATAGAAAAAATATTTGTGACTTTGTATAGTTTTGCATAGTTGATTAATAAACCAGGAAACTCAGTTATGTCGATTACTATTTCTTTTAAACATTTCTAATTTTTTTTAAGTATAATAAATTTTTATAAGTGAACTGGGATGCCAGAATTAGAATTTCCATTTCCTTAAACTTATTTCTAAGATATACATGAGGTTCGAGCTTGTAAATCGGCCCATTTCTTCAAATAATGGAATTATTTTATTTTCTTTCATCAAATCAAACACGCCTTCATCTAGAAAGTTATTTAAGATAAATGCCAACTGCAGCGCAATGCAATTTATAATGGAATTTACGATCATAATAGAAAGACCATGAAAGTCGGCAGTCCTCTTCATGTCTAAAAATTTAAATGTTTTGATAGGCTCTTCAAGACTCACATATTTAAAATTTAAATTAACTCATCCCGCAAGAGCGGGAGATGAGTTAGGAGACCTAGTACTTGAAACAGGGATGCCAGTAAAGAACGTTTCGAAAGCCTTAGCAACCTCTACGTCTTCATTCAAGGTTTTGTAATTTCACTTAAGATTAAAATCAATAACTCGGGCCTTAATTCTTCCAGTATCGTTGTTTATAACATCCCAAGTTAAGAAAATTTTACATGACTTTCAAACAAAATTCGAATTTCATTAATACAATAAAATTTTGGACAGGACAGCAATCGCTTTTTACAAGCTTTTGTTTAGTTTCATCTGTTCCAGTGTCTGTTTGTAATCAAATCTTGCAATTTAAATTTTAACCACTTCTCGGTTTCCGATTGAGCTGAAATTTTGCGTGCACATACAAATCGGTTGACGAATCGGACGAATCTGGTACCATCGGTATAATCTGATGGTAAAGTCAAGAGATGGATAATAGTGCTGTTTAATAGAGAACAGCACATACACGAATTTTGTATACCTATGCATTATATTGTAATAATCTGTTTTAAAAATCGTTATGATATGGCTGCTGTAATCAGGGTTAGCTTTCGGCAAAGAAACTCTTCAAGGACAAACAATACAAACACAAAATTTTCTATATGAATTTAATTGTGATAGTCCGTTCTAAACACCATCATGGCATGGCTGCTACACCCAGAATTGGCTCTCGGCGAGGGAACTTCTCAAAGGTCAACAGCACAAACACGAAATTTTGTGCATACATTTAATTATGAATGTTCTACACATTGTCATGACATGGTTGATCCACTTAGGGTTGGCGCTCACTAAACGGATGCAGGCGTGTTTATTTAACACCAGGAAAGAAAAACAGAGAATATAACACGGTTTTTTTTTTGTGGTAATATACTTGTTTGAGAGTAAGCAGAAACTTTATTGTCGATCAACGGTTGAAATGAAGAAAATGGCTTTTTTCTAATCGAAATTAATTTATTTTTGACTTCATACTTCTATTTTAATAATATAACCTTAATTTTAAAGTTTTTATTACTGCTATTTTTTGTGAAATTGATTTCATGAAGAACGATAGGAAACTATTTAATACAATATCAACTGTAAAATAATGAAAACAAGGTTAATTAATTACGCTATGATATATCAAATGTAGTTTAAACTTAGTATACATGTTAAATATACAAAGCTGTATTCAAAATTGAATAAATCGAATGCAAAATTATTACAAAACATGCATCACTACTGAACCGGAAACGGAAACTGCTTCAATATGAAAATGCGCGCGTGTACGTACATTAAATGCAACCCACCAAAAATCGAATAGTTTCATGAAGTGGTAGTTTTATTTCACAGTTCCATTCTATTTTACATTGAAGTTTTTTTTTCCACATAATCAGAGCAAAGGAAAGGGATAAAAATAAAATAAACGCAAGAGTACTGTATATGAAATGAGTTTTCGGCTCATGCAATGTTTTAGAAAATGTGTATTTAACATAATTAAGTAACTACGAGAAACGCTCTGAAATGTACACGACTTAATTACTACGATTAATAAATATTTGTATTTTAAAAACATAATTATTGATCATTCTGACATATAAACAAGGTACCTGCAATTTTCAACAAATAATCGTGTTTAGAAGAAAATGAGTTTGTGAAAACAGTCTCAGCCAAAATATCATATTGTACTGAAAATAGAAACAGAATATATGTGATACTTAATTAATGACGCAATACAACTTACGATGTATAAATTATTAAATTTGTCACAACATTACTTTTGACAAGGCTGATCATTTAGTCTACGACGCCAATTAGTTGTGGTATTTAACCGTGTTCCAACTAAAACGGAGACATAATTGAAGTTTACCTAAAAGTACCAAACCAATGCTGTATCACATTATTTATTCAAAGAAAATACTTCTTATTTCCTTTCACATGAAATCATATTATAATATTATATGTAATTTTGTTTTACTGTTTCAACTTTAAATACAAAAGTTGTTAAAAAACATATAAAAAATGTTTAATATTTTCAAATTGTATTTTGTTAGATTTGTAGAATAAATTTCAAGAATCATTTTTTAAGTTCTATGAACTGATTTAATTTCTATATGTCTTTCATATAATGCTCCGTTTCATTTTAGGTTTTGTTTGATTTTTCATCTTGTGCGCTACAGAAAATCAATTCATAAATTTCTATTTGTGGCTATTTCATTGACCCAAACGCCGTGAATTAATAACGACCCTTAACTTGCTCGTCAGAGACAACATACAGCAGGTTCAGGGAAAATATCCTCCGGCCCCTGAATAATAAATGAAAACAACGTCGTTATTAAAAGGTAAGGTTGAAAGTTTGACGTCCTTAATGTGATATCAGAGAGATTCCGGAAAAGGGACTAAATCCCATTGAAAAAGGGCGAACACCCCAAACTGGTTCACTACACGTCAATTTCGCCGGAATATATTAAATTTGAAATTACGTTGCCGGGAGAAAATACTTCTACTACATCCATTTCATTTCGCTCTGAAGAAAGTTGTTTTCTTTTTTGTATAGACTAAATGAATTCGAATACATATTAATATAACCGGTTGCGTTAATTGCCGCTAAATACAAAAACAAACGCATAAACTTAGATTGCAAAATGTTTCATTAAAAAATAATTGCTCTTCAAAATGTATAAAAAAGTGTCTTATTAAGTGACGGGTGAGCGTCAATTATGCGTAAAATATAGCCCTCGGAGATGGCGCGGCGTCGCGAACACGCTCAGGCGCGGCCGGCGCTCCTGCGCCGAGAAAATCATTAGTACCACTTTCAATGGAGAGCTTTTCCCACCAACAGAGCAAATGAAATATTCAATGAGCGTCAGAATTTTTCTTTTTATTCCTTTTAATTCTCACCAAAGGATGTTCAATTATTTAGCGGACCCGCATGGCCAAATATACTTTATTAAGACAACCATTATTATAATATATTTTTGTCTACCGATGGCCTTTTTGTACTCTATTTGGATTATTTTAACACTTTTTTAACAATAAAGATCCTATACGGATGGGCATGCGTATTGTTTTCTCAAGAAACGATAATACTTTGAGAGCAATACGAATGCTCGGAGCACTAAAAAAAACAAATTATCACTGGAGTGGCCAATAAACGCAAGCATGAAACCCATGAAATCTTTCATTAAAATTACGAAGCAAATACTACATGGTCGTTGTCCATATGTCCAGTCTGTTTTCAAACCATTTTGTTATAATGGAAGCCCTAAATTGTTTCGATCGTTGAAATTGATTAATATATATATATATATATATATATATATATATATATATATATATATGTGTGTGTGTGTGTTTGTGTGTGTGTGTGTGTGTGTGTATGTATGTAAATTAATGAAAATAAGACAAAGTAAAAAGAAACACATCGGAACTCTTTAACGTTAACAGTAGAAATGCGATTAATTATTTAATTTAATGTGGTAGTGATCTCATAGCAAATTGTAGAACTTTTGTGTTATAAAGAATAAGAATAATTAACGAAGACCGTATAAGAATTATTTGGTAGTTACACCTCAATCATGAATGCAAGAAACTCGGAATGGTTACCAGCACCACCGGACGACAAATGCTAGATAGAAGTTGCTTTTTAACTATTTTTGTGTGAAAGTGAAAAAAACGCCTTGTCAATTATATAATACTAGCTGTTTCCCGCTGCTACGACCGCATTGACATAAAAAAAACATTCCTTCATCTCGTATTTCGCCCCATCACGAAACCAGAATCCCGGTTGCTACCCCTTTCTCGATTCTGATCCCAGTCCTGCTCTCGGTGTCTCTTCCTTTCATTCTCGATTTAGATCGTGGTTTTTAATTATATTATATAATTATAATCCCACACTTTATTTTAACCTTGGTCTCATTTTCGATTATGAACCCGGTCTCGGCTTTCGGTTCTATCTCTCGCTCTGTGTGCGAATTTATTTCTGCTACCGGTCACGGTTCTCATTTTGACGAAAGATATAACAAATGCTATTAGCATTAAAATAAAATTTGGGCTATATTTCTAAGGGTTAGTGTAGTTTTTGACGTGACAACGTCTTAAATTAGGTTGCGGCTGGGAGTCACTTATGAAAAAGTGTAACGCTCGGTAACGTTACGATGAGTCACCGAACGAGAGAGAGGCCCGCCGAATGCCTTGCGTCTCTCTCCCACTCAACTATGATCGGTCTGCCGCGCGTGCAGCACTAGAGAATTAGTGCATAGCTTGCAAATGTATTGCAAGTTATTGTATGTATATTTGTATATAAATACGTATGTATGTGTAAAGGTAAAAATAAAATTTTGTTAATATGAAATTCAGTGCGAGATTCTTTGTATAAATTAATGTTTTAAATATAATTCTTTGTATAAATAAATGTTTTAAATTGTTACTATTATTTCATCCTTCTTCCTACTATACGAATGAATATTCACATTAAAATGATTTTACCATTCAAAGTCGTTGTCACGTAAAACTTTCGCCCGTATACCGACTTTACAGGCAACCAATTTTTTTTTTATAAGTGAAAGGTTCTTTTAAATCCTTAGTGGCAGAAATATAAAGATGAAGCCAAGTTTCCTTTTCGAAAGCTGCTCGTTCATGTGTACAAAATATAGCTAGTTTCATAGTAACCGACTAAACGGTTTATGTACGCAAAAATACAAATAATAGTCTCGATTTTCTATGAAACATTTAATTCCTTATTTCACCCTTTTAGAGCTACATGTCGTTATTTTTAATTTGTGATATCAAGATAAAATATAAATTTGGTTGTTAATAGCCTAAGCAGTTTCGTTTTCTCATACATTTCATAACCTATTTTACTCCCTTAAGGGTTTATTAAAAAAAACTATGTACGTATTTTTTCTGCAGCTTCACCTGTTTCGATTTAACATACAATAGAATTTCACCATTTTCACCCCCTTAGATGTTGAAATTCATAAAATCCTTTTTTACTATTCACCTACTTTATAACGTAACCTTTCTACAAAATTTCAAGTCTTTAGACTCAGTAGTTTGGGGTATGCGTTGATATATAAGACAGTCAGTTTATTCTTATATATGTATGTAGATTCTTTATGATTCCATCCACATGCAAAGTAGTTAGACAAAGAAAAAAAATATAGATATGTTACATGTGTAACTTTTATGAAGATAAAATGTAAAACTCTTTTAAAAACAAAGCTATGTAATCAATTGTTTTTAGAGTCGAGTCCAATATGGAAGACAAAAGAAAATATAATCTCTATAAACACGAATATAAAACGTGAAGTAGAAACACAATTGCATCAGATTTTTCGATTTCCGAACCAGAATGGCAAAAACGGGACCCGTATTGTTTCGTCGTGTCCGTTCGTCCCTCCGTATGTCACAGGCATTTTATTCAAAAACTCCAAGACAATATTGTTGAAATTAAATAGTGTCTGTGTCCTGTATAAGCCACTACTTATTTTGGTGATTAATTAACAAAAATAAATATTTATAGTTGGAGCACTCCATACATGTAACAGAAACTGATTTTTTTTTTCCGTCAGAATCACATACCTGGCACATATTTCGACAGTTATTTAAAAAAAATTTAGGTTATTAAGCAATTTTTCTGATTAAGTGAATAACATTGCAAATAATCACTCCGAAAGTTGCAGAAATTGTGTCCCCCGCCTGTATATTCTAAATCATATGCCCAAAAAATGTATACAAAATAACAAAGGTAACGCTTAATAAATACTTTTAACAGAAATTATTTTGAATATATTCGGATAAACTGTTTTTGAGTTATTGCCCAAAAACTGCGCTTTTCAACAAAAGAACGTAAATGGCGTTAAGATACGCTCTTTTGCTAATGCAATTTAGTTTACACTAGTTTAAAAATAATAGTCGACATACCTACATCTTTCTCTAGTTATGGGCGACTAAAGTCTTATAACTATTCTGTGCGAAAAACATGGAAAAAGTGTAACAACGTACTTTTTTCATCTGTAGTGTATTTCTTTCTAATAATGGCTTCGGAACTCTATAATGAGCAAGGTCTGACATGCTCTTGGCTAGTTTTTTTTCTTTAGTTGAAAAACAAGTGATTACTTAAATAGGATTTTAAAGGAGATTTTTATACGTACGATATTCTGTATGTTTGTATTTGCTGTATTTATTTTTGGCATGAATTGTAAGACATAAAATATATCGTCAATATACATGAAATCGTATTTATATTTTTCACTTTGACTATACAGAAAACAAAAGATGTACAATAATATTGACTAATTATAATTCTTAAAATAATTTATTTGCATATATTGTCCCCGAAATGTAAGCGGCAATAAATGATTAAAAGTAGTTATTGCATTTTACCATTAGTAAGCATTCTTACTTAGTAAACTTATTAAATTGGCCAGCGTACAATTAATTTTATGTAACCAGTTAGGAATACTTATTTCTTTACCCTTAAGATTTCATAAAATAAATGGTGCACGAAGAACGGCCAACGAAACGATTCAATTTGCTTTTATAGGCGCCGCTGACCCGAGCTCTGTTAACCTTACGAGAGCCACACCTGACAGAAAGAAGTGCGGTTTATTAGCGATTTCTTGGAATTTTCGTTACTGAATATAAAAATCTCGATAATTAAAAACAAACGAACCAACAAATTCAGTACTAAATCTCGATAGACGTAGGTCATAAAGCGCTATTTATGGACCTACCGATATTGCTGCCCACGCGGCGATTGGAGTGCTGGGGCTTCCGTATTCGTAACTCTGCGGTTCGTGCTAAAGGTCGTTTTTAAGAAGTAGGGGCTTATTCTCTTTTCACTGGCACATTATGGTAGCTAATTTGACCTTTAGCATATGTGAAATGGCCGATTACGTACAAGGAAATAATGAAACGGGATTTTAACAAATAAATTAATTTAGATATACAAATTCATTTTAAAATTTTCGTTTTCACCACCCATTTCTTTCCTTTAGGTGTTATATTACGGAAAAAATTTGAATCATTTACGTCTTTATTTGTAGTAAAAACCTCAAATAATGTAATTTAAGATTATAATTTAAAAATGAACAGTACTAATACTCAATCATTTTCAACTGCCATGCCTAGAAGGTTGAATTTTCAAAAAGTCCTGAAATATGTGGTTTTTATTTGAAAAGATCATCTCGAACAGTTCCATTCCTTTGACTTTAATAGGTAACTCACTGTACTTTAACACAAACTTAAACCTTCCTTCTACATCCTCTTATGGGTGGAAACTTTCGAAAATCCCTTTTTAATGTTTGTCTAGATAAAAGTAAGAATTGTGTGAAATTTCAAGCTTTGAGACCCACCTGTTTTGTCAGTACGTTAAATAGTCAACTAGTCAGTCAGCCGGTTTCTTATTTTAGACACAGAGATAACGAACAAATAAAATAAATAAAGAACCGAAATGAATAAAAAGAAAATGAAGAATATCAATCGACATTCATTTAATTTGGTGTACGCACAAATGAATTGTGTACATGTACACGACATACCTGGGTATCGTTTTTTTATACAGATTTAACATGTTATCAGTCCGATTTTTGAAAATCGAAATTTCATCAGATCTTAACGTTTCAGGGTTTTACGAATCTATTTTGACCATTTTTCGAATAATGTCTGTATGTGCGTGTGTCATGTGTGTGTGTATGTAAACCTCTCATAACTTTTGAACGAATAAGCCGATCGAAAAGCAGTTTGAAAGGTTGAACTGATTTTGCTAGGTAGAGTTTGTGGAATTATATAAAAAAGAACCGGCCAAGTGCGAGTCAGACTCGCGCACCGAGGGTTCCGAATAAATCTGTAGGTAAATAAGTAAAAATTCACCCATCACGACAATCGAGTCATAGTTATGGTATTTTTATTGCAAAATGAAATCCATAACATTACAATGTGGAAAGATGGAGGAGCATAAATTTAAGACGAATGTCTCTTTATCATTGTAGTAATCCCTTATCTTATATTAACACATATCATTTATTTTATAATATAACTGAAATATCTATATTAGCCTTGCAGCAGTCTTACAAATTTCTTTTATCAAAGTCATTTATTTACAGTCTTTTAGTCTCTATTAAGAAATCTGATTCAAAAATATTAATTAAGTATTCAATTTGAACCACATCTTTAAATGGTGACAGAAAAGGGTATGAAAGTACCACATTGAACATTGAAGTTCAAAAAAACGTTATCTATAATTGTACTACTTCTTGTACTGCTAGTGTTTATTAACGAAACATGTCTATGGATGAAAAACATGTAGAAATTCCATTTTGGGGATTCATCCTAAAATAGATATTGAAGTCTCCCACTGCAATCAGACGAGAACATGAAGTATACCTATTGTTGTATTTATGTATTCTATTGCAACATTAATTTGACATTGTGGGTTATTGCACGCCTAATAAGCGGAGCGCATGAGGTAGTGCTCTACTCTCGCCTTACGAAAAACGAGTGATTTTTTGAACTTTAAATGTCTTTATTTATTACATGTTGTACTTGTAAAATAATGTATGCACTCAAACGGCAAGAATAATCACTGATTTTAATATCTTTAATATCTTCAAAACACATTTTGTTATAGAACATATTTTTAAAACTGTTTTAAAAATTTTTTTCGTGGACGTCCGTGTGTCTGTATGTGCGGATCCTGTATGTGGTCACGACAACGAATGAAATACTTCACTAATCGAGTGTTTTTTTTTTTCATTCGCTTTAGTATGCATCTGAATAGAAGCCTATTGAATTTCATTGTCTAATTCGGTGTAGTTTAATTGATATTTAATAAACAAAATTTTGACGAGTCTTTTAGAATATCTATTTTTTTTTTATTAAATCTTAATCTAGAGAACATAAGAAACCCGAAGCGTGACTGTCTTTTTTATTCTCAATGTTTAAGTAAAAATTTTGACACCACGGTAAGTATTTTTTTTTATTCATTTCAATTAAAAAAAAAATGACGATTACGGTATAAATTTTTGTTAATATATAGAATTTAGAGTATTGAACAATGCATACCAAGTAATTTGTAATCATTCATAAGGAGTGAGCTCCAGTCGTTCGTCGGAGCTGACATATACACTTTTCTTTAGTAAAAATGGAGTAACCGCTATGAGGCGTGCACTTTTGGATTTTCAAATTTTTACTTTTTAAATAATATCTTTTACATGATCCATCTGTCACGGCATCCTTAAGATTGCGACGTACATATGCGATAAAATGTTATCCTCTCCCCATACTCAAAGATAAGTCGCGGTCAATGCGGTAACTACAATTATATTTACAATTTTTTCTTCACAACTTAAAGGCAATTGACCTAAGTATTTGATATGAATTTCAACTTGATACCTCTACGCGTTCATGAGGATAAGGGTAATAAGTTTATAATTATTAAAAAAAATATTATGTGATGTAACTAAAAATTTAAGGTTTTCGAAATATTTCCTTTATATATGCTATAAAACGTTGCTTCGTGCCAAATTTCAAGATTCTAGGTCGACTGGAAGTAACCTTTAGGTTTTGATTCCCTTGCGAGTAGTTGCGAGTTTTAAAATATGTAGGTAGCTTACATTACTTTTTCGTTTGATTGCGTTGCCATAGAAGTTTGATTTTGTTAGAACTTAAAGGTATTATAGATCTGAGTATTTGATATGAATTTCAATTTAATACCTCAACGCGTTCATGAGGAAAGGTGCAATAAGTTTAAAATTAAAAAAAAATATTTTATCATATGATGTAACTAAAAATTTATAATTTTCGCTATTTTTCCTTTATCTGTGTTGTAAGACGTTGCTTGGTACACCCCCCCCCCCCCTTTCCCGTAGGTTTTGATTCCCATGCGATTGTCGGAAATTTGCGGCATAAACGGCTGTATCTTTTGATTGCGTTGACTTAAAAGTATGATTTTTTTACAGCTCTAAGGGACAGTAAACCTGAGTATTCGATATAAATTTTAGCCTAATACCTCTACGCGTTTCTGAGGAAAAGGGTCTTGACAGACAAACGGACGGACAGACAACAAAGTAATCCTATAAGGGTCCCGTTTTTTTCGTTGTGAGGTACTGAACCCTAATTATCAAATAAAAATAGTTTTTAGAAATAATTTTAAGATTCACTACCGATCGATATCTAATCTAATACTTGTTTCAGCAAACAGTTTTATCCAACAAATATTGTTTGATAAAAATTTTTCAAAGAGAATTTTTATACAATATCTTATGAATTAGCTGTTCTCTTTAAAAATCACGTCAATTGTTGTTACATGCATCAAAATCGTCTGATTTGTTCAAAACATTTGGAGACAAAATTCTCTAAAGGTGTTTTTTTAGAGTATTTTTAAACTACTTTACCAATAAGCTTCAAAATTTATCTGTCTTTTTTACTTAAAAAACAACGTTAACTCGTTACCTGTTGTAACCAGCAATCAAAATCAGTGGGTATGACATCCTTAACAAAAGTTCGAAAGAAAAGGGGTTCTTTCAAAATATCATGGTGAATTTCTGATGGATTGATATTTAGTACTCGAATTTTTTTTCTATTTAAAAAACTTCTTCGGATGCTGTAAAGCAGATCAAAATAAAAAAAAAATGCGTTTAGACAATATCATAAGGTAAGCGTATTAGTCGTTGACACTGGTAAATACTTCTATATATTCTTTTCTTTATAAAATTGTATTTTTTTTGTATTCAAAAAGAAAGTTATCAGTTATTCAAAGGAATCCTAATTTTTATTGTACTGTTTACACAGTACACTTGTCAAAAGTGGTATTGCCGGGAAAACAATTATTTAGTGGACGCTGCTATGAATTTGATATTTTTTAACTTCCCGCTATGAAAACTGAAAACTTTCTAATATTTTCGGGAAGTTATTGGTTTCACCCCATTTTGCAAAAATCGAGTTCTCATAAGATCTCGACATTCTGAGGGTCTAGGAAGCTTCCCTGATCATCCCTGAGATGATGTCCGTATGTCTGTGTGGATGTGTGTATGTGTGGATGTATGTAAGCCTCTTATAACTTTTAAACGGCTTGATCGAATCGAGCCCACTAAACGGCTTTCAAAGAGTTCCACCAAACTTAGATTTTCTGAAAGTTTGAGTCGATTTGGACTGATAGATTTTGAGAAATTTTCAAAAAACTAAGAAAAAACTCTTTTTTAAAGTGGTTTTTTCAAAATAACTTTAAAATGGCTCGACCGATCAATTCCAAAATCTAATCAGCTCTCAACCTATTAAAAACACGTCGATTACCGTAAACCGGGTCAAAATCAGTTGATTCGTTTGTGAGAAAGCGTTGTCGAAAGAAATCGAAAAAAAACAGTTTTTTTGGAATAACTACGAAACGGCTTGACCAATCGATTTTAAATTCTAACCAGCTCTTGACCCTGTAAAAACACGTCGATTGCAGCAAACTGGGTCAAAATTGGTTGATTTATTTGCGAGAAATCGTTGTCGAAAGAAATCGAAACAAACCGTTTTTTTCAAATAACTGCGAAACGGATAAAATTAGCAGGAAGTTGCAGAGTTGACCTTTGGGGTCAATTTTTTTTAATAAGATAAGACCTTCGTAATATTAATTATAGAGTATATATGGCACATTATTAATATGCCACATATAAAATTTTGATCGTATTTATTTCTCGTGATGTTTTAAACAATTTTTTACCGAGTAGATCAACAAGAATTGTTGTCTTACACTATCAAAAACAATAATTCAAACAGCACACACCGAGTAAGATGTATCATCTGCCTCGGTTACAAACTACATCGACCTTTACAACAGATAACCTTGTATTGTCGTTTTTGTTCACGATTTCATAATTGAACGTGGTTAATTAATAAAGTACGCCGTCGTATCGCGATATTCGTACAGTGACATGATTAATTTGAACGCTAACTAACTTAGATAATAAACATGCCGAGTTAAAAAGGGAATTTATGTAGCGGTCGGAACGTGTCTAGTGTAATCCCGAGTTCAGATTCCGCTAAGCCGCACAATCTAAGTGAGCCCGACCCCGTTACAAGTTTCATTTCCATTATTCCCCGGCGCGAGTTGTAAAACCTTTTCTAATCCGACTCGCCGAGGAAACCTTTCTTTCCTCCTTTATAAGTTTTACTTTGAAAACTTCCAGCATCTGACTGAAAAGGTAAAAGTTTCGCGCGACTCTATATAGGCGGCGCTTCCGTAATAGAAATGACGGGCCGCGATATTCATGCCACCGGACAGAACTTTTTATCGATTCGGATTTGATTTCAGGTGATTTCGGATATGGCTTTTAATTTTATGGCCTACGGATACGGGAATCGTGTTCCCTGTAAAGATAATATTAGATTTTTAGAATATGGTATCTGGAAATAATATGATGTTTTTCGTTTGGTTTAGGTATTCTTTTACGATGTAAGCTAAATTTTCGTAGCTTTGTATATTTTTGCAAAGATATACAAAAAAAAATGATAGTACATTTTTATTCAGAAAAGTATTTGTAATTACAGTCTCTCGTTTACCTATTACTTGAGAATATGTTTGAATTTAACAGTTTACTACGTTCAATATGCGTGTTCCGTAAAAAATACCTCGCAGTATACTTATATTTCAGCATATATACTATACTTGACAAACGCAGTTTTTGGGCAATAACTTAAAACAGTATATGAGATCATGTTGAAAGTAATATTCGTCGTATTTGTTATTACTTTTGTATTTTTTTCATATTTTTTGGGCATATGGCTTAAAAGAAAAAGAGAGGGACACAATTTATGCTACTTTTGGACGGATTATTTCCGAAAATATTCAAAATACGTACCACACGTTGATGTTTTCTGAAAAAAATTATGTCATCTCTTAACTGTATGGAGTGCTCCACCCTAAAAATATTTATTTTAGTTATTTAATTACCAAATTAAGTAGCGGCTTAGACAATACACCTCTACTCCAAATTTTATCAATATTCATTTTGTAGTTTTTGAGAGAATCGCCTCTGACACATGGATGGACGGACGTGATGAAACCATTAGGGTTCCGTTTTTGTCATTCTGGCTACGGAATTTAATAATTAATTAATAACTGACCCAATGGAGGTTCGATTAGCGAATGTCTTCAAGTCAGGCAAAGCGTTTATCCCGAAGCCGTCGTAACAATCAACAGGCCAAATGTATTACAATGTATATGGTATATAAGGACTTCTTTCACTACATTGCTATCCTGCAAAATCAGCGTCCGCTAAATTTAACTCCCATTCCTAGTTCCAAGAAAAATTGTGAACTGACGATCTCTTTTGTGTTCTTTTAAAAGTTTTTAATTTTTCAATGATTTCATTGTAGTTTCGCTTGCAATATTCTTTTTGTAACGCAATAAAAGTCTATAGTAAGTCAAATTACAAAGAGTGTTTGTTAGTTTGAGAAATTTGTTATTGGAAACTGCCAAGCGGTTTGGTAAATTTACAATTTGGGTAAATCTAATGAAAATTGGTAACAATACAAATGTACCATGTAATATTAAAATCAAAATTGTAAAAATAATGAAACGATTTTTGAACTTTCAATAACATTATTGTAATTTCAATTATAGTATTTTTTATAAATTTTAGTAAAAGCTGTAGTGAATCAAATTATTAACAGTGCTTGTTACTTTGAAAACCTTGTTCTTGGAAACTGATGAGACGTTTATATATATATATGCACTAGCCACGGCCCGCCCTCCCGCGGACAACGGACAACGTCTGGACGTGCGACTTTATAAGTTTATTTTTGAATCATTAACGCCCCCGCAATGCATTTTGGAAGTCCAACACTCAAGTAAACCTCAGCCTCGATGTATCCTTTACATGTGTACAAAATTTCATTTTGATGGGATGTATAGTTATAAAGGAACAACCAAAAAAACCTCTGTAGATATATATAAATTATCGTCTAAGGTTTAAACACATAAAGATTGTAAAATTACAACCCATCTTAACAGATTTTTAGCATGTTTTGGAAAAGTAATCGAATTGTATTATAAATCGTATGGATACACACCAATTTGCAGTTTTGTTAAAAATATCTTTTATTAAAGAAAATTGTAAATTTTAACAGTATTGATATTCATTAATTTATATGAATCGATATAGGATACTTACAATAAGTATATAATAAAAATGTGGATTAATAAATGATCACAGGAATTAGAAGCTAGGTACAGTAAATACTGTAATTGATTTGTTTTTTGGTGTTATTTAATTTATTAATATATAGTGTCGACATCAATATCAATACCGACCTACGACATGTGGACGGATGAAAACGTAAGACCCGATGATAACCATCTTACACCCTCTGAATGTGAAATCCGTTTATTCTAAGTTATACAAAACATAGATCTTATTAAGTTACATGAAAATAAACAGAAAAACCATAGATGGAATTCCGTAGACGATTGGGAAATCCTAGTTTATATTCTCTATTCGTAAGCAAAAAAAAAAAAAAAAGAAAACCTCTTTAAAACCCATTACAAAAACATTGGCCGGCGGGCGCGGGCGCGATGCTCAGCGGAGTGACGTCGTTTACATCGCAATAGGTCAGCGGCGGCTCCATTCGGTTTTACGAGAACGGCTCGGGGGGGCGCGCCGAGCGGAAAACTTGCGCCTCGCCGTCGAGGCGGTTATTCAATTAAGTAAATCACTGAGACCGTCGCCGCTCGCCGCGGCGTACACTCGTTCCCATAAATTAGATTAATATTTAAAATTAGCGCTGATTGTACAGCCTTTGTGAGCCGTTATATTATAATCGTCGTTGGTATTTCTGCGATATAATTTTAATGGCTCATTTCCTCAGCGGGTTCCGCTCTCTGTGAGCTCGCAACGTTAAATGTGTTCCGTGATATGGGGGCATACAATAATATGAATTAAAAGGAAATGTAAGTTTCGGCTTTGTACAGAATGCTGAATCCCGTGACAGAAGCAAAACGAATCGTTTGTTATTTCAAATCGATATAGATTTCCACTGGTGATAATTGTCTACAGCTCGTTCCGTTATTGTCCTAAATGGCGTGGGACATTGTTCTAGGCTGCCGACCTGATGGGTGCCTCGAAATGCCATCGTCGCGTTTATTAATTATATTATATTACATTGAATTACATTCTGATGTTTTTGAAGTTATACTTCTTTAGGCGCGTTATGAAAAAATGATGAGAGTGAAATTTTAAGATGCGTGCTCATCAGTGTAACACAAAATTAACAGGTTGAAACTGCCCGCTTCGAATTCGAATTCGAATTTTGAATAATAAAAGAATTTATGTTACACTTAATGTAAGAAAATAAATATTTGTTTATTTAATTTTTAAAATTTGAACGGAACTTTAATGACTGTGTTGACTATCCTTTTCCAGTCCTTTTATTATTTTATTGTAATTAATCATTTGCATGCAAATAAAAACTATTTTTTAATGATGTCAAAGAAGTATAACTTCTAATCACGCGCATACATAAGTGCACACACGGTTTTTTATTCATATTTTATTTGAATTTTTTAAAAAAGATATCAACCTGTATATGCCCAAGGGACCCTGCGTATCTTGAGATGGCCAAGTCTTCAGCACACTGGCTATTTCTGAGGGCTATTATTTAATTAGGCATTCCACTTAGTCGATATGCCCTATTATACATTCCACATTAGCGCCTACCATAATATAATACTAGAATTTTGGGACCAGTATTCTCATTACCATAGCTGATTTTGGTACTTCCAAAGTTGAAGAAGTATTTAGCAGCTTTAGCAACGTTTGTAACGAGTAACTATTGGAAGAATAATGGTGATCCAATTTTTTTCATTAGGCACTGTGAGGACAAGTTTTTAAAAGATGCCGCAGTATTCCGCTACGCATCGTCACCAACGTCAGAAGTAAGAATAAAGCACTGGGCCAACGTGCAAATAGGTCCGAGCCCCAAAATCTATATACATAAAATTTTATGTTTGTTTGTTCAGAATCGTAAATCTTTTAAATTTCTTTACCGGTCTTTTTGAAATTTGTACACAACGTTATATTCGTATACACACACGTTTTTATACACATATTCTAGCATTTGTTCCTGACTTCATTCACGTATATGTACTATTGAACCGAACTACTCAACTGGTTTTAAAAATTCTTTCATTCAATGAAAGATGCACCGCTCCCAAGTAATACAGTTTATATTTTATTTGACACTAATATTTGTCCCGTCTTTGTCCAAATGACTGGTAGCAGAAGCTAAGTTGAAAACAAGTCAGGGAGTAGAATAGAGAGCCAAAACCAGGAGCAAAATTTAAAATGCAACCAACGTCAAATTGGAATAAGGAACCGAGGTTGGGTCCAATAGCGTAACCGTAATCGTAATCAGAATCAATGCCAAAATCATAATCGAAAATCGGTCCTAGATTTGAATTAACAACAATATCGATCGATGAAGGAAATACATCTTATCTCCAAGCCGCAGGAGGAAAGCTAGTATAAAATAAAAAGATTATGGGAAAGTAAATTCAACAGTGGTTTATATGAACCTGACTCGACAAAAATAAAAGGATCTATAAAATATGATTTAAAATTATGGTGTTGATTTTAACTTCCCCACTATGAGAAGCCGGTATTTGACATGGTTAACAATTAAAAAAGAAAATAATTGAATTATGTAGATTTCAAGATGCTGATTCAGAATATCTATGTGAATTTACAAATTAAATACTATAAATATTTTTATTTCTTAAAAATAAATAAGAAATTTTACGTCAGTGGAATAACAAAACTTAAACGGCTCACTAGCCAATCAGAACGCGTGACGTCACGATTCAATAAACAAATTGCACTGTTACTTTTGTACGGTGTGTTATTTTAATAATAATTTTGTGTTGATTTTATTAGTTATTCAGTCAAAATGAAAGTGGAGAAAGACTATAAAAGCTGATAGTGCTAATCTGCCAAAAGTTGATTCGTTTATGATTGCAAATTTCTTTGCATCAAACCCGGATTTCTGTTCTGCAGAATTTAGAAACGTGAAAACTTCAGTGTAAGTACAAAAAACGGAATCTATCCAATATATATATTCATAATGTTCTAATTCAATCGATGTCCTTAGCCTTAACATTTTGATATTTGTTGTCATTATTTACTTTGTAGGTTATGTATGTCAAAATGTATTTCGGGTTTTAATGCGGTAGGTAATAATTTATAATTAACTGACGTAGTTTTAGAATGCCAAAATGTCTATCAAAATATAACTACTAATACCATAGACTAATACATTGATGCGTAACATGGTCTGCTGACCATTTACAATTTTTTCATAATTATTTCATTGAAATATTTCTATTTACAGATCATCAAGACAGTCATATGGTGATGATGCTATTGGTTATGTTCAATTAAACGTGACCACACTCTGTGCACAGTGAAATGCAGAATGCCCTGAGCATAAAGTTCGTCAGACATCATATTCTGTCAGCATATATAGATGAAAAGAAGGTGTAGTTAACCTCACAAGTAATTTTATTTTAAAGTTATTTGGTATTTATCACTATAATACTAGTATTTGACGACTAAATATATGAATAATACTCACATCAAAATGGTCCTCGCAAAAATAAATTGAAGATTTAGGTGATACAGTGGACGGATCGCGTCGTGCTAATTGCAGCCACTTTTTACGAAGTGGTCCCAATTGTGGCACATGAGTAATTAATTTATTGGGATTTTTTATTGTTTTACTTGTACAGCAAGGAACTGTGCAAACTTTGTATGATGACGAAGCCATTTCTTCGAGATTTCAAGAAAAACAGTTTTCACACTCACGGATCATTCACTTTACTCACTGTTTATTGAATCGTGACGTCACGGCCTAATTTGTCACGTTTCTTGACGTGAACGCTGTTTTGGCGGGAATTTTGAATCGTATTATTTAAAATGACTGTTTTTTATAAATTAACTTTAAAAACGAAATAGACAATTATCAAATGTATCTTTGGTGTCCTAAGAATACAATAAAATACTTTTTAAAAAATTGTCAAATACCCAATTGAATATTTTTTCAAATTTGGTACGTTATTTTTTTTTAGTCTTATCAGACTTCTGGATATCTCCTGAAATCTAGTTTTCATCAGATTTCGACGTTTTAGGGTCCTAGGAAACTATTTTGACCATTTTCCAAGTGATGTCTGTATGTTTAAATGAATGCGCGTTTGTGCGTGTGTGCGTGCGTGTGCGTATGTGTGCTTGCGTACGTGCGTGTGTTTGTGTGTATAGTAATAAAAAAACATTAATATTGGTATGATATCACATGATATTTAATTATTATATTTACGATTCATAGAAACAGATAAGGATGGAAAATACCATACGAGTACGAATGTTTATTTTGAAACTCGACAAAACGGAAGACGGTTGCCTCGATATCATCATGGTCACATCATCATTATGCGCACAAAACAAAAACGTGTACAATAATACTGCTGCGCTCACGCATCTAACGCTATCTTGATAGTGGTCAAATAAAGCGCAAGCAAGGGCCACCTACAGTGCGCCGCTTGTTGCACTCCTTGCCCTTTAACTTTCTCAACAGATCCTCTTAGAATGTAAACTTACGAATCACAACCGAACACACCTCAATTCATTTACATTTATAAGAAAAAATGAAAGCACTATCTCCATAAGTTAATCACTAATTAGTTATCAAGAAACTGAATCTGTTTTGGGCTAACCATAAGCACGGCTTCGGTTTGAGCTTTACTCGATCAATCTTTCTTAAGTTGTTACATCAATACAAACTTGACAAAACCAATCAAATACGATTGTTGAGCGTATAACAAGAAAATTTATGACGATGCGGATGTGATATTTTTCATTTACACTGGCTTGTCAGCTTTCACACCCATCTATGTTTCTATTGGAGAGAATCCAATGCTGTACAACATTAAATAAATCTCTTCAGCGCTTTTTGCTTTATACGTGAATGAATTAAAAGTGCTGTCACTTTGACCGAATATATTATCATTTTATTAATACATTATTTTTAAGGTTAAAATCATTGATTCGCCAAAAGGAAAGTGTCGGGTACTTCACTTGAATTAGATCTTACGCAAATAAAAGTATCAGAATTACTTACAAATTAAAAAAAAAAACATAAATCAAAGATAGTAAGTATTTATTTGTTTAAAAAAAACTGAAATTAGAGGGCTAAATTAGCATTATGAAATTTTATTTGCAAACATAAATAGAAGGTATACAACGATACGTATACTTATGGTTTTATTTACGGTAGTTGTAGTCGTACAAGTATTCTGTACACACTTCTAATAATGGGCGACATAAATGGGCGACAAATTTGTACGGTTTCGCACTCTTTAGACCATTATTATTATTATTATCTTGATATAAAATCGTAAATTTAGGAATTAATTCTCTATTAATGATTTAATAACGTTTTATATTTTCCATGTTCCGAGTATTCACTGGCTGAGGCAGTGTTCGATCGCAGCAAAGCCACAATAGATATATATTACAAATATATTAAAAAAATACCCACGCTGTTGTGAAACATGGTAAATAGTGTTAAATTGGTCTAGATTTAAAGACCAAAAGAAGCTTCTGTAATCGAAGGTAAGGTGAAAAGAATTATCGAAAAACCTTTCAATTATAAGCACAATAATAACTGAACCTCGACAGTGAAACAATTGTAACGCGAATGTAGACATGGGAAGAAGTGGAAGATCAATTGTTACTACGGCCACTTAGGTTTAAGCCAGCAACCGAACGAATCAAACGTCGCTTAGACACAATTCTGATATCGTATTAGAATTCTAAGTGACACTTTTCCATCCATAACATAGATTAACTGCTCACCGCCTACTGACACACGATTCGTCTCTCGCAGGTGGTCTACTCGAATTGGAGCACCATTGAGAAAGCTTTATGCGAACGGCTAAGTATACATAGTGTAGGAATGCGAGAGCGAGTCCTCGGGCGGACTCTTCAAACGTGCGTTAGGAGCCATTATTTTCGTCTCTTGTAACGTCGAGCTTCAGAGTATTTACATAAAACCTGAGGTATTAGCTACTTATCGAATGAGCCCGGCGTCGAGTGTGCGCGGAGCGGCCGGGGCTCCGAGGACGATTCAATTTACTTTTATGGCCGGCGCGGGCGCGAGTGCGGCAGGTCGCCGGGGCGCCCGGGACCCGCTCCTGCGATTTCGCTTTCTCTCGCAGCGGCTGTTATTGTCGCCTTAAAACTTTCGGCGACATCTTCGAGCATACAATTTTGAATTCGTTTATTGCCTTACGCTCCGTGTATTTAATTGTTTATTTTTCCACTAATTTCAATGTGCACCGATACATTAATATTATCTACAGCATACGATTGAACAAATTACATAAAAGCTTTAATTGTAATTTTTTATTAGTCTCTAGCTTCCGCCCGCGGTTCTGCTCGCGTAGACAGAATGCATTCCTTCATCTTATATATCGACCGATTACAATAATTAATCATAATCCTGATCGCCATACCGCTCTCGATTTCGATCCAAATCGTGGTCTCAATGCCAATTTATATTATTCTCGATTCCAAACCCAGTTTCAATATAAGTAGGTCCCAATTTTAATCCCACTTTCGGTCGCGGTCCCGCTGTCTATTCTGATCTCTTATACTCCAATCCTAGTCATAATCTTTATTCTAATCTTGGTCCCATTGCCGATTACGATCTTCGTCCCGTTTTCGATTTCGAACCCTCCCGGTCTCGGCTTTCGATTCTGCTCTTCGTTCAGTTTGCAATTTCGATTCAGTTATCGGTCACAATTCCATTTCCAACGAACCCGGGGAAAATTCTAGTTTCAAAATAAAGTTTGTGTTGTGTTACTGGGGGATAGTGTTACTTTCTATAAGTAAGCCAATATTTAGAATGTCTGTAATAACACGAATATACAGATAAACAAAACAAAATGTTAATAGTCTATCTTTTTTCAAGGAGTTTTTTTTTATTAATGAAGTAATTCTTAACACCTCTTTAGTAGTTAGGTTCAATAGTAAAAAATACACTGACCTAAGATACGAACACAGTTTCCTTTTTCAGAAATCTTCCTACTAGCGAGTACAATATATCACCAATTTCATAGCGATTGTATGAATGGTTTAAACACGCGAAAAAAAAACAACATAATACACACTCATTATGCAACCCCACTTCCTCATAATTTTGAATGACGCATCTCACCACTTTTATAAGTTGTATCACGCTCCATAAAAAGTTTTGTATAAAATTAAAGCCCCCTTAACTCCGATAAAAACAAATTACGCATACATACATACACACGTAACTTCATAAAAACAAATGAATATGCCTACTAAATAATTTAAAAATATATATTTATTTCTTTTTTATGGTTATCATATGGTGTATGGAAATAACATAAGAGCCTCATCTTTTTCAATCACAGGTTCTGACTGTAAAACGATTTTCATCAAGATTGGTCAAACTGTTCTAAAGTTATAAAAGAACTTAAACACACACACAGAGAGTAATCTATTATTTGCGTATTTTCATGTTTTGACTCTACACTAATTTTCATCAAGATTAGTAAAGCCGTTGTTAAAATAAAAAAGCAAATACATAGACTCACAGAGAGAAATAGTAGTCTATCATTTGCGCAATCACATGTTCTCACTCTTATTTTTAACAAGATCGCTCATATTTTTATTAAGTTATAAAGTAACATATAGACGAACCGAAATACAAACAGACAGATAGAGACAAACACTATCATTTGCGCAATAACATGTTTTGACTGTACATCAATTTTTATCAAGATTAGTCAACTCTTTCTTAAGTTGTAAAGACACATGTAGACAGACTAACAGACAGAGAGACAGTAACCTTTCATTTGCGCAATCACATGTTCTGATTGTAAACTAATAGGCATCAAGGTCAAGAAAATCTTTTTAAGCTATAAAAGAATATACAGACAAACGGAAAGACAGACAGTAAGTAGCCTATTACTTACGCAATCACATCTGATAATATATTAATTTTTATCATGATCGGTCAAACCGTTTTGAAGTTACAAATAAATGTACAGACTGACAAACAGTGTTTGCACTACACAGATACATTATATAGCATAGTCGAGTGGCAAACGAGAGAGTGAACCATCAGAGAGTCACCGTCACCCACGAATCTTCGGAACTCCAGAGGAGTCACCAGTGCATTTCAGGCCTCTCGGATAGGAAGAGAATATCTGATGGAGGGGAATTCGATGGAGAGGGTGTGGCTTGATGGAGGAGAGTGGACCACCGGAAGTTTCGCTCACTGGTCGAAATGCAACAGCGGAAGCTGCTACTTCGCTTCCGTATTCTGTGAGAGTAGTATTTCACTTATCGAGCCATTTTTTGTGGTGCAACCACATTTGCAGACAAACAGACAAATAGAGGGTAACTTATCATTTACGCACTTACATGTGCTTACTATGTACCAATTTCAAGCTATAAAAAGTTACACAAACAGACAAACAGATAGACAGACATGCAATAACCTATCATGTGCGAAATCACATGTTTTCACACTATACCAATATTCATCACGATCTGTTTAGCCGTTCTTGAATTATAAAAGGAAATACAGACAAACAGATAGACAGACAGACCGATATAAATTGTAAAAATGATAGAATTGGGGTCGAGTCATAAAACGAAATCTATCACGAAATTTTTCAAAAACTGAATATACAGATGGACGCTATAGATTTATATAATTGTACAAGTCCCAGTTCCGATTTGCACGAAGCTAGGGCAAATTCTAATATCAAAACCTTATAATTTATGTAACGTAATTTATGGATGAACTCTTTCTTGGTGTTTTTACATTCGTATTTTTATATTTAAGAACAGTACACCAATGAGAGGTGTCGTAACTCATGTTAAATTTTAAAATGGTTTAATTGTATTTTCTTTTAAAAATCCAAAGCAGGCTCTTAATGTTAATCACATTTGACAGTTGTTGACTATCTAGTGACGACGTCCGATTTGGACGAAGCTAGGGGCAAATTCTAATATTAAAATTAAATATAAACTATATTACTCGGGGGGACAGAGTAGCTTTCTATGAGTTAAAGAATTTTTAAAATCGTCTTAGTAATATAAATTCATGGTTGAAGTGGGAAGTAAATGTTAGCAGCCTAATTTAGTCAAGAATGATGCAAATATCTATTAGTGAAAGAATTTTGAGAAATGGTTTATTAGTTCGGCTTATAAATAGCACTACGTAGCACAAATACGTAGGTGAAACGAGGGAAAAAAGGTAGTTTTTTTTAGAAACGTTTCCGGGTATGCGTACGATATATCACCAAAGTTTCACCGTAATTGGATGAATGGATTAGACATATGCATAGAGGACAAACATACAAACATTAATTTTTACTAACATAGATTTAACTCGATCATGATTATATGTAATTTCAAGTTTCAATTGACATAAAGAATCTTTGTTAGGGTTCCGTAAACTCAACGTAGAAATGGAAATCTTATACAATCACTTTTGTATCTGTCCGTAAGTCCATGTGCCCATCTGTTTCTTTCAAATCTACTGATCGAAAAAGTTGCGATTTGATACACATACAAAGTTAGGTCACCCAATTATAAACGTATAGCGTAAACAAACAGGTTTTCAAATGTTAATTTTGACGACAAATCAAAAATAATAAAAAAAATGTCAAATACATTATTTGACATATCAAACAAAAGGGCTTGTTATTAGAGAAACAAGCATATTTCTTAATTTCATAAAACGTAGCTTTAAATTCTCATAGTTTACACGAAAATCTAAATATTAGTCTGGGGAAAATGTTTATAGTAAATTAATATATTTCTTTATTTTATAACACCTTCTTTATTTTACTTCTAACAAAAATATTTCAGAGCGTTTTCAATAAAACGTAGTAGCTACCGCGATGATTTATTTTTAGTTACCAAAATGTAATTCGATCCAAATTAAAAAAATATAATTGTTAACGTGGCCCCTTTCAGTGCTGGAGCGGCTCGCACTTGGTTGAGTCTCTTTAAAAGTGTCTGTAAAGTAGCAAAGTAAATGCTTTGAATTCAATAGTATGTGTATGTAATTAAGCATGTGTTCAAATTCATAAGAGCTCGATAATTACAGAACAGCTCTTCCGAATAAACTATATATCAAAATTAATAAAACATTTGATCATACAAATTATACTATCATTACAAGATGTGAGACTGTTTCGTAATGCAAATGAAATTATTAGATTTTTTTAAATGTTATTTCAATTAAATTTTTGGGTTGAATTCTATTAAATGTAACGGTTCTATTATTTATGTTAAGTTACATCAAAGAAAGACATTAACTTACCACTTCAAATATTTTTCATTAATATTTTAGAATTCCTATTAAGGGCTCTATACGATCTTGTTTAAAATCGCTTTCAACTTTTGCTAAGTTTAGTGCTTTTTTAGGCTCCTTAAAATTACAAGTGGCATGTTGTTATAAATGAATTCAAAAGGATGTCGCGGAAGAGGCGCTAAAAGGATTAGAAATTATTGAGATGCGGTAACTACGAGTGGTCAAGCCTTAGGGTAAAAAGTTACTAGGGTAGAAATAGTAATCAAAGGTGAATCGACAATAAGTTTTTAATTTAATTCAAATTAAAGCAATCCGTCCGTCAGCCCCGGTCGTTTTCGCTGCACCAGTGGCAAAGCTCGTCATCACACGACTCGCTTGGAAGGAATAGGGTCCAGGCCCGTAGGCGAAAAGCACATCGCTGGTGATGAATATAAAAAACAATTACAACTAGGCAGTCAGAATATATAATATTTTGGATTAGTTATAAGCGAAAGATAAATTTCGCCTGTGGATATGATCCGTCTCTATCTACCTTCCAACTTTATAAATAGAGTCGTTCTTTTTTTATAAATAACAATACACGGTAATTCCGTAGACAGTATCCGAAATCGGCGACAACGTCGCGGTATCTCTGCAAACGGCAACGGGTCGCTAATACGATGCGGGCCCGCGCGCGCCAACAACGTATTTAAGAAGGAGTTTTACGACACACGCCGCGCCCGCTCGGCCGCTGTAAATAACAGTCTATCTGCGTTCCCCTTGCGCCTACTACGCCCTGCCAAATTGCTTGGCAACTTTCCTTAACACTTGCTTCGCGAATAATACGGCTTACTACGAAAAAATATATATAACATCAAGTGACGCTATTAATTTTTAAATAAAGTGTACCTGTCAGTCAAAGTAGATAAACGCTTGTCTTATAGAATCTATATAATATGTATTGTAATAGATAGGCTAAAAGTTGGTGGCATGTGAGGCATCCGGCCTCCGTACTTAGTCTCGCAAATGACGGTCCGCGTTCGTTTCAAAATTAGATTACAAAAGTAGAATAGAATATTACAAACCGAGCTCGCGTAAAACAAAAGAAGTAGTAGAGAGTGAAAATAAAAGAGAATAGATCCTCGTCTACTCTATTGCACGCCTCACAAGCGGAGCGTTGAGGTGGTGCTCTACTCTCGACATGTCAAAAAACCCAGTCTTTCGAAACTTAAATGACTTTTTTTTACTAATATAACACTTACAGGGTAATATGAGTGCACTAATATCAAGTTAAATAATCTGTCTAGCACATATGGTATATTTTATAAATAATTATTTTGTTTAATATAGTAAATAATAACATTAAAATCAATCATTGTTGGACGTCCGTCAGTCTGTGTTTATGGATCCATGTATGTGGCAGAGAAATTGGCCGAAAAAATGTATCTTACTGGCATACTTTTTTTTTTATTATTTAAAGTTATATCCTATGCTTGATTCATAGTTAATATTAGCGTTCTAAGCACTGTCTTTTAATTATAATTTACAAAAAACTAAAAAACGACTGTGTATTGCACGCCTCACAAGCGGAGCGTTGAGATGGTGTTTGTATATCTATATTTATATACAAATGAAAGCCTTAAGCCATATGTGAAAAGTTGAGATCAGCGCATGCGCCATTATAAATATCTCACGAAATGGCGCGAAATTTGAATTTGATAAATCTTTTTTTAAAATTTCATTATCAAAAACTCCATTAAATTTTTTTATTTTAGAAGTTAATGACCGCGGTGAGGCGTGCATTTTTGGATTTTCCAAATTTTTTATGTATCAGGGCTGATGCCCAAGTGCACAAGCTTCGATATTGACAGAAAAGTGGATTGTTATAAACAATATGATAAAAGAACGAAATTTGTAAAGGAGAGATATTAAAGAATCGATCAATAAATGGTCCAGGATTTGTGTTCTCTTTTATTTAAATGTTTGAATTCCTGCACTTCATCTAACTTTCACATCTCCCTGAGCTACGCTCTACGCTGGTGAAGGCGCCGGGTATGAAGAAAAGAAAACAAAAGTAATATTAAGATTCTAATAATGGTAAAAGTCTTCCAAAGTTTATTCAACGAAGATTTCGCCGAATTTTATAACAACTATGAGACATTTGCTTCGTTGAAGAATTGGAGCGAACAACAAAAAAAAAAGCGGGCTTCAGTCTGTATGCGACAGACCCGGCTGAATTCTTTTTATAAAATATTGACACTACGGTAATGACTTACGAAGAAATCATAAATGAAATGGATTCAAATGCGAAATAAATTGCGCACAAACATTGTCCTATGCAAAATAAGAAGAAGCCGATCTAGTCAAGCTAGTTATAAAAGCAAAAATCAATGAAGAAAACACAATCATCATGACGCTCCTGCGTGGATTGAAAGCGAATGCCAAATCATTCTTCCTAGCGTGAGCTTACCAATCACTCGCGGAATTAAAATCAGCTATTACGAACTATAAACAAGTCTACGAAGAAAATCGGGAAACTACTTATGACTTGCCGATGGAGTCGGGAAACAAACAAGATACCCCAGCCGCCACAGCGCGCCAGGACGGAAGCTTCGCGGGCGACGTTACGTGGCACCGACGAGACAAAATTGGCGTCGAGCTGACCAACAGAGCTGAGCGTGAATTCAACCTCCAGCAAGATTTGAGCGACCTCAAACTCCGGCGAGGGCGGTGAATGGTGAGACGGGCAGCCGCTATCCGATAAAGCCACCTGCCAAGTGAATACTGCCAGCGTGTACGTTGGTTTGGTTGCGGTAAAAAAAGGTAATGTACACGATTTGGTAGATTCAGGAGCTGATGTGAATTGTGCCAATATTATAGACATTAATAATGCTAGAGCATTGTCAAACTCTCATGTTGTATTGAAAGGGGTAAATGGGTCAATATTACAATTTACCGGGATTACGTCACTTGACTTTTATATAAATGAAACCAAGTTTAAACACACATTTTATGTTGTAAAAGATTTACACTTAGATTTAATTTTGGAGACGGATTTTATGAGGCAAAATGCAATTGTGCTGGATTATAATAAAAATAAATTTGTTTTCAATAAGAAAGGATTGTATGTACCGCTCATGTCGCACACGCCGGCGCGTACCGAATAGAAGTTGGTGACGTATTTCGAGGACTGGGTCGATAGGAATGAAAAATACTTATCGGTACGCAACCTAGTCCTGATTCATATGCCAGAGAAGCAATGGAAGGTGGATGAATTGAATGTAAATAAGGAGTTGTCTATCTGTCAGCGAGATGAACTACAAGGGGGTATTGTCAGAATACTCTGATCGTTTCGCATTTGAGAATCCGCAATCTGGCAAATATTCAAGTTTCAAAGTACAAATGAAAACACAAGATGAAATATCAGTCCATAAGCCGCCATATAGTGTCTATGGGACAACGCGAGATTATTGAAAAACAAATACAACAAATGCTAGATAATGGAGTTATTAGACATTCGGTAAGTCCTTATGAATCTTCCGTAGTATTAATTAAAAAGCCAGACATAGAGACTTTGCGTAGATTTCAGAAACTTAAACAAAAAGCTTATTTTAGATTCGTATCTTATTCCGAGAATAGAAGATTTGATAATGTATTTGGGCAAATACATTATCAAATACAATCACAAAATATTTCGCTTGTTGGACTTAATATTGGGGTATTGGCACATGATAGTAAATGAGAAGGATAGACTGAAGACCGCATTTGTGACTCCTTGAGGAATTATCGAGTCCAATGTGATCCCGTATGGATTACAGACGAGTCAGGCCAATTTTCAGAGAATGATCGACACCGTTTTAGCAGAAATTGAGCATAAAAAATGCTATAATACGGGTAGACGACGTAGTAGTGTGTGGGGAAACTTTTGAAGAATTTTGCAATGCTTTGAGAGATGTGATGAATAGGTTTAGGGAAGCAAATTTGATGGTGAAATTATCGAAATGTAGCTTCGTTATGAATCAATAACAGTTCTAGGTTATGAAGTTAGTGAAGAGGGAGTCAAACCTTCCAGAAACAAGTTAGATGCAGTTCTAATTAGAGAGAACGACGACCGCGAAGAATTTAAAATCATTTCTAGGTGTCGCATCCGATTGTAGGAAATTCGTAGAGAATTACGCGCGAATTACATTACGATTATTAAAATTATTAAAAAAAGGATAATAAATTTCATTAGCCAGAGAAGTGCCACACGGCATTTGAAATGTTAAAGATGCTTATGTAATCCTCCGATATTAAAACATTTTGAGAATATTGATGATAGAGAATAACTTGCTTATTTCTAAATACTAGCGGGAAGCATTAGGTGCATCGCGGATGTAAGGAGAAAAGGAACTGAGAGAAATGCATCCGGTAGCTTACGCGTCGTGAAACTTAGCGACTTAGAAAAGAAATATTCAGCGACAGAACGTGAATGCTTAGGAGCTTTATGGGCATTAAAATACTTTAGACATTATGTTTGGGGAATGACGTTTGAAGTGGTGACGGATCACAAAACTTTATGTTGGCTTAAAGAAAATGAAGATCTTAGTTGCAGATTAGCCAGATGGGCGCTTTGTTTATATGAATACGACTTTAAAATTGTTCATACATCGGTACGTTTAAACGTAGTAGCAGACTTTCTTTTTAAAAATCTACTAATGGAAAGTTAAGAGAGAGACATTTCATGAAGGATGCGCAGAAAGAAGTGAAGAAGTATATCCGTTCATGTCGTATATGTTTAAAAAGAAATAAAGTGAGCTATCAGGCTACATTTCAACCAATTAAAGGGGAAGGACTTTTAGAAAAGATTGAAATCGATGTGATCAGACCCATGTGTCCATGTGCCCAGACCCATGTGAATCCATGCGCGGTAATAAATCTATAATAACTGCTATAGAGTATGCTTCTAAGTATGCTTCTAAATATCAGAAATGCTATTTCGCGCGTCACTATTGAAGCGATATCAGATTTTTTAATTAACCAAATATTTTGTAAATTTGGTTTCATACAGGAAAAATATCCGAACGACGCACCGTCTTTTGCTCTAAATTTGTAAGAGATTGATGTACATTTTTACCGCTAGTGACATTTTCGTATAATATAACCGTACCGAGCACTACAGGGATGTCTCCCTCTATAGTAACGTACGGCACAGAGCCAAACTTCCCTTTCATTATGTTAAGAAATGTAAATAGATCATATAGTGACATGACTTAGAGACAAGACTTTGTAAATAGAATTATTAATAAGGCTCTTGTAAATATTAGAAATAAACATTTGAAACAATAAAATTAGGTACGATAGAGGCATGAAAGTTTCGCGTAGAAGACTTGGTAATGGTGTATGTGTCTAGAAGGGTGATAGGTAAAACCTTTTATTAAAATTGGATCACAAAAGCAGAATAGAATATTAAAATCCAAGCTCCCGAAAAACAAGAGAAGTAGTTGAGAGTGAAACATAAAAAAGAGTAGACGAGGGCAGATACCCAAGTGCACAAGCTTTGATTGTGGATTGTAAATTGAGAAAAGTGGATTGTTTTAAGTAATATGACAAAAAACTGTATTGAAATTCGTAGGGAGAGACATTGCAAAATCGATCAATAAGTGGTTCAGGGTTTGTATTATCTTTTATTTAAATACTTGAATTCTTGGGTTTCATCAAAGGTTCGACGGACATCCCCCTGAGCTACGCTCCACAATATATATATTTATATATGTATATTCTTTTAGGATAGGACTTGCGTAAAACTCGTCCTTTGTGAATGTCTAGTATTTAGTCTATTAAGTCTGCTTTTAGTCTAGATAGTCTATTTTTATACCAAAATCTATGTAGGTAATATTATCAGCTAAATTATAGCGCGGGGAGCACTGAAAATTTCTGGAATGAATAAGAAAAAATGCTATTAAATGACGAAAATGAAATTATTCTTACTCAAAATATTCTCCGTTAGCATAAATGCACTTTTTTATACGAATATGTATATATTCGTATAAAAAAATAATAAGTTTTAAAACATTTATGCCACTTGATGACTTCGGAAACATGTTTTCCATACTTTTCAACAGCTTCGCCTGGTGTAAATCGTCGACCGCATAATTGGTTCTTAATTTTTGCGAACAAAAAAGTCACAAGGTCACACTCATAAGTTCTACGTTTTTCTCTTTCAAAAAATTAGTATGTCTGTTTGGCTATGTGAAAACTGGCATTGTAGTAGTATAAGATAATATGATATTTACGGTTTTTTTTACGGAGTTAGTTCATCAATAGCTTCCGGCAAACAAATAGTCGTGTTCCAATCACTATTCACATTACGATAATTATCCAAAGCAACAATAGCAACGTGTCCAGTTTTATTAAAAAAAGAGTCAATCATCTGCTTAGGGGGACTTCGCGTGTCACTTTCGTTGGTTTCGGCACATCCCAATAGACTCATACGTTCGATTTCTGCTTTGTTTTGAAGTCGTTGCAATAACTCCATGTTTCTTCACCTGTTACTATGTCCCACACCAAATTTGACGTCCCTCCCATGAATCTGGTAAGTATGGCATTGAACCAAGTGATGCGGTCCGTTTTTGAGCCTCATTCAATTTGTGTGAGGTCCGCCGCGAGCACAGCTTTTTCATACACAAATGTACTATTTGTGTACGATTGATTGTATTCAATTCCTGTCTATGACTAAGTATGCTCGAATCTTACAGTAGGTCATATGCCTGTCTGTTTCGATCGTACGGTAGGTACAAAGTGTCGATGTTTTTGTTGTTCACGGCGGTGGACGGGCAACCTCCAGGAAATTTGTCGCCGAGATTGACAAGATTCCGCTTGAATTTTGCAAACCAGTTATAAATAGTGGTCATGCATGGTGTTTTATCGCCAAAAGCAGTTTTAAGCCGATCGATGCTCTGCTGAGCTATCAGATTACACTAAATACGTAGAAAATTATATTAATGAAAATTGCCATGACTTAAATCCATAGTGATGAAGACACGTATTTTTCAAAATGACGCCATAATATAAAAACAAATGATAGTTACACGGAACAAACTGTATTCAACAGTGAAATAGTTTCATTTTGAAATGTAGTAATTACATTTTAAATATGATTTATGTAAGTGACCAGTTCCAGAAACTTATATTACGCCCTACATAAAAAGTTTTCTCAAGAATGGTAAATGCTGAGACCATGGAAAGCATAAACTACGTAAATAAGTTAAAATCTATTAATACATTAACTACAATAAAATTATGTAACATTCATGTTGTCAATTAAACAATAGAATTACAAAAATAAAATAATGTTATAGAGCATTTAGTGTTGCTCAGATGGTATATCAACGTTTTTTATTATAATGTTTTTATTAAATATATTTTTTACTAATCACAAATGAATTTTATTAAAATCTATGTAGCATAAATTGTTGATGTTGGTCACAAAACCAATTGGATGTGATCTATTCGACTATATTATTTCAATAATCATAAAGGATACCATTACCATTCGTTTGTTTGTTAAAATACCATTCGTTTGTGTTATCTCATGGTTGGTTGTATATAGTTCCTCCGTTGATTCCGCCAATATTACACATGGATTCTCATAATTTGTCGATAGAGTCGTTAACCTGACAGTATCTGCAACATAAAATGAAATGGGGGTTCAAAGGCATTAAATATTATACCGATCATTATGACGACAATAGGAGATTTCTATATGTACTCCAATCTCGATGCTGATACAATAAACGGACGCAACCCGTACAAGGCAATCTGCGCGCGCACACATGAATTAAAATAAATCTCTAGGGGATATATAGAGGTCCCGGGGGCGCGCGAGTGCAGCGGCGGCGTCGCGGCCGCATCCACCTTAAACAAGGGCAATAATTTATAGCGGCCGTAAATAGAAAACCGTAATTTGTCGTCAACAATAGCGGCCCTTGCCGGTTGTATTTTATTCGCGGTGACATCCGATTCTTTCGGCCATTGTATTTGCCTTTTGTTTGTGACGTCACTGACGTAGTTCGCCGGTTTAATCATGTTCGGCTTAGCCCTCCGCCCGGGAGGCACAGATTCGCGTAGATTTATCGCTCGGCGCGCGTAGCCTTTTCTATTTCGCATATTTACTCCGCGAAATTTCACCTTGGATACGTCTCAACAAATTTACGAGTAACGCTCTTATTCCATTTTCCCTCTTCGTATTTTAATGTATGATATTAGCCGTTGTTGTTTCTCCGTGATTTTTATATTCCGTTTCGCTTTTTATTTCACGATTCTACGTTGTAATAATTTATGTTTTGTTGGGGAGCAATTTTCAGTTATAATAAATAAAGTGAATTGCACAAATATTTAGTTGACTTACATAATTTAGATTATAAAAGTTCAGAAAATTATGATAAGCGTTATTTTATAGTGTACGCGTATAGTTATTTTTTATTGATATACAAGTCATATAGTTAGTCAAAGATACAACTGGCATAAATAAGAACGTTTTCAGAGTGCTAGTTGACTTTGATTTGTTAATATTGCTGTTTTGTTTGTGCTTCTTGTTTGTCATCATTTGTAACGAAGGCGATTACCTAATTGCGCTGTGCAAATTCCACTATAAATAATAATAAACTCGAATATGATAATAATAACATGAAAACACACCCTCAACTCATGTGTACACTCGTTTGACTACGTATTACGCCGCTATAGAGTGAGGCCTCGTAAGGGAATATATTAATATTTCGTTGTCCCCGTTCTGGAGGTTTTTTTATAACTTATAAAATTTTTAGTTAACCTCATTCAGTAAGTAAAAATTTTTTTTCCGGGTTTTACTTTAGTCGTTTAATATGAAAATAGATTTTAAACATTTAGTGCTCCCGTCGTGGGTTCCGAACACGTGTCTCTTGTACGCCTAACAACGTAACGATAAGCGATCGCGGTAACCGCTAAGCTATCGCCGTTCTTGACACGTTACCGCACGCTTGTCGCATCATAATTAAGAGTAAACCGCATTTTATAGGTAGAAAAGAACTATAAGCCTTATACACTTAACGTAATTGGATTTGCGAGTGTTCAGCTTTACGAGCGATCACGTTAACGGCACTATTAACTTGGGAGTCGGCGCGGGCGCCGTGGGCCGCGGGGGGACTGCTCACTATTGCCCAG
The DNA here is from genome assembly GCA_005406025.1 of Eumeta japonica. Lineage (NCBI taxonomy): Eukaryota > Metazoa > Arthropoda > Insecta > Lepidoptera > Psychidae > Eumeta > Eumeta japonica. The sequence continues at coordinate 554,913 of BGZK01000110.1, forward strand.
GTGAATAAAAGTCAATTTTAGGCTGTGGAAACGATTATTAGGATATGTATTTTCATGAAGTCATCTCGTAGGCTTACGTTGATTTTGACGGAATAGTATCTTGTTCAGTTTTAATTACAATACCAATAATGACGTCGTACGTATTTTACTTTTGATAATCCAGATATTTTTTTTGTATCGATATCAATATACATTTGTTTTATGTATGCCTGTCCTTGATTTCAAAAATTTGTTCATATTAATTATCGACAGAAATACATACTTGTCATTTTGGGATAAGGATTTAATAATGTATGGTATATCACATACCAATTTTAGAATTATATTGTTTTCTGCAAGTATTTTCCAGTCAAACTTTTTCATGTACTTAACAAAAAAAATAGGTGTTCTCCATTTCTTTATCATTAAGCAACAATTGAAGGTAAACATTTTTGACTGTCAGCAAATGACGCTTAGCGTTAATTTCGCAAATGCGCATTCAATTTATTTTGAGTGTACTCTAAAAATATATCGGAAAATGGACGAGGGGTGTTCTTTCCCCAAGTAAACAACGGACGCTTCTCCTAGCCCCGCCCTCAACGCTGTCGGCGACTTAACGTGGGTCGTCGGCCGTCGGTCGCCGGCGATCTGTCCTCCCGTCAACTGCCCGCCGCTCGTTATGTCCCTACGCTTGTACCCGCTGTTCGGTATCTCCGACGCAGGCCGCCCGAGGTGGCTGCGTTACGACCACGTTGTGGCCGGACGCACGTCGCTTCTGAACCGATTGACGTGTGAGGAAATTTGATTTTAAATTTTCAAAATAATACAAATGAAATTTTTGTACGATTCGCGTTTATAAAATGTGCGGCTTTTTTTTAGCGAATGTCTTGAAACTATTGAACTGATCGTTTATTATTTACGCCTCTTTCTCATTGGAAAAATAAGTAATAATAATTAATCTTAGCCATATGTATTTTATTTAAAATATATTTATATTATGCGGTTAAAGATGACATTTTAACTTTTACAGTTTTAAACAATCTCGACAGTATTAACACTATACTATTAAACGAGCAATTCTTGTGAGTGTACAGTATCTAAATTAATCACACAGCGTCATTTGTCTCCATAATAGAATATAATATTATTATTTAATTTATATTATAAGTTTTAAATAGTTAGCCAGATTCAGAAACATAATATAAATGTTGTAGCATGTAAAATAAATGAAGTTATCGTCTCATTAATATCACATTATTGCGCGCACGCTTAGGCATCAATACGCAACAAGTGGTATGCATGTCAATAACCTTTCACGTCAAATCACGACAAAAATGCATTTCAAATTCTATGATTCATCTTATTTAGCACCGGTATCGTATTCACGCTGAGTTTATACTGATACCAAATCCAAATATCAAATGGCGTTAAATGAACTTATCATCCACATTGCATCACGAGATTTTATGTAACTGAAATGCGCGTGCGCTTCCATGTTGCGTTGTTTTAGTATTGAATCATTATTGAAGTTAGCGGTGAGGAGAGCAGTAGCAATGTCGTAAAAACGCACTTATACAAGTTATACAAAACGAGTCGATAATAATTTATAAGAGTTATTTGATTTTTTGATTATACTTACTATTGCTTTAATTATACTTATTGCAATTAGAATATGATACTCTATAGTAGTAAAAAGTGGCTCGATGCTGTTCATTTATACACTGTATAATATTACACAGTACTTAAATGAATAGCACCGATTTATGCATGTAATGGATATTTCGAAAACGGCCCTAACGATTGCAATGAGAATTTTTATTTTTGTAAAGGTTTGCTTTTAAAGTTTACCTATTTATGTATTTTCTATAGATTAATATAGATAAATTAGACAAAAAAGTTCTAAACTTTATAGTTATGTCATTGTTCTTAAACTATATGATATTAACTATAGATGGCACCACATAAATAAAATATGTTGTATACGTATTATTACGAACTGCGCTCCCAAGCAAAAAATAGAACTGCAAAAAATAGAACTGCAAAATAATCCTCTTTAAAAAAATATCTGAGAGTTAAATTCTCTAAATAACCAAGCATCCAGCGCTTGCTTCCATCGGCGCTTTTAATGTATATTTACAATTTATTTTTAAAGGGATTTATTTTGTGGGGTGGAATGTTTAATAGACAATGTATCTTGTTTGTTTTTGTCAGACGTGATATGTTTACGACTTATTGTTCCGGGGGATTCCACACATTTATGGAATGCCAGTCGGCAGGTTTAAATGGTAAAGTGCATCGCGTAAGAGTTTATTACTGCGATGGGAGCTTTCATAAATTAAGTGTGATAACGACTAGCGATCAAATGATGCCGTAGCGACTTATTGTGATTCTTAACTTTTCAACATACATCTGCTGTTGTACGTTGTTTCCTTTGATCTAATCTCAATCGTTGAACTCCCGATAGGGTCATTTGGTATATTACGTATATTTCGTGTTTATATACTCAATGTTGGAAATTAACACAAGCAACTGTTTCCATGGAAAGGTATTATATTCTCACTCGAAGGTGTCTCACTCAAGCTTGGTTGCTCAGGCCCTACTTATTAAACAGCGAGATTGTAATATATATGCCTCACATATATAACGATGATAGAAATACTGTAAGGAAACTGTTTTTATTTTTAAAGTAAATGTCTCATTAGCAGTGTTACAATTGAAAGAGCTATAATATAGAATGTTATGTCATATAATAGTAACTTATATATTATAGCTACATAACTTAGTTAAAATATATGAGTCACTGTTACTTAGCAAATCTAATTCTGCGTCAACCCGTAAGTCCGTGATAGAATTAATTTCAATTCTAGAATTAAATTCTTTATATCTATGCGGCGTACGTGGCTCAAGTCGCGTGGAAATGGAGTGAGTTCCTACATTTTTAATATTAACTGATAACGCTGTGTCCACTATAATCTCAATGTTGGTTTTGCAGTTTTCTCAAGTTAACTCGTGATTACGGTACCGCTCTTGGTCTTAATTTCGCTTTCACATTTGATTCAATTCTGATATAGTTATTTAATTTTTGAAGGTCTTTTCCAATTTACACGCAGAAATAAATATTTCTGAGATGAATAATAATCTTATGTGTAATCTGGTGAGCTTCCCTACCGTTCAGTAAAAATCCCATCGAGATCAGTTCAGCTGTTCTAAATATTACCTCGGACAAAGAGACATTAGACGGACAAAAAAATTCAAAAAGATCAATTTGGGTGCTAAGTATATTCAACATTGTACTGCCACATATCATCACCTACACCACCCATCGCGTGACTTGCGGAGAACGTATTAAAAGCCTCGGTTATTGTTAAATCAGAGACAAACACTTCAACTTCATTTATATGCGTAGATATATTAATGGAGACGATTTCTAATAAGATATAAAATTTTTTGCGTATTCATTCTTTAATTCAAAAAAAGTAGAACAAGTACAAAAGTACAATAGAATTATATATTCTTATCCTAAGGCGATCTTTTTGAGAAAAGACGAGAGGAATCATAAAATAGTCGTAAAGGAATTGATCTCATCCCGATTCGTCAACGTCGTAAACTTGCGTAGGCGTTTTATGCAAATACCCATCTCGTAAACCGTGCGGCTACTTTATTTAATATTTAGACTATTTCGACTGGCACACTTAAATATCTTTTAAAACGGAAAAAAATATATATTCTACATGCACATAATATCATACTCGTTTTTCTTATTCCAGGCATCAATTAAAAACTACTGAATCTATGTTCTCGAATCTCGAAGGAATCGTTAAATCGTTTAAGAATATTGTAGTAGGACATGTGAGGTATCCGACCTCCCTGCTCGCATATGAAGGTTCGCGGGTTCGCGTTCAATTTAAAATTAGAATAGAATAAAACATTCGAATCCGAGCTCGCGGATAACAATTGAGTAGGTCTAGAGAGAAGTACAGAAAAAGGGGACGAGGGCTGATGCCCGAGTTCACAAGTTTCATAGCGATAAAGGGTGAATTGTTATAAGAATTTAATAAGTAAAAATCCAGAAATAATAGAAAGGAATATTGATGAACTGATCAATAAACATATTGATCTCGAAGGAAAATACTCTTTCATTTCTAAATCAGTTGAAACAATTTACAATACATACTTTTCAGCGTGAATAATGCCATATTAGCATAACATACTTGTTACTATGACAACATGTCATATATAATTTCTGTTAATATCCTATTACTATTTGTAGGTTGTATATGATACATTTCCCTATAATCCAAGCTGAAACCTTTTCAAGCGAGATACGTGAACTATATCCCGTATGCGTTTATTGAGGGACTCTATTTTATATGTTGCGTTTGATAATTTATCTACAATTCTATACGGCCCTCTATAACATCGTATCAATTTAAAGGTTTTACGTATCACTTTTCTAGGCACATATACCATTACTAAGTCTCCTACGTAAAACTCTGTACATCTCTTATCCTTATCGTACCTATTTTTTTGTTTCGACTGCATGTTTTTAATATCTATAAGAGCCTTATTAATAATATTACTCACAAACTCTCGTCTCTGAACCATGTTATTATATGATCTATTTACATTCCCTAATTGAATATTATCTAAAGGGAAGATTGGCTCTCTGCCGTACATTAATATATAGGGAGACATCCCTGTAGTGCTCTGTACCGTTATATTATACGAAAATGTCACTAGAGGTAAAAATGTACACCAATCTCTCTGGTTACTACTGACATACATTGATAATAGTTGCCAAAGCGTCACATGAAATCTTTCTATCAAATCATTCGTTTGTGGGTGAAACGCAGTAGCAAACCGCGAGATTGACCCTAATGCTCCGATCGTGTCTCTCACCATTCTCGAGCAAAAGACAGTACCTCGGTCGGATATTACCTCCTGTATAGAACCAAATTTACAAAATATTTGGTTAATTAAAAAATCTGATATCGCTTCAGCAGTAATTCGCGGAACAGCTTTTGTGATAACATATTTAGAGTCATATTCTATAGCGGTTATTATATATTTGTTACCACGCATGGACCTTCTAATAGGCCCAACTACATCAATCCCAATCTTTTCTAAAATACCCCGTACTACAATTGGTTGCAAACTAGCTTGATTGCTCACTTTCTTTCTTTTTAAACTTACACGACATGAAGTGATATACTTCTTCACTTCTTTCTCAGCATTCTTTACGAAATATCTCTCCCTCAACTTTGCTAATGTTTTCGTTAATCCGAAATGCCCCCCTGTCCAAGGTTCATCGTGCATTTCTTTCAACACGTCATCCAGCATACACCTCGGTAAAACTATTACCTCTTTTCTATGTCCTAACCACTCTATCCTCTTATATAAAACTTCATTTCTTAGAAGAAAGTCTCTATACCTACCTCCATTTCTAACTAAGGCCTCTACAGTACGTCTACAAAATTCATCAACCCTTTGCCTCTCCATCAAAGTCTCTGCTGAAATCCTATATACTGTTAATTCTATTTCTTCCTCTACTGTCTTCACTTCATTACTATCCTTAAGAGGATTTCTAGAAAGAAAATCTGCTATCACATTTAGGCGTCCCGATGTATGTATAATTTTGAAATCGTACTTTTACAAACAAAGCGCCCATCTTGCTAATCTGCCACTATGATCTTTATTTTCCTTTAGCCAGCATAAGGCTTTGTGATCAAATATTTTAATAATATATTAAGCTAAAATATTTTAATGCCCATAAAACTCCTAAGCATTCGCATTATGTTGCTGAATATTTCTTTTCTAAGTCGCTTAATTTCCGCGACGCGTAAGCTACCGGATACATTTCTTTCTGTTCCCACTCCCCTTGCATCAGCGATGCACCTAACACTTCTCCGCTAGCGTCTACAAATAAGCGAGTCAATACTTTATCGTCAGCGTTCTGAAAATGTTTTAATATCGGAGGATTACACAAGCATTTCTTTAACATTACAAATGCTATTTGGCATTCTCCTGACCAATGAAATTTATTACCCTTTTTTAGTAATTTTGTTAATGGCAAAGTAATTTGCGCGTAATTCTCCATAAATTTCCTATAATATGATGTGAAACCGAGAAATGACTTTAAAATCTTCGTGGTCGTCTTTCTAATTGTAGAACTGCATCTTATTTTTTTTTTGGAGGGTCTGACTCCCTCTTCACTAACTTCATAACCTAGAACTGTCACTGATTCGTAACCAAAGCTACATTTCAATGATTTCACCATCAAATTAGCTTTTCTAAACCTATTGAGCACATCTCTCAAAGCATTACAAAATTCTTCAAAAGTTTCCCCATATACTACTACATCGTCTACATAGACTATAGCATTTCTATATTTAATCCCTGCTAATACAGTGTCCATCATTCTTTGAAAATTAGCCTGACTCGTCTTTAATCCATACGGAACCACGGTGAACTCAAAAATTCCTGAAGGAGTCACAAATGCGGTCTTCGACCTATCCTTCTCAGCTACTACCATCTGCCAATATCCCGATATTAAATCTAAGCTAGGAAAATGCTTAGCTTTGCCTAAATACATCAATAAATCTTCTATTCTCGGAATAGGATACGAATCTGCAATAACCTTTTTGTTTAAGTTCCTAAAATCTACACAAAATATCCATGTATCATCTGGCTTCTTTACTAATACTACGGAAAATGCATAAGGACTTTTTGAATGTTTAATGACTCCACTATCTAGCATTTGCTGTACTTGTTTTTCAATAATCTCGCGTTGTCCCATAGACACTATATGGCGGCTTATGGACCGGTATTTCATGTTGTGTTTTAATTTCTATTTTAAAACCTGAGTATTTGCCTAATTGCGAATTTTCAAATGCAAAACGATCAAAATATTCGGATAATACTGCTCGTAGTTTCTCTCTCTGACAAACAGACAACTCCTTATTTACATCCAAATCACCTACCTTCCCTTGCTGCTTCAATGTAAAGCGTATAACTCTGCGAGAGGTATATCTCTTAAGAAGAAGACCAAAGATTCGAGTATTCGAAATGAAAGAGTATGTTCCCTCGAGATTAATATGTTTATTGATCAGTTCTTCAATATTCCTTTCTATTATTTCTGGACTTTTACTTATTAAATTATTATAACAATTCATCCTTAATCGCTATGAAACTTGTGAACTCGGGCATCAGCCCGCGTCCCCTTTTTCTGTACTCCCTCTAGACCTACTCATTTGTTATCCGCGAGCTCGGATTCGAATGTTTTATTCTATTCTAATTTTAAATTGAACGCGAAGCCGTGAACCCTCATATGCGAGCAGGGAGGTCGGATACCTCACATATCACCTACTCCTACTACATCATCCCCCTCCTTCTAGAAAAAAAATCTAATCAAAGTATTTTTTTTACAAGTTTCAAGCAATTCACATTTTCCATACTAATGTTTTTTTAATGTCATTCTTCAGTTTTTTTAATTTCTTCACCATCTTTTAATTTTCCGCTAAAAAAATTGATAAACGTTCGTAAATTGGGAAGACACTGTTATTAACCTGATGTTCTAAAATCGAGTTTTTATCAGATCTTGACGTTTTAGGGTTCTAGAAATCTATTTTAACCATTTTCCAAGTGGGGTCTATATGCCTATATGTATGGGTGTATGTCTGTATACATAAGTGTATGTATGTAAACCTCTATAACTTTTAACTGAATCAACCAATCAAAACGTTTACACGTTTACAGAAAAATATTTTTTAAATTTTCGATATATAATTATATATATATATCATGTCATGGCACCATTCTCTCCTGACATACTTTTGAACCTATAAAATCAAAAATATCTTCGCTTCGTCGGCTACAGTTGTATATGTCATTAATGAGTTCTTTTCGACATTACCGCCCATTCCAAATGCTGATTCACCGAGAGAAGAATGGACAAGAAATTCAAAGCTTGCTCTTTTTATTCATCAATACAAAGGATTAAGTAATTAATAATTATGTCAACATTTAAAAATGATATAAAGTAACCTGATTGTCGAGCAACTCAATCCCAATGGCTTTTTCATTGAAATATTCAGACATGATATAATAGCCTTTGCCATATAACTTTCTCTTAATGAAACGTTTAAATTCATAAAATGGAAAAATTTTAAATACAGCTGGGACCTTATTATAAAAATCTTCAATGGCAGACTCTGCCCCTTAAATTGTTTGTTAACTTTTCTTCGACAGGTTATATAAGCAGTAAAACCATTCTTATGTCCTGTGTTAATGTTATGAATGTCGCTCCTTTTTCGGAACGTTTCTGTATGTCTCCTGACAAATACCAGGTTTTCGTATATGTATTGTGATGCTAAAGTTAGTATATTGATTTCCTTAAACTTTTCACTGAGAAGTCATTAGTCTAAAATCATAAATAGCACGAATAGTTCGCTTCTGCAACACAAAAAGTGTGTTAGTATCGGCTGCGTGACCCGATATCATGAGACTGATAAAAACAAATAAATTAGTCTCGCGACGTTTTCATCGGTAAATCCAGAATTATTTTGAATATATACTGCAAAACCAAGCCTTTTCGCTAATCACGTAATATGAGAATTCCAACGCAACTAAGCATTTAAAGTGAGACCAAAAAATAAGGTCGTGCCCACAATATCCAGTACATCGTTCTTCACTATTATATTTGTGTCGATCCATTTAGAAATAGATAAGGATAATTTAACAAGTTTTTTCTCCTTTTATTGAGCAGAGGGTTATTAATACTAAACCACTCAATGATTTCAGATATGCTACTGTTTACTTCGTCAAAAGCTAGTTGATGCTTATCAATCTTAAAAAGTAAGGAGATATCATCAGCAAACAATACAATCCCATGACCATCCTTAACAAGATGTGGTAGATTATTTATGTACACTAGGAATAGAAACGGTCCAAGAACTAAACCCTGTAACCCTATAGTATATAACTATATTATATTGTGCGGTATCCAGCTTGAAACTCTCCTTCCTACACAAAAACTCTTATGTATTTCACGTTTCCCGATTTCATCTCCACTACATGTTGAGCTTCTTTGTATGTAATTCGTTTATTTCCTTGAATTAAATTTTTGGCTGCCAACACGTTTTCTCCTGTTAAGGCCGTCAAAGCGAACCCTTCTTTCTCCGTCCCTCGAATTAATTCGACCTCGCTTGAATTCGTTGAACTAGCGGTAAACAGTCGTATTAGAAGAGCTTTTGTCTTCCAACGCGAATGAAAAATCTTTCAAAAGGCCCTTTTGGTTTTATTCCACATTCGAAATCCTACAAAATTATTGCCTGAAAATGTTTTTGTTCTTAAGCCATTTTAGTGTCACTTAATATTTTATTTTTGTTTATAAAAAAATGGATAAATTTAATTTTGGTATGACAATACTTTTCCTATTAAAGAATCTTATTGTACAAATGAGTAAATCCAGCCAGTGTCTCTTTGTTAAACACAAACATTTTGTGTAATCTGGTAAAAGATTTGTCGCTCGTCGTACATTGTATTTTAAAATCATTTGTGTTCTTAGTAATCCTATGAATTTAAATGAATAAGTGAATACTTTAAGTTGTTTTATTGCTTTTGGCGCATGTGTGAAAGAAATGATATCAGAGAGTGCACAAATAAAGAAGATGAATCAATCGGAACTTCCGTTAACAAGGGGATTCGTTTACATACCATAAAATTGTACTCATATTGACCTTCGTAACGAGCCACCCTTTCTTAAATGTTATAACGTAAAGTACCTCTTCGTGATAAGAGCAGACCATATGTAATATAAATACAATTACAATTGGCTGAATGAGAAGCTCAGAGGATTCTAGATAATACACGATGTCTAAAGGGATTTATATCACGAAATGGATAAGAGAAAAGTTATAATGAAATGAGAATTATTTGACTGACTTTGGAAGCTTTAAACAATGATTACCAATGGGAATAAATTCGTTGAGGTATTTTCATTACGGTGAATACACTTATTTTTTATTTGTATCGTACAATAAAATAACTCTATTAATGTTATAAAAAAAAATGTCTGGCTTATGTACTGGATGCATAATTTATAGCCAAACTATTGGGTGCATGTTTTAATAAGGTCCTTGAAAATATATATAATCTCACTTAAACAAATGGTTGTTAAGATACACACACACGCGCACACACGCACACACACACACACATATATACACACATGTATACACACATACACATATATGTGTATATATGTGTACTTTTTCAACTTTTTCATAGAATTTCCATCACATATTTGTTAAAAACAATTAAACAATCTAATTAAATATTCACTTATTCATTTAACATCATCCGTTTACCAATAGCACAAATGATTTTAGACTATAATCTACAACGGGCGAAAAATCGTATAGTGCTATATCAGGTTCTACAAAATATTAAAAAAAGAAACAGTGTTTAACAAAGAGACACTGACTGGCTGTATAATTACATTATTTAAGACGATGAGTATCGTCATACTTAACGAATTCACATTTTTCTCCACTTTTTTTTAATAAACATAATTAAAATATTCAATCTCAGTAACAAATGGCTCTAGTTCAAAAATTTTCACGAGATAATATTGTAGGATTTCAAATCTGCACTAAGACCAAAAGAATCATTTAAAAGACTGGGATTGGTGTCCAAAGACAAAAGCAATTCTATAACGATTGTTTATCGCTGGTCCGACGATCTTAGAGAGGTGGACGAAGAAAGAAGGGACTGTTCCGACGACTGTTATAGGAGAAAAAATTAATTCTAGAGAATAGACGAATTACATACAAAGAGATTCAACGTGTAGTGGAGATGAAATCGTGAAGTGCGCGTGAAATTCTACAAAAGAATTTTCATGTAAGAAGAATAGTTTCACGCCGGATTATGCGGTGGCATTATCTAACATAAGTTCAGAAGCATGTTAGGAGACAACGGTGCCATGTCATGGTAGAAAAATTTGAAACAGGCTCGTCTCGCAGCGTTTACGATATCGTAATGGCCGTCAAACAATGGATTTATCAATGTAATCTAGAAACGAAGCGACACCAGACCATGTGGTTGTTTCTAAATAAACCAACATCCACCAAAATGAAGCGAGCGAGAAGTGCAGCCAAAATTTTACGATTTTTTTTTTCATTGACGTCTTATCAGGTTTCGACATCAAAGAAACCGAGTGGTATGTCTCCAAATATTTTTAAGAATTTTTTTATTGCTGTGAGCAGCAAACGATTAAATACTGTTATCTACGGTCTAGTGTTTTACGTAGTAATCTTACGTATTACTTTAACCAATTACGATTTACTTTTGGTGCAACCCGCCGTAAGTATTGTCAAAGCCACGGGGTTGCTAACAATATAATGACACTCGCTTGGAGCTTATGTATTATTCTATTTTTACTTTAACATCGTTTTACACTTTTCTCTTTTAACTAATAAACACACACTTCCGATACGAAAATTTGCTAATGTACTTCAATAAAGTCCGCCCTTCAACTCCATTTCTATTATTGATTATTTTTCTAACAAACATTTTATATAATATCCAAAATCGCCTATCGTCCGTTCAATCACCAAGCAGTATGGATGCCTTAATTCTAGCCTGCACCTAGACATTAGCAACGGCGCGTTATAAATCTTTGTATATCTATTTGTATGTAGCAGTTAGCACAGGTAAGTCGTCGAATGTACGTAGAGCCCACCGATGATTTTCGTGTTCTAAAATTTTTTTTGCCACTTAAAGAAATTAAATTCCATTGGTGGCACTCAGAGCAACTTCGATTTTCGGAACATCCTTAACGCACGAGCTGACGTTCCTTCTTTAATTGAAATTGCAAGTTTCTTGTAAATTAATTAATCGCAACAGAATCAATTTCGAGCGGGGCGGTATCACGGAGCGAAGTTATTTCCAGGCAATTTCCGGTATTAAGCGGGTTTTCGTTGCTTGTTATTGTTTAAGGCCCGATGTAAATTAGTCGGTAGGACGAGCTTCAGCAGGAAATCCTATTAATTATGCGGCGAGACAAAGCCGGCCAGTTCCGCGGTACCTCGCCCGCGACGCGCCACGCCAAATAAAGATTCCCTGTCTGGCGAGGCACGATCTTTCATCTATCATAATAATCGAGAAATTGTTTTATTATTGTCGAAATGTCAGACGTAAGATTAATGTTTCTACGATTATTGTTTGCCGTCAATCATAAACCGTAAAAATTTTTTAAATATCAAAATTTTTAACATCTACACCTATGTCTCTAAAGTTTCAATAATGCTAAATATTCTATTACTATATCTTAACTTGGTATATAATAAATATTAATTATAACTATTGAGTTTGTATATACGTTTCAAAATAAGCGATATCTATACTAATATATACAACCAAAGAGTTTGTTTCTTTTTATTTGTACGCGCCAATCTCTGACACTACCAGTCGGATTTGAATTTTTGTTTGTATTTCATAGCCTCTTTGTTGAGCAAGATTATATTCTATGTTCTATTGTTTTAATTTTTTTAACAACTGAGCTATAGTGGTTTCTGTGAAGGAAGTCAACAAAAATGACCGTTATAATAGATATCTTTGTGTGCACTGTTTAAACACTAGCTAAACCGAACAATATAAGACTGACATTTAAAAATGCAATGTACGGTCGACTGTGAATTCAACAAATAATCGTACTCTTTTGCGGATTACACATATAGTAACATGGGAGCATATCGTCTTCTCATTAACAAAGGTGTAACGATTTGACCAACTAATTTTGTCCGCACTCTTACGGCTCAATTTGCATCAGTCGGATGTGACTCCTGCCATGTTGTAAATACAACAATACTTCGCAGCCGCTAGAGCTCTTGCAGAAGATAGTAAGAATTAGTGAAGTTCTGGTTGTAACATAAATAGGTAATAACGGCAGATCCTTGAAAAATTGTACGGCAAACCTAAAATGGCCCAATGGCGTGGTAATTCTTTTTTTTGAAAGCTTCAAAGGATTCAACTACAACTCCATTAGCACCGGTCCAGAATGCTATCAATGCTCATGGCTCTCTGATTTATTAAGATCACGCTAACTAAAGTGTAGCTTAATAATTACCAGTAAAGCTTAACTTACAGTAAATCAAAACACCGCTTTAAAAGACGACGAAAAGACATTAATGTAAAATCTACTTAAAATTTGTTTAAAAATCAAAAATTAAAAAAAACAAATATCGACTACGTATCCGAGCCGTAATACCCTTACGGCGTAAGTGACACATTCTCGCTCACGACTCGTTGGACGTGCACAAGGAGAACGGTTGAGTAAAACTTTTACAACTGTCAAACTGCTGCATACTTAAACGTGGATATAGACAAATTAAATAAAGTTCCAAGTGTCGTGTATGTAATGACTTTCGAGTGCAAAATTAAGCTTGCACGTAAATTGGTTTTTTAAATAATTAAGTTTTCAGTTTCGAAGTTTTAGCTGGAAGCGAATGTAAATGGGACGTTTTCAATAAACCCAATAAATTGTCTATTTTCGTCAGCGAGGCTGTACAACTCGAAACAAAAGTTCGGAGTGCGATGGAGTCATACAACTTTCCCTTGATGGAACTTCTCACATTTCCAATTCACGCAAGAATTCACTTGCTTCAAGTTTTTGTGAAACAACAGCTATTGAAACTTGTGCGATTCAAGCGGGACATTGAGAATGTGAAAGTAAAAAGTTCAAAACTTGGAATAAAACGAATCTATAGAGGGTTGTCTCATAAATAACGTTTTATGAATGTGTCTATTAATGATATCATATAAAAAGTCCATACTTTTATATATAGGTAGTTACTACTCTTTTTGTTGTGTATGTACTTTATCCATATCCACGATGTACGCAGATCATAGAAAATGGATATGTGCGGTGGCTAGTTAAAAATACAAATACTCAAATCCATCTATGTATATAAAACTTATGTGAATTTAATTTAATAAGTGTATATATATACATATATATATATACACGTAACAGAGCCTAGAGTAATTTTTTTTAAGAATTATAACTGGAAAATTTTCATAAAATTGGAAAGTTAAGAGGAAAAGTGCGTGCGTACGTATGTGTAAGTAAACCTTTTATAACTTTGGAACGGATTAACCGATCGAAACACAGTTACCACTCCTCTTAGACTTCCTGAAACGTTGAACTAATTTCGCCCAGTAGATTTTGAGGAATCTCAAAAATAAAGGTTTTAGGAAAATGTTTTATTGAAATAATTTTTAGACTTCTCTGTCGAACAGTACTAAAATCTAATGAATTATTTTCCACAAGTAGTTGTATCGACTGCTTGAAAATTGCATAAAAATAGGTTGATTTGTTCAAGGGATATCGTTGGAGAAAAAATTTTTAAAAAGTGTTTTTTTTTTCAATTATTTATAAATTACTCTACCAATCGATTTTATCTAATCAATAGATTGTATCTATTTCAATTCAATTCATAAATGGATTGTATCTTATTTTTTTCCTTCGGTCGTTAATGAATTCATCAAAATCGGTTGATTTGTTCAAGAGATATAGTTGGAAAAAAAATTATCATATAGTGATTTTTTTTAATATTTTTTAAATTATTCTACTCATAATTTTTAAAATCTAACCAGTTCTTTCCCTTAATAAACTGTATCAATTATCGTAAACTGCATGAAAGTTGGTTCATTCATTCGAGAGATATCGTTAATGAAATATTCGCAGAAAAAGGATTTTACAAAACAACATGTGAAATGTTTGATGGATTGTTGTAGCCATCTTTCTCTCCTTTGAAAATTGCGTCGGATTCCGTAAATCAGATCGAAATTTTATATGCGTTTAAAAGATGTACTGGAAATATTTAAAAAAGTAGTGTCTTTAACTTCATGCTATGAAAATTGCAAAATTTTAATAAACATGTAACATATTGTTTTCAGTTCGGCTTTCGAAAATAGAGTTTTCATCGATGATATTTCAGGTTTTTAGAAATCCAGTTTGACCATTTTCCGAAAAAATTCTGTAGGTGTATAATGTATATTTTTGTGTGTATTGAAAAAAAAATCAGTGTCTTTTCTTACAATATTCTTTAAACTAGTCTACCTATAAATTCCAAAGTATCTATCTCTTCTGCTTAAAAACTACAGCGAATGTTGCAAACTGTATTGAAATCCATGAGTTGGTTTGAAAGATATCATTCAGAAAAATTCTAAAAAGAGTTTTTTCAAAGTAAGATGCGAAATTCTTGATGATTTGATGTTTGATACTCGATAATTTTTTTCTGTTTAAAAAACTGCGTCCGATGCTATAAAACAGATCAAAATCAAACAATGTGGTTTAAAAATATTGTAGTTGAAAATTAAAAAAAAAATTCATTTGTTTAATACATATATATTCTTGAATTGTAATAGCTCTAAACATATTAGAACCATATTTTTGAGCTCGGAGAGCTTTGAAAAGCAATAAAATCCGTCTTTTGAACATGATGAGTTCAATAAGTTATTGCTATTTTTAGCACTTTAAGCTCAAAACAAGTAGTAAGAAGTTTTAGGGTTAGCCTGAAGAATCAACCGTGTTTCATATTTTTGAGCTCGAAAACTCATAGACAATATTTATAAGTCAAGAAGTTCAAAAGCACATCGATAAATATCATAGCTGAAAATTTCAGGGATGACCTACAGGGTCAATCGTTTTATAGATATTTCTGTTATGAATGTTACTTTTCTAATTGCAGTAGTTTCATTCAAGAAAACAGCACGTAGAAAAATAAATTATATATACAAGTTATAATCTGTCTATATCATACAAAACATAACAATATTTGGACACGTTCGGATACTTCATAACGTATTATTAAATCTCATCGGAATTCAAATATAAGAAAAATCGATGTCTAATTTTCTGTCAAAGTAAATCGCTCTCCGTCTCTTTTGAAGATAAAAGTCAAAGGGATTTCACAAATAATTTTTGCCTTCGCAGGCAAAATTTCAATGCGCATATCGATTTATTTCACTCTGAAATTCATATTCGTGAAATGGCGTAATGTGTAAAGCTTACACGCATGCTCGGTAGACTCTTTAAGTTTTTGTATAGGCAAAGCTAAATTACGATAAAACAAGCTTAAGTTCACTCTTGCTGATGACATTAGCGATAAATATATTTTAAGTAAACATAATGTCACTATAGTTAATTTTTAACAAATTCACACTACTTTTAGAACTATTTCTGGTTCTAAGTTTTTACTTTTGCCTTTCTATTGTGGCAGATATTGAAGAGCACAAACTTCACAGACATAAACATAAGTTTTATATTTTTCCATAATCCTTTTACTTTAGATTGCGGCGTCTGATTGTTAATCTTTTTACGCCAGTTCAGTGCAGGCTGTCACCTACCGTCATCGTCAGTGCGGTGACCGTTCAATGGGCCGTGATCTCCGAGTAATACTGAGCGAGTGCTTTAATATGCCTCAATTTAAAAGCTTATTGGTCGATTTACCCGTGTAAAGTTTTGAATTTGATTGAAAACAACATTTAATACACGGCTATCACCGTGAGAAATTGTCTTTATGAATTAACATTTCTTTATGTGCTTAAAAAAATGTGTGTCTGTGTGCAAGTGACACACGGTAGAAGTTAAACTCCAGAAAAGTGACCTACGAGAACTTCAGAAAATAAGCTACGAAAGAATGAAATGAATACAGAATATAAAGAGTAGGATAATTGTACGATTTATTCTTTTATAATATTTTTACCAAGTCTAAAAGTTATTTAACATTTTAATGAGGTTATATATGAGCAGTAAGAAATAAGAGTAAAATTTATTTATTAGAAAATATTAAAATACAATTCTGCACTTAGATAGTTTAGAAATACTAGAAAATATTAAAGTGCAATATTGATATACCTACTGTATAATACTCACTACACGATGCCTTCTCCCAAGGCTTCGCAGAGTGAAGGCCTACACACATGTACTAACACATGTAAAACACTCGAATGTGAGCAAGTATTAAGCAGTGCATAATATTTTTTGTCTGCTTTAGCTCGGCAATGTTCAGACGCACACAAAAGTACAACGCTTAGTAGACGAGAGTGGGGTTATGGATGTGTTTTATCTCATTTTCTCGTCAACTTATTCCTATATATTTATATGTATATCTCTGTCATCACGTATTTTCGTTTCATAGAGTTTCAAATCATCACGATTCTACAGAAAATTCACTTCAATAATTTATGACATAAATGAAACTTTATGAATATTAAATTCATACAAAATTCTCTTATATTTTCTTTTATTTCTAAAATTCAGGATTTTTTCCTCAAGAACATGAATGCCGCAATCGAACGACATGAACAGATCTTATGTGTATATCTACCTAATTTACTTTTGCACTCCACTACTTAGTCGAAGTGGAGATTGTCTACGTCCAGGTTGTAGGTATTACATGTGTGCTTGACGTCGCGATCTAGACTGTACCTCAGGAACCACCCAGGCGTCGCCTTGTCGACTGGAGGACGGGAGACCTAATCCTCTTTTGGTACGTCCCTTCTTAAGCCGGAGGACGCAGACGCGTCCTCGTGCCGTCTTAGTGCCGAGACGCAGCCCGCTTATAAAGAGGTCTCTGCCTACCTATCTAATTAATTAATATCAATTAATATGAGATCAAACGTCATCTCGTAAGTAGCGAGATCGACATACAGCTTGTAGCTATTTTGGACTGTTAGTTTAATATCCCTTTTGAGTGTTCAATACCAGAACTGGAGATGGATTTTCTTCGAAACCCTTTTACACGAAAAGCAATAAATTTACAGTCAGATGTTTCGGATGCTGTTACAAACGCGAAATTTTAGATTCAGTTTTTCGATTGGTTTTAATTGAAGTTTTTGAGGTGAGGCCGCGGGAAACAACGTTTTGCATTATTTCGTTGAATGTTGAGCGAAATGTAAGTATATGAAAGCAATAAATGATAAAGGTATGTTAAGTAAGTATAATATGATAACATAACACTAATCTTTTTAAGTCTATAAAAAAATAATAGGCATGTATTTTGATTTTAATACTTCTATGATAAACTAAAAGTTTTACATTATGCAAATAACTGTTGTTTGATGATCATTGTATGCTGATACATAACGATTTCTAAAAATATGTTTTATCGTGTAATGAAAGTAATATCAAATTTAATTTGACACACGACAGAAATGTAATAAATTATCATAAATAAATTTATTTTTGTACACAAAAATGTTAGTAAAGTATACTACTCATCTGAAGCTGACTAACACTCACTTGATACAAAGATACGCTAACGGTTAATAATTTTCATACACAAGTTACGATGGATCAGAGGACTACTTAATTTTCATAGCGTCTATTTCGAATATCATAACATTTTAAAAGTCAATAAAGACTACATTACTTAAAAAAAAAACTATCCATGCAGTGGTGTGATTTTTTCTTATATTTATTTCCTTCTCTAAAATTTAACTCATAACGTTTTCAGTATGGGCATAATAAAACAGTCTAAATGAATTTGATTCCAATTCAATTTTAAATGAGACGTTTGTTTATTAGATTCAAAAATGTTGAAAAATTGCTAAAACAACCACGCCCGACCACTGCCGTGAATTGATTTTGATTCTACTCAGGTTTCACCGATCTTAAAATGGGCAATGCCCTTGAAGGACAAAAAAACTAAGTATTTGATATTATATTCCTTTTTTTGTTTCCATCAATATAGTTGTAAACTTCGAATATTGGAAATTATTAGGATTATTATTGTTCAGTTTGAAATTCATCCCCCGTCGGGCCGAGGCGGGGCGGCCACGGCGTCAATTAGCGCGCGGGGCGGGCGGCCCCACCTTATCTCTGTTCGGAGATTACGTCCACGCTCCACAATGGGATGTAAGCCGAACTCATCGAAAGTCGAATTAGCACAAACAAAGCGTTTATTGATTATTATTATCACAGGGATAGGTATGGATTTTTTTGCACCTATGATACATTGTACTCTGCGTTAAATTTTTGTCCTTGGCCGTCGGGTCATTTTATAACAAAACACCTCTATTTAATTATTTTACATATGTATTAAAATGAACAATAGAAAATGATATTTGTGAATAAGCAAAATCTATATATGTATCTTTTTCAATGTAATTGATACTACAAGATAAATTAAACATTGTATCAAATGAACGGTTTTTTTAAGAACAAAGGGAATATTTCATTTTTGTTGCGGGTCATTCAAATATGTAGAAAATTGATAAATATTACAAATATAAACAACTGAACCACGTATATACATATATATGTATATATATATATATATATACCTGTATATGTGTAGCATTTGAAATATTTTAAACAAAGAAAACAAAAGTATTTTTTTTTTCATGGCAGCGATGCCTATTTTTTCCCTATACACGATGAGGCTTTCCGTATAAAACCTCATATTGTGATGCAGAGTAAATACATCCTCGTATAAATATTGTACCAGGGCCGTCCCTAGATTGCGGGCCGCCCGCGCCGCCGGCCGGCTGATGCGCGATTCATGGACACACATGCGTAATGACGGTCACGCTCGATGCTCGTGATCCTTATTAAATACCGCTTTTGCTTGTGATAAGAGCGGAATCAAAAAAAATGTATTTGTGAGTTATTTCTATGTATATGAGTTTGATCAGTTTACAGAAAAAATATCTTTATTTTTAATATAAATTATTTTTTTTCTATACTGTTAGAACGATAGACATATGGCGTAGATGTTTTTATCTCAGCATCCTCAGTTAAAGACTGATTCGGTTCCACGATACCGTAAAAATGTAGAAAAGTGTGTGTGTCACTTCTTGATGTTACATATAATTTTGTATTTTATTTTGATGTTATAAGTATATTAGAAGAAATGAGATTTGTGAAAAGACTTTTTATTTCTTTTATATAGAAGCTATTTTATTGAAGAGGTAATTCAAATATAATAACCAATTTTATTATGACTGTTAACATAATTACTATACAACTTCGTTTGTAACAATAGAATACTTATTATACATTTTTGCAATTAAAAGTATATATGGTAGCTAAAATAAGAAACGTATGTTTATTATTTGATACAATCTAGGAGCCTCGTGACATGAGAAAGCAACGTGTAAATATAATGGGCGAACGTGCTTTTTTTGTATTTCAATTTAATTTAAATTTAATTGAAAATTTTAATTTAAAAAATATTTATACCATACTACTTCATAAATGCCGATTGTGCAATGTTATGGGAAGCCGATCAATAAAAGGAGTCAAGCCAAGAAAGTAAACGACAGACAAGCAGTTCACAGAATGTGCTAACGTTTCTGCCAACAGAATTAAACTTTAGTGAAATACAGTAAACACAATTTAATTTTCTATTTTCCATCATAAAATATAAAAAAAAAAAATATATCGCTCGCCGACTCGAAAGGACTCCATGGTTCGGAAGTCGGAGTCAACATCGAGCGCGCGGGCCGGGGCCGAGTGACGCCCCCAGCGGCGCTGCGGCGCTGGCTCGCCGCTCGGCCCCCTGTTTGTTTGTTAACGCAAATATTGAAAATCCATTAGGAGTTGCGATTCAACCGTAAAAAGTCGATATGAAAAATGTTGACTGACGCACGAGCGAAGGAAAGAGTACGCTTCGACGGTTGCGTTGTTTGTCGGAGCGCGGCGACGCAGGGGCTAAGTCACGGCGAGTTGTCGTGTCGCCGTACAAAGCGGAGAGGTTTTTTTCAGCAGCGCGATGTCTTCGATCGCTGAAGGCCTGCACCGAGGTTTTGAGTACGTGTGCGTCGTCGGGGCGGTGCTACGTAAAAAAAAAAGGATACTCGAGTGTTTAATTTCAAAATTTTAATTTGTATTTGGGAAAAATAAACGGGTCGAGCGTTACGGGCGGCGCATGGCGCGTTCGGTGCGGTGCGTGCACCCGCGCGGCGCGGCCGGCGGCGCTTCCGCAGCAATTAGCGACTGTAGTGTGCAGTCGTGCGTTGATCACGGAGCGCTTTGCCGTTAATTCCTGCCGTTCTGAAACCAGAATAACGTTTATTTGAAACGAAATTAAAGAGTTAAGCCATTCAGGTGTTATTCCTAAAATTTCAATAGAATATTATGACATTGTACGATCAGAAAAAGCACATATACCCGATGACAAGCAAAAATACACCATAATGAAAAACAATGATGAGAATATTGAGTACTCAATGAAAAATATATACAAAATGCAATGGGATAAAATGTTATACAGATTAAAAGTGTTTTTTTTTAAATATTAGGCAAAAGAATTTGCAAAATGTTACTAAGTTTCCTGACTTTTAAAACTAATTAACTTTTTACAAAATTACAAGGATTTAGACTACCGTTTACCGTCAAAGTTTCATGCCCCAAGATAATTTAATAGCAATTTTTAAAGAAAGCTCTTTCAGCACTAAGACTTCTATCCACCGAAAGGTGTTCACCCCTATTATATACACCTGTTAAAAAATGAGAAAATTTTAAAGTGCTCATTTGCACATGGAACGGATGTAAAATAAATTTTAATAAATAAGTCCTTAAAATTGTGCCATTAAATATATTTACAATTTAATACGTAAATAAATTAAGAAACTAATAAAATACGTTGTCTTCATTACAAAAGCTAGTATCCAACAATACCCAACAGAACAGATTGAATGAGCAAAAAATTCATTGTTCAATCTTATTTATGGAAAGAAAATATTATTTTCTTTTTGAATTTGTCTTACATCATTGTGTGGCAATTTACATAAGACAGTTGCCTGTATAATTCCATCAGAATGTATGAAAATTTATGGGATATAACTTAAAAATCCCTTTTTTGGCTTTACCCACGGAACTCTAAAACAAAAGTTCTGACTTTCCATCATATTATCGCTTATGATCCTGATCATAAGCGATAATATAACGGAAAGTTATTTATAATAGATAAAAAAAAAACCAGCCAAGAGCATGTCGGACCATGCTCATTATAGGGTTTCGAAGCTATTATTATAAAGAAATACACTACAGATGAAAAAAGTACGTTTTTACACTTTTTCAATGTTTGCCGCACAGAATAGTTATAAGCACTTTACTCGTGGTCGTTTATGACTAGAAAAACAAGTAGGTATGCCGACTATTACCGTAAAACTACTGAAAATTAAAGTGCATCAGCGAAAAGCGTATCTTCATGGCACTTACGTCTTTTAGATGAGAAGCACAGTTTTTCGGCAACAACTCAAAAACAGTACATTCGATCGTATTCAAAATCATTTTCGTTGAAAGCATTTATTAGGCGTTACCTTCGTTATTTTTTTTTTTTCATTTTTTTTTGGACATACTTTTATAAAATAAAGGAAAGGGATACAATTTCAGCAAATTTCTGAACAATTATTTTCGAAATTAGTCACGAAATAAGAAAAAAATGCTTAAAAAAAATGTTTTTAAAAGAACTATCGGAATATATGTCATATGTTGATGTTTGCTGAAAAAAATTTTTTTAAGCTTCTATTACATGTATAAAGTGCCTCCCCCAGAAATATTACGTAGTAAGTAGTGGCTTAAACAAAACACCTACACTATAAATTTCATCAATATACGTCCTTTAGTTATTGAATAAAATGCCTGTGACACACGGACGGGCAGACGGACGGGGATGAACATGACGAAAGTATAAGGATTCCGTTTTTGCAATTTTGGCTTGGAACCCTAAAAAACAGGTCACTAAAGTAATGTTATTAAAAAATTAAATACTTTGTCTAACGGTATCAAAAAAAAGACGATTTTTCGGGTTAATAGTCGAAAACAAAAATACGAAAGCCATAGCATTTCATCTGTCCATCTGTCCGTCTGTCTATGAGGCTTTGTAATTCTTAAATTTTTCAACGATTATGATGAAAATGATAAGTTTATATCTTATGAACTAACATATAGTTTTGTAAAGTAATCACAAAAATATATATGGTAGCTTTAATAATAGGCTACTGGTAAAATAATGAATTACTAAAAAAATAATACACGGAGTATTGATAGTTTTTCATGATTTCCCTTTATTATTTCGTAACATATAATAATTTATGATGATTATTTTACTGAGTAATTATATTTATTTTGTGATAAAATACATTGTTTTAATTATGTATCATAATTTCTATTGGTGATGGAAAAATTTTTAGCGCTTTCCATTGCGTGGGGCATTGTTGGACATCTATTTATAAATTCGTTTATGGTTTTTACCTAAGTATTGGAAAAAAACCTTTAATCTGTTTCACAGTTTTTTTTTGGTAATTCACATTTTTACGTTTTCAATAACCTATATGGACAAGCATATGCATATCAATACAATATCTGTTATTTAAGCACAAATTAGGTATTTAAGGTTAAATATTTCATATTTATAATATAATACCCGTTTTAAACTTAATGCACTCGTCGGTTTCTTTGGATGCTAAAGTATTACCCCTACCTTGACCAATTAGTAACAAATTTATATATTTAATTTAATTATGTTACAGTACATTTCATACGATAACCTTAAACAATCAGAAGTATTAGGTACATCTCTGAATTTGTTCTAGTGGGAGCGTACAAAAGGTAACAAAAAGTAAATGTTTACCTATTCAGAAACGATACACCTGTAGAATTATTGAAACATCTGCTGAGTGCTTAAATAAATTTGCTTACGCATTGTACAAGTATAAACGTCTTTTCCCCTCGTACATTGAACAGGGGATCCCCCGCTCCTCTTAATAAGACGAGGCAAACACGCAGAGCCATTGTATAATGTATGGTGAGTAGCCGAACATTTTCCTTAAAATTACCTTTCCATTAGAATATTCTGCATCCTGCGTTATATTACATAAACACTGATGGTATGATGTACCAAATAGGTATATATTAAGCACGATGTGCTTCATAGGCCAATCATATTACAATGCTCTTTTGTCGGTAAGATTCCTATACCGATAGCAATAGTACTAGTAATTGTATTCTATTGGTAAAATTATGAATAACTTAAAACTTGATATACGAAGGATAATTATCACATTATCCATGATTTCCATTTCTTATTTCATAAGATATTATAATTTATGATGATTATTTTACTGATTATATTTATTTTGTGATGTAATAAAGTTATAAAAGACGTTATTTTAATAATGTGTCATAATTTCTATTTAAAACACAAAATGTAACTTAAGTCTTATTTGGCAGTGATTATATTAATGTTTAAATTGTTTAAATAGAAAATAAACATTCAGGGTTATACTGTCTTAAGAAAGATGATAAATTTAGACTTAAATGAAAATATTATCCTAGGTGTCTAAACAGAAATAATAAGTTTTGACGCACAAAAAATAGTGGTTTAACATTCAGATCAATCTCACAAGTTTATCAGAATTAACACACGCAAAAAAAGACATTACGTTACATTAAAAATCGGTTTAATTATCGTTACAAAACAATTTCAACATGTATATTGTTAGTTAACAACAATACTATTAATGGGGGTAAAGTATTTTTATATCATTTCCTGAAAATGAAAAGAAAGCACAAATGCCATTTCATTCACACACTCTAACAGTTCTAAATATATTCCATAGTAATTAAAATCACGTGGATATTAAAAAATGGAACAATAAATACACAATACATATTAATTTGAAATATTGACGTGGTCATGCATACAGTATCTTTAGGATTGCTTGCCGAAATGGCGAAAATGGAAACAATATAGCTTTTTCATGGCCGTCCGTCTGTATGTTACAGGCATTTTACGCAAAAACTACAAAATATGTATTGATGAAAATTGGAGTACAGGTATCTTGTATAAGTCACTCCATCATTTGGTAGCTAAAGAACAAAAAAAGATATTTCAAGGAAGGGAAGGGGCACTCCGTACTTGTAATAGAAGCTGATTTTTTTTTTCAGCAAACATCAACGTGTGATACATATTGATACATATTTCGATAGTTTTTATAAAAACATATTAATGTTTTTGAAGAATTTTTTTGACTAATTAAATATTTTCAGAAATAATCGCTCCAAAAGTAGCAGAAATAGTGTCTTCCTCCTTTATTTTTTAAACGATAGGTTCAAAAAATATTAAAAAAACTACAAAGATAACGCTTTATAAATACTTTCAATTAAATTTAATTTGAAAATGATCGGTTTTGCATTTATTTCTGAAAAATTTTCCTTCTCAACAAAAGGACGTAAGTGCCACGCTCTTTTACTAGTGCACTTTAATTTACACAAGTTTCAGAGTAATAGTCGACATTCCTAGTTGTTCCTCTAGTAATGGGTGACTTAAGTGCTTTTACTTACTTTGTGCGGGAAACACAGAAACATTGTTACAACTTAATTTTTTTGATCTATAGTGCGTTTCTTTGTAGTAACGGCTTTAGAACCATACAGTGAGCATAGTCCGACGTGGCCGGTTTTTTTTGGGTATTTTTTTTCAAGATTTGTTATTAAATTCAGTAAAAAATCTAGAATATATCAACTGGAATATATTTTAATACGAGTAGATTTAACACGATAGAATTAAGTTACATAGCGCTTATAGCAGCTACTTGCAGAACCAACTTCGTTTATGAAATTGTAAAGGTAACCGATGAAGCAAATAATCTTGTTCCGTAAATATTACCCCTTCATACATATTACTTTTATAGGAAGCGACAGTTGTCGGCTCTTCTACGAGGGGTGGCTGATACGTAACAATATATATATATATATATATATATATATATATATATATAATGCGAAAGTGATACTGGTTACTATAGTATCGTATTTTCTATTTATTCCTATTTTAAAATACTACGTTTCATTTGTTTCTCTTGAGTAGTTTTGCATGGGCACTTCATTGTTTCCAACGTGTCGCAAGATAAAATTAAAATGATGAAGATTGAGCATCGTGCAGTGATGAAATTGCTAACCAAAGAGAGAAATACGACATAGTAGATCAGACAATGCATGTTACGTATATTCGATGACACGTGCACCTCTGATTTCGTAATAAAGTTTTGGTCAAAACAGCTTAAACATGGACTTGAGAGTCTTAATGAAGATTCCCGTAGTGCACAACCCGTCTCGGTGATAACTTATAAAAATGTGGCTAAAGTGAAGCTATTAATTTTAGAAGATCGGCAAATTAAGCAGTGGGAGATCGCAAGAGATGTTGGAATTAGTAACTAATGAATGATCAAACTGTGAGTGATGAATCAATCAATTAAATCAATAATATTAATTACGTAATAAACGAAAACATAATTAACGTTACAGATATTACAATATCAATCTGACAAAATTATTATGTGAAATTGAAAATAAAACAAAACAACATGTTACATATTTTAGCGTATGAAATCTGAAATTATAAATAAAATGGATGCTATTTTCGTAATAATTTTCAAGCCGCTTTTTCAATTTAAACGTAATGTGAGAAAAACAAAAAACCCTTGACATTCATTATAGAAATCATTACAAATAAAGCAGAACTGTTCACAAAACATTGAGAGGAGTGGAACATTAGAAAACATTATTTATTACGTGGGCTTTAGATCGCCGAAACGGAAAAGTGACAGCTAATTGTTAAGTGACTGGTGCGAAGTTCACAGTTCGGTCACGCGTCTCGTTCATTTCCATCCGGAGCGACCGCGTTCGTAGTGACGTTCACTAAATGCCAATGCGGCCGGCATTCGTTCGGTCGATAGGAATTAGGAACGCAACTCCGCCATTAGCTATCCGTTCTCGTGTTCAAGTCGATATGCACGACTGCTCTAGTTGAACAGATTTTGATTTCTATTTCTTTTCAATATACCAAAGTGTATTGTAAATTGATTAAAATTATATGTGTGCTTTTTTTTATAATGTATAGTCAATAATTGAAAATGTACAATAATATGCTATATTTGGTTTTTGATATATTTATTAATTTTTTGACTAATCAAGAACAGATCTATAGTCTGACTATTTTTGCATTTCGTTTCGGAATAGTATGGACACCAAAAAGATGTTGTTCTGAATTGATCAAATAAAAAAATCATTTGATGTAAACAAATGTATGATCAGTTCTTCAAGACACTCAATCTGAAATAAAAAAATGAGTCGTACTCGACTAAGTAGTGGGATGATTAAAATCTGGCGCAACAAGCAATTGCGATATGTCTTTAATTATTATTAAAGAATACGTCTTTATTTTGAATAGATATCTTAAAATTTTTGAAAATGTTAAACGGTACATATCCAAGTAATCCTAATATTACATCTTCATTTTCGAAAAAATTGTTCGAAATTAAAATTGGTATATAAGTATGTGGACTTTTAAGTTTAGTATATTAGTTTCATACCTAACAACGGGACTACAATATAGAGGAAATTTAAAAGTAGACTAAACTTTTCTACGACTAAATTCCTCATTTTTATGGTAAGGCTGATTAACTTAACATGAGATAAATTCGAACGCGACGGTCCTAATAAAACATTATAGGCCATAAAAAAAAACATAAAAAAATATCTGGCTATTTTGTATATTACTTAATGTTACACCATATCTGCGGGTCCGCTCACTTGGATGTAGAATGAATTCCTTCACCTTTTATATCGCCCAATCGCGCTGTCGACTCCACCGATATCGGTCTCGCTCTCGATCTCAATTCCGGTTCCGTCTTCGATTCTATTTTAATCAAATTATTTCGGAGATGTGCATACTTTTATGTTAAAATCACAGTTACTGACTGGCCAAATAACATGGTTCCATACTTTGAAAAGAATAATATAAATGGGATCAGAAGTTCTTAAGTTATAAACGCATCAATGGACGGACAAACGGACTGAGGATGTATAACGTTGTCTTAAGTATATTTGCATAGTATGTTTCATATGTTTACCATTCATGTATACTAAATATTCGTAAACTTTAGAATATTAAAAATACCCTTAGAGAACTTAATAAACGTAGATTGAAACCAATAGGAGTTTGATATTATACTTTTGGTTGTCGTATAACTAATATATTTATTTTCACATTGCACATATCCAGTGAGCGATGCCGGTCAACTGGTCAGGATAGTTGCTTTCAAAGCTAAAATACTGGCTGTGAATCGTGACCACAGCCGAGGCAACCGATTAGGTTTGAACATAAATCAAATCTAACCGATAGCGTTGTGTCCCTTAGAATACGTTGTCGATTTATAACGTTGCTATTGCATTTGTGACAACGATTGCTTTAAGTGTTCGTAAACAACACTGGGCCAGGCTGGTAGACCTCACTCGGTGAATTCTAGGCCCTCGATATTAAAATAAAATTACCGAGAGAAGATGTGCCTTAGTAATAGTGAGTCGATGAAAATCTGACACGGAAAGAATTACATTAGCTATAATGATTTAAAAATCGTATGTGAATGACTGTCGTACTACAAGCGAGGTGTCCTGAGGCGTTAAGACTTTATTAAACTAGTGCTTATGCGGCCGAATAATATTATTCGATTTATTTCCAAATAGTCCACATTATAAAATACCTTTGATTGACAGTGTTTTTATCCGACTGCCAAGAACGGGTATTGTTTTTCGCGCGTATCTTTTATGTTTGTTTGTAAATTTCTTTATTGCTACGATCTTGCAAACGGTTGGACGGATTTC
Organism: Eumeta japonica; assembly: GCA_005406025.1. NCBI lineage: Eukaryota > Metazoa > Arthropoda > Insecta > Lepidoptera > Psychidae > Eumeta > Eumeta japonica. Next base: position 583,567 of record BGZK01000110.1, read on the forward strand.
GACAATTAAGGTATCGTTAGATTCGTCTCAAAAACCCAAGTGTCTTTAGATAGGTATCTAAAAAAAATAAAATGGCGGACTTTTGATGCCAAATTGTAAGTACATATTTTTTTTTAATTAAACCTATCGAGTAGGGTATCAAAATAAAGGGAATTAAAAATATGTTACAAAAATATACATATGTCATGTATTTGTGTTTAATCAGGAATGATTACAAAAATTTTTATTCAATCATTCAAATAAATTTGCAATCAATGCATTCAAATGGTCGCATTTTTGCTTAAATCGGCCAAGTGTGTATTGGATATCGTATTTTTTTAAAATGCGTAACAATAAAAAGTTTAAAATAGAATAAATGATCAAAAAAATAAACCCGACCAAAAAAAATAAACAGATAAGCAAGGCACTAAAAAGACCGAAAGAAGATTTAGAAAACGAACTACTAAAACCTAATAAACTGTACTTTGGTTTAACAGACGACATTATGAGCTGAAAGCCTAAGTTAAATAATTTTCATTATGTATGGTAGCAGACGGGACCCCTTAATTTTCTTATTATTCAGAATTTAGAAATGGGTGCCGTCTGCTACCATACATAATGTAAATTATTTAACTTAAGACTTTCAGCTCACAATGTAGTCTGTTAAAACAAAGAAGAGTTTATTAGGTTTTAGTAGTTTGTTTTCTCAATCAATGTTTCGGTCTTTATAGTGCCTTGCTTATCTGTTGATTTTTTGCAGTCGGATTTTTAAATTTTTTTAATTAATTGTTTTATTCATTATCTAATAAAAAACAAATAGATAAATACGAAAGCCCTTAGATATACTATTGTAAGGAATTATTGTTGTGTAGAGTAGAGGATCATTACAATAACAATATGTTCAACAGTGATATACAACAGATGGATGCGTATAACAAGCTGGATGGATACAAATAATCCAGCTGTTAAAGAGTTCTTATGAATGTTAACTTACTAAAACTGTATCAACAATAATAATTAGAACGGGTTATCTTCTCTCTCGGTATCCTACTGGAGTCCCCTCACGATCCGCTATCTCACCTCCATGGTGAACTAGTTCACAACTAATCAAATTACAGCTACCCCGAACATGGCATGAATTATCGATACGGTGCTATGGTTGGCTCGTTTGATTACTGCTAGAGATTTGTACTGTATTGTAAATAGGCAAATCAGTTTAATTGTCATAAATATTCGCATTCGAATTGTATTATTATTATATTAAAAAAATCTTTTATTTTAAATTGTATACATAAAACAAAAAAAAATATAATAGTAATTTGATAGGCATCTTTAAATTAATAACTTATTGGCTACATTTATGTACTTTGAATCGTCATATTATATTTAGTAACACCTCAACATTAATTCAGGTGTTTGTAATTTGAATTTCCTTCATGCATTGGTATTACAATGATAGTTTGAGATGTCGTAGTATCCATTCCAGTTTCATAATCGTTTTGTTTAAAAATAAGACAACTTTTATGCCTTTGAAATTTAATCAGAAGTATAAATTTTAAAAAAGAAATAAATTTGAACAATTACTTCAAAATTCTAATATCGATCAATCTTTCTTTTGGTTATCTTGTTATCTGACAGATAACAAGATAACCAAAAGACATATTATAGATATGACACATTTAAATCAATTTTTTTTTACCAAAAATGTAAGAGCATATTTTTATTATAAAAACGCCTATATGTTTTAAACATAAAACATTGTCAGAAATTGAATTTTCTCTAGGGGTAGGGGGGTGCTTCAACTACTATATTTACTTTTGTTTAATAACGATTTCTATGAAGAATCCTTGTCTTGAGTGGAAGTTTGAAAGAGAAGAAAGTACAATAAATATTTTGTGAAACTTGCCATTCCGGTTATAAACGGAGGCTGGTGGGAATGAATCCACAGGAACGTTAGTAATGTAATTAGATTTCTTGACAATTGTTTTTATTCACTTTTTCATTACGAAGAGGACATTGATATATTTGATTATAATAGTGTTTGACTGACTCAAAGTTGTCCCTCGCATATCTCTCGTTAATTTTCTTTGAGTATTTTCCAACATATTCTACTAGTCCGCATTTACAATAGTCGAATTATACATTTTAAACGTCTAATCGTCATGTAGTTTACATTACATTATAGTAAAAGTGCTACTGATTTAGAGTTTATATATATGCTTTATACGTTTTCAATTTATATAGCCAAATAATATGGTTTAAAAAATGTATGTTTCATACAAATTTTCGCTCGAGACTTCGCTCGCGTGAACATAAAATGAATTATTTCATCACTTCTTTCCAATGACCTTTGTATTCATTATGATTTCGATCCCGTCCATTTTCGGTTCCGCTTTCGATTACAATGCTGATCCCGTTATCCATCTCGATCATTAATTATATCGAGTGTACGTCCTGTGACATAACCTATCTTTCATAAATGGAATAAAAAAAGATGGAGAAATTTATTGTAAATCTGCGCGAACAGAGCTGTGGGATAAAAATGAATTTTAGTATGAATGATTACCACGAACGGTGTCCTACCTACCATGAACCCTGGAATACCTAGAATACTAAAGACGAGACAGATAACGTATTTCTATACTAATAAAAAATCATGCACGTCGGATCAATGTTTCGCGAGCAATAAGCGCGCACACACCTACACAGAAACATATAGGAAGAAACGTATTTTATAATACACGTGGATTGTCGCTGCAGTTTCGACAGGTAACGTAGTGCTGCAGCTGGTCAACAACGTATGAGTCACGTGGATTCCACGAGCGACCGCCCCAGAGATCGGGGCGCGACCCCGGGCGGCCGCGCGCCCGCGTGCCGGGCGTCATTGTCGCCGCGCGCTAAATCTAGTTAACGCCGGCGATCGCTTCACAACGCCGCCAATGCGATTATATGCGTCGGCTCGGTGCTCCGGCGGGCGACTATCTGCTCGAAATTGATTTATCGGCGGTGCTGTACGGTTCGTGTACAGCTTGCGTTTAATATTCAATCGAGTTGAGTGAGGTTAAATACGGTAATAAATCATCACCGAAGCCCGTAACTAGATTATGAAAACACTTCTTTCGTAGTCCTGGATTTCAATGGACGGATCTCAATGAGACGCTTTCTGTATGAAAACTAGTTTTGCCTCGTTTACTAGATGGCGTGGTAATCAGAAAAAAATAATCTCTCAAATCAATAAATATGGTCACAGAAATTCGAAAAAGTTCTAATATTTTGATGGAATTCCTTTTTCCAAGTTGAAATTAACAAGACAGTTTTAAAATTCTATACGCCATCGGTTAAGGGTATTTGTAATTTATTTATTACGGTGGTTGTAGAATTGTATGGAAATTAAACTGTTTTCATAAGATTTTGATGCAGAGAAATTATGCGTTTGGTATATTTTTTAGGCTTTTATACACAAAGGCTGTCAACGAAACCCTGACTAACCTTAGGCTGTCTATTCGTCAGCTCGTCTGTCTTATGTTTAAAGGACTGTTAATTTTGAATCGTAGCAGATATCCGTTCGATGTGCTTACACTCTGTATTATATTATAACAGCAGATATCCTAGCAATGAATTAAATTTCAAAAAACACAAAATTAATACTAGTCCTTATATAGGAAACCTACTTTGTTAAACGTGTTTTCGTTTTTACTCTTCAATAAAAATTGCAATCAAGCATCAAACTTGATGTGATCTTACTTCAAACTCTAAAGAAAATAAACAAATAATAAAAACATACCAAATATAAGTCAGGCTCGCACTAAGGATTCTATTTAGTCCGAAATCTTATCAAACAAAAAAAAAAACCCTCCAAATGTGAGTTCAAGTCCAACAATAACGTTTCCTTATCGCCGTACAATACTGAACATTACATGCTTTTTAAGAATAGTTAATGAAAAACAAGAACAAATACATTAAGATTGAACAAAGAGCGACAAAAACGTTTCTTGTATGGAGACTTTTTTTTATTTTTATCTTTATTTTTATTATTAGTTTTTATAGCGATTATAATACATACACACGGTATGAGGATTTCTAGCGCACTATATATCGCCATTATTAAAATCGAGGAAAAAACGTAAAAAAACACGTTTTATTTACGGGGCCCCATTAAATTTAATTTTACTTTTGTTATATATTATTATAACTGAAATAGAAACAGACACTGAAAATTTTAACCTCTACCTATTGCTGTTGACGATACAGCCTGCTGACAAACAAACAGACAGACAGACAGACGGACAACTGAAGCTTAATAATAAGTTCCCGTCGGCACCCTTTGGATCTGGAACTCTAAAAAGTGGACATTTTTTTTTATAAAACACAACATAAATGTGTTTTCTGTTGAAATGTAATGCCTCAGTGCGTGAGTCCAAAATGCTGTTGTTTAATCATCGCCGTCATGCCTTTCCGTGATAATCGATGCCCGTAACGACCATGTCAATAACACAACGTCATGTCAAATGTATTTTATACGGTATGGCCAGCCTAGTATCTATGTCAGAACCATGATCAAATTCTACGAAAAAACCTATTATAAGCCGAAAAAGAAGGCTTGATATTTTACGAATCGATGGGCATTTTTTCATAGACATTTATTTCCTTCCATAAACGTTTGTTTTATTAATAATTCACGAAATTGTATTTAGTTTTATTTAATTTAAAATACACTGATATTAATTTATGAGTTCATCTACACCTAAAATTTAAATCAATGTAATTGAACTCTTGTACGATATCAACCATTCTTAGGATTGATGATTTAATAGTATAAAATATGTATTTCAAATTCATGTTCTCGATTGAATTAAGCATCGATATTAGTGATGGTCGTCTCGACGTAGTCATCGTTAACGAACACGGTGGTCGGAATATTACTTTTTTAACAAAAATAGTGACAGACATAATTTGATTTACCATTACACCAGAAATGAAAATAAACTGTGTTTATACGTTAGTTGACTGCATAGAGTCATAAATTTATTTAGGGAGCTCTGTGTACGTTTGTTCAAAAAAAAAATCCTGAGGATGTACAAAATTATCCCTTACAAAAATTTTAAGTCGTTATTAAGAAAATATTTTGCACAGAAATATATTGAATATTTAGAAGACGAATGGACATAACGAGCACGAGACTTACAGTTTTGTTTTGCTTGCAATATGATTGTATTTCTCTATAATTTTGGTTTGAAAAGCTTGAGCTACCCTCAAGTTTCTTGATCGTTCTTCTTGAGGGATAACTTACGAATAAGTGATAATTTAAGAACAAAAAGTGGTAATATTAAAAAAACTATAAATTCTCTAAACGTAATGATGTATTTCAAATGTTATAAACCTATGAAATAAAAATATTTTGAATTTGATACTCAACTGTTTCTTTGTCGACGTCGACTAAATGATCGAATAGTTGAATTCGTCGTCTAGTTTAATTATAATGGAGCACGTTCTCTCCTTTAGCACTCACGAAATTATCCATACATTAGTCTCACGATTTAACAAGAATTTAAATACCCATTAACTACCTCAATCAAATTTGCCTTTCGTATTGCTTCATTCGTGACATCTACGACGGAAATTGAACTACAAATGGCGGATAGACTAATTGTATTATGCGACCAAGTTTACGTGTCTTCATCGCGTCGAAGGGTTGGAGTCTCTGTCTAAACGTCTAACGGTCTACAAACTCAAAATGTCTTTCAATGAATGGTTAACCATCGAACCTTTGTTTGTGCACCTACGGTTAATTACCATTTGTTTTTGGTTAGGGTGATAAACGCACCAATTATATGCTGTTGAATAAAAAACTAAGTAAATATTGTCTCACTCAAAATTATATAACACCTACATAGGTCATACTAAATATGTTTGAAACTGGCCATTTGTAATAAGAATATTAAAAAAAAATACACTTTTGATAATGGAACTTTTCGAAAGTAGGTTACGTTTTAATTTTCCTGAGGATTATCATTTTTTTTTCATTGTGATATCGTTTTGAAAATTGTGTGTCAGCATTACAATGATAAGTCGTGAAAATATTTGGTCCATCATTTTTTTGCGATTTTTCTGTGGCTTATGTCAGCAAGAAAGTTTCCAAAAAACTTCAAATGACATTTGAGGCTTCATATTGTAGCTCTGTGTATTCTTGGTTCAGTAAATTTAGACGTGGACGTGATAACCCTTATAAGGACCTCTATGAAGGTTACTCAGCGACTGAAGTTACCTAAACTGATATTTACATTATACGACAACTAATTGAAACTGATAAAAAAATAGTGAAAAGTTTTCTATTTGTATTGGTATGAGCCAAGTGCGAAGATTTCCTATGTACATCTGAAGGTCCGAAAGCTTTGAACTGGATGGACAACGTATGATTTAACGAATGACCAGCAGGGCTAGACTAGTGACTTTCTTTATCGTAAATGCTCGTAGAATAGAAAGCCAAAATGTATGCATTTGACGTTAGTTAACGAAATGTTAAACGTCGGCTAACCATCAATCCCGTACAATAAGATAGACAATAGAAAGTCAATTGGCTAGCTCTGCTTAAGCTACTGTGTGTAGAGTGGCGTCGCAAAATGATAAAAAAAAAAAATACTACAGAGAACAATCGTTAGCTGTATATAACATGGGCACAGGGGATGAGAGCTGAGTGTATTGCTTCGAACCTGAAAGAAAAAGCCAAACGGCACGACGGGTCTTTCCATTTGAAGATATGTCGACGAAAGTTAAAAAATTCTGTAAAACAGTTCACCCTACAGGCCATCCCTGAAATTTTGCACTGTGATATTTATCAATGTGTTCTTAAGCTCTTTGAGTGACAAATATTGTTTATGAGTTCTTGAGCTCAAAAATTTGGAACACGGTTAACTGTTCAGGTCATCCCTAAAACTTCTTACTATTTTTTTTGCGCTCAAAGTGTTTAAAATAAAAGGGCAATTGACATTATCATGCTTAAAAGATCGATTTTATGGCTTTTTCAAGCTCTTCGAACTCAAAAATATAGTTGTAAAGTGTGTTGAGCTCTTACAATTCAAATATTTGTATGTAATAAAAAACTGATTTTTTTAAATTAAAAAGATGACCGAGTACCAAACATCAATTCATGAAGGATTTCACATGTTATTATAAAAGATGCAGTTTGCAACAATCGACGTTGTTTTTTAAGCAGAAGAGTTAGTTAGATTTTGCAATTTATCAGTAGACTAGTTTTAAAAATATTCGAAAAAAACACTTTTTGACAATTTTTTCAACTCACACACGCACGCACACTATCACATGCTAACACACGCACATGCACACACACACACACACACATCTCTCAGAAAATGGTCGAAATAGATTCGTAGGACCCTATAACATTAAGATCAGGTGAAAATTCAATTTTCGAAAATAGGAGCGTAGACAGCAACTTCTTCAATTTGATGAAAATTTTCAATTTTCCGAGCGGAAAGTTAAAATAAGTCGAAGCATTAGTAAGGAAACAATTGCTTCATTTTTTGTGCAAATCGAGACATTATACTAGAATATCGCTTGAAAACCAAAAGACAATAATTGCAAAGTGATATCTTGTACGTGGTTGCTTAGTGTTTGAAAAAGCTCGCGAAAGCTCCGAAGCGAGGGTGATGCTAGAGGCAATTAAAGACGTCACTAAGGAACACTAGGCCAACTACTTTTTGAAATAATTAAAAAAAAAATGTGTAAATAGTGAATAGATGTACACATCGAAAAACAATAAATATATCATTAACATGATCTGTGGTCTTAAATCTACTCACACAATAAAGCAATCGCGAGAATAAATCTGTACATTAAATATATTTGGAAAATAATACTCCGGGGAGGGGGGTACTAGAAACGTTGACAGAATACATTTCGACTTAGAATTTTTGATAGTCTGTTGCGAATTTTGCAAAATTACTGGAGAGAATTATATTTTGAAGAGAACGATAATCTAGATCGAGACCAGAATCTGAATCACAAGTCGGGTCAGGATTGGAATCGAAAGCAGGAACAAATGCAGGATCGTGGTTAACAGCGTGTTTCGAAGATGTAAAAGATGAAAGAATTCATTCGATATGCACACCAGCGGAGTCCGTGGCGAAAGCTTATATTTTTGACAGACGGACGGATAGGCAACGGTACTTAGTAATGAAATTCCATTACTAAGTACCGTTTTCATTAAAATTATTATTAACCATTAAAGTTGATTGTTAAACGATTATTATTTGTTAATTAGATTCATGTCGTCGACCCGTAACCTTCTATTTTAAAAAAGATTATATATTCTTAAGGGCATTGGGCTCACCTTAGATTTTTCCTTCTCTTTTCATACCAATCTCAAGTAGAAACGTCTTGAAAAGGAAAATATACTTAAACTACCGAAAAATTGCATGTACATAGTATTTTATCCATATTTTTTCATTTTTTTTTATTTAAAACAATAAGAGATTTAATGCAGTACCTTTATTTATGAACGTTGCATTCTTTTAAGCATTTTAAACTTTAAATACTAATATGTATAACCTATCAGAAGAAAATTACTTTTTAAATTCGAAAACACTTCTTTTTTATAACGGAGTCAAATATAAATAAATTGGCTTCGTCCAACGGAGTCTCAACATACATACAAGGAAAAGCTGAATTTGCATCACATGGCTATTTTGTCTACAGCGCCAATAACATTTACATAGGACTCCGAAACTGCTGGCTAAGTCATAAAACTTACACGAAAGGGATCACACTTGTTGCCAAGAAAACGTTCGGGAATTCAGCACAATTCTTATTGGTATTTACTGTTCCAATCATTTGCAAAGGACGGTTTAATTTATGGGCATTCAACAACTTAAGGATCATATAAGTGGACCGCAGCGCGACCGCGCGATAAATGTTAAAAATCATCATAATATCAAAGTTTCTAATCCTGATGATGGATTGAACCAAAAGAAAAATGCAGTTCTTAAACATTAACTGTAAGATTTGTCAAATTGTCCATACATTGTGTCGGATGTTACGGTTAATTTTGCAATTAGCGTAATTGAATTTTAGTGAAACTAGTCATAATTATAATAATAAACCTTTTAGGATTGACTAAAATTTTTTCCATTACTCACTTTTAGAAAGGGACACTATTTTTTCTTCTTATCTGCCTATAGATGTGTATGATTTTGAAAAATAAACTTTTTGGCATTTTGGCTGACATGCGTCGTTTGGCTTTTGACATTGATAAAGAAAATAGAGATAATCTCATGGGAGTATGTAGAATTATAAAATTTTATGGTAAACATAGCACAAAGATAGCGATAAAATAGCAACACCCTTCCTTCTAGTTGGACTTGTTTTTCCTATGACGTCTTTAATAAAACAAAAATACATTGTAATATGATCGACAAGCACGACCTAGATAAAAGTGGTAAACTTTTCTATCTTCATAAAAAAAGTTTAACGATTAACCTTACCGAAATTTTTATCGGCTATTTTGACGCTTTATTTTTGCTATGAATTCATGTAAACTTCTCGAAATTTTTAGAATGTATTTCTGTATCAGTTTACAGACCAATATTAGTACAAACAAAGTTTACTTAAATTAATTGCAAACTCTCTCGTGACTCGCATGCTCGTTTGTTCCTCTAAAATGCTAAGAATAAAAAAATTGAGAACGCTCTGTTTAATTCGGTTAAATGAAAAATGTCTCGAAAATGTTTTAATTTTTTCATTTCATATGTTTTGTGTTCAAAAATTCAAATCTCTGGAGGCTAATAAAATAACGATGTCGGATCCAAAGAGAATACATATTGTATAGTTACATTAATTTACAGTTGCACAGAAAAATCTACAGACAATTCTATTTTGAATTTTAAAGTACTCAATCCTTCTGCACTGACAAATATTAAAAAATACTCCTGCAGACACTGCAAAGAAATAAAATGATGCAATTTTTATCAGCTCCATAGGTGAGAAGTATTTAATATTATTATATAATCCTGTTTACTTTTAGTCTAATAGAATAACAGGTGTTAGTTAGAAATATTATATTTTTCAACTCAATGATTCGCTTCATACCAAATTGGTCACTATTTATTTTATATATGTCTACCAATTTTTTCAAGAATTCTATTAGGAGTGATTAAAATAATGAATGTATTGCACCGAGATAATGAAAAAAGGCCAAACAAATTAAGACGGTTTGAACAGTAAAACCAACGACATTTATTTCTTGTTTGTACTTTATTGTACCTCGTTTCAGCTATTATAGCGTTAGGATTTGTCCGTGTTCAATATAACAGTTGCGCTGAAAGAGAAATGTCCTTTACATTTTAAATATGTAAAACATGCTGAAGATTACACAACAAATGTGTACTGCTTTGTTGTCGTAACTTAGCAATGTCGTTTGTAGAGAAGTAAATTATCTGCTGGAATACAAAACAGGAAACTTCCTTAAACAAAAAAGTATAAAATCGGAAAAATCTCAAAATGCACAAGTAAGGATCAAGGATCAGAACTACAATAGAAATAGGATAGAACTACAATAGGGCAGGATTAAGATTAGAAACATTTATTACTAAATGCAATTTAGGTACGCAAATTATAATTTAGCGTAGGTGATGGATAAAACGGATAATACAAGATAAAGTTTGTTTATAAGTTCTGAAAATGTCCGATATCCATTTTAATTAAAGATCATTAGATCGTTTCCCTATAGCCCAAAAGCAAATTATATTTATTTACAATTTCAATTACAATATCTTTGAAATACTTAGTTTGATAATGATCTGCTTTATCGCATATAATCCAGTTTTATAAACAGAAAAAGATGGCCGAGTATCAAACATCAACCCTCAAGAATTTTACATCTTATTATAAAAGATGCAGTTTGCAATAATGTTTAAAATTTCGAAAAATTTTCAATATCCATATCAATTAAACATCATTAGCTCCTTTCCCTATAGCCGAAAAGCAAATTACAATTTTTTTAGAAGTATCGGAGAGCGCTAATTTTTTGTTATGAAGTAGTGTTCGTGCATAATTGTAATATTAATAAATAATCGCTATTATTAACTTGACACAAAAAGTTATTCTAGTATTCTTAAAGACATTTTTATATTTTCGAACTTTATGTATTCCATAATATTTTGCATCCGTCTTGAATGAACGTTGCACTCTGACACGAAGGATAACATTTTGATAATTTTGGAGACCTGATAGTTTACAATAGTTTACGATATATCGTAAACACTGTCAAACACGGCAAAATGATAAAAAGAAAAACCGCCAAAATGCAGAAAATACTCTTGATTGTCATATTTTCAGCATAATTCCATATTAAATATAACAGCAACATAAATTGTGAGTACTAACTACAACATAAGCTCTTAATTTAACTGCATCTAAACAAGTTCAAGAGGTCCACTTGACGTTTCAATTATGTACACCGATTTTCGAGTAAAAAGCAAACTACACTTGTTTCTTTTTGTTAAATACGATTATGCAGGTACTAATAAGAAACACAAGTATAGATGACAGTTTTTAAAAATTTTAGGCGGTCTCTTTGCTATTTTTACTTCAAATATAAAATCGGACAAAAAAAAAGACAAAAATCATTTCATATTTTTACACTTAATATTAAATAGCGGAAACTGTTACTTCACGCCTGTATTCTGTGAGAGTGTGGTATTGTACCGGTGCAGCTGGCCCCTTTACGTGCTGCGGCTAAGTTAACCATAGCATATGGTGCTATCTCAATAAATGGCAATTTTGTGCCATATTTTCCGTATAAACTAATATAATTACTTTTTGGGCGTAGCAAGGCACTGTATCTATAGATATCTGCTAAAACTTCGACTTGACCGCTCCAATCTATCCACCAAAAGTTATCTGGCTGTAGATAATTACAGTTACCCGTGTGACACCGTGGCAGGTCGCCAGTACAATATAAAATTTGACGTTTATAAACATAGTTATATGTTTTCTGGACAGCTTTCATTAAGGTTCTTTTATTTATTAAGGATTATAAACAATTGCAAATAAATGTTTTTGATATTCATTATTTATAAGTTATAACATCGATAAAATTTCAAGAAAATTAGAGGAAAATTTTTTTGCGTGTAAGGCACTGAATTTGTTTGTAATGCTGATCAGGTAACCATGATGATTGTTTATTTTATGAACATCATCAAACATTAATTATATGGGCAGACAAACATTTATATGAAAACCAAGCATTCTACAAACGACTTAGACTAATATGATAAACAATATAATAATAATAATAATATAAACTCACGCCTATTTCCCATTAGGGTAAGCAAAGACTATAGATTTCCACAATGATATTCATCAATCTTTTCAGGCAAGCTCGTAGGTTTCGGGTGCTTGAAATTTGGCCCTTTTTTAATGGCTATCTGGAAAGGATGCATAAAAGTAGACTGATAAAACAAATCTGTAAAGCGAATGTGTGTAATGGAAAGGTCGGCAAGGATCGCCCTAGAAAGTCCTATGCAGATTATATTGATGGCATATTAAAAAAGGGCCAATATAATAAATACTATGTGAATGATGATAGGCATTGTAGTAAACTTTCCTAGAAAAGTCAGTCATTCTTTGCGGCTGCTCTACCTAACCATTAATTAGACATTCAGAGTTTTTATATGATCGGTTACAAGCGAGATAATAATCCCTAGCTCTGAATAAGTATAGATCGAGACCTTAAAGCTGATTTATCGGCGACGCGAGCATATTTCAGTTGAGCAGATTTCATTAATTTTCGAACGGGACGCGCGTCCACATTTTCTATTATTTGAACAAAAGAGCGTTCGGGACAAAGAGGAGGAAATGAAAATACGACGGGAACGCCCCGCTCGTATAATTCGTTCGGGATTAAAATAGCTGATATGACTGGCAACAGTGGGCCAACAATGGAATACGCGAAATTCTTATCCGACCAGGTAATAATGTATGCCCCCTCGTTCCTCTGTATATATGCGTCATATAAGTAGATGTAACGCGGAAATAAGTGTCATTATTGAGACGGTGTAGGCGTCAGTTGTGTTTCATTTGCGTTGAATTATTAAATATCAAGCTTATGAAATTTCCAAAAAAATGTTTCATATCTTCTCTATTATTTTACGTTGCATCAAAATTATCAGATAAATTTGCTAAGGACGTTATAATAATACAGTCTATTATTTACATTGGACTTACAATCGACAATATTCTCTATTTCCGGGTATAATAGCTTATTCTCGAACAAAACGTTCTGATTAATCTTTCATCTCATCAGGGGGTTCTTCTCACTATAACAGTGTGAAACTCAAATTCAATATTTAAAGAACAGCTAACATAACCAAAACCTCTAAAAATGTGAGCCGTCATGGAACGCCTGGCAGATGTATGTGAAACATCGAGTTTGTACAAGTAATATGCATTAAAGATAAGATTACGATAGGAACTAAATACAGCATAATGGAAAAATTAAAAATGACGATTTTTTTACGGAAAATGTTGGCTATTTATTTAATAAACATTTATTTTCATTAAATACAAAATTCAATATTAATTTCAAGTTGCCACAACTTAATTCATTTCATCTGTGACTTCACTAATAGTTATATTCGATGTTTCCTGCGACGATATTACTGTGACGATTGCTTGTCACAGTAATAACTAATAATTAATAACTGCTTATTAATAATCAATTATTAATCAAAAATGCAGTCATATCAATCAAAATATAGTAGTGTGTGCGATGTGGCGACGCGTCGCTATGTGCAAGCGATTGTGCGACTCTCTTCTCAGTCGGTTTGATGGTGCTGTTTACTACGGTATATATTTTGACTATGTATATACCATTGTATAGCGTGGTGACCCGTTGCCACACAGTGCACTCTACTATAAATATACTGTATATATACACTAGTATAGAGTGGCAACGCGTCGCCACAGCAAGCGTCGCCATGCCAACAATCCGGTTTACCTTGCGCCTATAGATGTTTCACATCAAAAAATAAAAGTATTGGTCCTTCAAGTGTAACATAAATTGTAGGTAATATTTTGTTCCAAGCGCCGTCGCCTCGAGGGACCGCAAATGAAAATAGAAAAGTAACAGCAGCTATCTATTCTACAATAGCATACTTTGATTACTGCTGGGTATAAGTCTCTTTTGTTTGGCACCATCTCTCCGATTTCTGCGCGTTCCGCATCCATTGCTCAAAATAGCTGGTGAAGATGTAATTAGTTATCTACAATCACTAGGCACACCGTGGGTGTTATGTGGTGTGCGGCGCGCGCGAACAAATCATAAATAGATGATGATCAGACTCTGATCATCATTTATCCATAATCTATTTATTAAAATCATTCCAATGAGACCAAACACAATAAGCTTTGCTGTAGATTAGTGAGGAAGTTAAATGTCCTGCATATTTCAGGTGGTGTTGCAGCATCAATTTAAAGTTACTGTATTCATCTAATATTATTGACGCATCAAAATACCGAATTTGAAGTAAATCAGACCTGTGGAAGCTGATCAGATGCATTTATAAATTTGGAAAAAGCTGATATTCTTCAGACGATTGAACAAATTTTCTTGAATCATAATTAAGTACACTTTCGACCACCATCTAAAGAAAAAATACTAAATCGAAATCTATAAAGCCGTTTAGGAGTTATGTTACCATATACAGGCTTACAGATAAACAGATATATACGTTAAACTTATAACACCTCTCTGTTTGGGTCAGGGGTTAATAAAATAAAGTCAGGAGAATCGCAATTCACACATTAAATACGTTTCAATTTTTATTTAATTTGCATGTTTACACACATTTTAAAAACATGCAGGTTTGAGTTAGAATATTCCAGAGTGCAATAAATATTATTTGTTGTGTAAGACGTGATATGTTTACGTCTTGTTTTATTAGGACTTGTTTATATTCACAGAAGTTCCGAGATGGCTAGTCGAGGAATGGAGTTCGAGTGTTGACCAGTCAGTTTTCGTTTCTGCGATCAGTGCATTCTTAAGTAAAATGCGATCAAGTAGAAGCGTTCAAGTGATTCCGTAGCGATTTAATATCTCAGTGTTTCCGAATATATATTTTCTGATATTGGGTGCTTAATTTTTATTACGTCTCAGTTCTTAAACCTCCGATAGGGCCATTACATAATGTTACTTTTTATAATTCAAGGCACTGCTTACGGTTTTTTTTTTTAATTTGCCTCAAATAGTTTTTGTAAATAACTAAAATAAAAAGAAAGCAAAAACTTAATGTAGACTAGAATTTAATTTTTTTCATATAAGCCGGCTATTGTAATATTCAAAAAACGAACGATAATTATTAAATTAGAATATATAATTTAGATATTGTAAATTTAAGTGACCCATTTGGGAAAAACCCTATTTTCCTTTTTCCATGAAAATGAAACTGATAGTATTTTTGTTTAAATTTTCCTATGAACTACAAATAACTTCATAGAATACGAATGAATATCAAAATTTTAGGCTTATAGGTTTCAGAGATAAGAGTGAGGATCCTCGTTTTTCAATATATTTCCTTTAATATCTCTTAAGCCATTCATTTTAAAAATATATAAAAAATGTATTTATAATTCATAATAAACCCATTCCTTTCATTTATACAGTATTAGAAACAAACATGAAGTTTGTACATGCTGTGACTAGTTTTAATATTTGTTCCTTTTGTTCCTTTGTTTTCTTTCTCTACTAATTGCTATCAAGCGAGATAAATAAAAAGTGTGTGTGCAAAATAATTTTTCAAGTACAGAAACTGCTTCTTCATTAGCATCGATAAGCCTTAACAACGACTTATACATACAGTATGTAAATGAACAATACCGCGTCACTTGTCTCCGATCACTAGTCACGGAACACAATATTTTATTTAATCCTTCTTAGAGCTTTTTACATTTTCCTGAGGATGTGCCTGGTTAGAATGAAACGTATTTAGAAATTAAAAATATTACGATTACAGGAATAAGATAATTGAAAAATGAACACTTGCTTAGGTGTTCGATATATTTCAATCCTCTCGAATGAATATTCAATCTTTTGAATAGAGATTCGTAGTGGAAGGTCAGATTTAAAGGTCAGCGGTAGGTTGCATGCTGCATGTTAATGCATGTTGCAGGCAAGCATTATAGATTTCTGCGAATGAACACATCACACAATAGAATATTTAAAAAAGATATTGAAAGAATGGAATCCGGAAAAACCCAATAATTAGCAAGACAAAAATAGATGATATTAAGTACGTCAAAGAAACCAATTTTATCACACAATGCATTTGCAATAAACTTCTACAAATGTAGTAGGACCGATTAACTTTGAAAATAACTTAAAACTATTACTCAAAATAGAAGCTTTAAACGAACTGCACGTCCTTAACAATTATATTCAAACGTTTGCCATATTAATTCGCTCTCGGCGTTAATCGGTCACGACGAAAATAGGAAATAGAGAAATGCGACATGAAATAGCCATTACCTAGCCCTTAGCCGGAGCGAGGTGATTTAATAATGGACGTCCAAAGCGGGCCCGCCCAGACGCTGGCCGGTGCTCACGGCCAGTCTGTAGGGTTCATTTGAGGGTTGTCAAATGAACCTAGATTGACCATGAATGATTATTACGATTATCACTTAGACTACGTTATGACAATACAAATGAAGGGTCTTTAATAAATTATCTGTAATTGGGCTACAGAAGTGATGATTTAATTTCATGCCCTTTTAGCTAAGATAATTAAAGAATAATTTATACCTATCAAAGCATTTGCTGTGTTCGTGAATCAAACCTATATGGTTTTTTTGAATAAAAAATTCAATCTTGTCAATGACTTGTATGTGAGGTCAATTATTCTATTGATGGAATTTGTAATTAGTATATATGATATATTTATATCTTATGTTAGGATTTATTAATTTATTAAAAAATGCGTAATGGTAATTCAATTTGAAAGGTCGCTTTATGAAATCTTATACATATCTAGTTTTCATTAAAAGGGTTGATTCACTCAAACAAAAAAATATTAAATTAGTTAACTTATTACTTACTAAGGTCTAGTAATACATAAAAATTCTCTAAGTTCCTAAGTACAAAAAAATTGAAGTCGCATTGAAATGTTTTTAAAGTACTGGTACTTAAAATATTTCATACCTTTCTTTTCTGGCATATTCTAGAAGAAAGCGTGCCATCAAAAAAGAAATGGTCATATATACTCGCAACCTCAGTGGAGTCACGAGTGCGTTACCGGCTTCTTGTGAGGGAATAGTATATCCTATGAGGGCGATCGGGTTGATGGAGGCCGGAAAGAGGGAGTGGGCTACTCGAACTCTCACCCACTGGACCGAAAACAACAGTGGTAGTTGCTACTAGTGGTAGTGGAACTTCATGTTCGTATTGTGGGAGTGTGGTATTTCACCGGTCGTGTCGGCCAAAATTTATGCTGCAGCTAAATTGGCTACAGTAGTGCCCTAACACAATAGAGCTTTAAATACCTATACAATATACTATAATTTTAGTAGAAGTACTAACTAAAATAATAATATTCAGGACTATAATATCATAATGGCCACTTGTAACTAGCTTTTTAGCCCGACACTGTGACTTAAAGGAAGGAAATGTGTATATAAATCTATATAATTATATGTATGTATGTTTGTTCCTTTGTGGCGTTTAGATATCAAACGCGTGTGTCGATTTTGATGATTCTTATATTAATCAATTTGTCTTATCTTGTGTATGTCATCAAGGACCATTCACTAATCAAAATTCAGTAAAGTGACAAATAGACACCATATTGTAAAAAAGAAAAAATTAAAATTAATAAACTATGCCAAGTAGAATTTTAATAGGTTTTTACAAATTGTATTTAGGGTTCTTTTATTTTTCGTTTCGAAGGAGATTTCGATTCTATAACGATTTAAAGTTTGTTTGCAACCATTCTCTCTAAATTTTCAAAACTTATAAAAATACCGTGAAAAAGTTCTTATATAATTGCATATTATGTCTTATTAATGTGATATATATACAATTTAATTAAAAATAATTCCTAATAAAAACTTTAAGACAGACTCACAATTTTACTGCTTTCAAAGAGAATTTGAACGACTATTACATAAGACGTTATCGAATACCGAGAGAGAGAAAAATAATCTAATTAAGAAAAAATAAAGAATAATATTTTGTGTATGTCGTCAGCATAATTTAAATTTTACTTCGTATTTAGAAAATAAATAACAATGTTCCATTTCCAAGAGTCGGTTGAAAGATTTTACTACAGTGAAGATAGGAGAGGGTCATGGAGTCATGACCTCCCTCATAACCGTGCGTTTCAAATTAACAAACCTCTTAGAAATACACAATTTACGAAAATTTTGACTAAAGTACTTCCTATCCGCTTAACACGTCTAAACAACGAAATCCAAAATAGGTAAATTGTAATTTACCAACTTATTTCATTGGTTGTAGAATCATTTGTATTGTTTGAGGGAATCCTGAGGCGTCGCCCCCTCGAGTTGGCTGCAGCCACGAATGTCGCTCACTCGTCACGGACTGTTCAGAGAATTGTAATTGTAATTTGAAATAGGTACCTTGCTGTAATTTTTTACGAATTATTGATTGCCTCTGTTACAGTTTACTTTCCAGCCATTTTGTGTTTTAACAATTAGTCCATTGTTAGTGTTAAGGGTAATAAATGACACATGTGGACTGTATTTTAGCTGGTTTATATTACTGTCCAACGAAGATAGTGTGATTAAAATGATTATGAACATGATAATGATGGTGATGTGCCGTGTGTTGCCGCACGCCGCTCACCTTTGTTGAGTAGGGATGTGTTCAACAGTTAGTATGAAATAGATATTATTTTGTACATAAAAAAATTGTCTCAAATAATGATAAAAGTTATAACTAACTAGGAAATAAAAAAAGATCTGAAAAACCGTTGGCCCTGCATGCCATCCCTAGAATTTCCCGCTATGATATATATATATATATATATATATATATATATATATATATATATATATATATATGTATATATCAACGTGTCTTTGAGCTATTTAAGTTATAAATATTGTCTATGTGCTATTGAGTTTTTTAAGCTCAAAAATTTGAAAGACGGTTAACCGTGCAGGTCATTCCTGACACTGTACTATTTTAGAGCTCAAAGCTTTCAAAAATAAAGAAACAATATATTATTAAGCTCATCGTGCTCAAAAGGTCGATTTTAGTGCTTTTCAAGCTTTCCGAGCTCAAAAATCTATATACGTTAAAAAACTCTTTTTTTCATTTTTAAACTACTATATCTTTTCAATACTATCTTCGATTTTGATCTGCTTTCGATAATTCGACGCGGTTTTTAAACAGAAAAAGATGACCGAGTACCAAACGTCAATCCATCTAAAATTTCACCCATTTTGAAAAAAGCCTTTCTTTCTAATTTTCGTACTTTCAAATATCCATAAAGAGGTTCAGATTCCTATGCTTATGTATGGCAGGGTGAAAGCTGGGTATGGCAGAAGAAAAATGAAAGTAAAATCAATGCGGTAGAGATGCGATCGCTACGTAAAATGTGTCGAGTGTCCTTGAAAGATCGATGTTAAACCAGTGACGTCAGAGACCGGTGTGGTTTGTTATTGACGAAAATATTTTATAAAAACACATTTTTAAAAATTTTTCTCCAACGATGTCTCTTAAATTAATCAACTGACTTTTATGCGATTTCCAGCAACTGGTGCACCTCTTTCGATCGGTTAATACGTTAAAAATTATGAGAGGTTTAAACATGCACACACTCACACAAACATGCATTTGTGCGTGCACGCACGTACGCCCATACACGCATGCACGCACACAGACATTAATACAGACAAACAGGCATCACTCAGAAAATGGCCAAGATTCCTAGGACTTTAAAACATCAAAATCTGATGAAAATTCGATTTTCAAAAATCGTACTGACAATAGTAACTCCCCAATTTATGAAAATTTTTAAAAATTTGGCATTGACAAGTTAAAATATTTATACCAAACTGAGTGACATATAATATAGTCAAAATCACGATAAAGTTTTTAGACCACTTTATAGTTTATCTGTTTACATTTGCTTAACAATTACAAAATAAAAGTTTAATTAACAACAATAAATCAAAAATTACGATTATTATAAGGAGACGAACGCGATACCGCTAATGAAGGGGAAAGCAATCCTGATATATTGTTAAAACAGAACTCAAAAATAATATACAATATACAAATATGAGGTTGGCCTGGAAAGCCAACAGATACCCATGTTTTTTTTTATGAAATTGCCCACACATTGGTTAAAGCTCAGTAGATGTTAGGCAAAGTCAAAATAAGCAGGTTTGATGCCGAAGTATTCGCAATTCATTACTGAATAGATATATTAAAATTTGATTTAAATTTGACACAAGGAAGTAATTAATGTAAAATGGTGGCTCAAAATACGTGATAAATCAAGAAATAGGACAAATATTTACAGTAGGAAACATAAATGTAGCAAAAATCGCATCAAGTAAGAAATCGTAAATGTAACGCCTCTTACAGCAAATAATTATCATATTTAGTTGATTTTAGTTGGTTTATTTTTTACATCATCTTGTTTCCTTCTTTTTGGTTTAATTTTACGCAGTCGGACTAAATTTTATTTTACAATTTTACATTTCTTTACAAAAACAAGTATACAAATGTTATTTTTTTCCGTCTATCATCGTGTTTTATACTCGAGTTATTTATTTTAGTTTCCATCAATATTCTGTTTATCGTACGCCGGGGACATATTGAGACCAACGGCGCAAACACCGTTGATTCATCGCGTGGACGGGTAAAATAACGTTAGAACCAAAGTTGGCCTCGAATCGGAGCCTATTCGGACTTGTCGGTTTTCGAACAAGAGATCAAAGATGTCGGCGCTAACCATCCGTGAATTGGACATACACTATCATTCGGGTCGGGCCATCTGTCGTTTAAATATATGTATCGATACGTGTTTTAGCCTGTTATGTTCAAGTTCGCCCGTATTCCGTTTATTAAATAATGATCTCGTCGCAACAGTTATTAACAATTTAATAAACTCTCCATTTTTAGTTTTTTGATTTATATCATATAAGAACAGACACCCATTATAGTTGAAAGAAAATAAAGTGATTTTAGTTTTGTAAAAAGTAGTATGATCTAAAGTTCCTATGAGTGAATTCATTGAATAGTTTTATTGAATAAATAAGTAAATAGACAATCCATGATGCTCACATTTAATGGTTTCTTGATTTATCACGTCTTTTGACACGCCATTTTGCGTTAATCACTTTAATGATGTGTTAAATTTCAATAAAATTTTGATTTTATGTGTTGATTTATTCAGTCAAAGTTCCCTGGACCATTGTAGTATTAGACCTGCTTATGTTGGCTCTGCCTATAGCCTACTGATCTTTCACAGATGTTTGGGTACTTCCATAAAAAAATCTGGGTAACCGTCGATCTTTCAGACCTACCTAAACAGTTTCTATATATTTTTTAAGGTTTTCGACCTTGTAAAGTACTGTATTATTGTTTATATTTTAAATTTTAAAATTGTCATAATTACCTTTCAAAACTAGTAGAGATATGAAAAAAAAACGATTAAGCGTGTTTCAGACCACGCACAGTGTGGGGTCCCGCAGACATGCGTCACAATAATGCGGGCTTAGAAGTCGACTTTTTGTTTAACATTAAGAAATTATTAATAGAGTTCACGATTTAACAGCCAAAAACGTCTAAAAACGGATTCACATAGGACGGTTGCCAAGGATACTAAGATTTCATATTTTTTAATTTTGATATTCATAAACTTATGTTTACTATCTGTTTTACATAACCGACAACGTCATCTAAGTAATTTTTCAGTGAATTTTGTATCAAAATTTTGCTTTTTACTTATCCATATACATTTTACAAGTTGGTCGACTATTACTTGTTAATTAGTAAAGTCTACTCAGCTGTGATAGTTTTTCTTTAACTTCGTTATGTTTAATAATGCTGTGAATCTTTTCGCATACAACTAAGAATAACTATTTACCAGGCACGTTTGACTCCAACAAAAATTAGCACTTTGAAACTTAATATTTCGCTTACACATCCCTGAATTAAAAATTGGTTTTCACAGACTCGCAATGTCTTTGAATGATCTATCCGGAAATACCGTACAATATGGTAGCAGACGAGAAAAAATATTCATTCTATCTTGACTTGTAGGGGAACTGCCTTAAAATCTTTTTTTTTAAGATTTTTTTACTACTTTTTCGGCGTGATTAATATGTGTATCCACGCTCAATTATAGCTTTAAAGTACTAAGAGTATCTGAGCTAAGCCGTGCATAGACAGACAGATAGACAGACAAAATGACGATCGGATAAACATGGCTATTCTATAAACTATAAAGGTTCCTTATCGACTACGGAATCCTAAAAAATGAATCAATTGTTATATTTCAAATATTATGTAAAAGTATCTTTTGAATAAAACAATTTGCGCTGGTAGGGTCCGATTAAAATAAAAACCTCTCACACTCATCGGACAATCGGTCTAATGAGTGTGCTTCATGTGTTTTGAATGGGTAAAGTTCTTGACTATAAAGGAAACAGTTTTTGACTGAGCATTGTGGTGTGTTAGTCATTTTTTCGCAGTTTGTTTTATAATATTTTTTAGAGTATATAGAACATTCGGAGTAGTGCGAGCGAAAACTGGAATGAACGTATGTATGTACATGGTATAGTTTACGTTCATCGCATAGGAACATTTTGCTTTTCTCTACATATCAAGCGACATAGACGTGGTAGTTAGGTTAGGTTAGGTTAGGTTAGGCTTAGGCTTACTAAAAAACTGAAAACAGTTCTAAAACTGTTTTCAGTTTTTTAGTAAGCCTGATATGATCTTGAAACTATAGAGATGCTTCTCTACCGTTATACTGCAATTGTGTTGTAATGTAATGGAAATATTTGATATGCAAAATGTGGATATGTTATTATAGGTAAGATAAAGATTTTTTGATTTTACTACAACTGAAATAGTTATACGCATGGCAATTTTTCCAGACTTGGCTCAATTTTCTAGAGTTGGAATCATCGCATCGGCTCGCTGGGGGCAAAGTGTCATATTTCGTAGACAATGGCCACGAGCTTATCGTACGGCATCGACGGGGAAGGGTGCGAGTTTGACGGTGGATGTAAGTCGCGATATTCATACAAAACCGCACGTTCGTAACGGGACCTATACAGACATAATAGCGCATCTACCCTAATGACGTGATACTTACAATGTAGTTGGTATTATTTGAAACTTTTAAGTATAAACTGACCAAGAAGCGCTATTCAACGACGCTGTCGAAAGGATTTCGTTACAAATTTCTAGTTTTCGCTGTGACGTTCGTTATTTTTGCTCAGAATTTAGCGTTCGCAACTTCCACCTTCCGGCGCAGATTTGTTTTATTTTTATTTTTGCCGGAAGGACTGCTAACCCGGAAATATATCATAGGAAAAAATTTCCCTTTACTTAGACTTTGACTACTGACCTCATTTCGACTTGGGATTCATTTCACCATTTCGCCGTGTGACTATAGCTCTTGTGACAGCTGTGGGTCGACAACAAGAACTAGATCTCTTTTGAGCTGTTGTCACACCGGTCCTGCAGCTTGTCCTCGAGGTATCGCAATCGACAAATATGAAATAGCAATTCTCAGCAACCTCTTTTATCATGATTGAATGGTTCTACTACAGGGTCCACAAGCTAGTATCGGACGATGACGCCAACGAGCAGTGACTTAGTGTAAATGCCTCTGGGTCTGGTCTAGCTACTACTTGGTAAATTCTTGATGGTCACTGAAATGTAGATGTAGGTGAAGCGGCCTTTAAGTTTTGCCATACAATAGGTAGAAGGACACTCATATTTCATTTTGATTTTTAAATCATATCAGCTCGTTTTGCTAGACGTAAATTTACATTTGACAATTATTGTTTTCTTCTGTAATTAAAATACGACTTCAGATCTGCCCGCGTGAATATAAGATGAATACTTTTACTTTTTACCTTAATCTATCTCGCTGTCATTCCTGATTCGAACCCATTACGATCGTGGTTTAACTGTCAGGCCCTTATCAGGCCCTTTTTTAATTTTGATCTTGCTTCCACTTTTTATTCATATTCAAATAGTTTTTCTATTTCTAATTTCGATCCGACTTTCAATTCCGATTTCAATCACGTTCTCGTTCTTGATTCCGATCTTTTGTGATGTTTGTAAGTTTTTTAATAAAAAAAAAATCCTATGTTTTACTCCAGAAATTAATATTCTCGCATGTAAAATTTGATTACAATCCGTTCAGTTGTTTTGGAGAGTAGTCTAGACAAACAAACAAACACACTTTATCGAAATAATGTAGCTTAGCATTTATGTAAATACATACAGACAAGCAGACAAATAAAATATTTCAAAATAACGAATATGGATTATGTGTATCATAAAACCAATATTTATCACAAAATAAAAAAAAGTCTTTTTTAATTTGTGATAAATACAACTACATGTATCCATATTTTATATATAGTTTCAATACATAACTTCGATCCAGTTAAGACTTTAGGCACATAAGTATTAATGTCTTTTAGATGTGATTTAAAACTATTGTAGATTACGTGAAGATTAAATTAGGTTACTAATTCATAATACGCGAAAAATGGATATGAAAAACTAGCTATCAAATATTTACGTATGTTCCAATTAAACTCGATAATTACATGCTTTTATTAATGTTTGTTTTATAAACTATCTTACACGAGACTGAATAAAAAAAAATAGAACTTAATTCCTTTCTTTTGTAAACTTTGAAATGAAAATACTACAGAATAATCGATTTTACAATGAAATTCTATTATACGGTTATAAGTAAGTAAGCGCAATCAGATCATCAATTATTTTTCATTTTTAGAAAGCATTCTTAGCTGTTAAAATATACGTCTAAATTTTTGAAGAATTTGACTATAACCGTGATTGGAGACTAGCAATAATTACAGGCCAAGCGCCGCACCGCGCCGGCTTTGAAATCAAAGGAGCTTCGGTTCGAGTTCCCATCTGCAAGAGCTGTATTGATGAGCTACGTCTGCTCGAACTGTGTAGTATTCAGAGGCGAACGAGGGTCGCTAGCTTAATAACGTTTCAACAATGCGGCCGGTATACAGTTCTGAAAAAGTATAAAACAAATTTAAAATAATCACCTCAATGAGCATTGTCAGTTAAATTAATAATACTTGTTTAGAATCTCTTAAAACATAAATATTAAATTGAAAAATTTCTTTTTTAATAAAAGAAACAATAAAAAAATTGTAGATTAATAAGTATTGGTTCTTTTGGACAAGATCAAAATAGAATATTGTTTCTATACTGAAAATTCGGTTTTATATGTGGAACTTTCTACTGAATGAAATAATTAAAATCAAGAAAAGAATATATATGTATATATATACCAAAATCAAATCAATATATATTGATTTTGGTTGATTTTTCATTTTGATTTTGGTTATTTCATTTAGTAGAAAGCTCTATATACTCATGTAATAAATCGTTGTATCATATGAATATTACGAATCTCTTCGAAATATGATTAAATAATTCTGAGAAAAATATTAATTTTAATATTAATATCTCCATTAAAATAAATTTTTTTCTTGTGCGTAAAATCTGCTTAAAAGTATGATTACTGTTCTGATGTTCGCTTCGATTTTATCACGGATTTAATCATACCTTATTTTGAAAAGCGCATTTCAATTTAAAAGTATTCACAGAAGAAAACAATTTGAGCAATTTCTTTCACTTTTAATTCTATAACTACTAATTCTGCATTTGAAGTATCCTATAAATGTTTTAAGAATTTTATTTTCTATACCAATACATAGGAAGTACAAAGTCAGCAATATCAATAGTTTCAATCGAAC
The DNA here is from genome assembly GCA_005406025.1 of Eumeta japonica. NCBI lineage: Eukaryota > Metazoa > Arthropoda > Insecta > Lepidoptera > Psychidae > Eumeta > Eumeta japonica. Next base: position 609,580 of record BGZK01000110.1, read on the forward strand.
GGGGGAACGGTCGTACAAAGTACGATCGATGACGGAAGTAAATATCAGCTTCTACTTCGAAATTATTGTAGATGAAAAGCACCGCCGGCGGCGCCCCCGCCCGCCCGCTCAATGAAATATTTGCCTTTAATGAGAACGTTATCTTGAAGCTGCACCCAGCCGACGCGCTCCGGTCTAATTTATGCCGTTTTATAGCTCAAATTGAATTAAGTTTTATTAAAGAATTATAAGAATTACACAAATATCGCCGTTTTTTCGTAACCGATTGCGTTGTTCGACTATTCGAACACTATTGTTTCAGATAAAAAAATAATAGTTTTGATATATGCTACAATTAAAGATAGAAAATAAAATGCTTCTATCAATGCGTGCTTTAGTGTCCGCTCATGCGCAACTTTAGTCGGATGTTTTAATTTTTTAATAATTTTTAGTTAAGACTGCTGTCTACCAAAATTACCAATATAAATTACTGCATCGTAAATATTCGTAATCCTATTTGTAACTTCTTAATTAAATTTCTCTACCCTTTCGTACGTAGCGCATACACTATTTGCTTCGTTGCTTCTTTATGTGTCTTATTTTTATATCCTGTACATATTATGATAATTATAATTATATATATATTGATGAATGATAAGTGACGGTTGTCGCGTAACGGAGTCCTATTTATTTTATTTTAATTTGCTCGACTGTTTTTACTGAGTCTGCGTAAATTCAAACGAATAGAACGTTGATAAATGATACATTTTGCTTACTGTTCAAGTGAATTAGTCTATAAGTTTAAAATGGTGTTAATTCTTCATACTATGATTAAAATTATATACTATAGCTCATTCGATCCGAAATGATGTCTAGATCATTGTGCTAAATAATTAAATTAGTACATAAAAAATTCCAAAATTTATAAACAATTAAAGACCTTCAGAAAATGGTGTTTGGTTTGTAGGTTATTGTGCGAAAACTATAAATATTTTTGAAATTTGAAAAAAAGATCCTTAAAGAGAAGGAAATTTACTAAAAAATTATCTTTCAGATAATGTCAGTCATATATTTTTTACCTATTATTAATTTGTTGTTTTGCGCTTTTGTTTATGCTATTATGTTATGACACAGAAAGATTTATAAAGATTTTATAAACAAATGGAGAAAAATTATTTTTTTCAGTAAATAAATGTCTTTTATTGATATAAAAACGAAAATATAATAATAAATAAAAAAGAATTCTTTTCAACATTGTCTTTTATCTTTTTTTGTTAAATTAAAAAAATTATTATAAACGAAGTGTTAACATTTTTAAAACTAATGATGCAATCTTGTTTTGTATGTATATAAGTAGAGCTTCACGAAGCGAAATAATTTTACGGCAATTATTTAAACATTTTTTTTTAGTTTAGAACGATGAGGGAAGAAAAAAATTTAGTTAATTAACAATAGTCTAGCATATTGAAAAATTTCTTTTTATGAAATATTCTAACGGCAATCAATTCTTTAGAGTACTTAGATTATACTATAATTTTTTTAGATTTTTTAATTAACTTTAAGTACTTAAAAATTTTTTTTTAAAATAACGTACTCACTTTTGAGGCCGTGTGCGAAACCTAACAATGGCGCGCGGGGGGCTATTTTCAGCGTTAAATTAAAATTATAAATAATGGAGGTACAGTTCCAGGAGCTGGAATTTTTTTTTAGTAAATTTACTCCTCTTTAAGGATCTTTTTTTCAAATTTCGAAAATATTTATAGTTTTCACACAATAACTTACAAAGGAAACACCATTTTCCGAAGGTCTTTAAGTTTATAACTTTTGGAATTTTTTATGGACTAATTTAATTATTTAGCACAATGATCTAGACATCATTCCGGATCGAATGAGCTATAGCACATAATTTTAATCATAGTATGAATAATTAACACCATTTTAAACTTAAAGACTAGACAAAATAATTAATTGAATACCTTTACATTTCTTAAATAAAAATGTAGAAAGAAAGGCGGAGATTTGTAAAATAGTATATTAATTCCTGTTTGGTAAAAGAGTATTTCTCAATTCTAATAACTTTCATTATGATAAAAAATAAAAAAAATTCTTACATTTTATCGGGTTCAAAACCAGAAATGTATTGAATTCAGCACTGCAGCTCGCTCCATTCCGACCGGTTACGCCGCTCGTATGAGCACAAGTAAAAATTGTACTGTTATTTCAATGTACGGTATTACATTATTATTATTATTATTATTAATCGATTAGTTTATTATTACAAACTAATCGATTCAAATAAATAACATCTTTCGAAAATTGATTGATTCTCTCAGTGCCTTCAAACACTGGTCAACAAAATTTTGTAACAAGAAATGTTACAATCACCATATTTATTTTGATTCTATTAGGTCTCATTTTCATGTTTCACCTACAAATCACAAAAATAAAAATTAACCGTTTTTGTTTCACTATCGCATTCAAAGAATTTATTTATTTGACGAGCGTAGTATTTTGTTCTGTTTTCAGAGTTAAGTCATTCTTAAATAATGTCAAGAAAGTATAAAAATTATCCTAACAAGTTTTGTTCAATTTGTGGCGATGTTTTAAAACTCAGCGAAGGAATTTGATACCATTAGTAACTAAGTTATACGAACAGTATTTTGGTTTTGGCATCAGACAACAAGAAAAAGTGTGGGTTCCACATATCTGTTATGTTACATGTGTTGGTCTTCTTACTGGATGGGCAAAAAGATTTCGATGTATGCCTTTTACAATCCCCATGATTTGGACGGAACCAACAAACTACTCATATGATTCGTTATTTTTATCTTACTGACACAAAAGTCATTACAAATAAAACAAAAAATAAAATTAAGTATCTTGACCTGCCATCGGCTAACAGACGGATCTCTCATAGTGAAGATCTACTACTGTACTACAACCATCGCAAACTTCTGATCTGGCCGCTACGCCAGAAACAATCGGAAACAACACATTAAATCCTGACTCATTAAATGTGCCACATCTACTATCTCAAGGAGATCTTAATGATTTAGTACGTGACTTAAATTTGTCGAACAACAATCAGAACTATGGGGCTTTCGTTTGAAGGGATGCAATTCCTAAACCACTTAAAACAAAAGTATGTTACTTTCGCAATCGAGATGAAAAGCTAAAGTTTTTTTTTTAACAAGATGATCAGTTTGTATTTTGTAATAGTGTTTATTAAATGAAGAATATACCTTTTTTTTTTCACTCACATTTAGACTTCTTTCCTGAATATTTGGGCGATGTCAGCGACAAACTCAGTGAAAGATTCCACCAAGACATTTCTAGTATAGAAGAACGATATCAGAGCAAGTGGAGTCCACGTATGCTGGCGGATTACTGTAGGACTTTGAAATGAGACATCCCTGAAGCATAATATAGCCGAAAATCATAAACCTACATTTGTATTAATGTTTCGATATATCGGAATAACTTCTTATTGTAGATAAAAACTCAAAATTTCTAAAATTTTATAGAATGTATTTACAAAAAAAAAAAACTATTCCTATTTGAAGCATTCTATTTTATTTCTAGTATCATTATCGTTATCCTAAACATAACTAGACAGAAGTTTTCATTTTACACGCAAAAAGTGTTTTTTGTTGACCAGTGAAATATTTAAAAAAAAATCAAATTGGCTTAAACTGCTTATTGATTTATTAGGTCCGGGAAAAAGTTTCTTTGTATTTCATAAAGCACAACTAAAGAGATTTTATTGTAAAAAGTTGCAATAAAATCTCTTTGGTTGTGCTGTTTGGATCTGGCTAGTTTTTATACCGTTAAATAGATGACATTTAAAAACAAGTAAAATAAAAAGTAAAAACGGTGTCCCGCCAATTTCCTATTGTTTTTCTTTCCTAAATGTGTGAATCTAACCTAAAAATTCGATGTATTTTAAAGTTTTATAACAAAAAAAAGGAAAAATGTGACACAAGCCGCGTAAAAAATTGTGATGTTTATAAGTCGACAAGAGTAGCATAAAATCGGTTTAAACGTTTTCAGTCCTGTCATTTTGATGTCAAAAGATGAATCTCGGTCTGGTTGACCTGTTACAGGTAAAGTCGATGCCATTTTGTAAAAAGAGAGCACGATCGCCATATTAGTTCTGTTCTTACAACATAGCTGAAGAGCTGCGGATTGACCGATCACAAAACAGTTTTAACACATTTGTAAAAAACGTTTCATTAAAAGAAAGTTATATTGCTAGGGCTATTATATCATATCTGAATATTTCAATAAAAAAAAGCCCTTGAGATTGAGCTGCTCGGATATCTTTATCGATGAGTAAAAAGAGCAAATCTTGAGTTTCTTTCTCATTCTTCTCTAGGTGAATCAGTATTTGGAATAGGTGGTTATATCGAAACGAATTTATTAATGACGTATTTCAAGTGTGATTTCATTACCTACGAAATAAAGATATTTTTCATTTGATTAACTTTATATATATATACGAAAAGATACATGATCGATTCCAGCACGTTCACTATTCTTTTATGGAGAAGTTTTTTACGCTATCCTCTTTATTTTCGTTGGACACCAGATGGTGCTGCAGCATACCAACTTCTATACCGTTCAATCGATTACCATGAAAATTGGTATGCTATTGTATTTGAATACGGAGAATATATTTGCCGTATTCATAGCTGTAAAGTAAAATAATTTCTGTACAATTTTTCGTAAGACAAAAACGGGACCGTGACTAGAACCGAGAATGAAAGTGATTCACGTCGAGAGCGAAACCGGGAGTAGAATCAAGAATGAAATAGCAATCGGGATCTTGATTACATGATGGGGCGATATAAAAGACGAAGAAACTTATTTTATGTCTACACGGGCGTAGCCGCGAGTAAAAACTAGTTACGTTATAAAGTAGCTAGCCTTGAAGTTTCAAATTGGCAGAAAGTTCAGGTTGACGGCCTTCAGTTTTCAACTCTGTGCATAGAGACCCTACAATAACTAAGAATATATTTATGTCTATACATGAATAGTTTTACCTGCGTGGTATATATTTTCTTATATAAAAAATGTTCGCGACGAAAACGTTCCAGCGCACCCCGACGTATACACAGCGTGAACATACTCACTATCTTATTTTATTCCATATAGTTCGTATAGACGAATTACGTGCGTGTGATTCGTAAATAGGAAAACAGTTTTTTGGTACAAGATTTTGAGATCTGGTCCTCTTCGATTTAATTGGTCTAAATTCGACCCATCTAATTGTTCGCGCTGAAGGACGAATCCGAGAATAGTGAAAAATGGTATAAGAATGCAGCTGCATGCTGAATTCAGTCTACACCACTGCCGTAATGCATTGCCCTGCACTACTGCATTGCCCTACACTACTGCACCTAGTCTACAGTCCACTATAGTTCATAGCGGACGTGTCGGCATGTCGGAAGTGAAGCTCTGCATCTGTATAGACACTTAGTGTTCAGAGGTACTATTTCGATGACCTAAGTTAGCGAGGCGCCGCTCCTGTGATTTCCCAGGAGCGGCGAAATTGACTATTTAGTCAAGCGATCAGCAAAACCGAAAACGGGCCGTTAAGCGCTCCATACGCGTGCGCCCAGTCTGTCATAAAAAAAAATATGTCTCAAATTTCGACCAACAATAATCACAATACTTTTGATATTCATTTTAACTTAAAAAAAGTATTAGACATTATGGTTAATTGATTCAAAAATGATTTATTCCAAAATCCCAGTAAATGTCTCAATTTCAAACGTGGAATAAGCGGGGCGATATCATAATGAACACATAAGTAATATTTAACGAGGTTGTCGGAATATTGAATTGGACCGGGCACGGCGCCGGCGTCGCGGCGTCCCCTCGGGTAATTGCGCCGTGCATTGCGGCGTAATAGGCCGGCGGGCGGCTGCTGTGTTGCGTTGAGTAGGGTTGTAAAGTAATAAATAAACAAGAGGCCTACTGACGAGCCCTCTCGCCGAGCCACTTCCGCGCCCTTACATGCGCGCATCTGTAAAAAATTGGACAACTCGAGCCGAACACGCACACCGCTCCTTGTATAATGCATTTGTTATTAAAAACAATTTTGAATCAGTTGACTTAGTATTATCTTAGTATTTATACGTCAATTAAGGAAAAAATTGAATATTGAAAATAATAATTTGTAGAGTTGAGTAAAAAGAAAAGCAATGTAATGATATTTTATTACACCATGTTTTGCAAATGTTAACTATTGTATGTTCGGGAAATTTAAAGATACAATAAAAAATATAGATAAAAACTAAAGCTGAATAAAACGAACATAAAGCTTCAAATATAATCCCATGGGAATTAATAATGAATGGGAGAAAAATATGTTTGAACTTGTATTAATACCTTTAAGGACGTTGTATTAATATTTTAAATCACTATTAATATTATATTTTTCTTCTTTGAAGCGATAATGCTTGAAAATCTGCCCTCCTACCGCGCAATTGACAGTGCCCGTCCTCCATGTCGCTCAATAGTATACTGCATAACAAAAAAGAACCTTTTCCAGCAATCACTTATTTCTTTACGTCAAAAGTGAATCGTGAATACAATGTTTGTTTTATATTTAAACATTAAAATAATTTAATTTCCTATAAGAATTACAGAATTAAGTAACTGTCAATAAATTAAATTAAAATAACCTAGCTATGTTTATGAGAATTCATAAAATCGTATTAACCAAAATATAACAGAGAGTGTTAGAAAATAACAAAGGCAGCAAGTTTAATTTATACTACAACACAACAATTAATAGAAAAGAAGTCATAAAAGCAATAAAAAAACTAAACAGAAACTTCATGAATCATATTGTTACAAAATGACCCGTTCAGAAATTCGAAGATTGGTATAAGATTAAAAGAAATACACAGAACAGCAAAAGGAATATATTCAGAAATGCAAAGTCATAGTAAATACGGAAAAAGTCGATCACTTGTTGTTATTGCACTTGGCTTCTGAACAGTCCCATCGCTGAATTTAAACTCTTCTTCTGATCGCTGCTTTTCACTATTTATACCTGTTTATTGACCATCCAGAAAGGTCTTGAATCATCTGGAACAACAAGTCGTAAACATGTCACATCTGACGTAAACAAACAAGATTTATTGCCTCTCGAAAATTCCACCCCATGAAATAAATCGATTTAAAATTTAAATTATAAACAAAGATCAAAAGCGTCAAAGCGGCAAAGGTCGGTGTTTGGGGGTACTTGTTTATTTAATTTTTTGTTCTATTCTCGTATATATTTTTTATGGTAGAACTTTTTTACTAGTTTTATTTTTGGCTTGCAAGCGTAGTTTGAAACATTATATCATAGTTTTAGTAGTTACTTAGACAGAATTGCTAATAAGCCTCTGACAGTAGCAATAACTCATTATTTTTAAATATGGTCCAGGTATCTACTCAAAATATTTTACAGGACAGAATCGATTATGCATATTTTAGTAAATATTCATAATCTCCTTCTTATTAGAACAACTTTTGGAAAGTAACTATAACAAACATACGTCATTGAAAATATATTAATAAATAATATAAAATAATATAAATACATCGCTACTAAATACTCGGTCAGACTAACGTGATCGCCTTACTGTACAACCGCACACCACGCGCCGCTCAGCATGCCTAGTGCAGCGAGCGCCGCGCTGCGCAACGTGACGAACTCGAATTCTACCTTGCGATCGGGCTATGCAACATATTATTAAAAAAAAAAATCTAGTGACTTACCTAGGAATGACACTTGATGTTGTCAGTGATGTATTATTACGAATCTCTGATTTTCCGAGTGTTCCACACACGTCTCAAGATATGAGGCAAACTAAAGCAAATTATCGCGTAAACGATACACAGCACGCAATATTACTTGCGAACTCGCATGTTGTTGAATGTCAGGGTAAAAATTCACTATAAAGTTTTAGAGCCGCAGTAATGTCACCTTTGCAATCTACCCAATAATAAATCACCTTTGCATATTCGATAGTAGTCAAAGGCATTGTTATTAAACACTTCAATATAAATTACACACAATCTTGGTTCCAAAAACGTCAATATCATAAACGTAACACTTATAACAAAATACCTAAAGTTCCTTGGAAGGTCAATGACTGCACGCGGGCGCAGTTGGCGTTTAGCTAGGAAGACGCGACGTGACATAACACATCACGACGCACTAGCCACGCTTCGTGCCTTAGCTGGCGACACGCAGCATGACGCACGACCTTCAGCTGTCACAAGGTTGGAATATCGTAAATTTTTAGAACAAATTCTTAGCTAGTTTTCTTACTAACAACTACTTCAATGACTATGGTTTCTTTGGCAAAGTAGTTCTAAAAAAAAGATTATGGATATTTGTGGAAAAATGCATGATCGATTTCGTATGGTTTGATGATTAACTAAGTAAATTTTATAACACATTGTTAATTGTGATTGAAATCCTTAATGTTATAGAAATTTAATAAAACTACTTTAATAAATATTTCGAGGAAAAAGCTAAATTGATGAAACATCAGTAGTGGGGTATTAATATTATCGTAAAAAACACAGTATCTGTTCGAAATATAGAAATTATGGCCTCCGACAGACATGGACGCGTCTTGACTTGCGGTCACGAATGAGGTAAAGTTTATAGCATTAGCCTGAAATACTGGTTTACAATCTAAGTTAACTATATGCGAATTAAAGGGAATGTTAGTGAAGGAGAGTGTAATGCCGTTATTTTTTTATCGTTTCTGTAACAAAAGGTGAATTATAAACGTAAAGATTATAGCGATTATAATACATTTTTTGTGATTGCGTTTTCATTGCCAAAGGAAAAGCAACCATAATGTTGCTTTTTTTTTTGATATTGACTTAGGCACTGTCTTTTTTCATAAATATGCAAAGTTGTCAGCAAGTTTTGACGTTCATTGACGACAGAACGACTTGCAGTCGATGGCTGCCATAGAAGGTTTCGACTGCAAGCGGCTTCATGCGGCTTTAATTCAAATAATAGTTTGATTAAATTTTGATAAACTTAAAAAAGCGTGATGTGCTCGATATCAGTATCTACTTTTTATCGATAATATTTGTACAGGTAAAATCATGAAAATAAAAGCAGAAAGCATCTCAACCAATATGTAGGGTGCAATGAAAATTTCTGGAATGAATGAAATTATGAATGGTCAAAAATGAATTTATTCTTTCTCAAAATATTCTCCGTTAGAATAAACGCACTTATTTATACAAATAAACTAATTTTAACACATTTATGCCACTCGGTGACATCGGAAACATGTTTTTTATACTCTTCGACAGCCTCGCCTGGTGTAAATCGTTGACCGCATAGTTGGTTTTTAATTTTTGCGAAAAAAAAGTCAAAAAGTGCCATATGAGAACTGTATACAGGATTTCTTATAAGTTCTACGTTTTTCTCCTCCAAAGATTTATTTGTCTGCTTGGCTATGTGAAAACTGGCATTGTCGTGATGCACGATGAAACGAAGTTTATGGTTATTTTTTACGAAATTTGTCAATAACTTCCGGCAAGGAAATGGTCGTGTACCAATCACTATTTACGATACAATAATTCTCCAAAGTAACAGTAGCCACGTGTTCAGTTTAAAAAAAAGAAGCAATCATCCGCTTAGAAGAACTTCGCTCGCGCGCCCTTTGGTTGGTTTCGTCTCATGTCGATAGACTCATACGGTCGATTGCTACTTGTTTTGGTGTTGTATTGATATATTCATGTTTTGTCACCTGTTAATATGTCCAAAAATACCAAGTTATATACTTCTTCCTTGCATCTGGTAACAATAGCCTTGCACCAAGTAACACAGTCCTTTTTTTGGGGCTTCAATCAAATTGTGTAGGATCCACGGCGAGCACAGTTTTTTCATACCCAAACGTTTGTGTAGGATTGATCGTATTTGACTCTTACCTAAGCGTAAGGGTTCCCGAATCTCATGGTAGGTCACATGCCTATCTGTTTCCATCACACGGCGCACAACATCGATGTTTTTGTTATTCACAGCGGTGGACGGGTAACCATCACGAAATTCGTCACTGAAATTGTCGCAACCGTGCATGAATTCTGAAAACCAGTTATAGGTAGTCATCTCATGTGGTGTTTAATCGTCGAAAACATTCTTTATCCGAGCGAAGCTCTGCTGAGCTGTCGAATTACACTTAAAATCGTAGAAAATACTACAAAAATTTTCACGACTTAAATCCATAATGATGGAGACACGCAATTTTTAAAATGACGCCACAATGTGAAAACAATTGACAGTTAGATGTAACAATCTGTATTTTTTATTTTACAGACAAAGAGTTGCATTTTCAAATGTAATAATTACTTTTTAAATATTGTTTATTTAAGTAGCCAGTTCTAGAAACTTATAGTGCACCCCACGTGTCTTCCGCTGTTTTTACGTTAGTCAAATAATTATTTTTCCTAACAAGTTCACTTTACAACGTTTCTTTCTAGTTTTTTTTTTTAACTGTTATATGTATTTTGTTTTTTATTCTTAAAATTACCTCAACAAATTACAGATGTGAATAATTACATAGAAGGCTTATTTCACGTTCGAATATTCGAATGATCGATCACTTATTCGCGATCGATTATTCGATCGGTGATGATTTTATTTTTTTATGAGTTATTGTGAACGCATCCAATGTAATTTTTTAATGTTGATAAACCTAATGCTAATGGCAGTCAGAAAGTATTTTTGACATAACACAATTCGCGCGAATTAGTTCTGATATTGAAGAGTTTTTTGTGCAAATTTTCTTCAAAAATATGTCTCGTCGTAAAATGTAAGTATTATTGATATATTTTTATGTAATTTCGGATATTTTTGTGGTTTTACGCAGAATATAATGTACATTATTATATTACAATATCGTAAAAACAATATAAATTATGTGTAGGTAGATACGTAAATGTTTTTTATAATGATCGATTTTTCGATCAGTAGGATAATACGCCCGTGGGCGTTTTTACAATTGAATTATGCTTTTATTCATATTTTTCATTAATTTTGTTACAGTCTGTCAGTAAATGAAATTATTTCACACCTGGAAGATGAGACGGATGTTTTGTCTGCTGATATTTACATTACGCCACCAGAGAACTATGATAAAAGCGACGGAGATAGTGGTGATGAGGAATCTACCCACATAAACAATTTATCGAGGCATCAATTATTTGCAGAAGCCGAACTTAGAGCCACCATAGCTTCAGAAACTGGTATTGATATGGAAGACAGTGTCTTGGACGCTCCAACTATCGAACCTATGCCTAGCACATCTTCAGCAAAACCACCACCTCGGAAAAAAAAATGCATTTTGGTATCCAGACGTTGGAGGGATATCGATATACCGAATAAACCTGAAAAAGAGACTGTAACACCTAGTTTTCTTGAAGATATTGAAACGCCAATACAATTTTTTGAGCTGTTTTTTGATGAGGAAGTTTTTGAGCTATTGCATTCACAGACTGAAAAAAACGCAATACAGAAAGGCAAGCATGGTTTTAGAGTAACTGTGACTGAAATGAAACATTTTACAGGAATACTTTTATTGTCAGGATACAACAGTGTAGCGAGGTACCGCATGTATTGGGAACAACATGTCGATTGTAATTTTCAAGTAGTGGCATCTCTTATGCCTAGAAATAGATTTGAAGATTTGCTTCGTTACTTCCATGTTGCTGACAATAATAGTTTACCGCCAAATTATAAATTTGGAAAAGTTCGTCCTCTTTGGAATCTACTCAATCATAGATAGCTAAAATATTACCCTGGCGATAAAAATTTAAGTATTGACGAATCAATGATTCCTTATTACGGAAAACATGGAACGAAACAGCACATTCATGGTAAGCCCATCAGGTTTGGGTATAAAAATTGGTCCATATGCACTCGTCTCGGCTATCTAATTTACGGCGAGTTGTATCAAGGAGTTAGCACTGGGAATACTCGACCAGAGCTTGGTATTGGCGCGTCTGTTGTGTTGGACCTCGTGGAAAAATTACCAACTGGCAGTTATAGTCTATATATGGACAACTTTTTCACTTCCTTGCCATTGCTGAACGAACTAAAAAAATTGGGACATGAAGCGACAGGGACTATTAGAGCAAACAGAGTAGAAAATGCGCCACTGAAACATACAAAAGGGATGAAAAAGACCAAAAGAGGATCGTACGACCAAAGAACGGATGTATTATCTGATATTACTCTTGTTCGTTACAACGACAATAATATAGTCACGGTTGCGTCTACGCAGTGTGGTGTTGCACCTGTAGGAAAGGTCAAGCGTTTTTGCGACAAAGAGAAAAAGGATGTTGACCAGCCGCGATGTATCGTAAATTATAATAAATACATGGGCGGCGTCGATCGTCTAGACCAAAACGTGGGGTGCTACCGAATTTCTATTAGACTGAAGAGGTGGTACTGGCAATTACTTATGTTTCCCCTAAATGCATGTGTAAATAATGCCTTTCAATTATATAAAATATCCCCATCATCGAAAAACGCCAGTAGTTCCCATGATTTATTATCATTTACTAGGTACATCGTGACCACTTACTTTCTCATGAAAGAAGCCACCAAAACCTCTTCTGGTGGTAAACTTTCAGTGCCTAAGTCATCACTGGCTGTTATGAAACGAGTTCCAGATTCTATAAGGCTAGATGGACAGGCCCATCACATTATAAGGCAAGAGAAATCAACCCGTTGTGGATTATGCCACAAAAATACATTCATGAAATGTGCAAAATGCAATGTTGCTTTACATCAGAAATGTACAATAAACTTCCATTCGAAGTAGCCTTTCATTATTATAATTAGTATCTAACGGTTTTATTTGTTTTCTTTTTCTCTAAAAACAATAAAACATAATATTATATAAACAGTATTTTACTTCACTAATAATGAACATCCACAATAAGACGCATGTGGTTATTCTCCTACTGATCGATTAATCGATCGGTTTACGGATTCAATAAATAATAATAATATATATTTTTTTCATATATATTTATGTTGACATACATCATAAGGTACCAGGATACCATTTTCATCAAAATCTGACATGTCTAGATGTGCTTGGGATAATATGGGACATACGTACGAATAATAACAAACTTAGTAGCGATAGCATTTCTAGTAAATGCCGATACTATTGAATAGTTTCGTACTTGCTAATGAACTGCAAGTCGGTAATTGCGCAACATTATTAGACTTATCAAAATAAATCAAATGAGTTGAAACGTCTGGGGTTTATTACTATTCAATAAAGCGTTGCATTGTCTACCTTCTGGCTCCATCAACAAGCCCTCATCTCTAAGAGTAATATTAGAAATTTAAAAGTAATGCAAATCAGCCTAAATTCGAAAGGTAGTAGAGGAAGTATTAAAGAATTCCGCTTTCAACCTTCCAGCTACATATGCCAACTTTCAGATCCATACCAATCGCAACGCATTGGGATTGTCAAAACAAACCGAATGAATATAGGCTGAAGGAATTTACTTGTAGATATTGAAGAGTTCCACTCTCCCCAAATTCCGGCTCCATCGTCAGACTCACGTCATCAATTTTAAAATTTTAAATATTGCTACTTAAAGCAATAAAAAAAATTATACTCGAGGAGTTAACTGGTAACCATTGAAGAGTTGTACTATCCACATATTAACTCCATAATGAGATTGGGTCCATGAAAAACAATTTATTGAATTATCATCAGTTCTTAAAAATTTGTGCAAAATTTCTAATTATTCAAAGGTAGTCTGAAAACGCGTGAATTTTGTTGCATACATGCAAGGTTAGGCTAATAATAATATTGAAAATGATATCCATTAAATTATCTTTCCATAAATGTTGTTTTCAAGTTAAAGACATTTTATTTCGCTATTATGTTTATTTATTACACACACACACACACACACACACACACACACACACACACACACACACACACACACATATATATATATATGATTTATTGGTTATTGTTTTATTTCACTGTAAATGCCATAAAAAATATTACGAAGAATTTCTTCTTAATCCTAAAGACTGAACATTATTATTCAGAAACCGAAGTAATGAAATGAAACATTTCGGATGCTTCTTGTTGTAAAATAAAAGTGATTTTATTGAAGCAGAATTCCATTTCTAACTAATTATCAACTGTTTTGTTAGGACTTGTAGCAATAACTGGGTTAGTAATTTGAATAACGTGAAACAGCAAAACACATTTAATGATTTTTTATTACTAATGACATCCTAAAATATGGAGATTAGAAATATTTTAAAAACAAAAGAAATTTCAATTAATTTTGTAGCACATATTCTTATTATTACTTTTGTAGTTACTATGCCAAATCCCCTTCTCCTGCTGAATGCATACAATCATTTGAAGAGGTATTATTCAAACATTTAAATAGCTGAAAATTTGTGACATTTTTTCTACAGTAATATAATAATATTATGATTTTTTTATTTGGTAATTACTCTATTATTTAATTTTTGAAATATTTGGACTATGTGTACATACAGCTTCGTACTAATAAAATGGATTAGAAATATGTTGTAAGACCAAATTAGAAGCTGTTAACTCAGATTCCAGAATACATCGAGAATACTGTTTCATAAAAACAATTTCGAACATCAGTGAAAATATAATAACTGTTGTGAAAAAGAAAATCCATGTGTTAAAACAAACACTAGTAGACAAGCGAATAAAACACTCGATAGATATATCCGTACAACATGTACTAGAAAAAGAAAAAGAAAATGTGCAATGATACAAACATGAAAATAAAAGGCGAACATTGTAAAAACAAAAAAATGAAATTAAAGTCCAAAAGTGTTACGCTTCACACGCTTTTTATTTGAAAAATAGCCATAAAATAGAGGGGGAATTAATTGAAAAAAAAAAAAGGGTATAATCACAAGTTGTGAGCGAAATAGCAGAAGACAAGGTGAAGATAGAGAAAAAGACGAAGAGTGAAGAGCGATATAAATAATATCGACTAACAAAATTTTCCGCGTCGCAGTGGTTAAAACTAGTATGGATCTATATATATATGTAAATAGTCACGTGTATTTTTAGGGTTCCGTACCCAAATGGCCTCATCGGGACCCTTTTTCTAAGCCTCCGCTCTCCCTCTGTCTGTCAGCGAGCTGTATCTCATGTATCGTAATTAAGTAGATGTTTGAAGTGTTCGCACAGTATCTATTATTATAGACTCTATTTAAACAAATAATAACATTAAAAAAAAGTTAAACATTAAAAGGGGTCCCCATTTAAGAAACGTCTACACAAAATCTATCAAATGTGAACATGAAGTAGAGGTCAAGTGAAAATATGAATAGTTGTTCACATTAATGAATACAACTAAATGTTTACCATTTATCATACGCCAAACCGCTTGACAACCCAAAATCGAGATAAACAATATGATTATCCGATTGTTAATTACATGCCGTCTCTATAATATACACCAGGTAGTCCCAAAACGAATAACAATGAACATTTTCATTGCCAACTAATCCGAAGTGGTTAAGTACTTAGTTTTTTTTTTAAACAAAAGGTTCCAAACGCGTACCCTCACCTTGGACGAATTGACCAATTACTTTTAAGCTCAAGTTAAACTAAGCCACTCACTTCGTGCCTCGGACATCACGTAGAGCCGTCGGTCTCGGTCGCATCGGTAATAACGGACGTCTTAACAGCCCCTGACCCGGATTAGGCCGAGGTGGAAACTCGAAGGTTCGATCCTTCAATGCGGAAAGATCGTAGAAGGTACGCCTCTCGATGCTCGCACACTCGAGGAGGGAGCGTTTTGTGTAAGTAACGTTTATGCTGTTGTGTATCAAGTTTTTTTTTATGACATTTCTGTTTGATAAATATATAATAATAAAACTAATACCAGTACCATAGCAATATTGAATCATTTCCGATTAATTGAATTCCTATAAAAGAGATACAAATTACTATCCGTCGCAATTAGCTTAATCCCTGTTTCGTTTCTGGTACCGATTTGGACCCAGTTCCTGACGCTCGAGGTTTGGGTTCCTTTTGTTCTTAATATCACTTTCAATTTGAATCTTGGTTTATTTAGCGATAGACAGATGATACATATATTTACTAACGTTATAACTTTTTATTTGTGCGAAACTTAAAGCGAAATTGAGGTTACAAAACCATTACATCGAGCAATTTTAAAGGAAAGTTTATGGTTTATATTAAGTATATTTATGTGAGATATATATATATACGTTTTGCGAACTTTTACAATGCAAAAAAAATTATATTATTGCACCCTCAACAAAATAGTTTTATTCTACGTTTTTTCATTAACCGCAAAGTAATTCAAAATCTTTGACATAATTATGAAAATTATGAAAAAGGCTTTGATATACACAATATTTAAACGTCATTATTAGAGTATAGATATTTTTATTTGTATTTCATTTATAAAATTATGATGAATTGAAAAACGATTTCTTAGATTTGGAAATAACGTAAAATGTCTTCTTAAGACTGAAATCTGTAATCATTATACTAGTGTATGTATATACGGACAGACCATCAAAATCAGTGACACATATTATGCAAAAAATCATAACAGTATTAGCGTTTTTACACTCATGATAGTATTTTATATTACTATTAGAAAAACAATAATAGGAACTAGTGGCGACCCGGTGGTCAAAATTCGATTATAATTCATCTAAAGTTTAAGTTTGAAATGTGACGCAATCCAAGTTGGCCGGAAATAATTAACAACATTGATGTACGTGAAACTGCTAATTTTAGGCTTGACATTATTGTGCGTGTATTCAAGTCCAAATTAAAAGCATTAATTGAGGACCTTGTACAAAAAAATATCTTTGGTAAAGTTGAAGCCCTCACTCCGCTTCACTTGTAACTGCCTCGAAATCTTTAGCTTCTGAGCTAATCATAGCAAATGATGAATTCTATTTGCGAATGTTTTCAAAATATTTTTTTGACATACTTTTTATGGAAGGTTATTTGAAATAAGTCCGTCATACAATAATTTAAAATGTCCATTTTGACTTAAGAACGGTAATATTGCTTTATCCTTCAACAACATGGCGTTTGCAGTCGCGTCACCTAAAGCGATTTTAGATTTGAAATATTTCGCGATGCAAAATCTGCATTGTAAATTCATTAATCCACTGTCAGAACTATGAAAAAAGTCTTGGAATGACATTTAATACACATTTAAATGTTTCTCAAAATTACTTCTTCATTTTGTATACTGTTGATACTATTTAAATTTACATTTGATTGATTATTATGTATATGATATAAATAATCATAATATATATTCCGTCTTCTTTGTCTCTCACTCCGACTCGTCAATGTTCTATGTCGAGACATAATAAACATAGAAAATAATTTTCATGAAATTGCTGAAACCGAGATCAGGAATATTTTAGTTGAATTAACAAAACGAATTCACATATTGCAACCATCACATTGATATACAAAAATATTATTGAACCAGCAATAACAAATACAATTTTTTTATCTTTGTATCTGCTGATATTGTAGGTCAATTCAGATAACAATTACACAACTTTGTTTTTAAAATATACATGTATATTGAGCAAACTGTATTACACTGACCACTAATAAATAAAACACAAATAACTATCAGACAAAGTATTATAGGATAAACATACTATGACTATGACATTTTCGTAACTAAAATTATATTTGATATACGATAAGACTAGAGACAATTAGAGAAAAATAATATTAATTTCTTCTCAGTTTGACCACAAACTTTAACCATAGTCAAGAGAGAGCATAAACATTAAATATGTGTATGTGTTTGTGTCAAATGCATAGTAGTGTGGATAACATTTTTATTACTTAACGTATTTCTAATGCTTATTATATAAAATATTAACTTTCTTCACTTTTTCTCTATACAAACTTTAACTATGCTAAATCTCACAATCTTCCGTGCGCAGACTATGATGAAAAAAGGGTACAAAGTTTTCTCTTCACGTATTAATATGATGATTAATTCAATATGCTAAAAGTAAAAAAAATTTGGAACACTTATTTAGTGATTATTCGAAAACTACAATCTAACGGAGGTCAAATTTTCAAAGAATTTAACATATGCATTTTTTTGAGTTCAGTAAATTCGTAGTATATTAATTTTTTAAATTGTGCATGTGTTTGAAGTAATTTATATGTAGGCTCTATTGCTTAATATCTGTTAAATTCATCTGAACCATTTTCAATAATATTTATACGTAATTTGATCATCATAAGAGTCACCCTACTAAAATACATTTGGAAGTAATTCCCATGCTTTACACTCCGTTAGCGGCGAAGTTAATCTTGCAAAAGGGCGTCGATATGTCTTTCTTAATTACCAGAAATGTCATCGGCAAAATCCCTTACGATTTATTCTAGAAATTACTTAGCATAATTCTATATTAACTTAATTATAACTTTGCATCTATCTATATGCATTCGTTATTTAAAATAAACATTTCATTGTAATTAATAAATCTGTGTTTAATATCTTTAACTGGGAGTTTTCAAAAATCTTCTGTACAAATTTAACTTGTACAATATCGTGAACTCCAATCATTTTTATAATGCAATCTTTTCGTTTTCTTAAATTTATTATAAAATTTATTCAAACCATAAAAGTAAAAGAAAATGTAATTAATTGTTTTTAAATTTTATTTTAATTCACAAGTTCCAAACACAAATTGAATTGTTTGAGGACTATTAGTAACCAAATCCTTTTTTTATACAAGAGGAGATTCGTATTCTGTAATAAGACGCTATACAATTTCGTATGTGTTTATTGTTTTCTTATGTTGTTATAAACGAATATGATTCACTAATTCGCTGTTAAAGCCTTATGATACGATATTAGTTGAGCGGTAAGCTATTCAAGTTTAACATATTACAACAAATAGGCGATAATATCTATTAAAATATGGTACTTTGTACAAATGGCGGTCAGTTTAAAAAGATTTGGTCATATAGGTACTTGATGGTCTGGAAAATATTTTATTTGTTAAATGAAGTGTGTTAAATTAAGCGTGTTTAAAATTTATTCTAATGAATAAAATAAGTTATATGTATAGTTTATGTGAATTCGAATAGCACCTATTCCGTTTTTAACATGCAATAAAACGTAAATAAAATCGATATTTCTGGTATATATTACGTAATAGGCTTTTGAATGAATTTTAAGGCGATTTAAAAAAAAATATTTCTAGCGTGTGTAAAATTGCGACAAACGTATTATGCGAAGCTTTGCGTTTCTCAATAATCACAAGAGGGTATTCAAAGTTTGAACTACCAGATTACTAGATCATGTTAATGCCTCCAAAAAAAGATATGGGGCGGTAGGGGGTAAATATTACTTTTCTATAGAAAAAATTGTCTTCATCCCTTGCTCTACTGGGTACGCAGTACGATAATATTATAAAAATATATGTAGCAAATTGTGTCGTAACAACACGTAATAGAAATCAGCATACAAATTACAAATTTGTTAATTCATAAGCCCGAGCTTATTTCCCAGAAGGGTGGGCAGATACCTCAGAGCTCCACACAATACGATCCTTATGCATCTCTCTTGTTTCACTTACATCCGTTAATGGTTTCAAGCGAGCCTGTCTGTTTCGAGTGTTTTGGCCCTTTTTTAATATGCCACGAATTTGATCTGTATTAAATTTTCTAAGCCGCTTCACGAATATAGATTGAAGGAAAATAATGAGCTATTGTTATTTGTATGGTTGATTTTAAAATATCACTATCTATATAATAATATCACTATGTAACAAACAGAAAACCTTTCCTGTATACAGCAAAAATGCACGTTCACGGAAAGTACTTAAGCATAAGGAAGTTTACTAGACTTGAAGGACGAGGCATAATTCTATTTGACGTACCGAGCGAGGCACAGGCATTAGGCGCTAATGACCGATGAAGACCACAAGGGGCACTTATTGTTAAAATAAACTTCGAATAACCACACGATAGTCATAACTTAATCTTAAAAACTGTAATATTTTAAAATTTTGAACACATAGTTCTTCTCAAAACGTGAAGTTTGAAGACCTACGCATATAATAAGATCTGAAAAAAGAAAACAGACACACGCGAGTTGAATTCCCACATAAAAGGTTCCGTACCACCGTACAATATTTAACACTAGATATTTTTTTAATAATTAATGAAAAACAGGATTATAATTTAAGATCGAATAAAAAACGCCGATAAACCCGTTTCTTGTATGGGGATCTCTTTTCATTCTTAACTTAACTATGTTTTTATTATTTGTAGTCATAGCAGACGTATAAATAAACACTGTTAAAATTTCAAGAGTCCACTTATTACAGTTTAAAAGATCCAGCCTTGCGACAAACAGATGAACAGATAGAGCCCTGGCAATAGGGTCCTGTTGACACCCTTTGGATACGAAACTTTGAAAATAAGAACGAAAACGAAGATCAAGGAAAATAACGCCGACAAAAATAGATTTCTTGTATAGGAATGCCCTGTAATTTTAAGTTTGTTTTTATTATTTCATGTTATAGCAGCCTGACATCTACGAAAATCACAAGTCAGTACCTATCGTAGTTCAAAAGATACAGGCCGTTCGTCTGTCCGTGCGTCCGTCTGTTAGGAATGTCCATCCGTCTGGCATCCCTGTGACAGCAAATGAATGGACAGACGGTAGGACCGACAGTGGAGTCTTAATAATAGGATCCCGTTGGCAGACTTTGGGTACGGAATCCTAAAAATTAACGGTTTTAGAAATATGGCCTTCCAGTAATTTAAAATTCATGGGTTTACACATGCTCATTACGACTTAATAATGATAAAATAATACTTTAGTTAAACGAGAGCGAGAAATGTCAATCTTTGAAATAGGCCTTGGGCTACTGAAACAGGTACGGACACACCCTCATCCCGAACCAACCGCACGATTGCTCTGTCTAGACGGCTTCGTTGAGCCTATATATTTATCCCCCCTTTGTAGTCTAAGCGGAGTTCGTACTTAACGCGACATCAAATGTCCCTTTCACTTTCACTGTATTTACAACTGATTATTATGGAAGTGTCTGCCTACCCCTGGGATATAGGCATGAGCTTACATTATAATTATATTATATTATGGAATAAAATCATCTAGTATTTCCTGTAGTTACTGGAATAAAATTTGAAGAACAAGTCAACAGCGCAATTCCTATAGTGTTTAATTTAAATGAAACACGTCGATAGCTGAGCAAAGTATAATGCGAGAGTAGAGTGCGAAATATATATATTTTTTTGTGGTATCACTACTACATTACTACTTGCAATTCTATTCGTTTGTGATCCATTTTTGGTTTTATGATCCAATTAAGGCGTGGAAGGAAATTACATTGGTAATGTCAAAGCATTCGGTTTTCATGACCCACGATAACATTTTTATATCGAGTCAAATATTAATGGCAACCAAACGTTCCCCAGCGCTTCGCAAATATTACGTCTCCAGTATTGAATATTGAAAAGCGGTGTTGCCCGATAGGTATTTGACGCCCGCGCGAGTTGTACCCAGTTGTTTGGTTTTCACAAATTGGCAATGGCCCTGGGCCCTAGACAAGATGTGGCTAGTCACTTAACGCAGAATTAATTATTCATAAGATATACTCGCTCTTTCTCTAAGATATTATTTTCATTACATTTACCCGCACACGCTAGTGACGGATGCCGCACAACACCGAGGCGAAATTGATCGCCGCAGTCGAGTTTCGAGACGAGAAAGTAGCAAAATTAATTTTATCTCAATTTTCCCGTGTTTTCTTTACAGACTGTGTTTAATTGTGCAAGTTTTAATTACATGCAAATCGGAACGCTCGGATTCGAATAAAACGGTTCTGGGGCAGATACCCTACTTGTATATTAAATTATGTAGACTGGAGTTGTACTTACGCGGCTGCTCGCTGTCGAAATTAGATGCTTGTTTTTTTGTCGAATATTTATATGATTTTATTCCGTTAGGTACTCTTGCGATTTTGAATAATTACGTTAAGGATATCATTAAAGAGAATCAAACGTTTTTCACACTGGTATTTGTATAAGTGATAATTTATACAAATGCATTTTTTTATTTTAATTTACGCAATTGTTCCTACTCATTAGTATGATTTAAGTCGATATAAACGAGTAGAATTGTAATAAAAGATAAATTTCTGCTTACTGTTTAGGTAACTGATTATTTGAATGTCTACGTTTTCTTAATAAATACAATAAACATTTGTCAATGTCAATTGAAGTTGTCACTGATTTAATATCAGTCGCAAAAAAAGAGTGTTAACTGTTTAAATCTTATATCGATGCTTAAATAAATTCATATAAAATGATATACGGGTATACTGTAGTGTTACGCAAAGGATTAAAAGTTGCAAGCCATGAAAGTTGGAGTTGGCAACGTCGCAGAAGTTCTAAAAAGGCTTAACCTAACGGCCTTTTCGACTATAAAGAAAGCCGTCACGCTTAAGACATCGGGACTTCTGTAATTCTGCCAACTTAA
The DNA here is from genome assembly GCA_005406025.1 of Eumeta japonica. Taxonomy (NCBI): domain Eukaryota; kingdom Metazoa; phylum Arthropoda; class Insecta; order Lepidoptera; family Psychidae; genus Eumeta; species Eumeta japonica. The sequence continues at coordinate 632,182 of BGZK01000110.1, forward strand.
ACTTTCATGGCTCGCGTGGTTTCTACCAATGCACATACAGTCGCTATATATTCAAATTCTGCATACTTTAAGCGAGTCACCGTTTCACCGGGAGAACTGAAGTACTTTTGTACGTATAAATTTAGTTATTTATTCCCTAACATTTATTCACTAGCGCGCGCAAGCAGCAGGCCGCTTCCTCGGAGGACCGGCGATGGAAATATTCGCGCTAAAAATGGGTTTCTTCTCATTACAAAGGAGCGGCGCGAACACAGGCTCGCACCCTCATTAATCAAACCAGTCACCGGATGTATTTGCGAGTGTTAAAATGGATTTTATGAATAATGAATTACCAGCGTCCGCCATATTGCGCGGCGAAGTTATGGGGATATAGTTATACGCGCTGTTTATTTTGCGAACGGCGGCGGCGGGCCCCCCGCGCCCCTCCGCCCCTAGTTTCCCTTTGTACTGTTCTCTCGTGCACTCGAGGTCGTAGAACGTGCTACGAGACGAGACGTAAATGTATATTTTTGAGTAGACGTCAGAATCGCAAATAACTTCATCTTTCATGCGTATCTTAGAACTTTAAGCAATAAATTATTGTAATGGAACTCTTAAAAGTAACCTGAAAGTATCTGCTTCGATGCTGATCACGGCCGAATCGACCGATGTGTAAATACGTCAAAGTTAAACCACTCGCTTCGTGACTCGGGGAGCACATTAAGCAATCGATTGCAACGTTCGGAACGTCAACGTTTTGATAACAATTCGGCGGCGATGATGTTTAGTGGGCGCCGATGATCGTTAGTGGGCCCCTCTCAGCGGGAAGGGTCTGTGGTTCAAGTGCGTCGACCTGAAATTAAAAGGTTGTGGGTAGATATGCCACATTCAGCAACTATTTCGAGAGATCAAATTACTTACTCTCTTTGTGAGGGTAATTCAAAAAGTACTTCCACACTTCTGATATATTTCAAGGTATAAGTTTGATGTTTTTTTATTTCAACGAGCTTTGAATGATTTTCATCTATTACATTTCTAAGAGAATGCAAAATATTTATTTTTCAAACTGAAACGACTGAAGTTATCAAATGGACAAATAATGTTTCGATTTTCGTAAATTAAACAACTTGTCACTAATATCCGTGTGTAAATAAGAGAGTATGAAATTATTCAATATTAAATAAATATTTTTCACGAAAGTAATAACGTTTAAAGAGTCTAAAATTATAGACTGACATCGACGAGCCGATCCAATTTGTCTGGATATCATTTTTTTGTTAATTGAAGAGCAATAATTACACAACGCTAAATTTTTCTATATTATAATTAAGAAAATCCAGCCAAGTGCGAATCATAGCCGTGCACACGAGATTTCCTACTACCACACTATATTAATCGAAGATCACAGAATATAATTTTTTGGTCAACATATACTTAATATAAAAAATGTGTTTCCTTTTATTCTGTTTTAGATCCTCGTTACGTGATTTATTAACATTTTGACTGGCTTACGAGAGGTATGCCAAAAATACTAGGTAATCAAAAATTGTTATATATCATACATATTACTAATATCTATATTTTCGAATTATTCCATGTATACATTTTACATGCGTTACCACTTGAAAAATAACCTCTGACTACTTTTTATCAGATACATCAGGAATTTCGAAATTAGAGGCAGCCAGTGCACATCGTCCATGCTCTCAAATCTCTTACCTTTCAATTTTTCTTTGATTTTGGAAAACAAAAAAAAAAGTCACATGGTGCTAAGTCAGGTGAATATGGTGGGTGAGATAGGATAGACTAATTTTTTTGAATGTAAAAAATCAAGTATTTTGTCGGATGTATGTGTACGGCGCGGCGTTGTTATGATGCCAAAGAAAGTGTCGGATTCGTTGGCATTCGTTGGTATTATTTCGTTTTCAAAGCACCATACAGTCGAATGTCGCTTTAGTCCAGTGTCGTAATTATACAGCCACGATGCGCCACCGGTACTCACCGGTGGCGACACGTGCACGATATACTTATATCGTACATGTTTTTGTCATCGTGTTCATCGAATCTGTCTGTCATAAATGTGCAACCTAATCTAGTCTTTCTGTTCATAGGTTAACTTGTGAGGCACACATTTCGAACGGCGCTTACGGAGAGAAAAGTGATTAATGGTTTTTATCACTGCCGACTTAAAACCCAGTTCTAGCTTAAGCTGTACTCATACAATTCTGTGGTTCTCTCGTATCAATTTCTCAACTGCTTGAACGTCTCGAGTGATTGCGGTTGTTGACCGAATTGTCCTTGATTTACCTTCAAAGCTTGCCGGTCTTTTTTTAAACTCGGTACACTAAGTAAAAACTGTTGTTCGTAAACAAACAAACTCACCAAAAGTAGTAACCAAATGTCCAAAACATTCTTGGCGTTTTCAACATTTTTTTTTTTTGTAATCATAATAAATCATAGCGCGAAAATCAAGTCAATTGAATTCCATTGTTGCAAATATTCTCAGATCCTGCCAGATTCTCACAAAAGTAAACATTTTAAGGAAAAAAATATTTGAACTCAAATTTGCTGCATTTTTCAATTTATTGCTAAATTACCAGTATTACGTTGGCGTATAACTAAACTTGACAGTATCAAATTATTGAGTAAAGAGTATCTAATTACTTTTGGTATACCTCTCGTACATTATTTATAGGATATGTATATTACTTGTGCCTTGCTTCGGAATTTTCATTATAATCACACATAATTGGACAATTGTATATTATTGTATATTGTATACTATTTAACGGCATGGCAAAAACAAACAAAAAAAAAATGACACGTTTCTCATATGGAGACCTTTTTAACACGCTTTTATTAACTTCACCTGCACGTGGGTTTGTTTGTAACCGACTCCTTTGAACTCAATAAATTTGAAAATTATAATTTGAAATTGTAAATTTGAAAAAAAAATAGTTACTAAAACATTAAAAAATTTAAAAATTTAAAAAAAAATCTTGAATTCCTGAAATTTTGTAAAATTTGAAAAAAAAATTATAAAATTTGTGTATCTGTGTATATGGGTATATGTTGTATAACGCAACGTTAACTTATGTCGAGCGCTTCACTCAGTTTTTGAATACACCCAATCCAATATAATATAATCCAATAGTTATACGTTATATCAAATGAAAAGGTTACATAGACATAAATTATATAAACTCAAATTAATTGCCACAGGTAAGATATTTTAAAATTAAGGCTCTTGTTTACAAATATTATTAATATCGTTTTGAGTCTAAAAGTTTGGAAAATAAAATACAGTTTAAAAAAATTAAAAGAACACGCTTTAATGATAACTCAAACTCAAACATGAAAAATAATTCTTAACATCGAAATGAAATAATGAACGAAAAATATTAGTATTATTGTGAAAAAAGTGTGGGGTACTCGATAAATCAGTTCTAGAAAATATTCGATCGGTAAGACTAGTCCAAAAACGGTATGAAAGATATTACACAAAGTGCCATATTACATTACATAAAGCGCATCATAACAAAAAAAAAAACATCGTTAAGTATTCTTTAAAGCAAAAAGTCGACTCAAAAGCCATTCGGGCGCCCCTCGTTATTTGTCTCTAATCACCTGAAGCCGTAGCCAGATATTAACGTACAAAATAAAGCCGGCCTGCTTCTGACGTACCGACGGCGCGTTAGCTCATTTCATAAGTAATATTTCCCCGGGCCAAGTTACATAATTCCCTAAAACCTCGAATTTCATATAAGAAATTATGAATTTCAGCGGCCCGGGCTCGCGTTTTTAGCGTGCTTATTAAGATAAATTAAGAAGGCCACGCGAAAAAAATTTAGCGCTCAACACGGACACAACGCATAATTTTTACGAAGCACGAACGCGTTGTTACATAATACGGTGTAGGCACAAAGCGCGATAAAGGTTCACAGAATTCTTTCTTTGGCAGTCAAGTGCATTAGGAAAGTCTACGCGGCCGGGCCCGCGGGACCATATAATTTCCATAAGCGACGAATTTCGTTTTAATTAAATACTGTGGTTACCGACGCGAACGGGAAATGTATTTTAGCTGCCCCGTTCGCGAGTAAAAGGAGAATATATACGGACTCGTGACGCTTGCGCCGATTACTGGAATTAAGTATAAAGTTTATTCTCTTAAACCAATTATCTAATACCTAGCACTCGTGTGCTGCTTTTAATTATGTACTAGATTATTTAGTATCTATATATAAGACGTAGAATAATGTTGCTGAAAATGGTACAATTAAAGCTGTTGCGATTTGATAAAAATACGGGGTACATAATAAGCGATAAGTAAAGAAAGAAGTAAAGCCGCAAATTAATAATTTATTTGCTTTCCTCCACGTCCAGGGCGCTGTGTACGTCCTTGTAATCAATTACTATTGTTTAAATGAAATTGATTTATTTGTGTTTTCATTGTCAAGCTGTCTAGCTATTAATTTATATCTTAATTTCAATTTTTTAATAAATGACAATAGAATTTGTAATAAAAAATAAAAGCATACATTTACATATACCAACGAAGGGATTGATATAAAATTTTTATTATGATCATTAAAGGCAAACACAAAAAATACCTTTTACAGGTTGAGACATTTTAATATAAATATTTTAATAAGAGTTATAATTGTTACCTTTTACTTCATAATAACATTTTACTGTGTAAAATTTGTTAACTATTATATCTTGCGTAATAGAAACATCAAGGCGCTCGCTGCGACCAACATGAAGTACGTAAACATACATAAAACTAGCTGTCCCCCGCCCGCTTCGCGTAGCGTAAAATACACGCGTAAGACGAATATAACATTTTGTTATTTAGCTTTTACTTTTATTATGAAAGAGGATTTATTTTTCTATTATGAAATACGATTTCTGCCGGTTTGAAATTTGGCAAGAAATTATATCCCGAACTATAATTAATAATTTTTTAATATTATTATACCAACCCCTCAATCCCCTTTGAGGGTATAAATTCCGACATGCCAAAAAATATTTTTTGTCAAGTCTCAAACCTGCAGCAGCTATAGATTAAACATTTTCAATTGTTTTTTTTTTTATCGTAATATTTAACGCCCTCGCACTGCCCTCAGTGAGGGGAATTTCATAAAATTTATTCTCAATTGCGCTCGAAATCACAAAAAATATTTTAGCAATGTTTCAAACCTGGAGAGGCTATTGATTAAAAGTTAAAAGTAATAAACATAGCTGTTACCTGTTCGGTTCGTTGATCATTCTTAATTTTAATAAATAATAATAGATAATAATAAACATTAATAAATATATTTTAATGTTGAAAACGCATCGGAGCTTAAATATGCAATTAATTATTTTCATAGATTAAGAATAGAAGATTTAAACAATAACAATGATGATTCTAATAAAAAAGAAATCTAATAGAATACGGACAATTAAAAGAAATGAACATGTCTCATTTTCCTCTTCGATGTCGAATGTCTCAATACTGGACAAATCGAACACAAGAAAATCAAAAGGTAAGATATCATCATCCAACTCTACACAGTTCCATAAAAATATATTGCGTGCGAAATAATATAGGTCTAGTGAAAAATTAATAATAAATATGAAAATATTGAATTTAATTTACTTGATTTTTAAGAGAGGCTAGTTGCATAACTTACTTGTCCAATTTTAATAAACATGCCCAATACTCTTCATCGCGGACTATAATAAAATATTTATAGCCATAATTATTTAAAATATTAAATCCATAGTAGAGAGTGAATTAATAGTCTACATAGATAACAATGTGAATAACTCGACCGTGGAAGCTATTGTAAATGAATGATATATTCATAGGTAAAAGAAGATTTGAAATAAATATGATACACATAGATTATTAAAAATTATTGAAAATAAACTATTAAAATGTTTTTATAGTTATTAGAATGTTATTGTTAATAACTATGGAATAAAGAAAATGAATGGCAATGATTATTTTGTTTTTTCGGCACAGCAATGGTTCAGATGTCATCCATCTTGTACATGGAAGAGTAAGATCTTCATTTCAAATGGAGAAATTATACCTAATCGAGTAATTATTTTTACTTTTATTTATATTTATATCTTTAATAATAAAATGAGTTTCTTTTCTTCTTTTGGTCTTCATTGCTGTTCATACATTGAGCTCGGAATACCGTTTGAAGATTTAGAGATTAATGATAATATTTCTTTTTTTAGTTTTTCTATAGTCGACTTTCGGCAAATGACATTTTATAACTATTATCTGACTTCAGAATTCACCAATCTAGAATTCGAATATTTGGAAGTTGAAGCAGAGAAAGAAGATATTATAATTAAGTAACTTAAATGATATTATTATCATCATTATTATTTTTATTATCATAGTTGATAGTTAATAATTAAAGATGATAATTAATCGTCAATAATTGAGGAGCTGAGTTTCAAAAGGGTATTTTTTTCAATAGAGATAAAATACTTTTTATTTTCAAAAACATTTTTTTTTTCTTAGGTTTTTTTTTTAATTTAAAAGCATAATGCTTTCCTGTATAAAACCGTAACTTAATATTCATTTGAAAAATTTCACAATTCTTTAAGTAATCAGTATTTAAAATTAAAAACCCTTTCGATTTATAAAAGAAGAGTCAATTATTATTATATAGAGCATCAACAATTATTTTATTGCTATAACACACAAATTCACACACCCACGCATACACACACATACACAAATGAATATGGCTACTAGTAAAGAAATACGTAGTTAACGATTTGAAATTCATTTTAATAAAATACCTTAGGGTTAACCGAACTTATATATAGCCTAACATTTTCGCCATCACATGTTCTGCGTGTGTAATATTTTTTTATCAAGATTGGTCAAGTCGTTCTTGAGTTATAAGAACACAGGCTGACGCACAAAAATGAAAAAAAAATAGTATAGTGTGAATCACTGCATCATAAAACTATTATTTATCATAAAATTAGGTAAAAAATATAAATGTGCAGACAGAACCAATAGATTTATATAGTGGTATAGATATGTTCTATTAGACTTGTAGTTTACCGTCCATATAACTTCCTACTCTAAGAATAGTATTGATCGTATTTATTATACAGGTACGATGCGTCTTAGAACTTCACATATCTTTGAAAATCTCAGTAAATCTTTTCCGAAGATTCAAACAATAACAACATCACAAACAACATCGCGATTATTTCCTTCATCATAAAAGCAAAAATTGTCGTTCAAACCTCTTTGAACGACAATTTTAAACATTAAACGACAAAAAACCTTAAATTGATTGACCACTGAACAGAGGTCAATCAATTTAATTTTTTTCATAGAGTCAATATCTAATAGTCGGTACTGTCTTTTCTAGATACTGGGTATAGTGATGCAGAAATCATCAAAATCAAACAACGTATTCCAGATCTTAAAGCATTTTACAAAGGAACAAACTTATATGTGTACAATAATAGCATAATATAACCTTTTTTTTTGTCACAGTCGGCCAAAAAAATAAAACTCACATTGTTCTATAATAATTTTTGTGTTTTAACTATATTTACACTTGTAACTAGGTACAGGGACATCGGTCTTTAACGCCACGGTAGTAGTAAACATTAATAAATTGGAATTTTACTTTTGTTTCAATACTTAAATAAGTTTTATTATCGAAATGATAAGCACAAACTACCCTGTACACCACACACCATTGATTACTATAAAAGCGATATCTCCGAACGTCGATATATTCAAAACTCGCAACGGCTGAAGCTGCCCGCAAAGCGGCCGGCTGGCGGTGCGAGATAAAGGCTCGCAGGCTGGGGCCAGGCCGGGCGGGCTAATCTCGCCGCACATCCCCACGGACTCGACGCTTCGCTCCGTCAAAGCCATGGGCGTGTGACGCCGTCGGTATTCGATTTGAATCGAAACCGGCTCAGTGTTAATGAATACCATCGATGTATGTAGACAGGCCCGCAGCAACACACGAGACGGCCTCATAAAAGCAATCTGATATGCGAAATCAGATTGCTTTTGTATTCAGTCGGTCGCGAGTGCTCGACATGTTCGGAGACGTTCTCCGATAGGAGCAAAAGAAGGCAGGCACTCTTCACGCCTCGTGTTGATGAGACGTTCATTAATGTTTCAATACCGACCAATCAAACAGTATCAAAAAATAGAACCACGTGCAAGTCACAAAGTTCACGTATTCAGTTGGAGCCGATTTTCAAATGTATTTTCTCTACTGAGGGCCTGTCTATATACATCGTTGATGAATACTAATTAATTACTGGTAAAATGTTCACTTCCCTTGTTTTACATTTTGGGTACCTATAGGCCCGACGCTACCGTGGCTTAAAAGTTTCCAAAATTTCTGCTGTCTATAAAATAATAATGTACAAACAATATAAGCACCAACTTTTAATTAATTCACTATAGAAAGTTACGTTTCATGGAAAGTTTAGTAAAGTATTAAATTTAGTTTCTAATTAATTATGGCCTTATAGCTAAAGAATTGCGAATTCTAAAATTGAATTATGAATTCTAAAACAGAAGTGTTTTGCTCTTAGTGATCTCAAGGTAAAGGTATGAACTCTATAATTTAAATTTAACTAAACATAAAAAGCAATGTCAACACATAACATGAGAAAATACTGTTTAACATTGTTATGTATGAAAACTACATGTCTGCGTTATTCTGAAGTTTATTGCAAACTGATTCAACCTACCCACAAGCTGCCTACATTATTGGCAAAACATATATACTACAAACATAACACGCGAAGTTGTTAAGAGATATAAAATAATCGAGATATAATTTTTTTCACGAATGTTTTTCGTACAGTTGTGTTAGTCAGATCAGCTATCCCTAGGTCAAGTTGAAAATGCAAGTTACAAACACTAACGATGGAACTAAAATACATTTGACAATTTCACATACTTTCCTTTTAGGACGAGTGGTAAAGTCTAGATTCACAAAAAACTTATGACGTATTTCAAGTGTAATTTTATAACCTATCAATTAAAGATATTTTGAATTTGAATTTTCTAGTACATAAAGAAATATATGTTATATGTGCACATCCACGCAAGTATACGACGTGTGTTTTATTTAAATACAATTTCGTTACGTAAATAACAACGTACTATATTATACATTTCAGTCCAAACTTACTTATTTTACGTCAAATATAAATACTTAAGAGTTCGAATTTTTGTTCGTAAATTTAATGCGCGTGATTTGAATCTCCAACCCGCATCGAGCGAACGTGAAGAGCTTAAAGTTAAGGAGGGCTCGAGCACCTCAATTTCATATAAAAAGCTTGTATAGGTTAATAGGAGGTTAATCGTCAATAGTGGAGTAATATCATCTGACACAACAAACGAATTTTAGATATGTTTTAAATGAATGTATAGTGTTACATATAATTCCAACATAAATACCCGATTATAATCAGGTAAAATTTCAAAGAACCGGTACAGTTAGAAGCTTCGAGTTGGAGCGTGGTTTTAGTTCATAATAACTTCTCAATATCAAAATGATGTTACATTAGTTTGACTGCAAGAATTTCATTATGAAGTTTTTAGCTACCGGTATTTTAAAAAGAAGTTTTGACTATTGTAGCATTAATATAGTATTTTAAACTAATGCACATAAAACGAGAAATTTACAAGGGTTTTTTTTAAGTAAGTATTATTTGTGACTGTAATGACATATTTTAATTATATTTTGATGTGTAAAAACATTTTGATATTAGGCTGCCATACTATATATATTAAAATTGCAACTATTTTGTATTTAAAGTACCTAAGAAAAACTTAAACCAGAGCTGCTTATGACTGTTACAGGAGCCAAATAATTAATAACGATTGTTTATTTTTGTATACAAAGTTTGTACATAGACAGATTTTCGAGTTTCATTTCATAGAAAAAATATTAATATGGATATATATTATCGTAATCCACTACCGAGAAATTGTGCTATTGCGCTTTTCCCGCCGACTTTATAGGAAATTCCTTTAATTTCATAATATTAATTGTATATAACTACAGTTTTATTATTTGTTTGAGTTTCGTTGTATACTGGATCAACAAAGTGACAATACATTTTGTCTCGGCGATGAATCCACTTATGTAAATATTTATTGACGAAAATTTACGCGTGGTGCTAGAACAATCATAAGAAATGCTTTATTACGAAAAACAAATGTGATAGGAATCAAAATATATTCTAGATTTTATGTTCTAAACAGAACCGCTGGAGGTAGTTCAAAATGTTTTTTTTTTATGACTGATTCAAATTTGGCTCTGCTTGGTTACTATCATGACATACCTCAATTTTTTTCAAGTTTCCAAGATGACACTAAGTTTGGCCACATTTTAATTTGAAAATTTCCTGGTACATTTAATTTATTGTCTTCACGGAAGGTTGGAAGTTTACAAAGAAAAATCATGTACATTTTTTTCTGCTCCTTACCTCCTGCTTTCGAATGCAAATAAATCTGAAGGATGTTCTGTCGAAATCCTGACGGACGGCTGCGTATTTATAATCGCATAGGAAATTCCCGTTTAATAGGAAGGGAAAAGAATTAACCCCAATTTGTTGGCAGGTGCTAGAGAGGGTTGACGGCGATAATTTGACGCGTGAATCGCGAAGGGGTGCAAATCCCGTTATAAATGACGTGAGCCGTGACCCGTCCCCCGCCTGGACGTACACCGGCGCCGCGGGCCTTCAATACGTCAATACGAACGTATAAAGCGACGTTGGCACATTCGATCCGTTTCCGATTTATGTGAAAATTTAAATTCAAAATATGTCTGTTTTATAGGTTATAAATAGCGCTTGAAATGGGTAATATTATTTGGAAAAAAATTGCCAATCCGTTCGAAAGGTATCTATTAACAGGAACGAGCAATAAATTTGCATCTATTTTCAAATTTGATTATGTATATAATCACATTAAAATAGAAAAACCATTACGGATAGAAACAACCCTGGGATTGGTAGAGCTGATGATGTCCTTGCAAATTTATCTTTTAAATATTCCGAAATCGTATATCACTTTTATTACAAAGTATTTATTTAATAAAGTATTTAAATTTATTCATGGGTAAATATTGAACATGTGTAGAGACCTTATTGAACATGCGTGCACAGAGGGTTCTAAATAATTTTTGATTTTGTATAATCGATTAACATAGACCCATAATCTAGTTTTTTTTCTAATAATTCATATTAAATTTTAAACGCATTATCATTATTATACGAGTAACAATTCAGTAATATCATACATAGGAACCGTAATTGACAGCCCGCTTAAACGGTTGCTACATTCAAAAATATTATTTCCGATCGCAAGCGTCGATAAGAGTGTACAACACGGACAAAAGACAAAAATCTTCGATAAAATTACAACCGGAAAGCCTAATCTTGTAAAATTGAAGTATGTAAACGTGTCATACATTATGAGTACGAATCGACTCAGTTACCTAGCTAAACGTCGATGCTTCTGTTAAAACCAATCTGATCTGCGAAATCAGATTGGGTTTGTATTCATTCAGTGGCGAGTGCTCGACACTTGCGGACACGTTCTCCAGCAAGAACAAAAGAAGGCCGGCCCTGTTTTCGTATAGTTCTGATGGGACGCTCAATATAGTTTCAATACCGACCAATTAGTGCGATTTTAAAAATAGAACCTGCAGAACCTGCCTCAAAGTTCACAAGATAAATATAAAACCATTTTTCGATTGTCTTTTCTCTAGGAAGGGCCCATTTATATAGATCGATGATAAAAATTATAATTTTCACACTTGATACGTCACGTGCTAAACTATTAGAAAGAGTTTAATCAGAAATATCGAAAATATCGTATTCCTCAATTTACAATTAAAAATGTGAAAAAAGGATACTAGACACAAAAATTGCTAAGGATCTTTTTCTTTTCTGAAAAAGTGAAAATCAGACTTTTAGATCTATTATCAGATATTGCTTTAACGTTTTATAGTCTAATTCGACTTGATGAAACTTAATGGAGAATATTTTAAAGAGCGGAGATGATACTTAAAACCCTAATTAAAAAAAAAATATGAAACTGAAGCAACGATACACTAAGTAAAATGTTCAACATTTCTGTAACTAAAATTCATCATCATAATACTCGTACAATGAAAAGATTGTCCCTAATTTTAAACTGTATATTCCAATTATTAAATTGATCGAAATTTAATCTTTTATGGACACGAATCGAAGTTTTGACATGCGCCAATCGTGATTTACCCACGAAAAACAGCATTTGAAATTCTCGAAATTCATGTGGCAACAGAGAATTTAATGGATAAATAAATAGCTATTTATCCGGCGAAATAAAGAGAAATACCGTTTTTAAATAAAAAAGTCACCCCTCACTCGTGCATCGATACACTCGTGCATCGATATACTCTCATGGCTAATTAACTTTCGATCGTGTAAAGGGGAACAAAATCACGGAGTCGCGGGCTGACGCGGAAACATCGAGTCGGCGCAGTTGGCTGAAAATAGTAAGAGAAACTCATAAAATGATCAAACGGAATAAGCGTCTTATAGGAGAATGTTTGCTTTTCTATTCATAAAATATTCTGAATGCAAAAAAGGCTTTTTCTCCAATTTACTGCCTGTCTGATACGTTGTCATTACTGTCTGTTACGTTGTCACGGCTAAACTGTTCAGTTGTAACATTGCGTTGATGAAATTTAGTATAGTGATGGCGTAGACCCTAAAGAAGAACATTGACTACTTTTCGTCTATTTATCTGTTTATTTATACGCATCTCATTATAATAATTCTCGTCGTATCTCGTCGTGCGTTTGTTTGTAATATTTTTTTTTCAGTGATGGTATAACCGATTTTGAAAAATTTTGTATAAGCATAGAACTTGTTGTCACATAAAATATAGGCTACTGTTTGTCTACCTGCATGTCTTCTTATAACCTGAAAATTTAAAAATCATAATTTTTATTTTATTTTGTTGACCATGTTTATTTGCTTGCTTTGCTTGGAGTGGGTGAAAGGTGGAGAAGTGATATAAGGATAAAGAGCAAGAGAGAGGGATTTATGTAATGAGACGTTATGAGAAATAAAACAGAGTGAGAGCGAAATTGAGAGGGAAAGCAAAAGAAGAAAGGAGAAGTATTGAATTTGGAAATAGTATCAAAATAAAAAGACGGTTGGTACTGATGTTTTAATAAAGATCGAAATATTATAGATTCCTCAACTAAGATACGTGTCGTTAAGTTTATAAAAAGAAAATTTTAGTGAACTTAAAAATCGTTGTAATCCATTAATAAATTCTTAATGAAACAATATAATATACCTATTGGTAGGGTTAAGCTCGTAGTCGTGGGCTACTATCTAATCCCATTGGGCCTTACTTACGCCATGATTACCAAACTAAATCAACCTGGTGAGCCGATTACTAATTGGAATGTATGCAAATGTTATTAACGTGGCTATATATTTTATAAACATACATAGCTAGTTAAAGAAATGTAATTCCATAAAGAAAATAACAAAAACTATCTATATTAACCTGGATACCACCGTACATCGTTAACTATTTGCAAATGTTTATTTTAATACATATGTCTTTACGTTAGATATGTGCTAGTAAAACGCGTGATATCTCGTGTTAAAACTCCGATAAAAAGTGTTCTTGACATAGAAATGACGGAAAATACAAGCGAGTTCGAAGCTGATAAGAGAATTCTAGCTGGAAGAAACTTTGCGCTTGTGCAGAGCGAATCGTCAACTAGTAGGCGTATTCATATCATATATGTGTTTTCGCCAGAGAAAACGATAAAGTCGGGGAAAAAGTTTTTTCGCATTATAAATACAAATTCTAGATAATTTTTCATCGTATTGACTGCCTGATTGGCACAGTTAATAGTGACCCTACTCACTGCGCTGGAGGTGTGGGTTCGATCCCACATTAGAAAAACATTTATTTATTTGATCAAAAATTAATGTTTCTCTTTTATCTGGGTGCTTCTATATTTATATATTTACAAAAGAAAAAGTGTATATGTAGTCTATCAACTATCTGGTATCCATAGAAATAGCTTCGTTGCTTAATTTGGGACCAGATGGTGTTGTGAATATGTCCGAGGATATTATTATCATATTTTATTTACATTTAATTATAATATGTATGTATATATGTCATTTTGTTCAACAATTTGTTGCCATTTTGTTCGTAATGATATAATCCCACTGCTGTCGAAAGTTTGAGACTTCTAATCAAAAAACTGTGACAAGTAGTTTTAAAAGCCTTCTCTTAATGTTAACCTAACACTTCCTAAAGAATTCTGAAGAGGCCGAAAAAGGTAAAAATCTGAGGGTATCAGGTCAGAGCTACATGGTGGATACATTAACACTCCCCAACGAATGTATGCTGAGTGGCTAAAGATGCGTGTGGTCTCGCGTTATCATGGTGAAAAACCACACCTTTTCTGTTGATAAATCCGACCGTTTTTTCTCTACGTCTTGTTTGAGCCTTATCAACAGTAGAGATGTTGACATGTTGACAGTAGAGATCCAAATTGATGGTTTTGTCCGGCGGTAAAAGTTCATAATGAATAATGCCCTTTCAATCCCACCATGCACATAATATCAATTTATTGCGAGTTAATCCGGGTTTCACCATAATTTATGGGACTTGCTTACTTTTAGAAAATGATTTTTTTTTTGCACGTTCTTGTAATAGATACTTCATTTTTTGTCAGCAGTGATCAAGCTCTTTAATAACGGTTCGTTTTTGTTACGTTTTAATAGAGAATCATAAATGAATAGATGGCTCATTAGATTTCTTTCAGTAAGCTCATACGAGACCCAAGTAACGAGCTTTCTTGTATATCCAGCTTTTTTACAAATGAGTCAAAACTATTTTGAGTTAATTCCCAGCTTTTCATATATGTTGTAAGAACTAATATGCCAATCGCGTTTTACTTTTTCCAAAATGGCGTTGATTTTATCCGTAACAAATCGACCAGAGCCATGTTTATCTTCGACGTCAAAATTACTGTATTGAAAACTCTTGAACCAATTTTGTGCTACTCCCACTGACTTTACATTAGGTTCATAAGTGGCACAAATTTTTTTTTCGTGTCTTGTGTCCCATTTTTCCTTTCTTTGTAATAAAACAACAAAATGTAACGAATTTCTACGTTAGATTCCCTCATTTTAATGGACAAAAAACAACAGACTTTTTATTTTTATTACTTTTTATTATTTTTCTTTTAAAATCTCATCTATATCATGGTATCAAAACTAGCCAGATACAAATGGTATAATCATAGATTTTAGTGCAACTTTTTACTTTTTAAACACGATAAGCTCTTCCCCGACATAATAGTTGTAATTTATTTGAATTAACATTAACTTTATATGATTGTTAATGAGTATAAGGTTCAGATGTTCAAAGTTAATGTAAATTTGTTAAAAATCTAAAAGGACAATAATTTTATGATCACATAAATGACAAAAAAAATGGACAAGTTTTAATTTTATATCTAAATAAACATGAAAATTTATGTAAGTACATTATTCTTAAAAAAATTATGAATGTAAATAAATAGTTCTAATTTAATCATTTGGGCTTTTCCTTTGCTACTCAAAAATAGTGTTATTATGATCGTTTCATATATCCTATACAAATCAGTACAGGTATAGTAATAAAAGACTAGAAGAGGCCGCTATAATTATGACGTCATACATATCAAACAGTTCACATCGTGAACATTATTACAATAATCAAAATTATAATAATGAACAAACATATGTGCACAGTATACATCTAAATTATACAATGTAATTATAATCAACGATCGTAAATAATTACAACATGATTAACATTGATAAGGTCATGAAAACGTGGCGTCCCCGGCGGCGGCGTGCGCACCGACAATCCGTCGACGACTCGCTCCCCAATTATTCGTCCTTCTCGCGTCGACTTCCTTCGGCTCGCGTCGTACACGCCAATTACACCCGAGCGCAGTGAATTTTGTTTCCTGTGCCAGACATTCGTATGTATTATAGATATTCTAATTCTAAATCACCTATGAGCAACGGTGATCCACAATTTTTTAACAGATAAGCGGCCCACCTCGTGGATGGGGCCGTTTCATGCAGCAATGTTTGCTTCATAGTCATCAATCGAGAGCTTTTCTTTCCCAGTCGTTATCCATTCTTCGAGCAAATTGACTTTACCATTGTTACTAACTCTTATTCTTCTCAGGACTTTCCGTTATACTGTCTCAACAATAATGTCTTCGACAATAACTTCAATTGCAAAGTTCTTACTATATCATAACAGAGTGAGTACAATACACTTCTTCGACCAATTTTTTTCTTGTCTTTAAGTATTCATTTTTTCAAATGATCCTATCATTATGAGTACATCATCAACAAATCAAAGGTGAATTATGTATATTAAATTAATGTGACGCTATATCCTTGTTAAAACTTTCAATTTAAATATTTGAGAATACTTTCTAATATTCTAAAAGAGTTTCGTAGATACGATGTCTTCCTGTCAATATGTCTTTGTACACCTAGATCGGTTTAATGTTCTTGCTTTATATTCAAGCTGACATGCCTTATAAACATCTCAACGCTTTACATATACACATATAGTTAAATTCAACGTAGTACTGCCGAACAGACTAGTACTACCCAAGTCCCGATAGATTCAAAGACTTTTCGTGACTCACTTATGCTATAGGTTGGGAATAATGATTTTTATGCTCCTTGTTGTATTGTCAATCAACCGAAATGTATGTGTGATAAATCACACTGCTAAAGCAGTGCTGAAATTTTTTTGACTGATTCGGATGATTGAAAGTCACCAATTTTCTAGAGATAGAGTTCATGTTACTCGTAACCTATAAATCTATGAATGTATGACAACAATTTATACATTTGTATAAATATACCTCAAGAGTGCGATGGTTTGTGACTCTTCACAGAAATATTATTCTATTTTTTAATGTATGGCACCTGAACCTTACTACTCCAGACTACCAGGCGTTGACCTTCGTATACGATGAAGTTAACTAACTTATATAAGACCATACGAAGCAGTTTACAATGCTTTTTCAGAAGTTCCATTGCATTTTGTCCCATTGTCTTTTATCTCTTGAGTTATCTCAATTTCGTGTTGGTGATATCCAGAATATCTTCCCTGTAGTATCTTACAATTTCTTTCAAGGTTCTATAGGTGTGTTGATAACAAATAATTATATGGATGTTTATAACAACTAGAAATTTACGACCTCTTCTAAAATTTCAGATTTTACTAAGACATTGCTTTTGTTTTGCCGTTACCGGTTTAGAACTTTGTCTTCTGGTTGTGTTGAATAGACAAAAACGAAAAGTAAATGTTACAGTAATAAAACATAGAGTATTGCAGAAAACATTCACAATGTGGGAATGATAGTCATTTCCGAAAATTTTTCGGATAACGAAAATTATGACAAGTGTTGAAGTTTTACTTGTCAAGGCAAATAGAAAATTTCAAGACAAATCAAATGGGAATAAATGGGATATAACGCACTATAATCGTTACCATCCTTTTATAAAATAATGACTTTTTTCTTGTTCGTTTGTACATAGTTTTTCCTTTTGTTAGGTTAGGTTAGGTTATGACTAAGTTTATCTGTATTTATATGATTATATTGTATGAGCACATTATATATATGTATATATATATGTGTATATATATATATGCATACATATTTTTCTTATTTAATAATGACAATAGTAATTTCACTTACAACCACATTCATGTATATAAATTAAAAAAAGGGCCGTTCGACAGCCGAAATGGAAGTAGATTTCATTTTATTTTTATATGTAATATGTAAATACGTACATATATAAACTTTTGAACCATATGTATTTTCTGACTCAGCTCGTCGAGTTAAGTCGGAAAACAGTGAAATTTTTCAATAGTTACGTCATGAGAACAAATGCAATAGATTTTTATGAAATCTACTAATAAACAAACTACCTCTGGCTCTAAATAGTACTATTTTAAAAATTTTACATGATAAACTAATTACAACCGAAAAACATATTAAATCATTAAAAATTGTGGCGTACAAATTCAGTCAAGATATTATCGATGGTACCAAGTTTGACTATAAAAATCCTTGTTATCATATAGATACGCTAGATAAAAAGTTTTATTTATTCTCTTAATTGTATGGGGAATTCACATTCAGGGGAGATTCAAAATTGTAATGAGTGCTGACTGTATGATAAATATTGAAAGGGTAAAAATTTATAGAATAATTTCCGCGAATATCGGACACGTCAAAAATTGCGGACGCGTCACGCAATGTTACACGACTTGTTTGCGATTCGTAGCCATATCCACGGACTCGTAGCGGTATTATCCCACATTGTCTGTATTCAAAACGAGAATATCGCTTTGGACGATTTCGCGACGCGTGAAACCCCATGCCGATAGAAGAGCAACGTTTGTTTATCTGACGCCGACGAATAAAGACGACCGGGCGGCCGCGGAACGGTACGGAGCAGCGCCACCAGTCTGAATGGAAGGGTTGTACCATTAGCGTTATTGGGAAATAACCGTTTGTTCAGCCGTCGCGAGAGCGTAACGGCAGAGGGCGCGGCGCCGTCTGTGGAACTCCTCGTATGGACTTAATTGGATTTTTCCGTTTCGCGCGGCGCGTGCGCGACGTGTACGACGACGACTGCTGCAATGGTATAGTTCGAGACGGAGCTCAAAATTTGTAATTTGACTACGTTGTTGTATAAACTTTTATGTTTTGAAATAATGATGTCACTATTGTTACTCAATTATGTAAGCAAGCGTTCTAAAAAGAAGCCCTTGCGAAAATTTTTATTAAGTTTTGAATACGGACTCATCCGCATATTATTTGTTTTAAAATTTTCACCTCTAAGCGTACTAATTTTTTCGTATTATTAACTGACTTCAAATAAAGGGAGGGTCTATGTTCGTCTGTACGTATTTTAACTTCGTCAGTTGTAGAACAATTTAGAATATTTTTTTTTGTTTGAAAGGGTATACTCTTGAGGTGGTCTCATAGTCACTCAGTCAGGATCTAATGATGGAAGCCCAGTAAAATTGAGAGATACCCTCAAATATTTTAGGTACGTATAGCGTGTTTAAACTTTTTTTTAATCATTCAGGTTTTTAAGTCTAGTTATGAACTAATGTTAGAAGTCACAACACTTCTTGTTAGTTAGGAGTTAGAAGATAATACTGTGATTTATCCAGAGTTGTGACATATTTGAAATACTTTTATTTAAAATCTAAATACAAAAAACAAAATACGTATTTTGTATTTTGTACTTAAGTACTCTTTTTTAAAAGTATTTTGTATTTTAATTGAAATACTATTCGAGACGTATTTTGTATTTGAAAAATGGTTTGTAAAATACAAAATACTTTTTTTTTCCTAGCTTTATTTTTCTAAAGCATTCCGCGATTCAGAAAATGGCCACTAGTGGCGCTGCAGCTTTGAAAGTCTATGCGCAAAATGACAGATTAAACAAAACGCACATACCTGTCTTAAGTCATTACGCCGTACGCGCCTTTTTCGTTTTATTTAATTTTGCCTCGGTTACGTTTTATGTCTAACGCCGACAGTTATTAATACAAGTAGTGTTTGTATTGTTTTTTTATCAAAAATATATTGTCTATTTAATATAGAGTTGGATTTGGTGTGCTACTTAATACTTTATATTAATTACTCAGTGATTGCTTGCCCAATATTGGGATTTTAATGCAAAATGTAAGTACCTAAACATTAACTCAAAAAACTTTATACGAAATCTGATGTTAAACATTAAAGTTTTTACAAATATTTCCTTTAATACCTTCTCGGGACATAGACAAAGTCAGAAGTAACAATAAGTCATACAGAAAAGTACATGATGCGGCCATGGCTAAATGTCAGGCTGTATGGAATTTATGTGCTAGGTCTCCAAAAGCTTGTGAAATTTACCTGGAAATCACTGGTAAATCTCCAACAAGCCCCTGTCCAACCAGGTGGAATTCCTATTATGATTGCATTACTGATATTTTGAAAGTCCAAGAAACCATCAATGAAGTTCTGAGAAAACTAGGATTGGCCGTCTTAAAAGAGATAGAAGTACAGTTTTTGATTGAGTATATTAACACATCTAAGCCCATATCTGAAGCCATTCGAAGCTTAAAGGGTGACAAGGAGACTTTTTATGGATGCCTACAGCCAGAATTGTATCGAATGCACAAAATGTTGGACTTATTGAAGCAAGAAAATCCAGTATATTGTGGTGGTTTAATTGATATAATAAAAGAAAGTATACTAAATCGGTTTGAAAAATATAACTTGTATGACACTCGTGCCAGACAGCATTTTAGCAACTGTGTCATATCCCTTCTTCAAGTTAAAGTGGGTACCAAGAGCTGAAAAGGTATGTGAAGGAGTTGTTCATTGCAGAATTGCGGAGATTCAAACAAGAAGATTTTAAAAGTGCACACCCACAAACATCAACATTGAAAAGAAGCAAAAAGTGAGTCTTATTATATGTTCAATGATTCAGACTCCTCAACAACCTCTACTGATGGCAACAGCAACACCTGCACTGATTTGGAGACCCTCTAATATTTAAGAGATGAAGACACAAGTCTGAATATCCTCAACACATATCCAACTATAAAAAAAGTCTTTTTACGATACAACACTTGTCTCCCGAGTTCGGCACCAGTGGAACGGCTGTTTTCGTATGGTGGTATGATAATGCGTCCACACAGACGCAACATGTCTGATACTCTTTTTGAAGAGCTTGTAATTTTAAAATCGTTAATAAATAAAGAATACAAGTAATTTTAACAAAAAGTATTTTATTTCGATAAAGTATTTTGAAAATACGTATTTTGTATTTAGTATTTAAATACCAAAGGCAAAAGTATTTTGTATCTAGTATTTGAAATACTATATTAAAAAAGTATTTGCATTTTGTACTCAAATACTTTTTCAAAAGTATTTTGTTACATCTCTGGATTTATCACGAGAAACTACTCTTCAATGGCTATTAGTGAAACCCAAAATTAAAATTAAAGTATACATAGAATTAAAAACACTTGTTAATCTATCTACATATTTTCGTCTCATAAATATATAGGGTCGGGGAAAAAGGTTTTTCATATTTCATATACTAATTTAAGATAATTTTTCGTCTATTTCGTCATTACATTTAATTATAATATATACATATATGCTATTTTATTCAACAACTGTCTGCTATTTTGTAGGTAGTGCGAATCCCATTGCTGTAGAAACATCGGGTACTTCTGAACAAAAAACTGAGACAAGTAGTCTTGACAGTCCTCTCTTGTTGTTAACCTAATACTACCTAAAGAATTCTGATGAGACCGAAACAAGTGAAAATCTGAGGGTGCAAGGCCAATGCTATATGGTGGATGCCTTATTACGTCCTAAGCAAACTCTCTCAATATTTGCTAAGTGGCTAAAGGTGCATGTGGTCGGGCGTTATCATAGTGAAAAACTACACTCATGCTGCTGATCAGTTCCAACTGCTTTTTCTCTACTTCATGCTTGAGTAATTGATGGTTTTGGCGGGAGGTAAAAGCTCATAATGAATAGTGCCTTCCAAATCACACCATACACTAGCATCAACCTATTACAAGTTAATCTGGGTTTTGCTATAGTTTGTGGAAATTACTTGCCTTTTGACCATGATCTTTTTGGTACGTTCTGGCACGGTAATGTATTTTTTATTACCAGTAATCAGTTT
This sequence comes from Eumeta japonica, assembly GCA_005406025.1. Lineage (NCBI taxonomy): Eukaryota > Metazoa > Arthropoda > Insecta > Lepidoptera > Psychidae > Eumeta > Eumeta japonica. Next base: position 654,007 of record BGZK01000110.1, read on the forward strand.
TTTCCAAAACGATCGGTTTCATGACGTTTCAACAGAGAATCGCAAATGAGTACTAATTCATTAGATTTCTTCCATTGAGCTCGTGTCGAGTATCGAGCTTTCTTGTATATTCAGCTTTTTTTTCAAATGAGTCAAAACTATTTTTCGTTAATCCCCAGTTTTCCATCTATATCGTAAGAACTAATATGCCGATCTTGTTCTACTTTTTCTAAAATGGCATTGACTTTATCCGTAACAAGATGACCAGGGCTAGGTTTATTTTGGACAGAAAAATGACCTGACTGAAAACGCTTGAAACAGTTTTGTGCTATTCCTAACAAAACTGCATTAGATCCGTAAACGCTACGAATTATTTACGCGGCTTGTGCTGCATTTTTCAAAATGTATCGAATTTTCACGTTAGATTCATTCCTTTTGGTGAACAGAAAAACAATAGAAAAATGGCGGGACACCGCTTTCACTTTTCATTTTTCTTTTTTTTTTTACTGTTTTAATTTGTCTATTATGTACGTATGATTTAAATGTCCATTTAATAAAATTAACCCTATCCAGATACAAACAGCACAGCCAAAAAAGATTTCACTGCAACTTATTAAATATAAAATACGAAAGAATTTTTTTCCGGACCTAATATATTTAGTGACCGAGTATAAATATTAACTTGTTATCATTAACATACATGGCCAAGGAAGGCCTAAGGTTGGCATCAAGACCGCTATTAGAACCGGGAACACCGGAATCGGACCGGAAAATAGAAACACAATTGACCGAATTGATAACAAGACCGTGATCGGGATTAAAATGGACAGCGAGAACGGCTAATAGTAAAAATGAAGGGATTCAGTCTATGCACATGCGAGCGAAAAAACGGACATACTTGGATTATAAAAAACCATTACTGCTAAATGTTAATTCACGCCGTTTGTTTATGTAATTCCAACGAGACACTCTTAGCGAAAGCACATCGAAATTCTTTAGCGATAATAGAAATAGGTCGAATTAATCGAATGTGGGAGTGAATGTAAAAGTAATCTGCGTGAATTTTAAGGTTTTTACATTATAAAGAATAATAATACCTTGTATGTTATAATTTCAGGAACATTTGGTAATTGAACTCCAGCTAAGAATCTAGAGACCCTGAAACGATTACCAGCGGACAATGAATTTGGGATTGGAACTACTTTTCCATTTATTCCACACAAAAGTAAAGATGAGGCCTGGACAATTTTATTAAACACGGCTTAAAACACGTGCGACATAGCAGAATTAATTATAAAGTTGTAACTTCTAGATAACTAAAAAAAATGAAATAAAATAACGCTTAAAAAAAACCGCCTTCAAAAAACATTTTAAATAGTCATTCAAACGGACACCAAAAACAATTAATTAGGTGTTTTTTGAGTGAGTTTCAGCTAAAGTAAGAGACATACATAATCTACATACATGAATATGAAACGTTAAATATTGAGTCAAAAACAGGACCTTCTAAGGATAACTACATCTGATTTATCTTTAGCTTCAAACAACTCCAGAAACACGTTATCAGTTGTTTTTGGAGTCTCTTTAAACAATAATTTAAATAAATTTATGAAGGTGGTCTCTTTTTAATTTTCATAAACCCTATTTTCTATATTTGCGTTTTGTTTTTAAAAATTTTACAAAATTCTTAAATATCTCTTGTAGAAGGATAAATAAATTTAAAAGTGAAACTAATGAGAATTCCATGCGAAATACCGAGTTTGGCCGCAGCACTATAACTACACACATCGTACAAATGCTAAATGATTACATATGCGATATATCTCGTCCTTCCCAAATTAATAAACATCTCGTATAACATACGTTACATCGATAACGGCCCGGCTTTGCTAATGTCCTCCCATACAAAACACGGTCAACTATTACACACCCGCCTACGCTACATCCACACGTATCGCATCGGGATGTATTGTATGACGGCGCGCGTCTCGCTCACGGCTAATTTTGTGAATACGCCGGCACGTGTTTAACGCGCCGCTTCACGCACACTACAAAACAATATGACAATAATTCACGGTTTCGCAGCTGAGCTAACATCCCTTCTCCAAACAGGGCGCAATCAAATTAACACCGAGGCGCGTATTAACGAAAGATTGATTGAGGTTATTTATCTCGCGGCGACTAAGGAGGAGGTGGCGTCTCGGCGCCGAGCACTGGGACCTATTACCGCGCGCCGCGACTAGTTTCCCATGGTTATTTACTCTGTGGCTTAAGTAGTGATAGACTTTTAAGATTTAAAACTTGTTTTTTTGTGTATTATTATATTATTACAACGTTTAGAAATCATCCAATAAAACTGTATTATCCATTTGTAGTCACTATCATATGTTCGAGCTTTTTATATTGACGTATAGGATTATTCTGATGGTGTCTATGAATTTAAATTAAATTTCATACATTAATGTTAAAAATTAACAGGCCAATAAATAAAACTAAGAATTATTTTGTATAAAAATACGTTGTAAATTTAAATTGATTGTTAATTGGTAAATTTTGATATTGGCTTGACACTCCTGTGCTGACAGCGATGACACAATTTAGAAATTTTTACGTGTTTGAACCTCTGTTAGTTCCGTTTCAATACACATGGACACTATGACCTTGAGTATTTCGGAGAAATAACCTTTAACAAATTAGAATACTCCGTGTCAGTCAAAAAAGTTTTGCTAAAAAATTAACTGTCAATAATATAGTGACTACTTAAAATTGGCGTCGTACCTACCCATACAAAATATACAGGAGATAAATCGTCCGTGATTGCAGATTATGTGTTCACGAATGAATAGTGTTCATTAGTTCTTTCCATGGAGCTTTGAAAAATCAAAAGCTCTATGCGACCGCATGCGACGTACGAGTGCACTCGTTCGAGCAATCCGGTAGGCTTTCGCGTGTTCTGATGTCGCGCGCCGCGCGCCGGCTCGGACGGCTGAAATTAAATAGCTCTATTTTAAATCGCGGCGCCCGGCCGGCCGCTACTACCCGTCTTTTTTCCGTGAGCCACATAAATCAGGTTTGTTTAATAGCTCACATACCGTATTCCGATGCCTCGCCGTGACATGTTTCCCATTCCATACGTGCTCGGAATATCGGGTTCGCTATCGCATGGCGACAACACTAGCTAATCCTTAACCTTTCTAGTTCTTTCGTGAGCTTTGAAATACCGCGTACCGCAGCTGAATATCAATTTATGTAACGTATCACACGCTTCGCTATGGAATAGCAATTCCTTTTTCGATCCGGCGAAGACGATACGGCGTCAAATTCAAAACTCGGGCGTGGAGTACGTCCCAGCAAATAAACTCCGAAAGAAATTTCCTGGCCGTTCATTTAAAAACCTTAATATACAAATGATGATATTCTTCAAAGTTGGTCTTTTATAATAACTTCGTCGGAGTGAAGGGAGAGGAGGAAAAGAAAAACTTTTACAGCTGCCTCGAAACTGAGTTACACAAAGCTGTCGGCAAAGGATTTGAAAGCGTTCTCAATTACGGCCGCGGCGGAGCTACCTCTCTTATCATGTTGATTATCCGCGGACGTCTCCGATCCACGGCGGCGCGGGCGGCCGGCCGCCGACGCCCGCGGACCGTCCCGATACATTTCGAGACTCGAAATTAATTATCCGACTCGGTCTCCGGTTCGTCGCCGGACGTCGCTACTTGGCGACTCGCTATCTCGAGTCTTTCGTTTTCGGCGCGCCGTGCCTTTGCTCCGCAATTAATGCGCGAGAATCGGCGGCGGAGTGTTTTCCGTTTGACGCGAGCGGGGGCGGAGCGGCGGCCGCACAATCAGCGCGGCTCACATTCGGCAACTCGATTACGTAACGAGTCGGCGCCGGCTTCGACTTCGCCCCGCTCTCATAATAAACAGAGACAGGGAAAATTATTCAACGAGTTCGCGTCGAGCACACAAAGTTTATAGTACGGTTACCGTGTACTCCTTCGCGGCGAACGGCCCGCCCGGCGCTCGAACGGCACAACTTTACCCGGGGCGATGCGATGAAACGACGCGACTCTGTGTACTTATATTTCGTGAAAAGCTTCTCGTCGACTCGATGTGCAACCCCGAGCCCGCACTAACACCACACTCGACTAAATCCTTATCCATAAGGTTAAATGAATGTTTAACGAACGCCAAATAAGATTAATTAAAATTTAATAATAATTAAAGTGAAACTTTTATTACATCGTCTCAAACTTTTTCGTCTGTGTGTTGCATGTGGCGTGACGGTCGATCGCGGAGTAGGGATAAAATGTAAGGCGCTCGTCAGAGCAGCCGAGGCCAATATGGTGACGCCTACAGTTCGCATCAGCTGACCGTGTAGGTGTATACATTCTTTCAATATCTTGCCTATTAGTACGTTGTTCTAAAGATTCGCTGGTGATTTTAATACAGACTTCAAGAAAGAAGAATCTGCTCCACTCATTGAATACTTGAGAGAAGTATTTAATCCTGAAATAATAAATGATAGAAATATACCCACCACGAGATATGGTACAACGACCGATGCGGTTTTTACTAGATACATTGAAACAATCGAATGTAAGTCACTGTTCACGTGTTTTAGTTACCATAAAATATTGGTTACATTTATAAACTGTGAAACCCATGATGAAGATGGAATTGATATTAGAATGATTTAAAATAATTGAAAAACGGATCAAAATGACTCAACGATTATAAAATATTGTTTTTAGTTTTTTTTTAATATGTGTATATCATCTAAATAATTGTTAAGTATTATGTATGTCGTACTCTAAGACATAGAGTTCAATAAAAATATTAGTTGGAGACCTGGTCTACTTTTATCATTTCCCATTATCATTCCCATTTTTCTATTATAAAATTAAGATTGTTGAAGCGATTTTTATACCCTTAATGGAATATTATTCCGAAAATTTTTAGTTAAATGTCTGTAATGTGAAAAAAAAATTCACTTTTACCGTGGTTTCATAAAACTACACAATCCTTTTTTATAATATGCGTAGGTAATATTATTAGTATATTTTTTTAGAACTGAGAATTATTTGTGTTTTATCGTATTTTTGTATGCATTAATTAAATAATTTGAATAGTTGTGTTCTTATTACCCGGGTGGGAATTAGTTGTTAGGAACTGTTAATTGTGCGATATTTATCTATTTTGCCTATTTTTGTATATTTATTGAGTTTTAATGGAATTGCTTGCTTTATTTATTTTATGGTATATATCGTGTTTGGTCGTATTTAATTATAAATATGAAATTATTGTGACGTGAGTTGCATATAAAATTGTGCCTAGGCGGGAGGCACCAATCAGAGGCCGCGGCGGTTGTAACGGTACGACCGCGAATCGGTGTACCGACCGTATGTGGGGCTCATGTGTGAAAAATGCAAAGTGTATGGCCACACCCCTCAATTAAAATAAATGCAACTCATATGTGCAGGCAGATGCGCCATCTATAAGTTAAGGAGGAATCGGTGCATCCATCGCATATTCCGGTTGTTCCGCCGTCGCGATAGGTTGCCTTCGGTCCAGTCCCTTGAACCCCCGTTTAGTTTAGTGTGTTACTGTGTGTCAGTGTTCCTTTGAACCACGTTCCGTAGTATCGGGATTCGCGCGTGTATGAGTGTGTGTGTGGTGCCGCGCAGTGTACATCGCGCGGCGACAGTTATGCCACGTTTGCGTTCGTCCCGGTGATATGCTTCGGTTTACTGAACCGTCCGCACGCCGAGCCCGGACACGGTTTCTACGCCTAGAGAGCGCTCCCGCAGGTTTACACTCCAGATACCGATCGTTATTTTAGTTATTTTGTGTGTTTTACACGCATAAATGGTTTGCCATTGAATGCGTGAGGGCGACCGCATGATGACCAGCAGCAGTCTTAGGGGCGGACTTGCTCAACGTTACGGTTAGCGGTCAAACTCTGTTATTGATGGTCAATCTACTTCAGAGTTTTAAATTCAGTAAGCTACGTTACGTTTTTACGTAACGATTATAGGCCATATTTCGATATTAAATTGAAATTCAATGATTTAAGGGCCGAAAGCCCTCAACCGGAACCGTTAGATTTATAACCACCTTTCGCGGTTTTTTGCAACCCCCTCCACTACACGTCGTCTAATATTTTATCTATTACACATGGTAATAGGTAGGTTTTAGTTATTTTTGCCTCTTTCCGGTACAGCATCGTCACCTATGACGTTATTACGTCATAGTAACCCGGAAGGGTTTCATGACCTTCGCGGCGTTGGCACCCCCTATGCTTTCTGGCCACTTAGACGAAGCTCATACAGCTTATGGGTTAAAAAGGCAGGCGCCTTAAAGTTTCAGGGGGTTTTTACTTCATGCAAGTTGGACACACCCCGTGCGCCCGGGCGCGCGGACTGCCCATAACGGGTTCTTTCCCTCCTTCCCCTTTGCACGGGGAGGAATACACAAAAAGTGTATCCGTCGCAGTCGTACTCCGACCACCACATATGAAGCTTGGCTGTAATAAAGAAGTATGATTTTCTGAAAACGTTGTCGATCATTTTGTCCACACACCGCAAGAAATTCGTCCTCCGAGGCGACTGTGAAAGAAATCAGAGGTGCTTACGCGGCGATAGCTGAGATCGCCGTTACAATTTTTTTACTAATTTGTAGCAAAAAGAAAATTGTTTGGCTAATGTCATCATGAATTTAAAACAAGGAAATTTTCATGCAATGATTTTCTATGGTATTTGTTGCCATTTAAGCCAACAATAAAGTTACAATAGACTTCAGTTGGTTTTTTATGATGAAACTCCATCTCTTGCCACTGTTTATAATTGCTTTAACGATTTCAAACTTTGTCGCGCTAATCTGACTGATGATCTGCGTGAGAGATGTCTTTCTACGGCGACGAATGAAGACAACGTAGTGCTGTGCGGCTCATGATAGCAACTGACAAAGAGTGATTTGCCAGAAAATTCGGACAAGCTTAGGCATCGGTATGAATCAAGTGCAAAAAATGCTTGATGAACATTTAGCGGTCAGGAAGCTTTGTTCTCGATGGATACCTTATAATTTGGCCGAAGCTCAAAAACTGCGCCCTGTGAAATGGTGCCGCAAAATGAAGTAAAGATTTGTCGGTGGTGATTCAAGTACTATATATGACATAGTTCTAGCTGATGAAAGTTGGATTTACTGTTACGACTCCGAAACCAAAAGTCAATCTGCTCAGTGATTGTTTCATTTGGAGTTATCCAGTAAAGTAAAACGAGGTCGTAGCGTCGGAAAAAAATATAGTGGGCTCTTTCTTCGGAAGGATAAGTCATTATGCAACAGTTATTTTTGAAGATAAAAAAAGTCACTGCAGACTGGTACACTAACCTATTACCGCCAGACAAACAATTAACTATTTGGGAACATTAAGTATAAAAATACTGGTTCACCCGCTTTACAGCCCTGAACTCGCTCCATGCTATTTTCATTTATTTTTTAAAATAAAAGAAAAACTTTATGGAAAGTCGTTTACTGATGGCGAAGAAGTAGTCGCTGCAAATGAAAAGACTGTCGAACTCATCCCTGAGTGCGAGCTGGAGTTTCTCTCAAAGATTCCATCGAATCCAACGATGTATTGATTTTGACGGACACTATTTTAAAAAACAATAATAATTAAAACTTGCTGGTTTGCTCTCTTTTTGCTTTTCTAAGGAATTTTGAACTGACCCTCGTAACCATGCATACGGACTAATTGAATTGTCAAGAAGACTAAATATTTGATTTACAAATCTAAAAAAATTTGGAAAACAAGTGCAAGTAATAAAGGACTTACGTAATTACGTTTAAACTAGTTAAGCACTAATAAAAATTAAGATTTCCAAATCGTAAAATTTTTTTGTTTCCTTAACAAAAACTATTAAAATGCCAACCAAAGTAACCATAGAGCTCTGTGATTTTAAACAAAACTATATTATATGTTTTATATAGTTTAATTTGCAAATGCAACTCAAAAAAAAATCAAGCTCCCTCATTTATATGAATATACATCTATAGGCTTTTTTATTTATTCCGGGTAATGGGCGTCCCACCCAAAGCGATATCCTTTACTTATTCATATTTGAAATTGCCGTAAACCGATATCCTCACGGGATTGGATGAAACTGAATTTTTTATTTCATTTCATTTAGTATTCTAGTTTAATATTGTTGGAAAGTTATATACGCATACCATTTTCTGTATTCTCAATTATGTTCATATATTTGAATAAATTTTGAAGAATATAAAACTAAAAATTACAATGGTAGAGCAAGTCTGAAATATAGATTTAGCAAAAACATCAGTGACCGAAGAACTTACGAGAAAGTTATGGAAAACCCAAACATCACCTGTATTATTTAAGGTACCTAGCATTAATTTAAATTATTGCTCATAACTTCACAAATGTAACCCTCTAGTAAACGGTAATCAATTCCTTCCCCACATGAATTACCGTTTGACACAATTAGAATTTATTTTGTTTTACTTGATACTCATGACAATGACTAATCTAGAGGAGGAATTTATTTTTCTTCGTAAATTGTTTCTTACTTTGCCTAACTGGAAATTGAGCGATTTTCAAGCGAACACAATCACTTCCTTGGAGCTGTCCTCCTGTTGCTGCACCGATACGGCGCACTGGCCGCCAGGGTTCGCGTCCATCGTTAGTATGGTGCGGAGACGCGAGCTTTAGTGCTCCAGCATCAGCTGCGACTACGACGCGCGCTTTACCGCTTGAAACGTACTTTGATGCGCCTCCGATTTTATCCACTTCGCGCTGGTTTTGAATAGATCGTGGAAAGGGCCTAACAATGCAGACATTCACGAAACAAAAAAGCAATAACAATAATATACTATATGGAGGATCGATTTTGAGATGAACGAGCGAAACATTTTTCAGGAGTTCCACCTCTTTGATAGTCTGAACTTTTTTGGGAGGATTGCGTAATACGTCCTTGTCCATCACGACGCCTAAATATTTTATAGACTTGTAAAGAAAAAAAAAAATTTTGCAAGTTTAACCTTGAGGTTTTAATTATTATTATTATTATAAAACCTTTATATTAATAAAAAAAACATATACATTTATTAAGAGATATCTTTATTTGGTCTCGATATTAAAATATCGTCTAAAAATATATATATACACTCCTTCCATATCGGAGAAAATTTATTCCATTGTTTTTTGAACGGACATCAAGGGCGCTGGAGATAGAACAAAAACGAGACACGAAAAGATATGATCGCGATGCGTGTTGGTATAAGTGGGCGGCTGCAACTCGTCGGCCAACTCAAGCTGCATATACGCTGTCGTTAAGTTAAGCTTGCTGGATTCCTTGCCTCTGTGCAAGCGTGCGAATAGCTCCTCTATTGATGGTAGGGGATACCTGTCAACGTGTAACACCTTAATCAGAGTGACCGGGTAATCGCCGCGCATACGCGCCGTGCCGTTGAGCCTTAACACCGGTTTGATAGAAGTCTCACAATCAGAGTAGTTTATACTCTTCGCGAAGTACCCGTTTCGACCAGCTTGTCTAGCGCCTCGCCTACTTTTGGTCATGAAGCAAAAGGGACCGGTTGCGGTTTGAAAAAAATCGGTTTAGCATCGGGCTTAAATAGTAATTGCACTTCCGACTCATTTAATTTCCTAATTTACATGAGAAAACGGCGAGAATAGTATTAGGATTTATTGAGAGTTCATAAATCATTTCAGTGATCATAGTTTAAAATGGAAAATATAAAGGAAACGTTACACGAAATGGCATCCCAAATATATCATACAGCAGTAATACACAATCAGGAAAACAAGCCACTATTACTAGGAATTCATAATCATTTCATAAGAAATGTTTTCGACGTGATCACTATATATGGACTATGTTTATTTTATGCTCCATAATTGCAATACACTCCGATACTAATAAGGTGAGTAAAACGACTAGTTTTTAATCTATTAGACTGGAATAAATGCCACTGGATAAATGAACGAAGTTGTACAATATACGTGAATGCCCTTTTTGTTATAAATTATGAAATATTGTTAAATTATAATAATAATTATTGCTGTGCAATGAAAATACGTAAAATGTTGTTCTTTTTTCCTAGAAGCTTAGAATGAAATGTCTCCTTTGAATAACGAACATCCTTTCTAGTGAAACAATACTTAGAGGTTTTTTGTGGGTTTGTAAGAACTGTGATTGTACATTCCACTCCAGTTCATAGCATCACCAACTACACGTTTCAAACGATGAATTATGGTAAATACGCAATGAACAGATTAAACATTAAAATTAGATAGTATTTATTATATATTTATGAAACCTTTGTGATGTTGATAATGACGTTGACAATGACAATGACATTGACAAGAGGGAGCCACGAGTAAGAGAAAAGAAACAAGACCGAATTATGATTAGTAAAATAAACGTGGTTTTTTCTTTCTTTAAAAATTAAGTGTTATATAAAAGTTATCGTTGTGAATTTATCTAAGTCTATTGTACAAAAGACGATTGAAGTTTTGTAATAAGATGAGTAAGGCATGAACATTTAATTGTCGATTCTCTGTTTTAGGTAACCACCTTTTTATTATTTTTCTTTTTCAATTGTTATATTTCATGTGAAACTGATTTGTATTTCATAAATAAATCTCTGTTTTAGATGAATCATATTGTGCTGTGCTTTATGAAGAACCCCTGATCTTATATTTATTTAGATTTTTTTTTATATATACGTTAATACTGTGTCTTCTTAATATGACATCACTGCAGGAGAATATGTAAATAATCTCACTTGTTTGTTTTTTTTTGACAAAGTTAATCCTAAAATCATTAAGCGTTATATTTAAATTTTTCTCTTTAATTTCTATAGGCACATGTTTACAGCACTAACTATTCTCATTAACATAATTGTTGTGAACCATATTATTATAATTCGCACTTTAAAAACAAATGACCCGAGGTCGGTTCCAGTGGCTCACAAAATTTTCTTATACAAGCCCCTCGAGAACAAACGCAACCATTAAATTGTCTTATATTTGCGTACTGAAAATCAACGAAAAAATTCTAGTTAGATTCGGGCATCGACAATTTTGTATAATACGTTATTTAAAATACAATTAAAAAATAAATTAAGCCGGGTCGCGTCATTAGTAAATTCATATTTATTCATATTAAAAGTTAAGAAGAACGGGTAAAAATTTGGGAATTTAAAAGATATTTTATTCTATATTTATTAAACCTTCTATGGCAGTCCAGTCTTTGGGATCGTCAATTGCAGAATTTTAATAATCGGTTCCTTCTTCCATAATTACTATTCGTCTTTATTTCTTTCGAAACTCAATGCCATGCCACAGATTAAGAAACATCATGTATTACATATATGTTAATTATTAGGTAGTGTTGGCAACTTCTGACTTGTTCAGGCAATCGCGACGGACACGGAGGCTGAGCGAGGCGAGCTCGCGAACAACAGGAGGTGGAGATTCATTCATTGCTAAGCTACGCAGTCTACTGTATGCTTTTAATTATAAAAGTAAATTATATATTTGAATATATTTATATGATTATGTATTATTTATTGTCAGTTTAAAAGTAAAAGTTACATTCATGTATTTTAGTTAAATACTGCAGGATCGTTAAGTAGAGAGAAACAAACTTAATTTGCCCCCTCCCGCTACGTTCTTCAGTCGTACGTCGTTTATGGTATTTATTTTAAATGCAGTCGATCCAAATGGTATAACGAGTGATGATATAGTTTGGCGATATTTACGCTTCTGATACTACGCATATGATATTTAATGGCTTTCAGAGGATATACGACGCATGTGTCATTCGGTTTTGTAGTCCAGTAAAATTAAACATCTTACCCCTACATTTAACTGTCGCATCTCCATGCATTGATTTAAGATTAAATATTTAATAAAAAGAAATCCATTATGCGACAATTTATTTCGTTTAAAAAATATGGTCTCTTCTCGGCTCGTTAATAAGCTCGTTAAACGCGGCGTCTAGGCGAGTGGACAGCGAGTAAAATAATTTCGGCCATTATTCGGTTAGCGCCGCCCACCGAACGGAATATAAATTAATCTCGTTGTTAATTAAGCCACCGAAAGGTTATCTCTCCATTGAATATGAAAGCATGGCGAAGAACGCGATTAGTATTCGAGAGGGGGCGTTCGCGTAGTTCGGCCGGGCCGGGGCGCGCCCGGCGGCGATCCCCTAAACAGGTTACCTAACCGCGTTTATATCGTCAGCGGAACACAAATATTAGCATAATTAGTACGGCGCGCCCGCTTTCCGGGCGCAATTCGCGTTTTGATTAATCCGATGCCTCTTAACAACTCCCGCTACATACGCGCCGTCGGCCCCCCCCGCGGCCCCTCCGCCCTACACCGGCCCTACACCGCGCCCTCGTATATGTGCTTTTAATGCGTGACGTGGTTTTATATTAATCTTGTTTTTGTTTACGGTGGGAAATGCGCCTCGATGTGGCAGCGTGTTGTTTTATAGAGGAATCGTTACCGTAATAAGTCGGCGGCGAGGCTCAAGTGCTTCAACTAATTAAACTAGGCGATTGTAAGTTAAAAATGTAATAATATTTCGAAGCCCGCAGTAGCAGTATTCAGTTGCCGGACTCGGAGATTTCTACTCATTGGATCGGTTTTTAATAGTGTTTTTAGCTTTAACTGCCCGTGTGTGTGTATCGTGGAATGTTTTGGTTCAATTTTAATCCGCTTATGGCAGTATAAATAATTTGAAATTTTGATAAGATTTGTTAAAAATTGATGATAGTACGTTTTAGACGTACAGAATGTAATGAAAATTAAAAAATAACTTTTGAAAGAAACGTTACTGAAACAAAGTTTTTATCATTATCAAAATTTTAATTCAAATTAAAGTTCATACTGTTAGATTTTACAAAACTGATATTTTTAATTTATACCAATTTTAAAAAGGTTTTGTAATTATTTAAAACCATTATAACAATTACATCGTTTAAAATGTTTTACGAGAGTTCTGTACGCATACATTAACAATACTGAAAAATTATTACCTTATTTTCTTCCATATAATATACGCTCTCAATGACGTCTCTTATGACATATGGCAACGTTTAATATATGATATATATATATATATATATATATATATATATATATATATATATATATATATATATATTTTAATTTTAGTAAAAACAATGGTTAAATTAAGCCAACCATTATAAGCCTTTTGCTGAATATTAATTTTTGTAACAAGTGAATGTAACCTAGATGATTGTTTACGACTTTAAAGTTACAATAATGGCGCAAATTGCCAGGATGCGTTTCATAAAGCTATTCTGGAATTTGTCAAAGGACTAATTACCAAACTTTTTGCTCTCTCGAGGTTCGCATGGACGAAATTTTGCCAGCAAAATTTTGGCCATTACGCCATACTATATGGCTATGTGAACATGACTCTTGGAAAACCGAGGAAACAAACTGTGGAATTTTCATTGTTTCACTGCGACAGTTGACGTTATTAAATATTTAATTATATCGCGCTCAACAGCTGCTTTATGTTAAGTGCTAACGGAAACTTTCATGAACTCAAAACATGTCTGTTTTGTTCTACTTCTTAACGAAAATAAGCAAGTGATTTATGTATCGTCTAATAATATGTTTACATTTGTCATTGCCAATCTAGTAGGTTTGAGGATCTAATATATATCTACAAATTTATGACATATTGTTGCAATTTATTTTACCTATTGCTTATGATCGGCGTCTACTAGTAGAGTGACCACCACTGCAGTGCACGAATATGTGGAAACATACACGTACTCACACTTGACGTATCGAGCGCTAAGCACTAAGTTAATTATCATTAATTCAATTTTAGTTAGTGATAAAATGAAATATTGATTATTATTAATTATTGTTCATTAAAAAACTTGTTTTTCCTAGATATTACATCTATTTACTGAATTAATATATATAAACGTTATTATTAACTGCTTTCTGATATTTAACGAGGGATTGTTACTGCACTATACCTATATTTTTTTTAAGTTTATTCACAATGAACTATGTGTGTTAAAGTAATAAAAAAATATTGGCTGTTATTGAGTAATTTCCCAAGACGCTGGAATGTAGTAGTACTCAAATGTTACACGCGATTTCATCATATGAATCTGACCACATCAAATAGCGTGTTTTATACCGAGTTTCATAATAAGCGTATATTCGATTGGTTAAAATAATATTAACCAAAGAAATAAAAAAATACTTAGTATTTGAGTTGGTTAAATCAAGTTTGTAGCCTTTGAGAGTAGATTCTCACATTCGTGATTCATTAAATGATTTGTATTTTCATTGAAATAAAAGACTGAAATATAGATTAATTTGATTGATTTCTTTACGTTTTCTTTTGAGTTACATTTTGTTTTGTGTAATGAAAATAACATAAAGGTTGTCGTCAACTTGCATAAGTTTGCTTTTGACAGCAGAGTACTGTCGTCTCGTTCTTTGTATTTGAAAATCTGTATTATATTAAACTTCAAAATATCTTTATTTCATAAGTTATAATATAAGACTTGAAATATGTCATAACATTTAAATAATCGGCAGTTTTTTAATTATGTTTTAATTATTTCCACTTTTTTAATTACCGCTCGTTCGTAAGGCAGTTATCCCTCAAGAAGAACTATCAAGAAACTTGAGGACAACTTTTTGCAAATACATTATATATAAATACAACCATATATAAAATTATTGCAGGAAAAAACCTGTCAGAAGTCGAGCTCATTATGTCCATTTATTTTCTAAACATTAATAGATTTTATTATACCCTTTTGTGCGAGGTGTTGGTTTAATAAATACTTCAAATTTATATAAGGGTAAATTTTGTATATCCATAGGAATATTATTGAACAAGCGCACATAGAGCTCCCTAAATGAATTTATGATTCTATGCAGTCGGCTAGCATGTAAACACCGTTTATTTTTATTTCTAGTATTGAAATTATGTCTATCAATATTTTCATTAAAACATTCAAAATTTTTTAACATATATTAATTTATGATAAATAAACTGTAATGCGCAGTTATAATTTCGATTTATTTAAAATTACTTCTAAGAGAAACACGGGATCCCAGGTCGTAAATTGTGCGTATGGTCCGCTTTTGCAAAACGAAAATTCTATAAACATCCGCGGTATGTCCCCAAAGCGGAATGCCATGTGACACCAAGCTATGGAAACAGCCAAAATAAACAGTTTTGATATTAGACATATTTCTTATTTTTTTATTTGCAAATTCGTGCTCCCACTTCTCCTCTGGAATTCCCCACTCCCTCGCAACCTATTTTGTTCGTGGGTGGTCGTAGGATTTCGAAATTGGGTTCGTTTGAATTGGCATTAGAAGAAAAAATTTTTGACCAAGACCGATTTTCCAAATTAAATTCAGCCTTTGGAAATGACGTTAAGATATTTTAATTTTTGGTTTAATAATTGTTACAATTTCGAATTCCTTTAATAAAATAAGAAGTCGAAATCGATTTAAATAATTTTGGCTCCATTTTTAAATACTATTGAAATTTATTCTCACAGAAAGAACACAGGCAAGATCAACGGTCCGCACGACAATAGTCCGGTCGCCTGCATTGCACCATTTGAATTATTTATTAGCCTGCTCCTTGAAATCCAAGGCCAAGTTGTTTAGCAAGAAACTTCTGTGTTTTATTGTGGAAAAATCTTTTTTCTTCGTGCGTAGTATCAGTATTTTTTAGGGACTTCCACCTAAGAAGGAAAAAAGAAACCCTATGGCGAGACTTCAATATCTGTTGGTCCATCTTTCACAAATGCATTTGTCAATCACTACTATTGCTATCGATCTAAAATTCTGAACTACAACAAAAATGATTTGTCTACACCCAATATGAAATTCAGATTCTTTTATTAATGCTAAGATACGGAACATCACCAAAACCTAATTTTTAACCACACAACTTATATAGAATAGAGCATATAATTAAAAAAGCAATGTAAGTGTTGATGGTTAAAAACTTTGAATTACATCAGTATTTCTTAGATCGAAAAATGCGGGACGAAATTGGTTGATTTCCAAGCTTGGTGCTACCTGGTAACTACTTGCAATATCACCTAAGCTCGAGAACCAACCAGTCTGAAATGATTCATAATGTTAAATGCCTGAAATGTATAACACAGAAAATAAAATTAAATTTGAGAGAGTTGTGATTAAAACATTTTAGCCCGCATTGAATTTTTATTGCCATATTATTAAACATCAACCTCAGCTTATTTTCCAATACCATATAGTGGAACTCTTGATATCCGATTTTATTCACGCTTGACCATCTTTATAACAGAGGATCGATACTCGATCGGTTACCGGCGCGGCACTAGTCCGTTCCTCCAACACAAAATCATCCTCACTATTCAACACTTATTATTTTGCGATGAATCACCATAGGCTAACGGAACGAATATTATTCGTGACAATATTTCTGCGAAATTGACGTCCCGTGTGGACAGTCGCGCTCGTACGATTCCGTCATCTCTCGTGAAACGCGAGAATTGGTGTCTTGTTTAGTAGAAATTTCCTGTTTTTTGACAATATCTCGTCAACCGTTATGCCGAGTTCGAAGTAGTGTCGTCAAAGGTTTGCTGGGATGATTTTAACGACACCCAAAACATTTCCAATCGTGATAATCCTAAAAGATTTTTTACGAGTATAGAACAATATTGGAAGTGAAGCATTCCGTCCACCAAAAGCTAGAGCAAATAAAAGGAGGATGATGAGAATAATAATAACACGTACAGTGCAATGCATGAAAATCTGCCGCTGCGAAGTTAGTCACGTAAAATAGGAAGCCGGAGAGGAAAAAGGAAAAGTCGGGTACCGTTGCATCTGCCTACTGCATCATTCGCAGACAATAAAATTGAGAGCGGCAAAGTTTCGTGCGTTATACTGTATTTGTAGTCTATCTGACGTACTGCCATTTATAGTTCAAAAACAGACATATAGCAACAATATTGCCTAAAAACTCCACGATAGTGCCAAATAAGACTACGTTTAGTACTTTTTTAATTATTTTCTTCCAGGATAGATATTTATATATTATAGATAAACTTGAAAATATTTATTTAACTTTACCTAACTATTAAAAATTTACCAAACACAAAAACTTTCATCGAAACCGTTAGAGCCCATTTTAGTGATAGTCATGTATAAATTTGTACATATACAAGAATCGCTTACTTGATGTAATAAAATATTCAAACTATTGTGATAGATGTGTTAAATTCATAAGAATAAACAAGACAAAGTCAACCGCAGCAAACAGTTATACTTCTTTTTCTATATTAAGATATAGAAATCCTTCCAAAAGACTTGTCAACAACAATAAAATGGAAATAAATGTTATTTCTATGCTTTCTATTACGAATCTGAAAAAAAAAAACCAATTCAGCACACATTTACTTCTGCGTTAACAAACGAAATGCCAGGTAACGTCTAGTTTCACGTAAGAGAAACAATAAAATAGAGGATATTAGCTCCAAACGTTTTTGCGAGAGGGCGCGGCCGACCGTCTTCGCAATCTCGCTTCATACAATTGCAAATTTGTTGTTCGGATTGACTTTGTTACAGCGAGTTCTGAACAGAAATCTTTGTCTTTGCTCTGAATAATACAAGGTTTTTTTCGGGAATTTCATTCCTGGAGAAAGACTTACGAAATATAATCTGAAACGTCAATATTACATATGTCAAATTTAAATGTAAAATATCGACTTAATATCGACGGTAAATAAATTTCAACTTTTAACTAAAAAAATATTTGATTCACATAATGAATTAATTTATTATAATCGAGCACATAATAGTTAAGTTCATACGTATCCTGTTTCAAAATAGCAAAAAACTGCACTAGTGCGAATAGCACTCGTATCGTGAGGGTGTCGTACAAATTAAATTTTTCATGTAGATATTTCATCCATCGAGAATCTCGATGTGTTTTATTTGTTTTCGAAATCAATACTCGTGAGATATTGATTCCAGGAATTCGAAAACATTTGCTTTTAAAAAAAAAATTTTCTTGAAAATATCGAAATTTTTAAAATCTCAAGTTTTTTATACAGCAAAGTTAAGAAAGGTTATGATATGCCTACAAATTATCAATTTAAACATTTTTTTCATTTACTTGTGCTCTAAGAATTTTTGTATTCCCAAATTTTACGATTAGAATTCACTGGGAAGTAGAACAACGGACAACGAAATTATCTTATATGGGTTCCTTCTTTTTAGAGATACGGAATCCTACTGAACAATATAACTCAAGAGTGGATTTGTTGAGGACCTGTTGCCTATTTGACGAGGGATACCATGTATCTCTCTTCAAATCTAGACAACAATGCTCAAACCGTGTATCAATGAATACATACGCCATTCCGTGTGCCTATCCTCGCGTCTGCGGGTCTATTCTATTAGAATTCTACACAAATCCATATTGGCTGTGGCCGGTACTTATTTGATGTACATATATGTATAAAAGTAGTGACGCTGCATATTGCAATGTAATATTCATATAGATTAAATCGTAACAATCAACAATATTTTTATACGAATTGATAGTAAATTTCATTCGCTCGCTTGTACTCTTCAACAAGAAAATAGTGTGCTCCACGTTTGCGGCGGGGTCGTGACAGGTCTGATTAATGCAAAGTCTGCAAAGGTATCATGCATTGCAGCACCGCCTTACGCCGGATAAGCGATACAGTGCCAGAATTCAGAAGCACACTCGCAGCCTCTGGTCATCTTCAGCTGAGGGCTGCTTCAGTCACTCAGACTCGTATTAATAAAGCACACTTAAGAGCGCGTTCCAGCTTGAGAGTGGAAAGAGCAAGACGATTATAGTGTTGCGCTATAGAAAATAGTATATTTCTCGCTTTCACGTTACTGCTCAAAGGCGCATCATATTAATGACGTTTATTAATTATGACGTCAGAGGTGAATTGGGCCGACTTTCGATGAGCAGTGTATGTGGTTATTTGAATCTCCTAGCGTGACTGGTTCGCAATATGTGTACGGAGTGTATAGTGATTTTCTGAACGGACTAACTCGCGACGTTAATTTGGAATAGTACGTATGATCTAATGACTAACTAATTTATTTCCAAACGTGGCCGACTACGATATAATAAGACCTTAGATTTGCAGGAGATATGAGGTTGAATTAACTGAAATATAAGGATGTCATTATTGCTTATTACACACAACGTACGTAAACTTTTCAACTTTTGAATAATTCACAAACTTTTCAGCTTCTTCTTTTCGAATTGGGATATTTCTCCAGTTAAAGTTTTACGGATCGTTACTTGTCGAATTTTATTTCTTCAGTTTTATGCCAACTTCAGGTTGTTGCCGATGAGAAAAATCGAGTTCGGCTAAAGTTTTTTGATTCAAAGAACGTTAACGGAATTTCGGGGAATAATATAACAAAAAAAAATTAGATTATGCCTTATAGCAACATTTCTAATTTAGGTACAGCAAATTAGTTGGATTGGTGACGCAGGTTATCGCTGTCGGTTATTTGTGTTTGTTTTGCGTTGCGCGAGCGGGTTCTGTTTGTGTTGTCCGGCGCGGCGCCGGCGGCGTTGAGGCGGCCCGCTTAAACCAACACCGCTGAACATATAATGTCGCTTAGATAGGAGCTCTACGGATACACATTACACATATACTACACGTGCCGTTAACCCTCTACTCATCGGCGGGTAGCGGTAACTTACTTTGAACGCAAATGACGCTGGGTTAGAATTTCTCACGGATAATGACATCTTTGCAAATTTCTATTCTATGCTAGCTTGTCAGTTGCATCTGTGTGTTTTTTTCTCTGCAGATCGGTGCAACGTTATTCATATTGAATAAAAATGTTCGTTCTTCAAACAGTTGGATAACGTGTTTTATATGTATGTATGTATTATTATTGTTATTGCTGATAACAATTATAAGGTAATTATTATTCATATACGGAAGTAATAATATACCCTATTTCGTTGAACTACAAATGTCAACAAAATCTCTAATCGTTGTGAAATATTATGGAGTTATCCTTATAATGTAGCTCTCGATGCCTCGAGATTATGCACAGAAGCGTATGTCAAATATTTTCCAATACGTTTACTATTTTTTTCCTTTAATGTAAAGTACTTTTTGCCCCAATAACTCTTAGTATGAATGAGAAGACAACGAAAAGTGGAAATTGGACATTTTCTCCGGTTCTCATAACAGTGTTACACATATAACGCCACATAAACTGTGCTAAAATACCCGAGCAGCCACGATTAGCGATCGCTACCATTAAGGCAAATTTCAATGCGTTGTATGTATAGCGAACGATGAAGTAAGGACGGACACTTTTCTCGGAATTGAAAAAGCGAAAAAATAAAATGAAAAATTATCTCACACGCGTCTCGGCAACGTTCGCCGTGCGCAGGAGCACTCACGTACCTTATATACCCTGACAGATCTGTTATTAGGATGCGAATTGAAAACATCGGCGTGATATCCCGCGCGGGGCGAGCCGGCGACGAATAACAAGAACAAGGATGTCTTTATGAAATTGTGCCCCGGCCCCGGCGCCGAGTGCTCGACGTTGACAAATGACACGAGGGCTGTTTTTCACTGTCAGATCGAAGTGACATGTTTTCCCCGGGCTGTGAAGTGTGGAATCGGTAAAGTGAAATAAGCGCCGGGGAAAAAAAAAAAGAGTGCGCGGCCGCCGCGCCTAATGGCCGCGGGAGGAATTAAAAAAAAAAGCCCATTGTCGTTTTACGGCTCACGGACCTCGGCGACCATCCATCTGCCTGTCTATTCTGTACGCCTAGGGATTATAAGGATCTGGAATGCTATTCCGCACGTATTTAAGGCGTTTAAATAATTGGCTCGCGGAGAATAATCGCTGTTTTATAGGAATACAATGGCGATGACACGCCTATAGCAATTCGCTGACGGCATCAGACGCAAACTCGAAGATTTCTCCCATTATCCATATTAAGGAAACAATTGAGAAAAATTCATAGTTATACAAATATATTGCCCTACTAGAAATCGAACCTATCGAAGAGTTCATCTTTAGCCTTTTTATTTATCAGTTTTGTTGAAGGGTTTTCTTGCACGGAAAAAGAATAAATTTATATCTCAAACCTTCACAATAAATTTTCAGGCCAAATCTAATATTTTAAAATATTTCCCCTATATCATTGAAAGAATTGTTAATATAATCTTGGATTAGTGGCGGGACAATCCTAGTAATACTTCTGATCAAATAGCGACATAATAAATACTAAATATAATAATTATAAAGGAGGATTAAAAATACAATTTTTTGTTTTCTATGGTACTTAGGATTTCACAAAAAAGCACTTATTTAAAAAAAAATTGTAACAATAGCTCAACAGTTGTAATAGTAATGGTAGTTGATAAGCTCGACGATAGGGGTCGTAGGTATGAACTACCTGCGCAGCTAAGTTTTTTCTATCTCTAAGAACGGTATACCACTTACTACAAATTACTTAGTTAGGTATCCAAATGAGAAAACCCGCTAACAAATATTAAATAATCAATTATGCTAGTCGTTTCAATATAGGAAATAAACGACTGTGAGTATTATATTACTGAAGAATTGATTAAAAAATATTAAATAAGCTACATAAAAGTTATATTAACAAAAAAAATATGAAGAGCCGCTCAATAAAATAGTGAATAGACTGCAATAAAAATTATACTTATATCAAAATTCAAAATGTATTGAAGGAAAATTTTATTTACATTACGTCTACACAAAAAAATTTGTTATTTTAAATAACGAAAAGTTACATCCACAATAAATTTATGGAAGGCTAACTGAGCAGCAGATAAATTATGCTCATAAAAATGTATTTTTATAAAGTAAAAATATAAATGATAAGTCGTTTTTTGATGTAAATTGTTTGTCACAGAGTTTACTGTATTTTACGTTTAAAGATTTGAAATTAATAGAATTTCTTGCTATCTCTCGCTGTCTGTAGGAAACTTTAGCTATCAGAGGGTTTTTTCTTACTCTATTTAAAATCCTATTATAATTATTAATACTCTTCATATTTTTTCTCCACTTAAATATGTCATAGGTTAAAAAAAAACCTATTAATTGCCTTCTATTAAATCTAAAGTATTTTGGGAAGGCGAACAAAATTAAATTGATAGAGTACTTTACTTGAATCTTTTTTTTCGATTTTAAATCGATTTCGTTCAACATTTTTTAAATAATTTTTTTTTTAATAGAATTTATGTTTCACTTGACAAAATTTAACGGAACTATACCATTATGGGTTTATTATCGTGATAATAACATTGATAGATTACATAAGACATCGGCCAGAACTTATTTATTCTCATCAGCCGTTGTAAAGAAATCGTCATCAAAATGCCCCTACGGCTACAAGAACGCCATTTTCTGGTTTTCTATCGCTGATCGAGTATACACTTTTCATAAAAAAGTGCATAGTCTGAGAACATCGTACACGAACGAAATACGCGTTGGACAGCCGCCGCCGGCCGCGCGCCGGCCGCCGCGCCGCGGCTCGTTCTCAGCCCGCGACCTTTTCCCGGCCAGTTCCCAAATAAACATGGGAGTATTCTCAAGGCTCCCACACGTTCGAAGTATTAGAGAAAATGCCGAAAACTATCCCTTCTTTTTTAAGGGTTTTTCACCCGAGCAATACAAACAGAATCCTTATCTTTGTCGGTACATTATGTATCTAGTCCCTCGGTACATAATCGTGTTTCTTAAATTATATATTAATTTTATTAAAATAGTATGTATTCATTTTTGAGCCATTTTAACGATTTATTGTAAAAAGTGTTATATACGATATAATGTAACACTTTAGTCCAAATTTAAAAGTAGGTTTCGGACTTAGACACTTTTTTTTTAAACATGCTGTAACTACACCGGTTTTCAAGTCTGCTTGTATGTTAATAATTCTCACACTTACATATCTATATCAAATATTCAGTAGTGCAGTATTAATTTCATATGTAGTAATGCACACTTACACCTGAATATTAAAGTTAAATATTGCAGTAGGAAAAAATGGAATTTATAATAAAGACACACTAGATTACGCTTTCGAGCTCCTACTCATATTTATTTGTTCATGGATACTCTGCTTTGACTCCCAAAGGAATCGACCTCCGGTCTGCTTTATGCGTAGGTATTCATACAAATAAAATTGTCTCAGATTCGACGATCTAGTACTCACTGTATAGGTAATCGTATGAATCTATATTTAACCAGGACATGTACATACGGGGTATGTGTTTTGGAAGATGTATGCTTTAACTAAATATTTGCTTCATTTTCAAGGTAAGACGTTTTATAACTTGAATCTTAATCGTAAAAATACAATGCAAACTTTCGTTTTCGGTCTACGTATCTATGTTGATAGTGATAAGCGGAAAAATGAGTAGATAAGGGATTATTGTGATGTACTGAATCATATACTTTAAACCTAGTTAGGTCTCTTTGAAAAACTGAACAAAATCAATATGTGATTAGTCGATCTTAGTCGAACACAATGCGTCAAGAACAATGTGTAACATCACTGTAAACTGAAATACAAATATATGGAACATGTATGTATATATTAAGTAATAACAGAACAACCACGACTTAATAAAATTAATAAAGCTTTTTTAATCAAATTGCAATCAGTCTTTACCTTCTTGTAATCAAACTTGAATACGAGAATGAATTAGTGTTTATTTTTAATTACAATCAATAAATCGTAGGTGCCTCGTCAAAAATTTAATTTTCCCACAAAATATGTTTTACAGAAAAATACTTACGGTGTGTAAGCTCCCGGCTTGCTGTTGTTTTAACCATCAAATATTTTAAATTGAATATAGTTCTATCCCTGGTTTCGTCTTATTCGCGAAGTTATCGAGTAAAATAGATTATAAGCCGATTAAAAGTAAAGTCGAGTTCTCAGAGACCACAGACCCTAATAGTATTAGCGTCGTTCGGTCGACTGGCTTCTGATCGAAGTTTGAAAATCTTTAAGTGGCTTTGGGGGTCGAGCGAGGAGAATTTTGTTTGTGTTAAACGGATGCGTCATTGAATGGAGCCAGCGGTGTAGTAGAGAGATAGGGCGCGCGCCCGCGCCCCTCTGCAGAACTAAATTGAATTTTCCCCTACAAAAGTACAGCCGAATGAGGTTTTAAATAAATCGAGTAACAGAATTTGAAGAACTCTGTCATCGAAGATTGACTTCACTTGAATATTCTTTAGGGCTACTCTGTATTCATTTCATAAGATGGTATTGTTATCGATGTAATATTGAATTTTTCTATAGCAATGACGACAAATCTATGATTTTAAAATCCTATATGCAATGAAACAAATGACCTGGCAGTGGATGATGTACATTACAATAGTCTCCCTTAAAAATATCAAAAAACCGCATTTTATAATATGAAAACATCGAGTAGCAATTTTATACACCTTTATATGTGTTAACTGCCAAAACCAGCGTCATCTAATGTTCATAACAGCCAAATCGTTCTTACTTACTGTTCTGTACCTCCATAGAATAATTTTTAGATTTTACTATTTGACGTATGCTTGGAGCGCCCGGGATCTCACTTAAATAGTTGTCTGAAATATAAAAAGTCGTTCCAACAATACCGCGGAATTTATTGTTACGTTTTCTGCAATATTTGAATAAAAGCAGGTATCACAAGGCAAACTTTACTGACTAATACGAAGCGTGGCGACAAACGATATTTATAGAGCGACAATGCTATGAAGTGATGACATCTAAAATGTCTATCTATTGAAGAATTTCCTTTCCAAGTACTTATGTACGTTCCTTATAAAATTAAGTACGTTCATAGTGATTATACAAAGTATACAAATGGAACTAATAATTATTTTGAAACAATTTTCTATTGCAAATTTAAAAATTATATTGTAAATATACATATATGCACATGAATAGTTTTCATAAGGGCTGATTCAACAATTATTATCAATTTTACATAATTTTTTTTTGTTTTTATTAAGTAACTCTACAGAAAACAGATATTTGTTATAAATAGACATTAAATTACAGGGATATTAAAAATGTTTTAATTGTGAGACAAGAAAGAAAATAAGGTTTTTCAGTTAGATCCTTTGACCTTTATGAATCATTTTTCATTCATTCACACAATGCTAGCAACATTTTGCAACGCATCGATGAGGTCACACAGTACTTTGGTTTCTGTTTTCTTTTACATAAAATTTTACTTCAAAATCATTTCAGCTTTTTAAAAACAACACCCATGAATAATTTCCAAGCATTTGCGAAAATTTTGTGTAGTTCTCTATCCTTCTAAATGTATCCTAGACGTTGATAAGGTTGTTGTTTTATATATTGTATTTTATTAGCACTGATGGTTAATTTTCTTGTTCAGCACCCTATTCAAGTACTATTGGGTGTATCACATCACCTCCTTGAAACATTCTGATTCTCTGTAACGAGGTGATGTTTCGGCATGTTAAATTATTAGGATAAATTTATTTCCTTTGCCGCTAAATTTCAGGGCCCACTTATAAATTCGGGAATCGTTTCAAACGAGACAAAAAATTGAAATCGTATTATACCCCTAGACATCTGAGCTATGCGAAATTCCGAAGGGACCAAAAGGAACTTGTCCGATTCAACAAAACTTTATTATGGTCTCGCTAACGTATCACTTCACTTATAAACATTTAGATTAGTGCGCTTTTCAAATGTTCATAAAATAGGAAAGTTACTTTTTTCAAGTTACTGAAAATCGAGTTTTGACGAGATTTTGACCGTTTATGGTTTGAGAATCTATTTCGTCTATTTTTCGAGTGATCTCTGTGTATGTGAGTTTTCATAGTTAACAACAAGGTCATCTTTCTTTGCTTAGAAAACTACGTCCAATGCCATAAAGTAGATCAAAGTCGAATAACGTCAAAATATATCGTGGTCGACATATTTAACAACCAGTGTTTTAAAGTTCTCGCTATGAAAATTTTCATGAAATGGGAATACCATTTCATGAAAATGTACATAACGAGAATTGTTTTCAGTACAATTTTACAAAAAAGAGATTCCAATAGATCTTAATGTTCTAGGAGCCTAGAAATATACATTGTATGTGTGTGCGTGTGTGCGTGTATACGTGCATGCGTGCCTGTATATAAGTCTAGAAAAACATTAAAAAAGTTTTCAACATGTTTTCTAAACTGATATATTCCAAAATTTTAACTACCAATAGTTTTTCTACTTAAAAAACAACATTGATCGTTGGAAACTATATCAAAATCGATAGATTCATTCGAAAAACATCATTAACACAAATATAAAAAAAGGTTTTTTCAAAATGATTCGTGAAAACGAATTGTGTTCGGTACTAGGCATTTATTTCTGCTTAAAAAATTGCGTTGTATACCATAAAGCAAATCAAAATCGACAACGCGTTCTAAAGGTTGAACAAGAGTACGAAGATTTCGCCAAGTCTCAGAAAGCAGACAAGGAATTGGCGCAATAAGTGTTTTATAACTTCAGTTTTATCTTAAATCTGACTTATCAGATTTAAGACTTGAATTATAATTTGAGCTCATGAAAGCCATTGTGATTAAAGAAGGGATAAAAAGATTATTGCACAGTTTTGCTGTAAAGCGTATCATGATTATTTCTTATCAACTCCAAGTAAATGACATAATAAAGCGCGTTCAATTAATCGTCATGGTGGTGAATGATCAAGCCCTGTACTTATCGTGATTTTGGAAATATATTTTTGTCTTACGAAGAATTAAAACCTTTAGTTGCACATTTGTTTTATAGTGAAACTTAAAGTATTTTTAAAGAACTTCCGGTGCCATTGCCTACCACTAACACTAAAAAATCCCAATTGAGTTTGTCTTTTCGACATATTATTATGTTGAGCAATCGACTTGTCCCTACTTCTTGAATAATAATTTGTGTTTACTTTTACCTTCACCTTTAAAGGTTTCAACATTTTTGTTCACGTTCACCTGTGAGAAAATGCGTTTCTCCACTTTTTGCATTCATAATACATTGATTTCGAGATTGGTGGCGAGATTGGAATTGGGTTCGAGCTTTAGAACTTTTAAATGTAAAAAAAATAATATCAGTACGTATACTCTATATCCAGGTGTTAAAGTTGCGAACAAAAACTGTGAAATGTATTAAATATTTTTTTTGCAAAAAAATATGTGGTTCCTGTGAATCTGCCAAAAAAAACGACTATGAACAACTTAATATCTGAGAATGAAAATTGTAAGAACATTATTTAGCAAGTTTTGTTTTTCCAAATAAACATTATGTAAATAACAACAATACTAATAAGACTTTATAATAAATTCATTATTTATCTGGTTGTATTTTCCGTCAAACTCTAAAAATGAAATGTGTACAATGACCGCAGTTGCCAAGCTTTAATGTGTATCTCGCTCTGAATCATCGGATAATGTTCGCGCCCCGATTTTCACTTATCGGCAGGGTAGTTATCAATAACGACGCCTAAGCGTCGGACTATCAAAAATACATTTACCGTCGTTGAACTCCCATCAGACGGCGAACGCGCGTACAGTTAACTCGCTAATATCACATTAAGCCGGCTATCAAACGACGCGGCGGCCGGTCCGGCGGCGCGCGCGGATTAGCGGCCCGTGTCTCGTCCGGATTATTCGCGTCTTCCGGCACCGAGATTTCAGCTGTATCTACACTACTCCGCGCTATTGTCCCGTATTTTTCGCCTCTCGTATTCCCAAGGTTTGCTTCCGTATGTACGTTTCTTATTTGGATTGACGGCTGCGGCGATCGAGCCACACTTATCGAATTATTTGTTTTGGTAGGATTTGCACGTACTGAACAGGCATTTACATCTTAATTTAAATTTCTTTATGTTCGAATGCAAATTCTTACTTGCATTGCGTAAATAAACCTTTTCATTCTCTCTCAACATACCCAACGCAAAGGGGTTTCTCGGTAATAGCGGCGACTGCAGGTTTATACTCATCGGATACGGTTGCGACGAAACGAGTGGCTTAGGACATGAACACGTCTTCTTGTTCGTCATCATCAAGGCGGTCGTTTAAGACGTCGTTTGCAGTGGCAATTTCTCATTTCGCCCATTTACACCCGCTCGCGTCGGGGCGGCGACACACGCGCCCTCGCTGCGGCGCACCGCTGCCGAGTGGCGCAATTAATTCCCGTCAGCGGCTTCCACGCGATTTACAAAATGTGATAAACGAGTGGAGACGTCGTCCGCGAGCGGCGGTGATCCGACGCGAGGTCGGCCGCGGCGGCGGCGGCGCGCGCGCAGCCGCGGGCGCGTCTGCTGGTTGCGAGAAATTTTACGTTTTCCAGTTACCGAAGAGATAAACGTTCAGATAATTCCGTTTCGCAAAAAAATACAACTCCGATCCTATCGCCTTTTGTCGGCTCAAATGAACGAATTCATGCGCAAATGTCAAAATTACGACAAGGAAATATCAGTCGGCAATTTTCGAGACTGCTTCTTCCTCTTATTGCGAGTCAGGATTGATTTTGATTTTTTAATAAAATTCCGCTCGGCGGGCGTCGCGTCCGCGCGGGGCGGGGCGGGGCGGGGGGCGATCGCCTCGATAACCGTAATTTAGACGAAACTTCTGCCCCGGCAGAGTACTTACTTTTTGTCGGGCTCATTTGGTATTCAGGACTCGAAGCACATAATTCGTCGCGGTGATCAGGGGAAGAAGCGGCGGTCTCTCGTTATCTCTTTTCCTATTCGTCACGAAACTTGAAATAAAATTTATATCAGATCTCCATTAAAAAAGGCTTTTTCTCGCGCGGAGTTCACGGTTATAATTTCCCGGCGGGAACGAGGGTTACATTTCAGGTTTCGCCATTTATGAGGCGCGGCGGGGGAGCTCGTAAAAAGTTAGGCGCGCCGCGCGGCCGCCGGCGCCGCGGCCCCGTAACGCGCGCCGGAAACGTTCAGCTGATGAATAACGTTTTTCGGTTAATAGTGTTCTGGATCTGTTATTACATAAACGAAATTAACCGCGTGGGGCGCGCGGCGGCCCCGCTCCTATTGTGCCTATTGAGCGCGCCCGCCGTCCCGCGCATTCGACCCTTTGCGAGCGCCCGCCGACTCGTCCCCGGGTAAATACGTATGAATGGAAAGTCACATGTTTGAGTAGCGGCAGTTTTCCCGGCAGTACGATTCGTTTTAGCCGCGGGCGGCGGAACTTTGAAAGCTTTCGCGGGCGCCGTCGGGCGCTCCGCCGGCGCCATTTATAGACACGTAATTACATTTTATTTCAGAACGTAAATTTTACGTTGCGCATGACATGTATGAAGCGTACAAAGAATACAAGGAGTTTCGTCCTTTAATTTATCATTCGCGTAGTTCTGTCGTTTTATACTTATGTTACCAAATACAAAAACTATATATAGATTAGGGCTATATTTTTATTATACTACAACAAAAACATAGCCCTTAAATAATTTTTAAATTTTTTCTTGTCTTTGAATTTGTTTTATGATTTGTTCGCGAACTCTATAAAAACTACTGAATACAATTTTATGAATCTTGATATGATAATAGCTTAACATCTGAAATGACGTATAAGAAGTATTTATTCCGTTTCGTATTTTTTTTACATTACGTACGTTTTGGACGGCACCGGAATCCAAATCAAAACCCGATTTGGATTCAAAAGCGAAGTCAGGATTAGAAGTGAAAGCAAGTACAAGTTTGGGAACATGTACGACAGCGTGGTCGGTCGATGTTAAATGTAAAAGAATTCATTCGACGTTCACGCGGGCGAAGCCGGAGTGCGAAAGCTAGTAAGTAATGTTTCAGTTTTAATTAAGTTCTCAGTTCCGTTATTTTCGTCACAGTATCAGTTAGCTTGTTCATTCGCGTTTTTATAGATGTGTTTACAAAGCTGTACGCGTTAGCGACTATAATAAATATTTTCATGAAGAAAATTGATTGTTTGTAAAATTGGTTTACGCACGATAATTTTGCGTGATAACGTCATAAGAAGACATTCATGAAAAATTGCATATTTTAATGAATTGAATTGGATTATTATCACTGAATTATCATTATTTTGTATCATTATGAGAAATGCAAAATAATTATCATTATTTTGGATGGAGTGGAAGAGAGGTAGATGCATCACAAGCCGAAAGTTTAGGCCGATCGTGCCTCATTATCGCTTGTTCCGCGCTCTCGCTCGCACTCTCGGCTCAGGCGGAACGTGACAATGAGTCATGCTTTTTTGTGCGTACAGTCTGCGTTCATCGATTTATAAGACGTTATCACGTCAAAAAATGTTACACTGTAATAAGCGATAGGTGCTGTAAGGTAACAAAATAATTATTTACTATTTATTTATAAGCGAATACAATTTTTAAAGTTTAAAACTTATAATAGACGTTTTAAATTTTACAGATAAATCAAATTAAATAATATCATATTTAGATAAGTAGTGAAACTACAATCGATACTTACTTATTAATATTCAAAACGAAAAAAATACTACAATTTATATTTGGTGATTAAAGTATAATATCTAATATTTAATGGTTAAGGTCTTGATACTTGTTTATTCATCTGCTGTTGATCTTCAAAAATTTCTCTACTTAAATATGATTAAAACTCCTAGAAATGGCTGTTTACTACTTGAATATTATTCGTTCCTCGAATAGAAAATGAACAATAAATATTTAACAAAGCAGAATACCTGGGTCCAACTGTAATAAGATGTGGCATGATTTAAAAAATGGGTAATTTTTTATATTTTGAAAAATGAAATAATCACTACAAGTTATACTCCGGGAAATTAGAAAACTAAAAAGAAGTTGGGGGTTCGAGTAAGTTAGTTTACCGATTAAAATGCAATCTAATAAAGTAAAAAAAATCATTTGCTTCAAAAAAAAAACCTTTATAACGATTGATTATCTCAATAAATATACGAAGTAAAAATGTTTTTGTCATAGAAGGGAGGTCAGCAGCAGCCTACTTCGAGAGCTGTAAACTTAACTTTAAACATATCATTGCTACTTAGAGGACGCATCCAGTATAGACACTTAAGTTATTTATATTTCAGTTGACAGCTCACGGCAGAGTTAAGGGGTAAACGAATACTATTGTAATTACACTGTAGGAAGACGGACTATAGACTGCTACGTGCATGTGATGTGTATAATATGGTACTTTCCTATGATACCTTCGGACTAGTACCAATAAAATATATTACCACCTACTAGCTTCTGAGACGATGTGTTTATTATAATTGTAGACGAATAAAATGTAATTAATAAAAAGTGTTTTATTTCTAAGTTAATCTTAAATCTATGAAATGTATGTTCCTTAATAGTCTGGATAACAAGTTGAAAATGGTGGAAAATAGAGATACTGGTCCTAAAAATACGTGCGATAGCTCATTCAATCTGGAATAATGTCTGAAAAAATGTATCAAAAGCGTTTATTAGCACATAAAAAAAATTGCAAAAGTTATAAACAATTAAAGATGAAAAAAAGATATTTCGTTTTGCCGATATCTCGTAAACTATTAATATTCAAGAAATTTGAAAAAAAAAACCATAAAGAAGGCAAAATTTCCTATAAAATAACCCTCAAAAATATTACTTTAATTTTTCAGTTTGTGTTTAATTAAAAATTTATTGTAAACAAAGTAATGATTTTTTTAAATTTTTATGGCGTGATCTTGTTGAGCATGTATATAAGAAGAGCTCCACGAAAGAAAAACAAAAAAATTTCAGTTTCTAATGTACAATGAAGACTAAAGTTGGAGAAAATTTTGTTAATTAACAATTGTCTTTTTTTAATTTCTTATATTATACAATAATAGTTTACGAGATATCGGTGAAAAACGAAACACCTTTTTTTTAGCTTTTAATTTTTATAACTTTTGCAATTTTTTATGTACTAATAAACGCTTTCGATTTGTTTTTCTAAAGATTATTTCGGGTCAAATGAGCTATCGCATGTATGTTTAGAACCAGTATCTCTATTTTTCACCATTTTCAACTTGTTATCTAGACTATTATTACATTTTGGCAGTACTAATATATTAAACATTTGCATATCTATGCAAAAGTTCACCGTGCTTCATAAATCAGATGATACATGTAATTTTTATATAACTCCGCTTCTACTAAATCTCTAATAATTCCGCTTTCAGATTGCCAAAGTCCACAGAATTTATAGTGAGCGTTTATCAACATATAAGTTATAAATTGATATATGTAACTCTCAACCTTTTGCACTTGGGTCCAAGTTTGTATGGAAGCGTTTCGATCGTCTTTGTGTATTTCTATTTTCTATATAATTAATCACATTTTGCCTATAACTCCATCTGAACGTTTTGTAATCATAGATTAGTATTTGAAGTAATATCGTGTATTATAATTTAACCGATAGAACAGGGAAGAATTAGACTATATCTACTAGAATAAAAAATATTTATCTAAAAATAAATACTCTTAGTACAAGGTAAAAATTTGGAAATTGGTTGATTCTGCAGTTCATCTCCGAACATTTCTACTATTTTCTAGTTCAAAAATGTAACTGGCTATACATTTTTGAACTCGATATATTGCTGTCTTTGAATTTTTGAGAATAAAATAGTATTCGCGTGATTTCTGTCAAGGTATTATAGGCAATCTTTCTTGTATGGCTAAACTTATACAAAATAATTAAAACTTTTCCATAATTTGCGGAGTTGCACTTATTAAAAATTTGGGGTCAATATTAGGATTAGTGTTACCGGAACAGACACTTGTGAACAACCACCTACATTTAACAAGAAAACTAGAGAAAATATCGTATTGCATATTTTATTGGTAAGAGGAATAAGGATTATATCTGCAGACCTCTGATTGTCAGAACGAAAACTATAATACAGCCAATCATATTTTATAGTGGTTTATAGCCGCAACAGAATTTGGTCTTCCGACTTGTTAAGTAAATATGCGGTGAGTTGTGTACATGCACGAGCTTGTATCTCAGAGTTAAGAGCTTTCTTTATGTGTTATTCGTTTCTTTTACCTTAATCATTTGTTACACCAATATAACATAATTATAAGTACTCTATCTAATCAATAGAATAAGAAAAAGTCAAAACTTAACACGAATGTCTGCCAAGTTAACAACACCTAGCAGAAACATCTTCTTTTTTTAATTATCTTTAAAACTTTTAACGGCTGCTTTTTATTTTAACGCTCAATTTTGACGAAAACTTTTCTCAATCCCCAATTTATAGTTCCATAAATTTCAATTATTTAGTAGCTTTTGCCTAATGTTTATTCACATCTTTGTCTGCTAATAACGTAACGAAAAATGTTTTATATCGGAGTCATTAATTCTGTATGTGTGTTCGTATCTACGCGATTGGCTATTTTGACTGGAGTCACAGGTGAATTCTTTTCAAACATGAGACAGGTCGAAGCTCACGCTATGGCCAGCGGCATCTGCGGCTCCGCTCGGGCGGGCGTAGGTGTAATATAATCCACTTGCATTTTTTTTCCGTACAGCCATTTCCGCATTCATTTTCGCCCTTATTAAATAAGCACAAGCGTACGTAGTATGAACGTAGAAAGTACTGTGTGTACCAGTATATATAGCATGGAATGGTCGTATAAAGTACGTAGGCACAAAACGGTTGTGTTCAGGTACTTAATGCGAATATTTGGAAATCGGCCATGTAGTATATGATTAAATTGGAAAATAAAAATGTAAATGTAACTCTAACAACTTTAAATGCACAAATTATATGCTTACGAAATAACGTGTTTTCGTTTACGATTTTTTTTAAATCATACTGAAATCTGCCTTTTCACCATTTTTTTATTACCTCGTTTTCTCGTTTGTCTGTCTAATCGGCACAAATTTGCTACATATTATGAACTTCCTGTCCTATAACATAGAAATTCAAAATTTTAAACAGAGTTTGGATCTGGATGACATTATAATTATAATTCGTTTTCTTGTCTACCTTTTTTTGTTTCTCGGTTCGGTTAAAATTTGCAATCAACTCAAGAGTAATTTCGAGATAAACCAAAGACTCGAAACTTTAAACGTAGCTGATAACTAGATGAAAATGCAAAATCAACTCTCTTTCTTGTCCGTCTATTTGTTTGTCTGTTCAATGTAAATTTTACAATAGGGTACACACATTGAAGAATGATGTACGTCAGAGAAAGAGAAAAAGAGAAAAGAATAAAACAAAGAAGCAAAAAACTATGTTCTTAAAACGAACTAAAGACTGTAAAACAGAATCTCCTATTCTATGAAAGTTTACAATCCATTATAAATTTCCGCGAGAGTATGTGATTGTCGATTTTTATTAGCCACGTATTGTATTTTATTGGCCAAATTCTACTATACAGATATGTAGTAATATAAAATAACAATAGATAAGTAGTTAAAGAGTAGTTATAAAGGGTAGCTGCCGTTGAGAAAGCTCATTTTTATTGCGGCTTGTAATAAAATCGTCAGGACTGAGATGAAATATTCATGCATCGCGTATCTATCAAATTCGCCTTCCGTTTCTGTTCGAGGCAATTAAAAACTCACAATCACTAAATTTCCGAGCGATCTGTGTCGCATGAGGAATCTGTATGGGGCTAAAAGAAATTATTAAAAGTACGCTTGTTAGTCCATTATAAAAGAAAAATTTAATATTATAACTTTTCATTTGTTACTTTTTGCCAATTGTATTTCAAATAATATAATATTTCAATAATATTTCAAATCTGCAAATGACTTTTGCTTTTAAATTACATGATTGATTTTCGAATGGATATCATTTCGAGTAAATCATAGCGATCTGTTCATATGGTATTTTGTTTTTTGCTAAACGATATCATTTACAACAAACATCATTCATTCGAATATTATTAAAGGTAGCGACTATCATTAAACGGAATACTTCAGAGTAATAATTTAAAAATGCGACCGATGCAAGAACGGATCGCTGCAGAACGCGATGCAATTAGCTCGCCGACCTAACTGCCGAGTGTTTTTCCTCTCTAATTGAAACATTTTAAAAACTCCGACTACGTTAATTAAGCGTAGAAAAAACGTAATGGTTTATAAAGTCACAGTTGGCCGGTCTGTAAAATAACGCAAATATACACCGTTAGTTGGCAAAATTACGTAGACGGTAGGTGGACGTCTAATACGACAATAGGTATACGCCTAATACTATAATAGTAGGTAAGGCGGTGGTGGACAGGCAATCGAGAGCTTTATTATTGTACTAGGAAATAATGGGTTTGATCCTGATCACAAACGAACTAATTAATTAATGAGTTTTAACTTAAGTCAAATTAAACTGCTTGTTGAGCTTGCAAGATGAGCTTGCTCTGTACCTCGGATATCACGTTAAGTAGTTGCCACTGTATTGCTGAAAACAGTTTTTAACACATAGCAGAGCTTAAAGTCCAAACCCTTCAATGTGAAATAAAATGATCATTCGAAATTTTGCCTCGGGAGTATGGTTATAATAAATTGGTACAAAGGTATGCATAATCATATAAACAAAAATAAGTCAGTGGAAAACTAGAGACAAAAGTTAATACATATCTGATGAAATTTTATTCAGAACAGTTCTTTTTCTGTCTTTCACTCATCCGTTCGATTTGAGATCGAATACAATATATAATTCTAATCTTATTGCAGTAATTGGTAATTTGACCTGAAACTGCAACCATGATAATAATCTGCAGACTTCCCAATTCCTCTACAAATTAATACAGCAAATGCATCGTATTTGGGTTCATTCATTTGGTTTCATAAAGTAGTTGGCTTAAAAGTGATGAGCATAGTCATATAATCGAGCAGAGAGATGTTTCCAGGCAGAAACTGTGTTTTGTTATTCATAGGCCCAATGAGGTTGGACTGGTCTTGGATTAATTATACTATCAACTGTTTACCGAGACCAATCTTTGAATTGGTCACGATAAATAGTTGATAGAAAAATGTTGAATATTTTCCGGGGTATTCAACATTTTTCCAACTCTCACAATTATCATCTCTATGAAAATCTCATACATCTAAGTCAGTTTTTAAAACATATATTTTATTCCACATCAGACAGCTCTTCAACCGTCTTCTTGCAGCTAATACATTTCCAAATGATGAAAACTATATTCTCTTGAATTATTTTTTTTATTTTAGAGAACGAAAAAGAGTTACATGGGTCTAAAGTACGCCCATAAAACTTAAAAATTTGAATGGTGTGCTGACCAGAAAACCCCTTGTTTTGAGCGCTGAGTGCGTGGACGCGTTATCGTGGTGAAGTACTAGGCCACGGAGGTCGATGCTCGATGCCTTGACGTTCGCAGCGGTGTGAACTTTTATCAGACATTACAGCGTTGATGCTTCTCTGACCTAGTAACAGTTATGGCAATGGATAACTTAATGAAGAAAGATTTGCATACAAAGTTTTTCCTCGTTCGCTTCGATTTAGTATGAGTATCGATTTATTTTGAGACTTCATTTTTGGTTTAGACTGATAAGTCTATCATTAATGGCCCGTCACAGTACAGTAAACGCGAAAAGACTAGCCTGATTATGTCACTGCATCCCTTCTGCTTGAACTTGCTTCGGAGCTTCACTTAAATTGTACGATAACTAGTGTGAAGCTATTCTTCTTAGCCGAAGACGCTCGTGTAGAATTTCATGCACACTTCAAATTTAAAAAAAGGAATGTGCCTAATATTTACGTATGTAATTTCGCTATTCTCTTGAATCAAATTTTTCTTCAGTCACACCTTTTTTTTGGTAACACGAGTTTTTCTGTAACTACTTTCTCTTCTTCTGCCAAAGTTACTGGATTACGCTTAATTTAGTTGAACCAGCGGTAAACAGTAGGTTTAAAAATGTGTTTATTTTTCAAGGCCATTCTAAGTCTTTCAAAGGATTCTATTCACTGCAGTCGACACTTGAAATTGTATAAAATTGTAACACAACTATATTCTCATTATTGCATCATCATTACAACTATTCACTTATAAATAAGAGTGATGTGATTTGTTTTGATAAATAATTGTATTTTATAGCGCATTAAGTATCGAGCAGTATTTCATAGCTAAAATATTTAAGATATAGGTAGCGTTTTTAACTACCCATAACACGTAGGTACTATTTTCAGTCCGATTTTCTGAAATTAGGCTTTCATCAGGTCATAATGTATTAAAGTCCTAAGAATCTATTTTGACTATTGTGCGAGTGATCTCTCTCTCTCTCTCTCTCTGTGATTGTATGTGTGTGTGTGTGTGTGCGTGCGCGTTAGCGTGGGCATGTGTGTGCGTATGCGTGTGCGTGTGTGTGTCTATAAACAAGTGCGTGCGTGCGTGCCTGTGGGTGTGTGAGTGTGTTTTCCAAATTATATAATTTTTTGTCTGAATAAGTGGTTGTAAAATATATTCATCATTTCTATTATATAGATAGTACAAGATGATTGTACGTTCACAAATTTACAAAGGCCGTCTATAAAATATGTTCACGATCACTTTACAACGTTGTTCTGAACATATTCAATCCCTTTTCTTTTTTCTCACAATAAAATCGAATCCTTGTTCTGAGATCCGTTTCAATTAATTATTTTTGAATTTCCCTTATAGCACTAATTATTTTATGGGCAATTCGGAGAAAAACTAATCAACATTTTGGCATGAAATGTGTAAGTTATGCTTCTTCTTCGTTACTTTTAGTAACGTGATGCCGAAACTCTGAGCACTTGTCACGTTTCGTCATTTACGGTCACACTAAATCAATTATGTTAATTACTTATGATAAAGAAAAATCAACCCCACATTCTAGATCAAATTATCTAGGAATGATTTAAAAATCGATTACTTCTACATGAGAGAGAATTTTTGCATTCTATTACTTATAAAAAATTTACAAATTACAAAATTAAAACAAGTAACAAAAGAGACAATTTCATTTTTAATTTTAATCATTCATTGACTAAGTCCTCCATATCGTTACGAGCCAGTAATAACGAAATTACGATTTAATAATAACGACGATGTAAATAAGAAATAGTTCATAATCTTCCTTTTTGAATATTTTGGTTGTTATTCTGAATGCTAAATATACATGCACTTATATTTAAATATAAACTTGTTTCTATAGACTCATATTTAGTGAGTTCCAATTAAAAATAATATATTTTATTTAGAGAATATATTTTCTTCATCGATCGCTGAATATTAAAGACACTTTTAAAAACAATATGCGATATTGCATATGAATTCATTAAATTGCCATACCAAAACAATATTCATACAAAATTAATATTGGGATAGATTGAAAACCCTCAATCAAATCTGATCAAACTATTCGTTTATATGAGGACGTCAAAAGAGCACTTGGATCGCTAATTAAAGTACCAGTGGAGGATCACACACCCTTCCGTTTATTAGTTCTGACCCAAATTAATCAAAAACAATTATTTGAGGATTCATTTATATTCTAGTAATTCCCCTATATAATAATAAAATGAGCACATTTTAACACGCTTTTACGAATAATTTGGCAAATAATATTTTTCAGAAAACAATTGATGACAATTTAGAACCTGTAAAATATATATAAATAACTACAAACTATAAAGTAGGCACTTCTTATTAGGTTTTTTATATATATATTAAAAAAGATCTTTGGAAAACATTTCTTAAGAAGGTAAATACGGGACAACGTTTATATGAAACTGTCATTGTCATTGCAACTGTCATTGCATTGTCGGCTGTGACCTATTATATTAAAAGTTATTCAAGAATGTATGTATTATGAGAGGTATGCACCCTATTTTATGCCACTTTTAAGTATTTGCCGCTTACATTTATTTGTAGACATTAAAAATGATTTTTTTTCCCGTCAATGTTGAACATAAACGCCAACAATATGAGTAATTTTACCTTTACTAAATAAGGGCATCATAACGTTATTAAATTCTATATTAGACAAAGTCAAATCAAAAATACTTTAAAGAGGGAATACGTGTTATTTACGGTAAGTGTTCCCCTTCTTTATTTAGGAGTACATTCAGAAATGAATTAAATCTAGTGAATTTAAACGCGAGAGGCATAGCATTGAAGGAAACCTTTGTGCCGGCCTGTTTAAAGGAACCTCTTCACTGGAATTTATAGGAAAAGCGAAGAAAATTATATCGGAAAACGATCGAGTGAAGATCAAATCGACGACTAAGAAAGTTCGTCTTTCTGCTGGTACTGTACAGAATATCATTTACGATCAACTTCATAAGTCAAAAGTGACCGCGAGATCGATGCAGCGAATGCTGATGCAACATCAAAAGCTAGCGCTTACGGAATGCTGCTTGCAATTTTCGGAGCTATATTTTTGAAAATTCCAGACGCAGTCATTAAATAACTTGATTTTGAAAACGAATCAGAATGTATCATTATTATCCTGAGAGCAAGCTAGAGTCGATACAGGAACATACTAAAGGTATAGCTTATTCTAAAAAATTCAAGTTCTTTTCTTCAGAGGACAAGATTATAGCCACAATTCCTTGGTATCATCAGGCTATCACATATTATATCTTTATAGTGTAATTGTTATATTATTTATTGACAAGTTTAACCTCATAAAGGTATCAACCGCAAGTACTATTGATACCTTCATACAGTTAAAAGAGTCATAGAACATTAATTAAATTAAACGCATAAGGAAGTGTATTACATCAATATTTTATGGCAATCAAAAGAAGCCATCAAAAAAAATATATAATCTAAACGCGTGTTGCTTCTGCATGATAATGCTTCATATTCATTGTTCGGATTGCAAACACTGTCACATATGACTGTGGTTTCGAATTCATTAACCACCATTAGCAGTATAATTTAGATCTTATTCCCAGTCTACTTTCTATATTTGAAGCTGAAAAAAAGGTCTCTGAAGGAATGGATATGCTGACGATGAGGCACTTTAGAAGGTAATGACCGAAAATTTTGGTAAAAAAAAATGAAAACTGCTTTGAAACTGATTAAAATCTGTAAAACGGTAGACCCTGCAGACCATCCCCAAAACTCCCTGCTATGATATTTATCGATGGGTTTTCGGGCTTATTCATTTCAAAAATGTAGTTGTTTAAAAGCTTAAATACTTATGTTTAAGCTTTTTGAGCTCAAAACTTTCAAAAACGGTTGATGTTATAAGCATTTCTGAAACCTTTTGTACGTTCAACCTCAGCAATATTCATTCATCATGGAGAGCAGTTCTTTAAGCTCTTCGAAGTCAAAAATATGTTTTAATAAGTTTTTAACTTTTCAAGTTCAAACAACTCCATTTATTTAAATAAAACACTATTTTATTAATTTTAAAACTAAATTATCTCTCGAATGCGTTGTTTGATTTTGATTTGCATTGCAGTATTCAACGCAATTTTTTAAGCAAAGAAAATTTACTTATACCAAACATAAATCCACCAAGATCCTTTAAAGATCTTAGTGGATTTATGATATTTCGGATTTATGCTATTTCAAGCTATTACAAAAAAAAAACTACGAATTTGTCATTAACAATGTCTCTCGACTAAAAAGCCGTTTAGTGTGGTACAGCTTACCAATGCAGCTTATCTATGTGTCTTTCTAAGCAGAAAAGCTAGTTAGCTTTTGAAACTTATGGGTAGAGTAGTTTAAAAAATATTGTAAAACACACACACACGTTCACATACAAACACAGATATAAATACAGACGGAAAAATTACGCGAAAAATGGTCAAAATAGATTCCTAGGACTATAAAACGACAAGATCTGTTAGAAACACTATTTTCGAATTGTACTGAAAATAGTATCTTCCTAATTCATCCAGATTTTTCAGGTTTTGTAGCAGGAAGTTTAAAAGTGCTATTTTTTACTATTTCAACTACAATATATTGTAAATATTGAATTCGATTCTGATTGGTTTTATGGCATTCGTCGCAGTTTTTAAGGAGAAAAAGATGACCGAGTACAAAAAATCAAACATTAAGAATTTCACATGATTTTGAGCCAATTGATATTGATCCAACTTACGACGATCAACGCAATTTTTCAAAGAGAACAACTGGTTACATTTTAATAATTATCGGTGATTCTACACCGATAATTATTAAAATGTAACCAGTTGTAGAGTACAACAGAGCCGAGTTACGGGCCGCACTCACGTCCAGGCTACCCACACAAACCAGACTAGCAATATACAACTGCAATATCCGCTCCCGTCTGACCTACGCTGCACCGGCCTGGTAGACATTATGCTCGGAACAACAGGGTAAGAGACTCCAAGCCCAACAAAATTTAGTGCTACGGATGATCGCGGAGGCCGA
This sequence comes from Eumeta japonica, assembly GCA_005406025.1. Classification (NCBI taxonomy): domain Eukaryota; kingdom Metazoa; phylum Arthropoda; class Insecta; order Lepidoptera; family Psychidae; genus Eumeta; species Eumeta japonica. The sequence goes on from BGZK01000110.1 coordinate 695,460, forward strand.
CTGGTGTGTCAAGAACGACGTAATCGCCAGGGATTTGCGGGTGCAAACCATTGAGGACATCTTCTAGGCACAGGCGCAACGCCTGTTCACTTGTGCAGACGAGAGCCCGATAGTGTCGCTCCACAGTCTGGCGCCTCAGTACGAGAGACTGCCAGGTGGACATCAACTCCCTCGATATCTAATATTTTCCCTCTTAAAGGCGGATAAAGCGCCACCGACAGCCGCCAAGAGGTAGACAACAGTCAACTGATCAAATGGCCCGCAGGGGCAATGTCTCCTCCACAAGATGAAGCTGAGATCCGAGCCAAGTGTTCATGCCCGTACCTGCAGCCGAAAACGTTTGTGGAAGACCCGACGACGAGGCTTATACGTAAAATATGCAAAGTGTACGGTCACGTCCCCTGGAATAAAATGTAAGCAGCTCATATGTGCAGGCAGATGCGCCATCTTTAAATTGCAGCGAAATTGGTGCACCCGTTGCACTTGTACTCCGATCACCACTTGTGAAGCTTGTGCTACAATAAACAAGTCTGAAAATAGAAACACTGTCCATCAGTTTGTCCACACCCCGCAAGAATCCGTACTCCAAGGCGACTGTGAAGGAAATCCGAAGTGCGGGCTTACGCGGTGGTGCTGAAACCGCCGTTACAGGCTTCAAATATTGTTTCTTTTATTATTACAGATAAGTGTATATTTTATGTACGAAAAATGTAATTGAAAAAATGTAAACACTTTGTGTGAATAAATACTTTATTATTACGGAGAAATGCAATTACAGTAGACCCCCGGTAATCCGACAAACATTTTGCAGGGCAGTGTCGGACTATCGAATTTGTCGGATTATAGAGTACTGCCTAATATTTCCTATAGTCTGAATCTTTTTGGAAAAGAGTACCTTGTAATGTGACAAATTACAGATAAAAATAATAAGATTCTATCGGAACTACAAATCAAATTGAGCAATTAAAATCAAAACAAAGCGCGTCGAGCACGATACAGTGTAGTGGTGGCGCGTACAGGATGCAACCTGTTTAATCATGCATTAGTGAAGATTTGTCAAAATGTTTGTGTTTCTACATTTAACAGTGATAGACATGTCGGATTACAAGGGGCGCCGGATTAGACAGGGGCCGGATTATTGGGAGTCCACTGTATGCCCTTATTTCATTTTTCTCAATCGTTAGAACTAATATCATAATATTATATATATATATATATATATATATATATATATATATATATATATATATATATGAATATATGTATATTTACTACTAACATCATTAAATATCTCTAAATACTCTTTCCTTACCTTTTGAGGACGTCTCGAGCCAAAGTAGAGCTACGACCGTAGAACAAAACCATCCCTAGAGCATAGATTTAGTTGCGATTCGTAGCGCGTAGTGAGGGCGACGCTTCGTCACTATTAATTAAGCTAATATTTGTGTTCTCGCAGACGAGATAAGAGCTGAGAACTTTCTTATTTACCCGCGGGGCCTCACCGCCATTAACTAATTCCTTGAGTGAGTCGACGGGCTCCCCCCTCGGAGACACCGGCGTGTTCATCCTCTTGTAATTATAATTTGAAGTGTGGAAAATTATTCTTTAGGGGTGAAATACACGTGTATTCCACAATTTCAAGACCCACGTGGCCATATTAATTTTGAGAGAAAAGGGGGATTCTCGTTAGAATTCATGAAAGTGATAATTTTGAAAAGAATGTCTTAAGGGCACATTGTCCAAGGACACACACATACAAGGAAAAAGGAACATGTAAATATAGCTCAACATTCAAATGAAAACATATCCACATTTGTCTACTGTACTGATAAAGTCGTTGACTATTATTCTAGTAAACTGAAATCGTAATAATAGACAACAAAAGTGAAATTCTAATTGAATATAGTCTTAAAAACCACAAATTGCAAGTCATCGTACATTTTTTTGCTATCTTCGTCTTGCAAAACACAGTTTATCGGGTACTTTAAATGGAACTATCAAACAGTGATATCTATTTTTTTAAGTTTTTTTTTATATTCTACGCAATTTAATTTATTAATTTCTTTATTATTTTTGTTGTTATCTAAAAAATAATATTACTAACCTCTCTCTCTAAAAAAAATAAGATTACAATAAAAAAAAAGAATATATGTGTTTTAACGATTCACACACGGTAGAAGTGATCTTCAAAAATGAGATGAATATAGACTATCAGGAGTAGAATAATTAAAAAGTTTTATTTTAATAATAATTTAAACAAATTCAAAAGTTATTCTACATTTTAATGATATTATACATGTGATCTATGATGAGTAAAAATAGGAATGAAATTTATTGATTAGAAAATATTGAAGTACAATTTTGTAATTAAAAAAGTATTAAAAATATTACAAAATTTTCAGGTGCAATATAGATATATCTATTATACTATACTCACTATACGATGTCTTCTGCCAAGGCTTTACAATGTGCAGGCATACACGCATTTACTAACACAGGTAAAACGCTCGGATGAGAGCAAGTTTTAGACAGCGTGCAATATAAATACATACCGACGCTTACTTTTTCGCTTTAGTTCGGCAATGTACAGGTAGAAACAAAATTACAATATATAGTAGACGAGAATGGGAAGCGACAAATGTAATATACCTTTTTCTCTCACCGGCTTAATCTTACGTATTTAGACGTTTGACTCTGTCGCGACGCATTTTCGTTTCATCGAGTTTCAGATCATAACGATTCTATAGAGTATCAATTCAAAAAATATTGAATACCCAATGAAGCACACCTTAAAGGATTTGACTTGATGATGAGTTAACTGTGTGTCGCTCCTATCACGGCACACAGTCATGATCATGTATGTCACGTATTTCACAATATGACGTGCTACGTTATAACTGTGAGCTATAGAATGTAAGTATATTGTTACTGCATACTACCATATACAGAAACCATGTGCACACCGAGTTCAATTTTCATTCATAAATATGCAAGGGTAAAATTATAATTTGAAACTGAAAAAAATCAAAATTCTGTGGTCACGTAATAACAAATTACAGGTCATGCTGTAGTCAACTTGGCTATAGCACAAAATGGACCGGCTCGAGCTGTAAATACTACACCCTCACAGAATAGAAACGTGAAGTAATAGCTTCCACTGTTTCCTTTCATCCAGTTAATGAGAGTTCCGGTGGACTACGCCCCTTCATCACCCCCCTTCCTCTGTGCCAATCCTCCACCAACAGGTAATCCATTGCCATATCCAAGAGACCTACAACGCCCTAGTGACTCCTCTAAGGTTGCGAATGACCATAAGAGACGATAAACATACTATTCTTTGACAACTCGCAAACTCATTTGCCCCTCTAACATGGTATAAAAAATATATTTATCTCATAGGCTATAAAACAACCCTTGAAAATACGTCACAATATTATAATAGCATACACTATTTTAAAAAGTTACAAGTCATTTGTTTATCCTTCAGATATCCATCAAGAAGAACGAGTAGGATAGTTGAAGATGGTGCTTTTCAAATCAATATAGTTCAGTACTTACCAAAAAATTATAATCAAACCAATCAGGTTTCTATATAATAAATAGAAACAGTGCATAAGTGTTATAAAAATTTTAGTGTTCGGTCAATTAGATAGACTTCGAGGTCTTAACTAATAGCGTTTATCTAAATCTGTTTTCATGAATTTTGCTGTTCTGGTTGTATCTTAAGCTAAAGAACGGCGACGCCAATTCATATCATTACGGATTTTTCATGTGGTCTGAAGGGAAACCATAATGATGAAAGAAAAATATGAGCCCCGAAATTTAATTAAAAAACCGCAATAAAACGCACGTTTCACGGCTTTCGGCTGTTGTTATGTTCGGTTATTATCTGTTTTTTTTCAACTTCACCCGAAAAGCCCGTCCGCCATTGAAAATGAAACACTTCCCTTATTATTCGCGTCAGTCGCATAAACAAAGGGCTGACGGAAGCCGGTCGAAATAAAAATCTTTACGATCTTAATTTTTCACAGATTTTATTCCACATCTTAAAAAGTGCCTTTTTCAGAATGTAATGACGTTTCTTCTCGTTTTTGCATAGCAATAAAATTTAGTATCTACGGCAAACGATAGAAGTTCCCGTTCATTTTGTCCGAATAGCTTTGAATCATACTTAAGTCGTTGTGCATTTTTCGTCCCTTTTACATGGCTCAACTTTATATGTACATTCTTGTTTACAGAAATTTCCTAGTAATTTTATTCGCATCTTATACTATCAGTAGAATCACACTTTTCAATTTTTTTGTGCATTCATTATGCACTTAAAAATTCAAAGTGACGTGATGTGTTAACATGTTAGAACTATACTTCTTTTTCGTCGGTTCATTTTTTTAAGTACAAATTAATTATGCATCAATATATTGATTGGGGCGTAACTTGCAATGTATCTCATTCGGATTAAATATTTACACGCGAATGATGCGTGACTCAGTGAGGTGATTAGTCTCAATTCAAATAACATTTGGTGAATCATTATGATAACATTTTTTTTTTATATACTTAATGCTTATAATTTAAGATTATAATATGATAAAATCTCATCTCCTGTTATTCAGGACAGTTTTCGACCAGCACCGTCTTTTTTTTCAGCACACCGTCAGTCTTTTCATTAGTCTCATATTATTAATTCATTTAAAACTCCTCTCTTTCATTTAATTTCTTATCTCAAATTTCTTTTTGTTTCCGATTAAAAACGGCGGCGCTATCTGGCATTCGAAAAAAAATTAATTCTTCACAGAAAACTGGGTCATTCACCTTCTGTTAAGACGTGGCATTGATTAATGAAGCGTGCCTGTATTGTTTCCTTCGTCAAGTTGTAATGAAAAGGGACCTTCGCGATCCTTCAGACATTATTTAAGAGTAAATAAAATTCATTAGGGTAATTGTAAAATTCGGCCCATTAATCAATCTTAATTGTAAGTTGAGATTGGTGAAGGTGCTTTATAGCGAATTCATTTTTAATTTACGTTTATATAGCAGGATATGTGAATTTCATAAACTGAACACTACAAAGACTAATGGTTTCAAAATATATTAACGCGAGTACTGTTGGTTTGCACCAAAGATGAATATCATTTATGTTGAGCCATCGTTTTTCTATTCATGACTAGTATGTCAGTATCGATTATAAACAATTGTATACACCTTAATTGGTGTAGACCGCCTTTTTTATCAGGTTTCAATCGTTCTCACTGCTGAGGTCTTATAGAGATTTTAAACCCTCCTAACTGACTTGGTGCTGGTTAAGGGCTATATGTAATCATATAAAAGTACGGGACTATTTATAACTACATATAAGTACGGGACTATATATATATAAATTTTGTGTACTAGCTAATAGATACACAATAACCAATATTCTATAAAATTTATACTAGATGTTTATTGTGGTTGAAGCGAGCCCTTTAAAAGAAAAGCAAACAGACGGATTAATAGATGTGGAGACGGCATAGACTTAGTGATGGGGCCCTGTTAACATATTTTAGGTACAAATCTCTAAAAGACGGAAACGTTTGGTCAATTTTCTTTAAATCTTTAGTTGCATTGTTTTATACTAATACGAACTCACTTTTAATATACATTAGTTCAGTAATGATATATTCTTTCAAATGTGAAGCAATGGACTGCAAGTTGGTTACAGCTTCGTTTTGCCAATTAAAAATAGCACAGGAAACCGTTACGATTACTTAGAACGTATTAATCAACCATACATTCTCGTATATATTACGCTTAGAGCGTGTAGTTCTATCAAATGCAAAGCGCGTGCAGAGCCACACGTGCGGTCTCGATGCGCGAAGGCGACACATGCAGAGTGACGTCGCTTCACGCTGGGTCAACCTGTCAGAAACATCAAAATATATGTACAAAACATATTTCGTATAGAAAATATTAAACTTTTGCTCACAGTTATTGGAACGAAGTGCCTTACGGCGAGCTTGGAGGAGATAGGGATTTTGCTGCGCGACCGAACTGAAAAAAATGTGATAGTAAAACCGTAAGAAAAATTCCGTGGAATAAAACCGTTAAATGAGACGTGCGCAGGCGCGACAGTCGTATACACAAGCGAGTAGTGTATTATACCTTTCTCTTTCCCCCTCTTTCTTTTCGTTCTCTCATCCCTTCTCTCTCTATTACCGCTCCACCCCACCAATGCATAGTATATACTCATGAATTCATGGACAAGCACGTGGCTAATATTCACATTATAGATACATTTTACTCGTGAGTAGTCACGTTTATTTTCATATAATTTCAAATCGTCAAAACAATAATAAATACAGTAACAATGGCAAGTGAACTAGCAAATGACTTGAATGCAATTGACAGTGATAATAGTGGGAAATTATTCTATTTCTATGTAATTGTGTGTTGTCAAACAAAAATAAAGAGACATATTTTGTTATTTTAGTTGATAATTTGAATTACGATTTTTTTTTATTTTACGTAATTTATTTTATTTCCTAAAATACTGAATTTCCTAAACACTTTCCTGTACTTAAATAAAAACTAATCAGCAAAATTTAAGAGAAAAATCAAGAAAACCTACATAAAATTGAGCACGATTTTTTTTTTTGCAAATTGTGTCGATTCTACATTAGCCGAAGGAACTTCGTTCCTACCTGGTGTCCCACGACACCACATTTAACTTTTTCTAAGTTCAATTTCGCCACTTTTAAATACGATAAACAACAAGAAATGTTTTTTAAATTTTAAAGGTACTAAAAAAAAATTGCATCAATTTTTGGGGAATTTATTGGTGCTATTTTTACACTAGCTAAAAGCACGGGACGATGTCGTATCACAGATAATTGACAACTCTAAAGCGTGGCCTGTCGCTAGTGATGCACTGACACCAGTTGTACTAAATACGTGAACTAAAGAGGAATCATCTTATAAGTTTTAAATGCTACTTACTTCTCTGTAATAATTATCTTGATGGTCAGCTTTATTGATTTATCTCAGCGTACTCTTTCAATACGCATACTGTGTGTACCGTTTAACGAGACAAGCACGCGTTTCGCGTTACGAATAATTATGGATGCACTTTTAATTTTCTTTGAACGTCTATTATCGTCGCCTAAGTATAGAACAGAGATTATAACGGCATCATACTAACTATAGAAGGATGAAACCTATTTCATAATGTAGTAAATGCCAATAGATAGGGAGAAATAGAGAAAAGTGCGATGGGGTGCGGGGTGGTGCGGGGGTGCGCGCGAAAGTCTGTAGTTGCGGACTTCAAAGAAAAACACCGTGAACGACTAATCTTTTACGTTAACAGCGCCCCGTTCCGCTCCTTCTGGTGCATTAAACAAGCGCTGTACGCGGGATGGACGCCATTAATAAATCAAGACGGAGATGTTTAACTGGTAGATGATATCATCTAAGTTTTGGTGTTTCCCAAGGGAATAATAAATATTCGTAGCCTAAAAATACCACACCATATCTACATTAGGTCAGCTTGCATGTCATTTTTCTTGGAGTGTACAGAATTTTGGATGCGCATGCAAAAAAACAATAGTAAATCGGTGTTTCGAATTGTACGGTTAATTCAAAATACATTTTGAAATAAGATGAATTAATTCTTAACCGTATTAGAATTAGAGTAGGTTTCGTATTCGTGACAACATACACTGACCTGTTTTAGAAAATATGCTTTTTCTTTCTCGCTTTTGTCGTTCTCATCTTGTGTGAAGTTTTTATCTCTTAGCTACAGGGGTACTCGATCTCATAATGTTTTTACTTCATTTTGAGGTTTTGGAACCCTGATCGCTTACTAGATGGCGACTGTTGGAAATTGTCAACGACCACCACCACCAAAACGGTGACAAAATCCACCATTAACGGCTTAGGGATATGTCCCAAAGAAAAAGCAAACGTTTTAACTCGATTAAAAAAAAAAAAATCATTAGTCAATTCTCCCGTAGTTAGGTGTTGAACTTACTATTTTTATTCTGTGCTTTTCGGTTGTATACATGCTATTTTGTGATGTTGTTTTATGTATGGCATGATTAAGCAAGTGGGCAAATCTGACTGTCCTTTATGATTTTTCTAACCCACGTAAGTTAATCAAGACCTGCTTAAAAGAAAAAAAAATACGCCATTCAACCTGAGCTGAATGGCGAACAACACCTTTTATAGAATTTCACACTACATACTAAATTCTCGACGTGAGTTGACTAAGCATGGGGACTGTGATCTTATATGAGAAAAACTTAAAGAGACTAGTATCCTACGACCCACACCCACTGCACGATATAATATATCCCATTTCTATGTAACAAAATCCTTTTTTTGTTACCCTTACGTCAAAATTTTAAAAAATATTTCTTTACAACTTTCTCCTTAACTTGCCATTTACTAATTTAACTTTTGAACGTAAAACCGTCCGGATTATTACATTTATTATATTTTACGTTAAAAGGTATTTGCGAAAAATAATAGTAGCGCATAGAAAAAAAAAATACCAAAGTAATACAATATATAAGTATCAGTTTTATTTATATGTGTTATTGTATACTAAAAAGGGCACGCACCACAATATAAGCGGTCGAACCCACGGCACGACCGCAAAATATATTTCTGGAGCTCGTACATTGCTATGTTAATGGGTGCGCTTATAACGAAACAATTATTACAATCAGCGAAACATTGCAAAGTGACGCGCACTAAAGTTACATTGTGTTAAATAACTATCTCCAACAAAACGTTTATATTTGGCCAGGCATTGTTCCGGTCGGGATTTCCGCTGTCTGAATTCGCTTTATGGCCTCGCCCAACTGTCCCCGGCCGCAGCTCTAACCTACTTTTGAAAACATGACCGTCATTTACAACGTAGTTAAATTAGCTGCATGCCCCGTCTGCATTACTCTAAACATATCATGTATTTCACATACAGCTTAAGATATATTTGCTCTGTATTTTTTTTTAGTTAATAAAATCAAGATGAGTTTAATGTAAGAAATTTAATATTTATCGTAATTATTTTCGGGGATTATGATAACAATAAGAACGTAATGGATATGAAATGTATTTAACGCGTATAACATGAAGTTGAGAAGGCACTGTTGTTTTAAAGTAATTTATAATTAAAGTAATGCCACTGCAAAAATAATGAATGTTATTTAATATCGAGTATTTAATTGAATTATTTATCCTGCACGAAAACTCTTTCAATTATACTAACTAAATCTTTGTTCCTCGACCTGAAATAGAAAGAAATATCGAAGGGTATAACTTTGTATACAGATAATAAAAATCTTTTCCAATAACGAAAAGAAATGTTTACTTTACTACTTTACCGATTTATTTTTGTTCACCGTATTTTTATTCAGTACTTGTCTTCGTACAAAACTTTGCTTTCAACTATTAATTTAATATCAAATTCCAACGGTTGACCATTGACTTTCTGGTTATTTGTAGAAGAACTACGCAAGGAGCAAAATTTCTGGGCATTCCATAAAGCGTAGGAATCCACATAGGTCGTTCACCAAATAGGACATGAATAGGTACCTGCAGTATTAATAATGGAATTTATTGCGATTGTTCAAATCACAAATTAAATTTTGTATTTAAAGAGAAATAAATCAATTAGTTATACATATTTACGTTATAATGTGATGTTATCATGTACCCACACTGTTTCGTATATCTAATAGACGCCGCATAGAACTAAATGAGATCTTTTCATAGAGATGTCATTCCTACAGTGCATATCTTGAACACGTCGAGTTAGTACATTAATTTATTTTAGTGTAAGTATTGTAAGTATTGAAGCACTCAATGCAATATTTACTGTAAAATAAGGAATATTATTCAAATAACACAGTTTATTATAAATAATGTGTTTTATAAGGGTTTATAATTACTCTTAAAATTAGAACAGACGGTATTCAAAATTCCGATATAAGCATATGTATAAAGCAGTGATAATGATTGAGGGTTGGCTATAAAATCCATTGCTACTATTCTTCTAGTTTGCTAGTGTAAATCACCCATCTATGCAGACATATGATGCGCATATATTGAAACGTTATCATTCGGACGTGAAACCTGTACAGAGTGTCCATATAACACCAATACATATTCATTCTAGGGGGTCCCACACAGCAACCAAAAAAAATCTCTCTTAATGCTTTCATATTAACATTTTGGTTTAAACGTTAACGCGTCAGATGAGTTCTCTTTGCCTTTATCGTCATAGTCCTAATAAAAAAGGGTAAGTTAAGGTAATAAAAGTAAGTAAAACGGTAACGATGCAGCATACGTATATGAAAAAAATCGCTAAGGTTTTTAATCCATCCATTATTATTAATTTGATAGAAAGAACTCCATTGAAGAAATTTTTTAGACTTCAATGTGGATCATGGTTTTATGCTTTTTCCATTTCATGCTATCGACCTCAACGTCTGCTACCAGTCACAATCCTGGCAAATGTCTTTCACTCTAAGCCTTTCTCACCTAAGCCTGATTTTCGGACGACGGTTCGGACGCCTCTAATGTTTCTTCTTCTATTTATATTCGTAGCTTTCGTTAAACGTCAATTATTCAAAACTTAAATGAATGTACGCACCTCAAGGGAACTGTTGAGTGCACATAAATCATAGATAATGGTAATGATAGTTATAAAATGTATTAGGATTTCATAGCGAGCATAAATTTTACACGCACAGCTGCATATACTGAAGACAGCATCTTCACAACTCCAACTGTATGCCTCCGCGTGTTCTCCGACCCCCTATTCCACCACCCTATGTAATATCATAATTCATCATTTATTCAGAGCTGTGTATTAATCAATCACTTTGTTTATGTATACTAAGTTTGAAATAATAACTCTGCAACGGCCTTAATTTTAGTTTTATTGTGATATATGAAACTATTTAAAACATATTTGAAGGGTAAAAGGGATTTATGGAAATAAAAACAGTTGATAAATGTGATCTCTTATAAATTGCATAGCAACACGTATTTTGATTATATAAAATAGTTTTCAGGAAACAGACCGATAAATATACAAAAAAAAAAAGATATGTTAAATAAATTCGGTAAATAAATAAATAAAAAGTTTATTTTGTTACACAAAGATTGAAGGACAGTATGTTTCAACGGTGTGATAATTCGAATTTGATAAAACAACAATATACTTAACTTGTAAGTATCATCATTATTATTTATTATAACAAAAGAAAACTCTTACGATATTTTCTACATTTACGTACTTACACTCGTCGTTTTACAGAACACTATCATGTGAATAAAAAAAAAAAGACAAAAATAATTTTCAAAACTAACAACACAGTACATAGTACTCTTTATATAAATGATGTATACATAAGTTACTACGAAATTAGCGTTACATACGCCTTTTCATCTTCTAACTAGAGCCAACAAGACTCAAAGAAATAATATGTTATGATATTAATATACACTTAATTATGAACTGGTAGACCAAATAAATATTCTGTAAGTGGAGAGCGTTTTCATACATGGGAAAGCAATTTTTGTATACACATTCTCGTAATATTTTCGTGTAGTAAATTCTTAAGAGGCTACACAGACGTTCGTACCTTACTTATTACTAGATTTTTTAGAAGTTCTTTCAATACATTTTCTTTGACTAGGATACATTTAGATATTAAAATATTACGATATCTTAAGTACGTTTCTATAGCTTGTTATTGCGTACTTATGCAAAGAAAAACGTTAGCTGTTTTTATTTGGGTCTACCGCAAAACACTAAAATATAAATTTTAATAATGTGACTAGCTGTTCTGTTATTTCATTTTCTGTTACATCTCTAGGACCATCAAATCTTTTTAAATATTACATTGTTTTAGGCGCACCGCAAAGACTTTCAGATATAATCCAGAATTTAAGTCAGAAACAAGGCAAGTAACTCGCTCGCTATTAATTTATATCGAAACTTGAATTTCTACGTGTAACATTGCATGAAGATCATTCATCTTCATCTACCATTCCGGGGATAAAAATAGTTTCACATATTTGGTATAATATTCTTAATACATTATTATATGACTAATTAGTACTCTAGGAAGTTATTATCGAGAATCAATTAAAATTTGAGATAAAATCAGTTGTAAGCTATTCAAAATTGAGTTTTCATTTAACAAGTACGATCCCTATTACGATTTCAGTACGTACAAGAGTGAAACTAAAACAAATATTTGAACACTATGCGGTTTATACCATATTTTAAGTTTTCTAAGTATTCATCCTGAACGGATGAACTTTTTTAATTGTTTTTTTAAAAATCCGATGACGTCACTCCGGATATCTATCTCACTTAATAACTTTCAAAATTGTATTATGACATTGCACTTTCTTTAGTCTTAAAAACCTTTCCTTTCGGTTGTTCCCAATTTTCAGGGTACAAATAAAATTAAAAGGCGCCAGATGGGGTTAAAAAAATATTTAATTTTCATGATGGAAACATTCAGTTGATTTTACAAAGATATAAGATGAATCGTCGTCGTGGTGTCTAAGAAGGTTGCGACATCTCTCTTCCGCCGCTGCTCACACCAAGCTATTATGAATTGAGGCTTCCTTTTACATAAAAAATAACTTTTATTTAATTTTATTTTGTGCGGAAGACCCAAGAATCGTTGTAGAAAGAAATGTGGTATTTATTCTATTTTTTATTCTTTCGACACGGCGTACTGTCGAGTCGGTTCGTTGTCGAGGCACCGCACAGCACTGTTGTATACGTACAATGTATAAATTTAACAGAAATTCCTAAATGGAGACAAAACTAAAACGATCACATTGATTAGACTATACCAAAATACGATCGCAAAAATATCAATAGATACTCGCGTAAATAGATTCGTTCATTTGGCACAACAGAAAAAACAGAAGATAAGAAAGAGATAAACTAAATAGAACCAGGGTGTAGATATATTCGTGTAAGCAAAGTCACTAAATAATACATCTTAAAAAGCCATGATACGTCATAAAGTCGCACATAAAGTACGCTTGGCGCATACACACGAGGATCGCTCGAGACAAAACGACGACATATCGCTCGCGCGGGTCGTCCGGGGCTGCGACGATGCGAACGACTAATTAGAGACGCTTCGGGGATCAGGACCCTCTTTAAAATACGCCAGCGAAATGCGACAGAACCCTCAAGATTAAGAATCACTGGGGCGAATATACACTTCTGTTCTTAACTGAACACGCACACTATATTATATCCTTGAAGATTGTGTGAAAGATTTGTAATACAATTAAATTTATAATTACTATCATGTGTTATAATTCAATATGAATACATTGAACTTGCTTGTGATAGAGTATAAACAAAAATTTTAACATTGAACGTACAACTGTTGTTTTTTAATGGGTGTATTAATATGTGTCAAGTTAACATTACTCACGAGCTTAAAATGGTAATTACGTAGGAATGGAATCATAACCGGTTTTGCAAATTAAAACCTTATACCTATGTATATTACAAATAGGGATCTTTAATTTACCTCTAGTATTTGTCAGATACACTTCGATAATAAATTGTTGCAATCGACTAATCTAATTATCAAAATCGTATGAAAAATAGAAGCGAACTAATATTGAAATTCTTGTTTGGAAAAGGCTTCAAGTACAAAATTCAGGTAAGAAATAAAACTCCAATGAATAAAATCACAAATAGTTATCATTATGTACAAAATTTTTCCTACTACAGCACTTTGTATATTTATTTAATATATACAACAATTTATTTCTATACTAGTAGGCCTCATTGACTTTGTTCTATTTTTCTGTTAAGTAGCATATACCCGATAATGTACATCCGCATTTTTTAGGTACGTAGAAATAGAATGAATTCCTTCGTCTTTTATATCGATCGTTTTGTTATTAACCTCGATTCTGGCTACAGTTTCGATTTCGATCCCGGTACTGCTTTTGATTACGTTCTTGAATCGCATACCAGTTCCGTTTTCTATTCCAATTCTCCTAGAGAGCACATTTTCGATTTGGGAATATCTTATTATTAGAACCAACTATACCTAAACTAAATTACTCTGCGATGGTTTTTTCTTTCTATATGTGAAAGTGTTTTTGGAATCGATTAGTTATAACATATACGCGGCTTCGCCCTTATGTACCAAAGTTCTCGCACTTATTCCGATTATTGTGTAACGGTGATTTCAACTATCTCCACGTAAACCCGCACTTCAAATTTTCCTTCAAAATCACCTTGGAGATCGGATTTCTTGCGGTATGGTGGGTAAAATCATGGACAGTGTCTTCAGGCGAACTTCTTTATTACAGCCAAGATTCATATGTGGCGGTCGGAGTACAACTGCAATGGGTGCAACTTTTTTTTGTAGTTCTTTCCGTGCGAAAGGAGGGGGAACGAGGATAAAAACCCATTATGGGCCGTCCATGCGCCCGGGCACACGGGTGTGTCTGACTCTCAGGGACTAAAAACCTACTGAACAACTTGAGTCTGCAGTGGTGAAAGCAAAATGCTATGACTCCTTCATCTAAAACGCGGCCTTTTCGGCATAGTGATGCCGTCGGCGCGTGACTGTCCTTTGGGTACCTTTTAAGCGGGCACCTCGACATAGGAGGTCACGTGAAGTTTATAGCACGGACTGAAACTTCAAGAAGGGGGACTCTGGGAGGCGCGGAGGCGCACCGGATTGATGTACAGGTCGTAATGACGGGGTTAATCCCTACTCCTAGTCAATAGACATCTTATTTAACTCTATTAGTTTTTCCACTTCGACGGTGAGATTATCGAGCAGATCCAGGAAATTCCGTGGAGGCGGCTCGTATGATATGGCCGTATGATATGATCGCTATATCAAACAAACGCTCTGATGCGTCCTTCATATATTTAGAAATAGATGAGAGCTCTAGATCCCGGTGAAGTATAGAGTTTTTGACGTACCATGATGCGTCAGCTGCTCTTCCACAAAATTTATTCTGCACTATATGCAAATTATATAGTATATCAGGTCGTGCATGAGCAGAAACTGAACTCGCGCATGTCATGGCAGGCCTGATACATATTGTATATATCGTACGTTTATTACGTAACGACATTTTACTTGTCATTCCGTATAAGCGGGATAGGTAAAATAGGACTAGTTTTCTAACACGAGGGATATGATCTTTAAAGTGAAGATGCTTGTCGATCGTGATGCCTAAATATTTATAGTTTTGTTTGCTACGGAATTGGCTAATTTAAAATACGTAGATGAAGGGTGTCAAAAGTACCGGGAATTGTACCTCATGTGTACTGTAATTGAAATATGTAGACACTGACTTGTCCGGATTGAAATTGATTCTCCAGAGGCGGAGCCATTGTGTCAGCTAATCAACGTCTCTCTGTAACCTTGGGAGAATGTTACATATACTATTTGACCTAAGATAAAATGCAGTGTCGTCTGCAAATATTGCGAGTTGGACGCCTGTTGACGATCGCGATATATCGTTTACGTACGCAAAGTACAGCTGTGGAGAGAGCGTGGAGCCTTGAGGCACCCCAGCTCTGATAGATCTCATTGACGAGTACATATTATCCAGTCTGAAAGAGAAGTGGCAATTACTGATGAAATTGTGGCTTATTAAAACAAGACAATCTGGGAGCTCTAATTGATAGAACTTATGTATGAAACTTGAGTGCCAAAGCCTATCAAAGGCATTTGATACGTCAAAAAAGACCGCCACTGTCTTTCTTTTGACTTTAAACCCTTTCAAAATGTATTTATTCTACAAGACGAAAGGCTTGTTGTGGGCAAGAATGATTAGGTCTAAAGCCAAATTGTTCGTTAATTACAAGGCCTTTTCCTATGAAATGATCGCTAAGGCAAGTTTTGAGGGTTTTTTTCAAATAATTTACCTAATACGCTCAAAAGACTTATAGGTCTATAACTGGCGGGGAAGTCGCGTTGTTTCCCCGGCTTTGGAATACCTATTACTAAAACTTCCTTCCAAGCTGTAGGAAAGTAACAACTTTGAATGTACGCATTGAAAATCGCGATCATAAGAGCCACAAGTGACACAGAAAAGCATTTAAGTGATTTACACCTAATGGTGTCCCTATCTGGTGCTTTTCTAATTTTTAGACCTTTAATATGTTTGCTGACTTCGTCATGCGTAATTGGATCCAGATCGTCCTAGGTTGGGAGGGAGACTCTGTTACAAACCTTCTTTCCACCCCTTAACATGTTCCAAGTCGTATGGGGGATTTTCTGAGCATTGATCTTCAATGCTATCAGCTAAACACTCAGCTTTTTCCCGATTGTTGAACGCGATAGAACTATCCGATCTTTTCAGAGCGGGAGTGGGGACAACTCCTGCCGTTTTAAGAGCTTTAGCTAGTCCCCAATAAGCTTTATGATTGGGTGAGATTTCTGCCATAAGGTCGCTCCAATTTTCATTCCTAACCTCCTTCATGCGCGCCTTCACCTTACGCTGGAGAATTCGCGCATGGGTCCTATTTTCGTACGTAGGGTATTTACCCGCTCGACGCAACGCGGCGTTCTTAGCCCTTATCAGTTCGGATATATGCACATCACAGTAAATTCGTATTTACGATTGAATACGACAAAAATATAATATATACAATAAAACAAGACAAGATAAAATACTAAACGCAACAAAGAATACAAGAAATTCCATTAAAATTCAATAAATATACAAATTAGGCAAAATAGATATATATCACATAATTAACAATTGTTAACTACTAATCCCTACTCGGGTAATAAAACACAATTGTTTAAACTATTTACTGTAATAAACACACAATATTCGATAAATTACAAAACAATTCTTAACCTAAGTCCGTTCGTATAAAACAAAATAATATATATCGATCAATTAACACTAAGAGCGCGGCTGTCCTTAACATATTGCAATAATATGGTTTTCTTTATTGTTTTTTTTAAACACCTATAACTTTGAGAAAATCTAATAGATCCCCCATCTTCGGAATACAAGCTATCTCTTTGGCAAATTTCATAAAATTGATCAGTGATATAGATATAGGAATACAGGATAGAATTGATCATCCATCTTTTTGCTAATATTCATAACCTCCTTCTTTTTAGAACAATTTTACCAAACTAACTATAATAAAACTATATCACTGAAAAAAGCACTTATAAAAAATTTAGACACAACACTAATAAATGCTCGGCCATACTGCAAGTGCAATCGCGGTCGTCGGGCGGCGGCTCCACGTCATGAACTCGAATTCTGCCCGGCACTCGGGCTCCGCGATGTATTATTTTCAAAGAATTTATCCTAGTCGCTCACCTACAAATGGCACTTGATGTTGTCAGTGTTGTAAACGTCGCCAATGGTATTATTAAATTAGCCTCTGATTTCTACATGTGTTCCATTTACCTCTAAACAAACACGGAAAATTAAGACAAATTATATCGTAAAGGATACAAAGCACGCAATATTGCTTGCGGACTCACAGGTTGTTTACTGTTAGGGTCAATTTCACTATAAAGTCCTTAGAGCCGCAGCAATGTTACCTCTGCAAACTTTCCGACGATAAATCTTATTTGCATATTCTATAGCAGTGAAAAGCGTTATTATTAAACACTTAAATATTATTTAAATATAATCTTAGTTTCAAAAAGGTCAATATCGTAATAGTAACACTTGTACTATAACTGTAACCTAACAACATATTACTCTAAAAATAACATTATTAAAAAAGTCTCTATCTTAAAAAAAAAGTCGTTTGAACGTATGAACAAAATGCCGAACTCTCTGCAAGTTTGAAGACCGCATCCAGCTATCCTTTGTCCATGAATATCTGGCCGCGCATCGTGTTGGCAACCTATAACGGAGGCGGGGTACTGACCTCGTCATCGTCAGCTGTCAGTAAGTTGTGTTCGTAAATTTTTAATAAACGTTTTGAACTATTTTTCTCAGAAACAGCTATTTCATTCTCCAAAGAAACCGTTTCCCAGAAACGGTTTCTTCGTATTTCTTCATTGTTTGGGACGTATATGAATAATTTGTCTGGCGTTTTTATTGTTGTACTTTTATATTGGGGCACTATACAGTATTTATAGCACGAGGAATTCATTATTTATTAAAAAACACAACTGACTGTCATAAACAAACACGGCTGTTTCGCGAGGTGTTACGTCATTTAAGACGCCTTGACAGTCTAGGACTTTTTCGCGGTCAATTTCAAGTTCATTTCTGAAGACTCAAAATACTAATGTAAAAAACCTATTTTTCTAAAAATAATATATTTTTGGGGTGAAATAGATGCTAATCTATAGTTTTAAACTAATTTCAAAATTTTGTCAACTAGCCTATTCTTATTAATTCTTACGGACCTCTAATAAATGTATCATATAACCTTCCATTGGCTTTTAAATATCTTAATAGTTTGTATTGCAGATAACTTTCATCCACGGCTTCGCCCGTATGACATAGAATGAATTGCTACATCTTTTATATTGACTGAAGATGTTGTACCCATCATGATTCTGATCTCGCTCCGCGTGCTTGATTTCGTCTCTATCTATAATTATATTTTTGTTCTATAGATTATACATATAGATTTTAGTTCTGCTTCCAGTATCGATTCCGGTCTACCTTTGATTGAATTCCGATAAATTATCCCGTTTTGAAGGTACTTCATTTTCATACAGGAACCCTAAATAGTTCTAGGATAAAAATACCCTAAATATATCTCTTATGGGGCTGTATTTCGAGGCAATACTGATTACCACTGTTCCTCTACTTTACAATGAAAGCTGAATCGCGATCGGTTCCGCTGTTCCAAATTTAGCCTGGACAAACAGACAAATCAGTTAAAATTGTTATTTTCTTTCATACAAACCTTGCTCTGACAATTATAAATACGACAAAAAAGGAATCAGCCAAATCGGTCAAGCCGTTTTTGAGTTTTAGTGAAACTAACAAACATCAATTTATTTGTGTACACATATGTATATACGTATATGTATATGGAGTAAAATTAACGATTCTAGCTTTATATATGTTTGTTTAGCATTATAATTATTCCTAATTATTTACCCATATTTATCCATAATTTATTTACTATATAGACGACATGTGAATATGTTGATTTATGTTGTAACCAGCATAAAACGACACTACACCTACCGCCTCATTTCGAATGGAATATATAGACTTTCGTCCACAATATAAAAGTTATTTCCCTCCGATGCCAATAGTATTGTCGTATAGTAGTCGTCGAATCGATAGTGAAGTGCGCGTAGGGCGGGCGGCCGAGGGCCCTTTGTGCGGCGGCTGCGGCGGCGCCTTCCCCCGATTCACCGCCGCCAATAACGCACACGTGACCGGCATCGTGACGCGGCGCGCACTCTGCGCCACCACGCTCGCGTTCTGTGTGCGTTGCGATGACGTCATAAAACCAGCGTAGACGATGTCAGAGGATCTAACATCTGCCTTAATACTGCATTAACGTACATCCGCAAACCCATGATAAAACATGAAATGTGAACGAGACCGCTTAAATGAAGCATCTCGAAAATATAAATTATTTCTAATACTTTTAGTTGCATTCTTAAGAAACCATCGCTTGAACAAAATTTGAGTAGATATGACTCGTGAGTAACGAATACCACAATTCTGAAGAGATAGCTCAACAAAATTTAGCTCGGCATCGAGCTCGATGTCCTCTGTTGATCTTAGGGTCGAACTATGAAAATTCACAGTATCCTGAATCGCATATACATTTTTACTCTTAAGACATCCACGCATCAGTTCAGAAGGAATATGAATAATACCTAAAAATTTTAATGTGTGGAGTTCCCCTCTACGTGATAGTCTGTAGCTAATTTTAAGTGTGTGATACATAATTGAAAGTTTTTTTTGAGTTTTAGAAACTGTTTAAAAAATGATCAGAATTTTTCGTATTTTGTAAAACAACTATCTAGTAAAACCTTTTGCGTGCTTATCGCAAGTAAGTTGCATTAAAAATTATTTACTCTCATGTAAGTATTAAGACTTCGCTTCTTTTAAGAACCATGACTCTCAAAATATCTAAGATAAAGCGATACTAACTTTAATTTCTAATTGTAGTACAAAATATCACGTATCTTATATAAAGTGTAAGAGCAAGTCAAACAATGCTTTGACTGAAATGAACTTCTTTCTTTAAGAAATTGTAGTATTAATAACATTGACCATTTAGAACGAATCGTACCAAACGGAAAAAAACGATTCGTAGACGTTTACATAAGATTTAAAAGATTGTCCGTATCTTACGCAAAGTCTAATCTTATGACATTTTAAATGGCAAACCATACGGTTAATTTATCAATTAGTTTCTATATTTTGGTACGTACCATTCGCCTATAATTCCTTTATTCTATACGATATACTATATAATAATAACAAAAATTACTTATTAAAAAGATCAAGATCCTATTGATGTATTTTATCAAACACATTTGATAGCAGTAACTCTTGTCAGTTTGGGCGAATTATTAATTATTTAAATACGCATTATATTAAAAGTTTTAGGGGAAATTAATTTGAACGCTATTTTACCTCCATTTCAGATTCATTTAATCTGATAATTTTAGAAAAATTATTTAATAATCCAGTTTAATATAAGCTGGATTGTCAATCAATGCTTGTTAAATTACCGAAATTCAAGCGTGGGCAGAGAGACGCTGTACGTATAAGGGAATATAATACTATTTTATGACTTGCGCAAATAATTCGCACAATTCGGTTTTATTTAACTTATTACATTAAACACACAAAACAAATAATCATTGCAGTGTTGTGGACATAAGAATTATGTATTAGCAAAAATAATTCAAAATTATAATAAAAAACTATGTGCACAAAGCATGGCTAAGTGGTGGTTTATGTTTTAAACGTAAGAGTTAGTTAAATGTTATTGTTTTTAAATATTTCATATGCAATCAAATAGCGAAGCGTCTTTCATATTTTGATTACATACTAAATGAAAAACGTAATATTTGGATTTAATTCTGGTCTCCGTCAGCTTAAGATTTTTACATAAATTAATTGAAATTAATTGAATGGAAAAAATACACCAGAAAAATATCACCAACACGGTCTGTACGGTATTAAAATGATATTAAATTTTCTTGCACATTAATCAAAAATCGCGTTAGTTTTCTTCGCCAATTACTGTCTCTCATTTATACGACGATTATAATAAAATTGTTTGTGAATTATTTAACATTCAAAATATCAATCAGATAAACAAAACCCAAATCCATAAACAAATAAGACAGAGATTTGCGAAATCAACAAACGGATAAAAATTTCAGGTAATTAAATAATTTACACATACTTCAAAACGACTACAAATCGGCATCGTTTATTTTTAAACTGACAGCACACCGTTTCGACGATGACACCGCGCGCGGCGCCCCGGCGACGAGTGCTCTCAGAGTCAGGGCGTACGCTATCTCGAAACTCGGAGTCTCCGCATTGCTCAGTCGGTTGTCATAAACAGTAATTAATCACCGTGTCATCTTGTACAACTTCAAAGGTTCGGTTAATCAACTGTGAATGGTCTGAACGTTTGCGCCATTACTCAAAACGCCCCTTTGCCCGCCCCGCGCCCCGCGCCGCGCTCTCGCGCCGCGCTGCATTCCGTTTCAATGTATGAGACGTTGACGGAAAGAACGCTCGACGAACTTCCGAAACGTTGAACTCGTCTCCTCTGAAACGCGCCTTTAAATTTAAACGCTCGAAGGCGCCCGCGAACACAGGCGGGCGGACTTCAACGGTTACACTGGAAATACCACATTACACGCCTTTTTTCTCGATGTAGTCCCGGAATCTCCAAGGCCAAATTCATATATTTAAGAGATGAACGCGGGCCCGTTTCACGCAGAACGCGGCCGGCGTGGCGCCGATGAAATGCGCTGACCGAAATCGTGATTGTGAAACATCTACAGAAGTTCTCGTCGCGTTCACGTTACCGATAGGTGGGCGGGGACGGATTTAATTTAGTGATCCGCGAGGTGCACCGGAGCCACTCCGCCGGGAGACGATCCCGGGGATGCTGCGCTCGACCCGATAAGATGCGAGATAGCCCGCCTGACGGAGTTTTAAACTCGGTCGCGGGGAGGCGTTATTTTAGTTTTGGTCTTTCACTTCCCCGACCGGGAACTACTCCGCGGGTGGATGTCCCTTGCGTAATTTACGACCGCTTAAATGCGTTCCGCTGGCCCGGTTCGGTGTTCCCCGGAAACGAAATGCGATAACATTTTTTTTTCCAATTTTATTACCGACCTCGTACACATAGGTCCATATAAAAGAATTTTTACTGAGCTTATGTCGTCTATCTCATAGCAGTTGTGGACATTTTTTAACAAGTGTTTATTTAGCTTCACTTTAACCTGTACGAATAAATATACGAAGTCGATTTGTACCTATTTCTAACTGTTATGTAGATTTGAAACTATATGAAATGTGTCTGTAAAAAAGTATCCTTATAATGAAGCCAGAAAGTAGATAGTGAAACTCGTCTGTGGATATTAGAGAGCCTTAAAATTTTGGGGTTATTTGCATCGTTTTCATATACTATCACAGTTAGTAACGAAGGCTTAATTATGAAGTCAGAAGGCTGATACCGCAAGTTTTCAATGGTTGCTAATAAGCACATCGAATTTAGGGTGTTTTTTACGTTTTCACGTATTCAGTACTGTTGCACAACAAAACAATATGAATATCGAACAGAGTTTATTAATAATTAAGTCAAATATATATTTGGATGCTCGCCTGCGACATGCATTAACATGCAGCATGCAACCCACCGCTGACCCTCGAATCTGTTCTTCCACTACGTATCCCCATCTAAAGAATTGAATATTGCTTAACTGCATGTCGCAAGCAAGCGTCTAATAATGAAGTTCCGCGAAATAACACCGTATGCAATAGAATTATATGTTTATTTGTCTCAGTAATGTGTTAAAGTTACTTTGAGACTAAAATGTAAAAAATAAATTGCGCTTTACAAAAAGTTAAAAATACGCCTTGTTATATAAAAAAATACCAATATTGTAATTTACATAAAACGTATTGTTGTTATATAAGCATTCAAACATTGTAAAAATTTCATCTACATTGCACATTAAACACAATTTCCTTCTGTTCAAAATACATTATTCACTAATAATTTGTCATTTAAGTTTATTCAGATCACTTTTTATGTTCAATGACTATGTCAAAAAGCGTGAAGCTTTTTGTTGAGATTTATTAACTGTACACATTTCTCAAATAAATGTGACTAAAAAGTTAAAAGTAACAAAACATATCTCGAGATGTGACCGCCTGCTTGAGGCGTGATCCTCCACGGAATAACCAACTTACCCATACCGATGGTTCTCACTGACCGAGCAGCAGGTTAAAGAAGGGAAGCGATGTGACTACAGCGAAGGCATGGTCTGGCGGAAATACATGGCATTAAAGAAGCTATTGTCCTACGCATCCAAATCTCCAAATCTGCGAATTCTTTTGAGCCACCATTTAAACTTATTTACAATAATGTCGGGTAGAAATTTTCATACTACTGATGTTCTTATAGCTGAGCTACTTTCAGGTTAGAAATTTAGGAGATCGACTTCCTTTCTAGCATTCTACTACAGTTGCAACAAAAAAAAAAAGAGATGAAAATGGGAAAGCCGTAGAGAATATTATTCCTACGGCTGTCTAAATAGAGACTGTAAACAATGTTTTGCCGTGAATAAAATTGCGTTCTAAAAATTAAGGCTAAAATGTATAACTTAAGTCCTCTGTCGTATGACCTTTGTAATTGAAATATATTTTTAGCTTTATGTTTAATAAAAATGTTAATAACGTACAAAATAATAAATTTTTAATTCTATCGAAAGCAATACAGAAGATCTACATTTATAACTTTTATTATTTTGTTTTATTATTTAATTCATGAATACTGTGTTGACCTTTGTATTCGCAACAAATTAAATAGGAGTTTCGAGCAATGGAACACGGCATGCCCTCGAGCAAAAATAAATAAGTATCCCTTATTGTTATTGGTGCATTTAATACTTACTAAAACATAAAAATAGAACAAACATGAGATACTAGCTTTTGTTCGTAACTTCACCGCCATGGACGTGAAATCCTATATCGATGCCATAATTATGTTCTCGATCTCGCTATAACAATCTAAACGATACTGATCTGGTTTTCGATTCCAGTCCACTTCTCTTTATGATTGTCAGTCGCGATGCAGATTTCGACGCTCTCTGTCATTGCTGTTAACATAACCCATCTATGTAAAAAATAAAGAAATCATATGTTTACGATTGTTCAATGTTGACGTCACGGAAACTGCTAGATAAAGTTATTTAATATATTTTGTGTGTTTCTTCGCGATGTAAACTATATCTATGCTGAATTTCATACGTTTGCCATAAGGAAATGTGTTTTTTTCATGACAGACTATAATCTTTCCGAATTTAGTCACAATGGAACGTTCGGATTAAGTTCACTAAGGCGAAGCCGCGGACAGTGGCTAGTCTGTAATAAATAATGTATCCTATATATTTTTCCACGATATTAATAGAAAGTATGTCTACGTACATGTAATGTATTATATATGTAAGTATAAATCACCAAATGTCAAAGCAAGTAAAAACATCCTGCGTTCTCCGTAGTACAATTTATAATCTTTTCATTTCACTACGCTGTTTAGTCTATCACTACGTAAACAAAGTCATAGGCAAAAAGTAATGTAATATAAGTAAATTAGTTTCGATACGAATCCAGATCTACGTTATCACGTATTTAAACTATTTTCCACATCAAAATCTGTTTTGAATTGGCGAGAAAGAGTCGACATGCAAGGATTTATTTTACATCAAAGCAAATAAAGCTGCTATAATGTATCAGTTTGCATATATATTTTACAATGATCTGCTTAAAATAAATCGATGTAGTTTTCCATTTCGATCACTTATTATGTTTCAATTTCAGACAGAAAATTCAAAACCGGTTTCTAGTGCAGTTATTCAGTGTATAATAATTAAGCAGAGAAGAATAAATATTAGCATAAATCATTATTATGCCAAAGTTTTGTGAATTTTAGTAGGCATATTTAAGCAAAAATACATTCACAATAAAAACAATTTTGTTCTATGCAAAGTCTAGAAAGTTATAATTGGAAAACATTAGCTATTTATGTATACATTTTCGATAACTGAAACTTTATGATTAAACTTTGTGATGAATTATATTATCCACACGACGCAATATAATCTGAACTACGAATTTGTAGATTATATTAACTTTTTTTTATAACTTATCAAGTATGGCCGACTAAAATTAAATTTACATGCGTATCACATGAATTCAACTTAATAGATAGCTTTTGTCCTGCCTGGGGGCTTGACCTGTGTAAATATGGAACAAGTATCTCGAATGGTTATTGTCAACTGTAACATCCAAGGGTTGACTAAATTTAGCATCTGGGTCGAGGACAAGAATCGAGAGTGACACTGGTGACGAAATCAAGAGCGAAGACGGCATTTTACCCGACAACAGAATCGATATTGGGTCAAGATGGACCGGAGAGACGAGGAGACGGGGAGTAAGATTATAATGGGATCGATGCAATTCTTTAGCCGCGGACGAAGTCGTAGGCGAATGCTAGTACGATTCGGAATAGTAAGAACCGCGGTAATAAAACTTTTACGGCACCCGGAACATCGCGAACGCTCGAGGCGGGCGTAATTTAACGGCGCGTCCAACTAAAAAAGGGGAGTAGATCGCGCGTAATGAGCTATCTCCCCCGCCTCCGCCGACGGCCGCTTCGAGTTATTAATAAAGGATACAAAGTTATCCATATAAATGAACGAATCGGGGCGCCATTAACGTTGTTTTGCGGATGAACGGAGACAGTAATTGCCATGTCGGCGTGAGGCCGCGAGATTTATGGCGGCCGCCGCGGGTAATTGAGTCCACCCGCCGGTTACTAGTTGCTGTCCTTGCACCGGATCGATTGCGCCGCCGCGGGGCGCCCCCGTGAAATAGTGTCCGGGGCGGTGACGCCGGAGCCAATAAAGCTATCCTTTCGCTGTAGGCCCCGGAGAAATTATGTCTTTGGACGAAGTCTTGTATCGCGATCGAGTCGTTCTACAATCAGATATTCTGTTGCATCTGAATAAACAATCCATTCATCTAGAAACAATCACATTGTTACGCATTCTACGAGAAGCAGTTTGTCTACTGTCGTATTTGCATGGTTGGATCTTTTTCTGCCTTAATTGGAAAATGTGTAGTGATTCCTAATGAAAGCTATTACATTTTTCGCCAATTATTTAATACTGCCGGTCTATATACGTGTACAACATTATTGTCGCATAACTACGAGATTTTGTCAGATAATAAATTCTCATGTTTTAATTTAATACAAGAATATTAACTAATTTTAATTCTTCTGGGTACCGTGTCAGAATAATGAGATTGGTCCATGTTTTAAATATTCTATACGGTCACTGATTCGCCTGAGCTCACAACCCACCCCTGCGGTCTCGTACATGATGCTAAAAAAATGGGTTTTTTAATATTTAACATAAAAAAATCTGGGTCCCTTTTCAGTTTGTTATCATGAAACCAATCACGTATGTATATAGAATGGACACTCATTTAATAGATAAATATTTTGTGCCTATTGTTCACAATAAATCTGTCAAATAAAAGTGAATAACATATCAATGAAAATTTATAATAATTAAAACATCGACAATATGCAGTGAAATTTAAATAAAACCATAATGAACACTCTAAAACTATTAATGTAAGGATAAAAATGAGGAACACTGTAATAGGAAATGTATTGAAACTGTTTAATCACTATACGAAAAATACACATTTCAAATATTTCTACATATATTTCGCTATGAAAATAACAACGGTAATTCCAATTGTATTACATTTATTTATATAAAAAATTAAATTAACTGATTGCCATATCAATTCATAACCCAAACTGCTGGCTGGGTCTACAGACTTGAAATTTTGTAGAGAGATTTCTATTGTAACGTAGGCGAGGACTGAGGGAGTATTTTTAAAAATTAAACCTCTTAAGAGATGAAAATAATGAAATACTATTACATGAAAAACCGAAGCCGTTAAAGCTACATATGTCAAATTTAATATTTTAGCTACTTACAGAAATAAAGGAAAAAATACATACTTTTTTTTTAATTAACCCTGAATGGGTGGGTATCGACGTTCGAAAGCACTAGAACTATTTAGGTCATAATGTATATTGAAACTAATCATTACCAATTAAAAAAAAATACATATGTCATTTTTAAAAGTAACATTAGGAGTAAAATAGTGGTCAACATTTTTATATAAAAAAAAAAGAAACCGTTGACGCTTTTGACAAGAAAACTTATATTTTAGCTGTTTTTCACAAATTATAAATAAGGAAAAGGATCACTTTTGACAAAGTAATTCTAAAATGGTGAAATAAGGGATAAAATGGTTATGGTAAATCGGTGCCGCTATGTGAATTTTGTGGATTTTTTTTTGTGCTTAATCTATGTAATCGGTTATTATGAAACTGGCTGTATGTTGTGTGCGAGATAAAGCTTTCAAACTTTCTTCATCTTCATATTTCTTCTACTGAAGAATCTAAAAACTCTTCCCTCTTAAAAAGTTACACTATCCCAAGTAGTCAGTGTTGCTTTCTACACTGTGACCCGTAGCAGAATCGATATTACACACGGGACGAAAAATAGAATTGGAATCGAAAAATTGAAGTCGAGAAAAGGATCGATATCGAGAATGAGACGAAGGTCAAAATCGAGTGTGGGAGTAAAAGTATATTCAAAAGCATGATCGAAATCGGAATAAGGAGCAAGTACTGAGATCATAATTTAAAGCGGGACCGAGACCGAGAATGAAATCGGAATCTCCTTAGATAAAGATCGGAGGCAGAATCAAAAGCGAAACTGTAATCGCAAAGTAAGTTATTAACATCGGGAGCAGAAATGAAATCAGAATCGAGAACGGGATGGCGATCGAGAGCTTAATTTTGTGATGGGGCAATATACAAGATGAAGGGATTTGTTTTATGTCTACGCGAGCGGAGCAGCGGGCAAAAGCAAGTTGTTGAATGAAGAAACACACTTAAGTTTGAAAAGAATCATTGGGAAATTCTGGTTGGTATTGAATCTGCAATCTTTGCGGTTAAAATTGAGTGCCCAACGACTGATCCACCATTGGTTAAGATTTAATTCGCTATAATTTTGAATCGATTGATAGATTTTTCTAATATTAATAATAGTCCCTCCTAAGCTCCATCGTCTATGTTTCAACATTGTCTTTCTGTCTACGTTTATCTATCACAGTGCCATAGTAAATATAAAAGTTTCGAAGAAACATAAAACTCACAAGGTTTCTGAGAAAAATCTATTGAAATTAATTCACTTGGAAACAATGCAATTTTCTCTAGTTCGCAATGAAATAAATCACTTTCTAAAAGTCTAGTAATATTTTTATTTAAATTGAACCCATATATTTGAAACCACATCTCCACATCTATATTGACAGTAATCTTAAATATCGAAACAAAAAAAAAGTTTTCAGTGCATCAAGTGAAATATTTGCTCTTGAACACAATAATGTACCGGCACGGACCCGTAAGCGGATTATGAGAGGTTTTCGAACGAGACTGCTTTGAAACTCGCAAGAAAAGCAATATCCATTATCTCGGCGAGGCTTTGTCGGCGTCGACGGAGGCTGGCGGCGGGTGCATTGTGCGCGTGGGCCGAACGCTGTAAAGTCCCATGCGACCCCACGTCGCATTTATATAATTTATAAATGAAACTCAACGCGTCTCATACATTAATGTGTTGACTACTAATTGATAATCATATTTATTTATAATAGTAATTGATAATTTAATTCCTCGAAACAACTAATAAGCAGTAAAAATTCTACATAAAAAAATTTTAATCTCCCATATTATCCCTAAGACAAAAAAATTTAAAATTTCGTTCGATTGTTTTCATAGCATAAAGAACATACTGGGCAAGTTTCAAATTCTCCGATCGTCGTTAAAAAAAATTAATTGGATGTTTATGATTTTAAACGTATCCTAACACCTACTCTAAGCTTGTAAGTTAAGTCGGCGTTTAGTAGCTAAGGAGAGTATTTAGCAGGCGTTTGTCCACACGCGCTCCCCACAGATAGCAAATATTTGCTAACCAGTTTGCTTCGTTTGCACAACTCTGGCACTATCGCTGCAGTGTACTCGCCTATTTAGTACAGAGACCGATGTCATTAAACTTTAACGGGAAAATATTTTGTCATCACCAAATATTGAACAATATTTTAGCCTTAGATCTTTGTAAATATATGATCATACGTTTATTATCAAAATTTGTCCCTTAAAAAGAGTAATTATTTCATGTGGCTCTAAAAGGGAAGTTATTCAATAACGCACGTTAAGGTTGGCCAGAGTTTAAGTGACCGAAATCTGGGTTCGTTTTTTATAGTAATATAAATAATCCATATTTCCTCCTAAGCAACACAAAACTGTTTAAAATGGTCACGTTCACAGTAAATTTGAACTGAAAGCAAATATACTTTTTTATTATGATTCAAATTTGATCCTAAGTTTATAATAAAAACTTTTTTGAATGTACG
This sequence comes from Eumeta japonica, assembly GCA_005406025.1. NCBI lineage: Eukaryota > Metazoa > Arthropoda > Insecta > Lepidoptera > Psychidae > Eumeta > Eumeta japonica. The sequence continues at coordinate 725,196 of BGZK01000110.1, forward strand.
TATAAAGGTATAAAAGTGGTCTATCTTTACAGAAAATAGTGACAACGGGGAATATTCATCTTTCATTTCAGAAATCGTATAAGAGTGCTTTGATTGAGGTAATGTACTTCAATTACTACTTAAATATACACACTTATTCTGTTATAATTTTGATCAAACTGTAGCCTGTACGGAAGCAGTTATTTGATATTCGTTTGATCACGCAAGGGTGTCAGCTCAGTTAAAGCGATTACCCGTCAATGAGTCGAGGAAATACAACTATACACAAACAACTTTGGCTGTTCTTCTCACTCATTTTACTTTAGTAGGCGTTGGTTTATTTTGAAACAGCTACACGGTCAACTGACGCTTCGTTTCTGAATATATGGTTTATCGCCTGTGTCGATGTCGAATAGACGCGCCGAGGCGAACCTACTTTAAATTTGTTTGTTATGTCACAGCATGGTTCTCCCTGAACCTGTTTCTGAGTCTATGTTGGGTGATGCGGTACCCAAAGTGAAACTGTCCTCCTTAAGCGAAAATAATCATGTAGAGTACACACTTTCTGATTCAATCTGCAATATATACTGAATCTCTTAATATGTTATTTGCCCATTTTCTTAAATTAAATTTTTCCCTACCAGCAGGTTCTTTTCTATGAGAACCGCTAGAATGAGAGTAGCCTCTCTTTCTTCGTCCACCAAAGTTACCTAACTGTATTTAGATTCGTTTAACCAGTTGTAAACAGGCCATATAGAAGGGCTTTTGTTTTTAGACGTCATTCAAAGTCTTTCAAATGTTTCTTTTAGTTTTGCTCAATATTTTAGATAGTACAAAATCGTTGTGCAAAAATATTCTCGTTGAAAATCTATTTTTCATCAAGGAACAATATTCTAATTTCGCTCTAAAACGATGTGTAATGTGAGAGAAAAGATGAAATACGAGAAGGAAAGAATTCGAATTGTTCACATTTTTTCGGTTCACTTTATAAAAATAACTTTCTTGTAACACCGAGACTTCACTTTGATATAAGTTAATTTTCACAAATACTTTATAAGTGCGTCTCTACATCATACAAATTATTGACTAAATATCATTATCGTATATTTACTAATTTTGAGATTTCGTGATAAATCAGTCAGTATTTCGTTTTTTATGTACTAATTAACTTTTAATGAGCATATAATCAATACCTCATTTCTATATCAAGTAATCTTTCTATCACTGCTACCATTCCCGATCCCGTTTTCAATTTAAGTTCCAATTTCACAGTTAGTTCAGCTTCGATCTTGTTCTCTGTTCTAATCCTGCGTCACTCTCTTTTCTACGCGCATGCACTATCTCTCTCGATTTCAATATAGATCTCGCTTTCGATATCAATCCAGGTTTATTGTAAATTAATGTACAGGAATACAGTAGTGAAAGGTGTACAATATTATACTTTTAATCCAGAAAATATACTATCTGTGTGCTTAATTTTATCTAAATATGCTCATTTATAATAATAGACAAACAATCATACATAGTCACAAAGTATCACATTTATAATAATATAAAATAAACTCGCGCCTTTTTCCCAGAAGGGTAGACACAGATTGAATATTTACACATGCTACGATCTTTGCATATCTCTCTACTGACATCCATCAATCTTCTTATACAAGATTGATGCTTGAAATTGAAGCCTTTTTTAATATGCCACCAATATGGTCTGCATAGGGATTTTCCAAGACATTCCTTACCGAACTTTTCACCACACATATACGCTCAATAGATTTGTTTTTCGGTCTACTGTCATTCATCTTTTCCAGATGGCCAAACCACCGTAACATACTTTTTTCTACTTTAGTCACTACATCATCCTTCAAACCACACCACTCTCTGATATCACTGTTTCTACATCTATGTTTCAAAGGCCTTTCACACATACTACGCAGAGATCGCATCTCCACCGCATTGATTCCATTTTCATTTTTCTTCTGCTATATCCAACTTCCACTAACATACGTTGTGATTTAGCCTATTTCAAACACCATCACTTTAGTCTTGCTGACAATTACTTTTATATCTCTTTTCTTAACGAAATTGGTCATTTTAGGTACCATCCTCTGCAGCTTGTATGCCGACGACGCAAGGATTACTTGGTTGTAGATATACAGGAGGCATTTGACAGATAGCTCATCCATTTTTAGTCCACACTCGTTTTCTTCCAAACAATGTAGACAGCAATCTATGAATCGCTGTCTACAAATATATTAAATAGCTACACATTACTGTTTGATACCATTTTTGGTTTTCCCGGATATTATCCGAGAATATCTTTTCATAGCATTTTTTTATTACTCTCTTTCTTTAGTTCTCATTTTGTATCTTTATATGCACTTCAGCCTCTTTTAGCTTCTTACATACTATTTTTTCTTGGCACTCTGTGATTGACCTTTGCTGACAGTAAATCTAGCTACGATTTCTTCTTTTCATCAACTACTTTTTTTACTTCAAAATTCCACCATTCATTTCTATTCTTACTAACTTTTATTCTCTAATTTACTCCGCATACCTTTTTTGCTTCATTCTGCTAACAGATTTCGTTACCTTTCATAATTTGTCAATTCTAGACTTCCATACTATTTAATTTCACCCAGGTCATCTTTCAATCGCTATATGTACTCGTCTTTTACATTCTGATCCTGAAGCTTATCAACTTTTACTCGTTTTAACTCTGTAACGACCGTTTTCGCATAGTGTAGCTAATCTGGCATCAAGCATTAATTCGATAGACCACTTAGAAATGGTCTGTACTAATGTTGACGCCATGGTCCACTTTTGTTTCTACAACTTTGCTTCTCAATCGATCATCTACAATTATAAAATATATCATGTTTTTGTCTTCTTTTATCTGCCAACTATGTTAGTGTACCCTTCTGTGATCACGCATAATGTTTGTCACATTCTTGATACAGTAGTAGAACGTAATCATCATTCTCGTTCACTTTTTAAGCTCCAAATTTACTCCTAAGCTCCAAATCCATCCCGCTGTATATCCCTTCAGCCATTAAAATCACCAAGATCGGAGTAGATCATAATGTTGATCCTTTTGTTTCTGTTACATTTCATTAATATGCCCTTACATCAGCCCAAAACTCCTGCCACCCCTCTAGCGGTTTGAACTTGTCTAGAACATATACGCGTTAAATAAAAAATTGTTTCAGTCCACTTTTAACTGAGGACTAGAGGAACCTCGGATTTACATATTCTTGACTGTTTACATATTCAGATAATCTTTCTGATAGGACGAAACCAACACTCTGACATTGACTCTGGTCAACGCCAGATCTCACCAACACCAGTCTCGACGGATTTGTGTTTCATGGTCCAACTACTTTTCGCTACTACCTACTACTACTGCCTTTCCTTTTAGTTTCATTAATTTTTAAAATGTCCAGCCACCTGTCTTTAATCATCTCGCAGACATCATTAACTTTATCTTCCATACCTCGACACGCATTCCAAGGACCAAAGTGGACTTGTCTGGTCCGTATTTCACGGCCAAAGGAAACTAAGCGTGACGGATGACGAACTTCGTCACCTCAATCGAACCTAGATGGGACTACCCAGGACAAACCCGGGGAGGGATTCTGAGGATCATTATTATTATCATCATTATTATTATTTCTCTATGAAGATAGAAAAGTCTTGTACTCGACAAAGACGGTTTACGAAGTAGGAACAGGTTTATGACAAGTATTCTACTTCCGATGTGTTTAGAGTTGTTTGTATAGTATGTTATAATTGTATGACGTAATAAATGTATGTATTATTTTGGTGTGTATTATTTTGGTGTGTATTGTTGAATCAGTCGGTTTCTTTGTCATTGATCAGGGGTAATGACGGCGTATATAGGGAAACGGCCTACTATGGAATAAGGTGTCGAGGACTACTGATTCGTGCATGGTTATGTAGGTGTTTTCGGGGAGCTGTAGGATTTTGAGAGCTGTTTTCGGGGTCTCAGATATGACACCATTAGTAATGATATTAGATATGATATTGATTAGATGATGATTGGAATTATTCTGCCGTATTCTTGGTGTCACATTGGTTTGATTTTGTCTACCAGGGGGGGTGTATTTTTATACTTTTTCGGTGTATTGTTGTTTAAGGTTACAAGTGTTAGGTTAGGTTACCTCATAGGTACTGTGATATCTACGAGGTACATGGTTTTTCGTGTGCTTCATGGTAAGTGTGATGTCAGGTCTATTACTTAGGATGGTGTGGTCAGTTATTACGTCCCAGTCCCAGTATAGTTTTGAGGAGCCATTTTCCAGAACGTTGGCGGATTTGTATTTGTAGTAGGAGGTGTAGGTGCTTAGAAGTTATGTGTGAGAGCGAGTTGTTGATGGATATGTTTTGCAACTTTATCGTGTCTCTGAGTGTATTCTTTGCATGGTAGGGAATTGCAGCCTCTTGTAATATGGTCTATTGATTCGGTGGTTTATGACATAATCTACACTTATCTGTTTCTAGTGTCTTTAAGGACATATTTTACGTAATTTCTTGTTTTGATAATTTGATCTTGTATAGTCATCATGAAACCTTCTGTTTCACTGTTGATGCATCTAGGTCTATGTGATCTGGGTCTCACTGACGTGGGTAATTATAGTGCAATACTTTAATTTTCCATTTATCTATTTTCTGTTTATCTTTGTGAATTTTCTGTTTGGAATCAAATGTAGCTTTATCTAATAGTAGAAGTGTACGTAATTGTTTTAGGTTAGCTATTGTTATATGTAAGTAGCTGTCTTGAGATTTGATTAGGATATATGATCTTTGGTTGTCTATTTGTATGTAGTGTAAGTTTTTTAATGCCAACGAATCCGCGGCCTCCGAGTTTTCTGTCTAGTGTGAATCTTTGTACTGCTGAATGAATGTGGTGAACGTTGTGTTTATCGCAGGTAGCTTGTGTAGCGGTATTTAGAGCTACTATTTGTATCTGATCATTTGATAATTCCGAAGAAATAGGTCAGTATCGAAATAGCATACGTATTCACAGCTTTTGTTTTATCTCGGACTGATAACTAAGTGTTGAGTATTTCGTTGAGTTTTAGTTTGCATTTTATTATTAGTTTATTTTTAAATTCTGTGTGATTTATAGAAGTGCTTTTTAAGTATTCTAAGTATCTATATGTATCCTTTGATTCCATATTATCTATTTTTCCTCCTTGTAGGTCTAGGTCGAAAGGTTCTGTACCTATGTGTTGTTCTTTAACTTTACTATTAATTTTACATTTATTAGTGCCAACTACATTCTAATATCTGTACTAAACTTTTCGGTTATCCTAAGCAGTTCGTCTAATTGGTCTCTGTTTACTGCGTAGAGTTTTATGTTATCCGTGTGAAATACGCGGTTGAGTTTAAAGTTATTTTTTCTATTGTGTATCTTAAAATGGTTTTGTTAAGAATGCTTGATAAGGGTTTGAGAGAGAAACAGAACCACAATGGCCTGAGGGAGTCTTTTCGGAAAATACTAGGGGGATAATTTTATAAGATTAGTTTTGAGAATTGTATTCTGTGTTCGTATGTTTAGTCGTGAAGTCCATGTAGTCATTATTTGTTGTAGAAATGTTATAAGTGTGTTATTTACTTTGTATACCTTTAGAAGTGCAGTAACCATGCATGTGGTACACTATCATAAGCCTTCTTTTAATTTATATAGAAATAGTGCGTTTCTGTGTTTCTATTCGTCTTGATTGTAAATTTTGGTATTTTATTATCACTTGTTCTCTACATCTTCTTGATTCTTTGCTACAGCCTTTCTGTTCTTCTAGTATTATTTTATTGGTTATAATATATGTGTTAAATTTGTGTGCGATAATGGATGTAACTAGTTTGTAAATGGTTGGAAGGCATGTGATCGGTCAATATTTAGCGGGATTAGTGTTATCATTGTCTTTGGGTTCCAAGAACGTGGTGCTTTGCGCAAGGCAGTTATTGAGGGTTGTTAATAATCTGGTTTAATGCTTTACCAGATGTTCATGGGTTGCTATAAAATATTTCAGCCAATAATTTTGGATTTTGTAAGGTCCTAGGGTTTTCCAATTCTTAACTGCTTGTAGTACATCTTTATATATGGTTATCAGTGTCATATGTCGTATGATTTCTAAGTATTCCAGTGGTATTGTTACTCCTGTAAGCATTATTCTGTGTTGTATTCTGTTGATAAACACTATAAATTTTCCCAATATTGTTGTTTAGAATTGAGATTTTGATATTTGATTTCAATACCAACTTTTGATGGGTGTAGAATAGTATTTTGTCATTCTTACTCTTGTCTCTGGTGAGTATTTAGTTTCAAGCTACCAGAGTTTGCCTCTCACACGGCCATAGATGTTTGGGCCGGACGTAGAACTAGATTTATCAATATTGAATTTTCGAGGGAGTAGGAGGAATAGGGAGTAGGAAGGATAGAAGGTCGAAGAGGTATTGAAGTTTTGCCATTGAAAGAATGGGGTGCAAGGATACTGCCATCCCTGGAATGATTAGTGAGTAGCACAGATAGCAGTTCTAAGACTCTGTGTTCCCATGCACGTATGCCCCTGCGCAAAGCCAGACATACTTTGTTCAGGTCCCATTAAAGTATTACGATAATAATATATATAAACTTATAACAGACATAATATAAAACCCTGTCTTTCGTTTTAATTGACAATGATTTTGTTACTATTAATTATATAGTTATAATAGGATTCTTGACACTCTCAAATACTTTCGCTTTACTTCACCATATCTTCCTCTCTTCCCTGCTTCTTAATCTTCATTGTCTACTTTAATAACCGCTCTTTTTCTTCACAAATCAATCAGTAAGCATTGCCGACAAAAAAAAAGACAGTAAATCGTACAAAATCATCACGCACAAATATTGTTGTTGTAGATCTATTTTTTATTGAAGCAGTATGTTGTTATTTCGCGCTAAAACAATGTGAGATGAGAGAGAAGACATGAAATATGAAGAGGAAATAATTCGAAATGTTCACGTTTTTTTTCTCATTTACAATTGAAATTTATGTAATAGTTACGAGTAATAAATATTATTGGTATTATTATTATATTGAAAAACAGTCAGTGTTTAATTGTTAAAACTGTTTTTACTAAAATATCTTGCGTGGTCTGGTACGTTGAACACCTACCGCGTCATTACATATTCTTGTCAGGCACTTTACTGATGTCAAACCAATAGCGTATGCCCCGTTTATTCTGACGCAGACATTCGAGTCTCAGTATTGCAATCCCGTTATTAATCCGCTACTCACACCATGCATGAATAAGGGTTTTCATAGATTATTCCTTTCTACTCTGTCACAAGCTTTTTTCAGATCTACAAAAGTACAGAAAATGTTCTAGCCCTTGGTCAAAAAAAATCCGTGATATTTCCATTACAGTAAAAACTTGATTTGAACACCCCGTCTTTTTTACAAATCTTGCTTACACATTCGCGATCGCTCTTTAAGTCCCATTCGCAACTTCCAACAATAATTTTCGCATTCACTTTGTAAGCGACACTGAGGAAACTTATAGGACGGTAATTTTCTCAAACCTGACGCGAGGTTGAACACGTGTTCCGATCCCTTTATACAAACTTGATATAAGGCGTACATGAGATTTTTAACTAAACTTGTATTAGATATTTATTAGTAATACAGAATTTGACTATTTGATATCAATAGTACAGAATTTGTCTAAAGAAGAACTGTGTTCAGGCATAGTTGGTTTCTCCCTAAAAGGAAGTACTGTGGCGGCTGTTTATTATTTCTGTTAGTATTATTACATGTTATTAGTACATCTTATAGTTGTAAAAAAAACTGTCTAAATTAATATATTTATTAATTATATTAATTCTGATATCATTCTTCCAGCCAAAATTTAAATTTCTATTTTCATTTTTTCTACAGATTTTTAAAAATATCTGTCATAGACATAGACTCTATGACAGATGTTTTTAAATGTTTATTAAAATCTTAAAAATGTTGATTCAAAAAATTGTTAGAAAAATAGAATGACTTAAGGTACTCTACACAATATTATTTTAATTCCCGTTCTATATCTTAAAATTAATCCCTACGTCGAATATTGTTATCTTTCAGCGGTATGTTTTAAATTGTTATTTTCAATAATTAACTGCTAACTGGTAGAGTTAAAGACTAAACATGCCAAAATATCTCTAATAGTAATTGTAAATATTAACTAACTTTGATTCGTATAAGTGTTCCACCGGGTTGAACGTATTAAAGACAGGAGGGGTTCCTGGCAGATCAGACAAAGTGATGTCGAAAGCAACAAAAGGTAGGCTGTATGCGATTTCAGAGACAGTTTTACAATTTAGTATTTAATTTAGCTGTCTCTGCCTTAAGCATCCATTTTTACGTGCCTATTGAATATCTAAGGCACTTCGAAGCGGTGTGACACACCAATTACCTTAGTAAACTGTCAATTATGAAGTTAAAAAAAAAACATATTTTTACGTACTCAGCTTTTAACTTTAACAGTTACAATTTAATTATTAGAAATGAGAATTTGAAGCATATCGTTGTTTATCTCGCATTTGTGTTTATAATTATTTATGAATATCATAATGATCATGTCACATTTCATTTATTTACATGAAACAGACCTCAAAAAAACATTTGTGCTAAACATCTATTTCGGTACAGAGCACTAAAAAGTATATCATGCACATTTTTCTTTACATCTTATCTAATGTATAGATAACTTTTCTTGAGGGAAAGTTTTGTCAATTCAGTAATTTAAAAAAAACGCTTTTTCGATTTAATTAACTCGAAAATCTTCACGTACAAAATGTTAACGTTCACTTATAAAAATTCTATACGCCGTAGAGTAGAGAGTGCGAAATTTGATTATAACAGATGAGACAGCGCCCGGGCGGGATCTCATTTCGGCTGCCTCCTTTTTTTTTGTACATCGGCCTAACGGAAAAAAATTGGCTTTAATTGCATCCCTCGAGACGAGAGAAAAGAGTGGTTTCACATGAAACAGAAACAGAATTCTGAGGGTACACTTTTCACTTTTGAGGGGCTTAAAATAATGAGGCACTTCGCCAGCGATTGTGAATGCGTCGTGTAATTCTTAAGGGCTCCACACTTTATTTCTGCGATGAGCGTTTCGTATAAAGCAAAATGGCTGTAGTTAATAGGTGAATAAATATTTTATGGTATGAAATGTATTAAATTGGGCATATATTTTTTAGAGGTGGAGACATAAATTAGTTTGTTTGTTTATTTTAAACTATTTTTATCATTTTATTATCTCTGATACACAATCCTCAAAGCTCTAATATAGTGATGCCCTAATAATTATTTAAATGGACTTTATTGTTTTAATTACTGAGATTAACATTCGTTAGCTTTGAATCTGCTTAGTATGAATAAATAAATAAAGACGAAATCGGACAAATGCGGGCCCAGCTAACACACAAGATTCATATCGTATGTATGATTGTTATCAAAATATTTTAAATGTATGCCGATGTCATGTATTTTCAATTCTAATGAGCAGTTCCAGGTAATAAGATTCTAAAATCGTCAGAGGTGAATTAAACAACGTTGTAATTTAGAAAAAATTGGGCCTTTCTTTGCATATTCCGTTGAAATAATCAAGTGCTCTCATGAAAGAATTCCACTCTCTCTCCAAATCGGATTCTATTAGCATAATAAAGGTCATACCGCAGATGTCGAACCCTCCAAGCTCCTGGGATCTATTCGTTGATTAATGATAGAATTAATTAGTAATAACCACTTTTATTCGCTTTCTGTACGTGATGTTAAAATATTACACTTCACTCTCGTCCATGTCCGTATCACTGTCGATGCTGTCATACTCCTCCTTCGTTCAACTGTTTTCAGATATTCTTCAATATTAAAATTTAGAAACTCAAAAGAACTAATGTTCGCGTATATGAGGATTATAAAGATTATATTCACCAAACGCGACCAACATTACAATTCTTTTTCCATAGCACTGTCTCTAAGACACGGAGCGATTGTTTCAATTTTCTTTAAATGAATAACTCACGGAGCAAGTTCAGTCATTTGTTCGCTATCGCTGATGAGAGCCTTTAGCAATCCCTAACCTGCACTACGCCACCATGGACAGTTTAAGGTTCTACAGTGCAAAGCAAAATAGAGATTGCAGAAGGATATGCTTCAACAATGGGCGACTGAATATCTGACGTTAACAATCTTTTGATACAAAATAACGCACATAGCTACTTGTTTCCCATTATTCATCATATAATAATAACGTCCTAAGTCTCAAAGTTCTATATAGATCACGCGTAGGTTTGACGCACAATACTGGAATTTAGTTTAAATTGTATTCCCTCAATTTTCAAAATTCATTGTTGCTTTTTACTGTTAAAATATTTGAACGTATTCATTCGTGTTTTCTACACGTCTTTAACAGTAACACCTGATTTGATTTTCCTCAATACATTTTTGAGGAAAATAAAATCAGGTGTTACTCAACTAATTTTTTCACACTGTCATCAGATGTTAAACTTTTTTTATATATTGACAATACAAATGTATTTAAAGCATGAACTTCTAAAAAAAAAATATTATGAGCTTTTATCAGTCAAGAGATCGATAAGCATTGATTAGAAACTTAAAAAAACTATTCTTATTATTCGACATCTTGTTAAGAACACTGAACGAATGCTGCCCTTTGAAACGATAAATATCAGACAGAGCCTCGTAACTTTACTAAATACTCTAGACGATCTTACTTCGAGGGAGATACAAATTGTTAGTATTCTTCTTGTCTACACCAAAGTTTTCTTATTTTATTTGAGTTCCTATAGCGATAGTTGGATATTTCATCAAAAGTTGTATTAAAAACGAATTCGTAGCATTCTACTTCTTATCTTTACATTTTCCTTCTTAGTGAAAATTAATAGGGTCAGTTTGTTTTTGTTATACTATTTCAATTTTATAAGTTGTAAATTTGAGAAAAGTCGACTTTAGTTTCCAACCCAAATGTAGTTCAAATTGATGGTATGACAAAAAACCGGCCAAATTTTAAACACACGAAATCGAGGAGCTTGCGTGAAAAGATATATGGATGTGAGCGAATCAAGATCGTGCCATGTAAAAATCTATAGTTCTTGCCCACTCTGCTGGGAAATTAGGCGTGAGTTTATATTATTATTATTATTTAATGTGAACAAACACAAGGACAAGTCACAAGAAAAATCTGTTCAATCAATGCCTATTGTTATTGTGACATTCTGTTTTAACAAAGTACAAAACTAAGAACTGCATGTTATTATGTCGCTATTCTGAACAAGACATTCGCATCTTAACTGCTGAAACCCAGGGTCTTTTATGAAAATTGATATACCCAAGAGTCGTTTGCTACAATATGTTTCTTTCATACCATAGAAAAATTGAAGTTTACACAAGACTTTCTTATGAACGTTTCTCAACAAGAAAAGGATATCCACAATCTTTTGAATAGGAAAATGATTTCAAAATGCGACATACTAGATATATAAGTCAATCAAAAAGATTCAAATACATTGTGAAATACTTACATACATACTTTTATGTTTTTTTGATAATGTTTATAATGTTAATAGAGTTAGAATTCCAAAAATGTTCTTTTAATATTGACGTATAATGGGGCTACTAAAATTTCCCTACCACGTCTTCTCCAGAATCTGCCAGTATACAAGAAAAATATAAATTATTAAACTTCGTTATTCGATATAAAGTATTACAATATCACACATAGTTACACGTTTCAATGTAATTTTTAAGAGCGTTCCAAAGTGAACGAGACGGAATTGTATTAAGTCTGCAATAAGAGGGAGGAAGAAAAAATAAAATGTACATAAATATCCTCGTCTCGGTGGCAGAGGAGGGTTTTATTAAAATCATAAATCCCTTGTCAAATGCACCCGCCTAAGCTTCCGGGCTTAGTACGCGCTGCACAGATCGGTAATGGGCATGTATTCAGTGGCATTTTGTCTTTAGCACGAATATATGTAGAAATCGGCGCGGGCTGCACTAACATACTTAATTAAATCTACATCGTTTGGTACAAGAAATTGCGTGAAAACTATTTTGTATGACATTTTGTTTTTAATATTGTTGATCAAATAAAATCAAAGATGCTGACATCTGAATTTTATATTCAGATCTCAAAATTTTTTTTTGTATCCTTTTACTATACCTATTACTATAATAAACATTTCATAGAGGATTATTTTATCAGAGTTCATTTAGGTTTGTTGTTAGCATGCAAGAAGTCTTGAAGATCGGCAGCTTTAACTAATAAACACGCACTTCTAATACATTCATTTTCTAATGTAGTTATTTTGAAGTTCACCCTTCAACTTACTTTCCTAGTACTATTTTTTTTTCATAATTTTTTGTCGCCCAGTTCATCACATTCTTATAATATTGTATTAACTTCATGTGTTTATAAAAAGATGTGTCTTTTATAATCACTATCTGTTTACGGTCCTATTTTCAATTTCAATTTTAGTTCTACTGTCTATCCTTATATCGTTCTTGCTTACGATTCTATATCCGGTTCCGCTCTTGATCCCGACCCTTATTTTGCTCTCAAATCCAAATCCAGTCTGGATCTCAATTCCAATCGTAATTCTGGTCAGATTATTATTATAACTACAGTGAAGAGTATGTGGAACTCTTAGATAAATTCACTTCCACTTTCACTATAATAATTTTATACAAAATATTCTAACAACAAATGCAGTTATCATAAAAATTTTGTTAATCAAAAACGACACTTATTGGGTGCATTTTCGATTACTTTCTTGACATTAAGGCAACCTGTAATATAAATAGGAATCTTTTTGTCATAAATGTAAAAGAATTTGTGAGTTAACTTTACTACAACGCCACCTATCACACACTAGCATGTAAACCATAGTCTGGCCAAAAAAAATTGTGAATATGACGTCAATCGATCAATTCTTTAGGACAAACGCAACGACGATTTTATGTATAAGATATTATAGCATTGTTAAATTAATTTTCTAATTTATTATTTTAATCGTGTTGCTAAAAGGAATATATTATATTTGTGTCTAAAGATGTAAATTAATTTCAGTCATAAATCAAGCTCAGTTACCAAATTTCTACTTAATTATTTTTACGAAGAGACGGTATAATGAAAAACAGTCCGACACTACTAATTACACCGGGTATGACGCTTGTAAGTACCAGCATTTTTACGATAGAGCAAAAGTCAACAACGTTAACGTTGAAAAAATGCGTTTTTTATATGCGTACCCCCTTAACTTATAAGTGTCTTTTTCATACCAGTACTGCGTAAAGTTCAACCTAATATATATAAAAATTAAAAGATAGAACCTTTTAAGAATAGGACGGACGGCAGACGAAGAGACAGTCTAGGTTTAATAATAAATAGTTTGAGTATGGAACCTTAAATACTCATAAGATTTAATACAAAAATTCATTTATATTGATAAAAAGACCACAGATGTTGTAGCTTGGAAAATCCTAATGAAAAATAATTTTCTTGTCCTAACAATCAACTATTGTCCTAACAATCAAACTATTGAAATTGGCAGGTTCGTTACATTTCTAATTTAATTGTCGATAAATTGTTGCTAAAATGTTAGTGACAATGGTTGATAATATTATATCTTAATGGTTTCTTAGAGTGACAACCGTGTTTAGAATCAGCATTCATTTCAAGCCTAGAGCGTAGCGATCGTAAGAACATCTAGAATATTGAAAAAAAGTTATATATATATATATATATATCTGCGTGGTCACAACTATTTTATTGTGGTACTCGTTTTTACTGCGAACGAATATCGAGTACATTTCTTTTTTACGATACAGTGAATTCAACCGTCGAACCAAGATGAAAAGAAATTTTCAACGACATGTTTTCCTGAGTAAAATTTAAAAACTCTATTGTGTTAAAAATAAACATTCACTTACTAAACGGGACAGTCGCTAGTTGAGGTGTTTGTTTATGAAAATTAATAATAATTATTGTAAATTAGTTCACCCTATTTTTACTGTTCTCGCTAAAAAGGCCCGATGCGTTCCAGCTACAATTGTCACGTTAAAACTATATAAATGAACGAAAGTATGTAGGTAGATCAATAAGTAATTAATTTTAATTATGTTTATATATACTAGGCTTTACTAATGACCTTTGAAGAAAATAGTTTCTGGTGTGAAATTGCAGTATTATCCCTAACTCCAAACCATTAAGAAATGCTGTGGCTTCCAACATCAGTACAGCAGCATGACATGATAACCAGACGCCAAAACTTGAATAACTAAAGAAAATAGTTCAGTCACAATATACGTGCCTATAATATATACTGCCTATAATATATAATACGTGCATATAAACAACCAGCTGCCCAAGTAATTTTTCATAGTCCCGAACTTCAAAAACACTGGCAAGCGAATAAATTCGAAAATTATTAATCTCTTCGTCGTAGAATCGTTTTTTTTTTATAATGTGATCTTTATCAGTACCGATTTCTTTCAGGAATAAAGATTTCTCTCTTCTATTTCATAAGTTACAAAATAACATTGAAATACGTCATAATTTTTTGCAAATTTACACTTTACCGCTCGTTTGGAAGGCAGTTTTCCCGAAAGAAGAACAAGCAAGACACTTAAGGGTAGCTCTTTTCTAATTTGCTCATACATAGCCAAAACAAATACAAAACCATTAAGTACGAAACAGCACGGCAAGGAGTCGAGCCGCTTATGCCCATGCCTCATGAATATTTAGAAGATTTTTATCTCCTAAATATTTAGAATATTTTATAATACCCTTTTTTACTGAGTAATTATTTAAAAATACTTTTAAATTTATATGGGGGGTAAGCCTTGTATATCTATAAGAACCTTATTGAATATGCGCACACAGAGCCCTCTAAATGAATTTGTGACTTTACTTAATCGACTAACATGTGAAATCAGTTTATTTTTATTTCTATTATTGAGTTTTTGTCGACTACTATTTCTTTAAAGCATTTCTAAATTTTTTTTTACATGTAATAAATTTTCATAAATGATATGAGATGTCATGGTTAAGATTCCAAATTCCTTAAATTTATTTTTAAGCGATGCACTAGGTCCGAGCTTGTAAATTGCGCGAACGGCCAGCTTCTGCAGAAAGAAAATTCTATGAACATCCGCGGCGTTTCCCCAGAGCAAGATGCTATACGACATCAGATTATGGAAACAGCCAAAATAAACCAATCTAGCACCTTCGACGTCTGATAAATTTCTTACTTTTTTGACTGCATTGGCAAGAGAGTTGGCCTTTTCGTCAACTTACTTATATGAGGACCCCGTTGAAGCCTGTTATCTAAAGTAATTCCCAGAACATAGTAGCATTAATAAAGTCCAATTCTTTGTTACATACTGAAATAGTTCAGAATCCATGCCTTACATTTGGAAGTGCGAATTTAATGCATTTTGTTTTTATTTCATTAAGAAGTAGGTTATTTGCAGTAAACCATTTCTCTACCTTAGAGATAGCATTGTTCACATCGTCATAAGTGGGCTGTTGTCTTTTAACTTTGAATAACAAAGAAATATATTCTACAAACAGTACTATCTCATGAATATCCTTAACAAGGCTACGTAAATCATTTATGTAAACTAAAAAAGAAAGGGACCAAGAATTAATCTCTGTGATACACCGATGTGTACAGATCCAGACGATCTCATGCCATTGACATCAACTCTCTGAACCCTGTTACTCAAATACAACTTCAGAAGGTCGAGTGCCCGGCCTGTTACTCCATAGTGACGTAGTTTCCCAATCAGAGTTTCATGATGAACACAATCAAAAGCCTTGGAGAGATCGCACAATATGCTAATTGCATCTCGCGAATCCTCCCAGGCTCCAAAAATATGTTACACAAGCTCAACGCCAACATCGATTGTTGAGCGACCCCGAGTAAAAGTGAATTGTTTATTAGCCATTAATTTATTAGTACAAAAATGTACTACCAACTGATTTAGGAATAATTTTTCGAATATTTTGGTAAGTGACGGTAGTATAGATATGGATCTAAATTTATTGGGACTTGATGCACTACCGTCTTTAAATAATGGAAATATTTTACATTCTTTCATCAAATCGGGAAACACGCCATCGTCTAAATACTTATTAAAGATAAACGCCAAATGCGGCGCAATGTAATCTATAAAGGAGAGTTTACAATTATAATAGAAAGATCATGAATGTCAGCAGTTCTCTTCCTGTCTAAGATTTAAATATTTTGATAACCTCTTCAGAAATTATATGTTTAAATTTAAATTCCAAATTGATATTTAAAATTGGACTTATTTTCTTCAGTAATGATTCGGAAAGAGCGGAAAATCAGTTAAGAGAACTGGTAGTTAAAACAGGAATGTCAGTAAATAACGTTTGGAAGGCCTTAGCAACCTTTGTGTCTTCATTCAATGTTTTGTCATCTAACTTACGTTTAAAGTTAATAACTTGGCCCTTAATTCTTCCAGTCTCGTTCTTTATAACCACTCCAAGCCGTTTTAATAACATTATTTTTATTTTACTATTCAAGTGTTTGGCTTTAGCCGCGATGCAAACACGTTTATAAATTTTTGAATATTTTGTTATATATTTCTCACTATTATTAAAAGTCCTTTCGTCATAAGCCTCATACAGACTCCTTCTACTTTTAAATGTACTCACTGTTGCCTAATCGCTAAATGATAATCTTTTTTTTATTTTAACATTTTTTGAATTATCATATTCTGTTTATATCACATCAAACATTAAATTATACATCTCATTGGAATCATCACAGCACTGAAATTCCGGAATTTTCCGTTTGATATTTTCCCTAAATTGAAGTAGGCGTTTTTCGTTCACCGATACACAAATTATGTTTCTTTTTAGACTTTTATTAAGCGATATTTTAAAGGACGCAGATTGACCGCTGTGATCTGATTTTAAATTATGTATTATAGATATCTTCTGTGGTTTAATATTTGTATAGATATTGTCGATACAAATTTTACAGGTAGAAGATATCCTCGTTGGAACTAAAAAGAGATTAAAGTGATTATAACAACCAAAAAAACTCTAAAATCTCACCGTCGCGATTACTGGCATATATCCAATATATCCATATAATATATCCAATAAATCCATATTAAAGTCTCCACATATTGCTATGTTTTTACTTTTGTCACTAATTTTACAAAAAGTTTGATCCATTACAGACTCAAATAATTCATAGGAGGAATGAGGGGGTCTGTATAAACTCATTACGACTAATCGCTCGAGCTCCACACAGGCTGTTTCAATAACCAGCTCAACAGAAAGGCTCACAATATCCGTTCTTTCCTTAAACTTTAAATTATTTCCTTATTAATATTAAGGATCCGTCATGTATTGATCTCTCTCTGCTGAAGGAGATAGCAACCTGGCGATTGACAAAACCAAATTGGAACTGGTAGTTCCTGAGCCAATGTTCCGTAATACACAAAATATCGATATTAGCATAACCCTGTAGCTCAATCTCCAGCTCCTTGTTCTGCATACCTTTAATATTTAGGTGCACTAAGTTGAGTATACATTGATCTTTAGTATTCATTTTAAATATACTATTGTTATTTACATTTGTATACATTGCATTTATTTTATGCGACATAATGCTTAACCCACCCTCTGTTATCTTATCATTAGTGTTAAAGTTATTTGAAAATAATTATGTAAATACATTATTTCCGAGAAAAGCCTGTTTGTTCTTATGAATTAAATTAAAGGAATCGGGTATTCTCTTTGTCGTAGGTGCCCATTTAAATCCGTAAAACTCTGCACTATACCAGATCCCACAGATTCAAGCGACCTGCAGTCGTTCTTAGAACTAAGTCCTGGTGTATTATGTAATATAGCGGAACGTATATTAAAGGCTAATAATTTAGCCAATTTTCGCTTAAAATAATTTGATAGGAATATCTTATCCTTTGTCAAAATAATATTATAATTAAATTTTTTTATGTCAAAAAAAATCCATATTTGCATCACTATGACGACATGTTATGTTATACTATAATTTGTGGGCATGCTTGAGTTACTTCTCCGTTAAGCCACTAGCTAACGAAAAAGCACAAAAAAATAATTTAATGCTTTTTAATTGGACCACTCTAGGAGGCGGGTAAAAGCGCAACAATCATTTCTTTTCTATTTAAACCAAAACAATTTCTAACTAATATAATTATTGTTGTGTTTTTGTTATATGCATGATTTAAAATTTTGTTAATAATGTGATTATATGAAGCACCGGACATGCAAATATTCACTTCCCAGTGATTCATATACCCGCTCGACATAGGGCCCCATCCGATACCTAATTCGTTGAAATAGATTACGGTCTAGTTCTCATTCTTTAAAACGGCGTAGAGTGCACTGATCACACTTTCAGGCATGCTTGCATTTTCGTTGTTATGTACAATACTCTGCTCAGTTTTTTTATTGGAAGCTGTGCAATTCAAACCATCAACCGACATATCGCTATTTAATTTAGTATCTAAATTGCAATTAAAAGTGCACGGCTCAATCCGGGCACTTAATTCTGCTAAATTATTTTGTAAACGACCCATTTGGTCCTGCAGACTGACACTCAGAATCTCTTTCGAATAATTTTGTTTCATAATTATTTATAAATTTGAGTAAATTTATATTTTGCTTTTTGTAATTAATTTTTTTGGAACTCGAGTTTTATTGTCCAATGATTTTTCTTTCCTAATTTTTTACTACTACTTGAGTAAAATAAATATGATTATATGATATCTAATAGTATTTGTTAATAAGATTGGAATATAATAATTAGAAAAATTTTATTAGATAATAAAATCTTTAATTTTCGATATTACTGTTAACGTTTTTTTACAAAAAAAAAATAAATGAACAAGTTTAAATACAAATTAAAGAAGATAATTGAGTTTTTATTTTTTTTTACCATCACTTCAAAAAAATTGAAAAAATCGTAAAAATAGAGGAGTATAAAAGATATTTTTTGACAAAATTTGGTGATTTACTCTTCTTGAGAAGGCATTAAAATAAAAATATAAATTTTATCTCTTGTCCCTAAAA